>CM042216.1:17713942-18913942 GCA_023566465.1 Cottus gobio
CATGCGCCTTACCGGCCCTGTGCTCCACCGTAAAGGTAAAGTTCTGGAGCTCCAGGAACCACCGCGTGATCCGCGCATTGGTGTCCTTCGCCGTTGACATCCACTTCAAGGGGGCATGGTCGGTTATCAGAGTGAACCTCCGGCCGAGGAGGTAGTACCGCAGTCGGGTCAAGGCCCATTTAATGGCCAGACACTCCTTCTCGATGGTCGAATAGTTCCGCTCACGTTTCAGGAACTTACGGCTGATATAGGTCACCGGATGTTCCTCCGTACCCCGGACCTGTGACAGGACCGCCCCCAACCCTGATCCCGATGCATCGGCGTGGACGACGAAGGGGTCCTTGAAGGTCGGCGTGCTCAGCACCGGCTCGGTGCACAGGGCGGTCAGCAAGGCCGCAAATGCGTCGTCCGCCTCGGCCGTCCAGACGACGTGATGCGGCCGGCTGGTCCGGGTCATCTCGTGCAACGGGGCTGCAAGGGTGGCAAAATGCGGGATAAAACCCTGGTAATACCCCACCAGACCCAAGAATGTCCTCACCTGTCGTTTCGTGACCGGCTTTGGCCAGGTGGTGATGGCCTCCACTTTCCGCCGTTGGGGCCGGACGCTGCCCCTCCCTATGGTGTAGCCCAGGTACTGGGCTTCCTCCAGGCCCAGGTGGCATTTCTTGGGGTTGGCCGTCAGCCCCGCCTGCCGCAGGCTTCCGAGGACGGCCCTCAGGTGCCCGAGGTGCGTGGTCCAGTCCGGGCTGTGGACCACCACGTCGTCCAGGTATGCCGCCGCATACTCCCGGTGGGGTCGGAGGACCTGGTCCATCATCCGTTGGAAGGTGGCGGGCGCCCCATGGATCCCAAAGGGCAGAACCTTATAATGATAGAGCCCCTCCGGGGTGGCGAAGGCCGTCTTCTCCTTGGCTTGGTCGGTGAGGGGGACCTGCCAGTACCCTTTCGTGAGGTCGAGGGTGGAGATAAACCGTGCCGGGCCCAGTCGCTCTATCAACTCATCGACCCTCGGCATCGGATACGCATCAAACTTCGAGATCTCGTTGACCTTCCGAAAGTCATTGCAGAACCTCTCGGTGCCATCGGGCTTGGGGATCAGCACAATCGGGCTGGACCAGGCGCTCCTCGATTCTTCAATGACGCCCATGGCCAGCATCTTTCTCACCTCCGCCTTGACGGTCTCCCTCTTCGCCTCCGGGATGCGATAGGGTCGCAGCCTCACCTTCCGCCCGGCCTCGGTAATGATGTCATGCTGTATCACCGTGGTGCGGCCCGGTAGATCGGAGAACACATCCCGGAAGTGGCCCGTCAGCTCCGCCAGATCTTGTCGTTGGGCCGGCGCCAACTGGGGCCCCAGGTTCACCGGGTCCGGGGTGGCAGCGGGACCTAGAAGGGTCAACACGGGGCCCGGAACTACGTCCGGGACATGCCATTTTTTCAACAGGTTGATATGGTAAATTTGACAGGTCTTTCTCCTCCCCGGTTGTCTGACTTTATAGTTCACGTCACTCACCCGTTCTGTCACCTCATAGGGCCCGTGCCACTTGGCCAGGAACTTACACTCCGCTGTTGGTAGCAAGACCAAGACCATGTCGCCCGGCTGGAACTCCCGTAGTTGCGCCTTACGATTGTAGGTCTGGGCCTGGGCCCGTTGGGCCTGCGCCATATGTTCCCGCACCAGGGGCCATACTTTTCCCATCCTCTCTTGCATCCGCCCGACGTACTCAATCACGGAGCGATGGGGCGACGGCTGGTTCTCCCAAGCCTCCTTGGCTAGGTCCAGCAGGCCCCGGGGTCTCCGCCCGTAGAGCAATTCAAAGGGGGAGAAACCCGTGGACGCCTGTGGAACTTCCCTGATTGCAAACAAAACATAGGGGATTAACTGGTCCCAATTCTTTCCATCTACCTCGATCGTCCGCCTCAGCATCTGCTTCAGGGTCTTATTGAAGCGTTCCACCAGGCCATCCGTCTGGGGGTGGTAGATCGAGGTCCGGATTTGGCTCACCTTCAACAGCTGGCACATCTCCTTCACTACCCGAGACATGAAGCAGGTCCCCTGGTCCGTCAGAACCTCCTGTACAATCCCCACTCGGCTGCAGAGCAAGAATAGCTCGTTGGCCACCGCCCTCGCCGTTGCGGAACGTAGGGGAATGGCCTCCGGGTACCGGGTGGCGTAGTCCATAATGACCAAGATGTAACGGTGGCCCCGAGTGGACTTCGGCAGGGGCCCCACGATGTCCATGGCGATCCTCTGAAACGGAACATCAATCACCGGCAATGGGATCAAGGGATTGTGATAGTGTACCTTAGGGGCGGTTTTCTGGCATTCCTGGCAGCTTCGGCAGTAGTCCTCGACCATCTTCTTCACCCCTGGCCAATAGAAGCGGTCCAGGATGCGGTCGTATGTCTTCTCGACCCCCAGGTGCGCCCCCAACCGGTGGGAATGAGCTAAATACAATACAGTGGGGATAAACCGTTTCGGGACCAGCAACTGGTCCGTGACCCGGCCCCCCCTTTCAGCCACCCGGTAGAACAGACCATTCTTCAACTCAAAATGGGGAAAGGTGGTAACACTCACCCCTTGTGCCGGGTTCCCCTCGATCACCGCCACGTCTCTTCGGGCTTGGTCCAGGGTGGGGTCTTCCAACTGGGCGGTCCCAAACCTCCCGGGCCCGACCGTATGTCTGCCTTCGGCCAAGGGGAACTCCGAGAAGACATCACTCCCCGAGCCCGCCGTCCCCGGCTGACTCGTCCTTCCTGGGGTCCCGGCCGAGGTCCGTCCGTCCTCCCCGCTCTCGGCGTCCGACGAGGTGTCCGGCCTGGAGGGGGCGGCGCAGGCATGTATCTTTCGGGCCGCCCGTGGGGTCCGGGGCCGGGTGGGGGTCCCTCTCTGGTCCTCCGTCGTCCGGTGGGCCCACAGCCGCCAGAAGATGGGACAGTCTCGGCCGATCAGCACGGCCACCGGTAGGTGGTCCACTATCCCCGCCGTGACCTCGAATGTCCCCTTGGTGGTCCGCACTTTAATGCGGGCGGTGGGATACGTCCGGGAATCCCCGTGGACGCAGGATACGGGAATCGGGGTCCCCCGGGGGCCCGTGGCCAGCTCCGGCCGCAGGAGCGTCACCGCGCTCCCCGAGTCCAGGAGGGCCTCGGCATCCTGGTCGCCCACCCGAACGGGGAACTTCGGGGCCCGGGCGGCCCCGGGAGTCTCGTCAGACATCAGGTAGCTGCTGGTCTGCCGGGGGGCGTCGGACGGTCCCGCGGACGGCATCGGCACATCGTTCCCGGGGCAATTCCACGCCAAGTGGCCCTCCTGTCCGCAGGTGAAGCATTTCCGGTGGTCCGGGGTCACCAGGGGCCGACGCCGGGGAGGGGTCCCCGGCCGCCCGGTCCGGGTAGACTGGCGGGGGGCCGCGGTTCCGGGGTCGCCTCTCTTCCCCCGAGGCTGGTCTCTGGCGGGGCTCGAGTGGCAGCTCCGCACTAGCTCTACCGTGACCTGGTGGTTTTCCAGTAGCTCTATCAGGTCATCCAAGGTTTTGGGGCTGCTGCGGGAGGCGTGTACCTGGGCCTCTCCGGGGAGGGCTCGGACACACCGATCAAGGACCACTCGGTCCAGGGCCGGGGGTCCCTCCCCCAGGGTCAACCAGCTGCGGGTCAGCCGCATCAGGGTTGCGACCTGCGGCCGCACGGCCGCGGTGGCATCATAGGCCCAGGCGTGGAACTGTTGCGCCCGGGTCTGCAGATTGTGGCCATAGTGGGCGAGGATGGAGGCTTTTAGGGCCTCATAATCCTCCGCGTCGGCGGGGCCCAGGTCCCGGCAAGCCTTCTGGGCGTCGCCCGTCAAGAACGGCCCCAGGATCCCCCCCCACTCCGGCTCTGGCCAGCGTTCCCTCCTGGCGGTCCTTTCGAAGATCTCCAAATACGCTTCGATGTCATCTTCCGCCGTCTGTTTGGTGAGAACCTTACTAGGCGGCGTCCTCGCCGCAGGTTTCCCGAGATGCTGTCCCAAAGCTGTCATTGCCTCCTGGAGCGCTCGGAGACTCTGGGACTGCTGGACCTGGGTCTGGATCAACTGAGCCAGCGCACTCTCCATGGTCCGGCGGGTCTCGGGGCTCTTATTCCGTCCGGAATCTTATAGCGACGGAGCGCTCATGCCCACATTCTCCACCAAAATGTAGCGCCCCAGGCGTGGAGGTAAGATTCCGGGCGAAATGAGACCACAGGACCAGAGCAATTCACTCACAAGATAAGTATTTAATAGTCCGTAAGGGGGGGAAACAGAAAGGGAGGTCAAATAACTGCAACTTAAAGTTCTTCCCGTCCGGGGTAGGCGTCCTCGCGCCTGTAGGTCCTCAAGTCCTCAGTCCTGTGGGAGAGCAGAAGCGAGACGTTACTATCTGGATCTTTCCGGGTGTGACGCCGAGCGGCTGCTGTCGGTCCGTCAGCTCAGCCGTCCGTAGGCTTCCTCTTCCCCCTCTCGTTGGTTCCGCGCCGTAGATATAGCGCCCTGATGGGGAATTGCCTACAGGTGTGTCCACTGCCAGTTCCCGAGGGGTTGCAGCACCTGTACGGGGAAGTAACGCTCGTTAATTACCTTCCCCAGCTGCCGCCGGGGACTCCTCCGTCGGGACTCCCCCCTTTCCCTAGGGACACCACAAGGTGCATTATCATTTTTCAGGGAACAAGGGGGCAAGAGGGCCTAGTGATTGAAAGAACCCACACTCTGCTCCTGCAGAGTGTGGGTTCAGGGCCGAAGCTACCGCTGTCACACGTGAAGCGTTCAATTCAAAAGAGCTTGGTGTTACAGTGAGGCTGATTACTGATGCAGCACTAATGTATTAACACGAGTCTGGTGTGAATGATTTCGTTGGAGTAGTGGACTCTATTATTAATCCAATGCAGAGTTGATATCAACATACAGGATGTCATCCAGTGTTAATCAATATATAGATGGCAGAGAGTGTGAAGATATCACCTAATGAGGCAAAATGGAAGTTATATTATATGATTGTTGTGTCGAGTGCATTGTGTGTAGTGTCTCAGAAGAAAATTAGGCAAGGCACGGGACAGTTATGGGACAGTTTTCATTGAAAAAAAAGTGAACAAAACTAATCTGAGCATGCATCATTTAGAAAATCCAATGAAATCGTCCCATGTCTCAATAGTTACATTTTACAACAAATTCACCCTATCACAATTCACCAATAACGATGTCTAATATTTGCACGCAAAACTGTGTTTTGAGGACATAACATATTTGTATCCTACACATTTTAAGTTTCTCTCAGAAGCGCCCATGCACTCATATGCATAAGTATGTTGTGTACAACAGCAGAAGAAACGGTGGGCTTTCAGCAGGGTCAGAGGTCCGAAGCCAAAGGGTAAAAGAGGGAGTGAGTCAGGGTGAGTCAGGGTGAGTCAGGGTGAGCATGGGGTAGCTGGCTGACAAATTAGGGCACCAGTGAGGACAGAAGGTGAAGACCAGGAAGACCAGCTGGAATAAAGACATGGCTAAGATACAGTATCTAATGACGGAGAGCAAGAGAGGTGGAGGCAAGAGCAAGAGACACAATAAGGGGAGTTCTATAAACACTTCTTGCTCCGCTCTTCAACAAAATTATAACTGAAATAAAACAAAATGTACCAATTTCAAGCAAACATGAAGACAGCAAGTATTCCACCTCTCCTCAAACCCAACAAAGACCCAACTTTTCCTTATTTACCATCCCATTTCTCTCCTTAATGTAGATACTAAAAACTCAGGCACTAGGTCACAGGTTAGAAAAAGTCACCCCATTCATAATTCACAAATCAAATTGGCTTCCTCAAAAGGTAGACATCCACTAACACACCCACACTGTTTCATTTAATTAATTACTCATCAATATAACAAGCCGAAACCATCATAGCCTCCTCGGATGCAGAAAAAGCTTTCAACAGAGTAAACTGGACATGTCTCTTAAGCACGTTACAAAGATTTGGATTTGGGGAATGATTTATGAGTTAAGATTGTGTACAGCACACCTTTGACCACGATCATCACCGACGGCCAAACTCCACAAAGCTTCACACTGCACAAAGGGACGAGGGAAGGATGCCCACTCACTCCCTTACTTTCACCATTTTCATTGAACCCTATCAGAACACCTATACAAAGGAATCCAAACATATACATCTAATATAAATTGCTTTTACTTCAAAACCCTACTTATCACTACATGAAACTGAATAATTCTCTAATATTGCTGACTCCTCCATTAACTGGAACAAATAATCCATCCTTCCATTAGATAGTAACCACCTATCGTTTAATGCGCAGGTCCCATCACATATTTAGGAAAAAATAAATCACCAGGCTGTCAGAGCTGTTTACACTCAACTTCACTCAACTACTTAAAACAATAAATGACAACCTCTGGACGAAGCTACCTCTATATGACTTATGGGCAGAAAAACAACAGTTAAAATGAGAACGCTTCCTTATTCACAATCATCCCATCTCAACCAACCCGTTCCTGGTCCGCATCTCTTGACTCAGTCATTACTCAATTCTACCAGAAAAATAAGACACCAAGAATTAAACAAGACAGTCCCCGCCCACTCCAGAGGGAACCATCAGAGTACCCCTCAAGCACAAATAGGGGTACTTGATGGTTTCCTCTGGAGCAGGGCGCATGGGGATGGCAGGTCAGCATAGAACCCTGAGGTCAGAGAACCATGAGGTCAGAGCATAGAACCCTGAGGTCAGAGAACCCTGAGGTCAGAGCATAGAACCCTGAGGTCAGTTCACAGAACCCTGAGGTCAGAGCATAGAACCCTGAAGTCAGGGCATAGAACCCTAAGGTCAGAGAACCCTGAGGTCAGAGCATAGAACCCTGAAGTCAGGGCATAGAATACTGAGGTCAGAGAACCCTGAGATGAGAGCTTAGAACACTTAGGTCAGAGCATAGAACCGTGAGATCAGAGAACCTTGGTCAAAGCATAGAACCATGAGATCAGAGCATAGAACCCCAAGGTCAGAGAACCCTGATGTCAGAGAACCCTGAGACAGAGCATAGAGAGAACCCTGAGGTCAGAGCATTGAACCCCGAGGTCAGTTCACAGAACCCTGAGGTCAGAGCATAGAACCCTGAGGTCAGAGAACCCTGAGGTCAGAGCATAGAACCCTGAGGTCAGAAAACCCTGAGGTCAGCATATAACCCTGAGGTCAGAGAACCCTGAGGTCAGAGCATAGAACCCCGAGGTCAGAGAACCCTGAGGTCAGAGCATAGAACCCTGAGGTCAGAAAACCCTGAGGTCAGAGCATAGAACCCTGAGGTCAAAGAACCCTGATGTCAGAGAACCCTAAGATCAGAGCATAGAACATTGAGGTAAGTCCATAGATCCCTGAGGTCAGAGAACCCTGAGGTCAGAGCATAGAGCCCTAAGGTCAGAGCATAGAACCTTGATATCAGAGCATATAACCCTACGTTTAGAGAACCCTGAGGTCAGACCTTAGAACCCTGAATTCATAGCATGGAACCATGAGGTCAGAGAAGGGGAAAAGGGGAATCTTCCTTCCACCACTAGATATTTATGATCAGTGGGCTCATAAGTTTCATAATGACCGGACACTCCCCACATGGAATGCATCAGGACCAGATCTGATCTCCATAATTGTAATCTGACACACACAAGTGCAAACAAAGACCACATGCAATATGAAAACCACAAACAACACACTGTTCTTTTGTGCTAATCTAAGTATGCAAAAATAATTTTAAAAAGTGTTATGCTTGAGATGCCCTGAGATCTGAGAACCCTGAGGTCGGGGCGACTGTGGCTCAGTGGTTAGCAAGTCGGTCTTTCAATCAGAAGGTCGGTGGTTCGATCCCCGGCTCCGGCAGTCCGTGTCGTTGTGTCCTTGAGCAAGACACTTAACCCTCATTGCTCACCGTTGCTGTGTCTACGGTCTACTGTATATCATGTAAGTCGCTTTGGATAAAAGCGTCAGCTAAATGAAATGTAATGTAATGTAATGAGGTCAGAGCATAGCACATTGAGGTCAGCACACACAACGCTGAAATCAGAGCATGGAACCCTGAGCTAAGACAACCCTGGGGACAGAGCATGGAACCCTGAGATCAGAGAACCCTGGGGTCAGAGCATAGAACCGTGAGATCAGAGAACCCTGGGGTCAGAGCATAGAACCGTGAGATCAGAGAACCCTGGGGTCAGAGCATAGAACCGTGAGATCAGAGAACCCTGGGGTCAGAGCATAGAACTGTGAGATCAGAGAACCCTGGGTTTTTAAATGGATCCAACCCACACTGGGCCAGCCTTAAAGTGTCTGGGGGCAATCCAAAGCTTGACCAATTAGTCAAACATATAAAAAAAAAATAAGCAACAACAATAAAACAATGTAATATATTATATTCTATATAATGAATATATTAATACATCAATAAATACAGAAGAAACAATAACCCACTTGACCGTGCCTGACTGATCCTGCTGACTGTTCTGGAGCTCCCTTACGGGTACCCTGGTCTGCTTTGCTGCAGCACTGCCCCTGACTTTATCATATTTTTTTGTATTTTTACTACATTAAATACACATGTTTATGGTTGTTATTGTTTTGTTTGCTCATAACTATCACAATGACCGGATACTCCACCACATGGAATGCATCAGGACCAAGGACACACACATGCTCTTCAAACAAAGACCACATGCAATATGAAAGCAACAATTAACACACTGTTCTTTTGTGCTAATCTAAGTATGCAAAAATATTGAAGGACTGAATTAAAAAAAGCGTTATAGCAGATATCACGAGTCCAGCCGGAAATAAAAAAACAAGCAATCAGACTGGTGAAAAGCACAGAATGTTCCAATCCCCATTTTTCTCTGCATTATAAATACTTATCCTCGGATTAACATAGCTAAATGTAAAATGTGTCATACCATTATTGCTATAATAATAAAACATAATCACTCCCCTAATCCTTATTAAGCTCATGACGTGTTTGGATACCATTTCAAAATAGTGGGACACTCACAGTGCACATTGAGCCATATTTTAAATACCAGAACTTATGAAAGTAAACCTAAAAGAGACCGAAACACTATAACCGTGGTGTTTACCAAATAGAGCTTATGAGACTATGGAAGGAAGAACAGAGACATATTGGAGTAAAGTCCAATGAGTTTATGGTGGTAATGAATGTGTCTATATGCACATGATTGTGCATGTGTGTTTATGGCATTTGTGTGTCTGTGATAGGTAACAACACCCAAAAGGAGTGGAGCTCATACCTAAGGTTCACATTCTGTCCACTTCTAGTATTTACTGCTGACTTTTTAACTATTATTTTTCCAAACAGTTTCCGAATAGTTTTGGTAGCTTTATACGCAAGATACGCAAATCAATATTTTCATATTAACACGATTGATGAACTACTTTCAAACGAAAGTAAAAGCAGTCGCTCCCAGTGAGTGATCAAGAGACTCTGCAGTCAGAGTTTCCTTCAGCTGAAGTTTTGCTTTTTTACAGCCCGCAACTTTTGCTGGATTACTCCCATCATCCCATCAGAGTCGTTTCCAGCTGCATCAGCCAAAGTGCACTGATCATCCGACTGTCAGCCTCAAAGGTCGGACCCTAGCTGGTGAGCATAGTGGAGCATTTATGTAGCAGCTAAACACGTGTTTCTCTCAGGAGTCGGTTGAGACCAAAACAGAGATGAAAAAGTAAAGAATATTGGATTTACATTTGCCATTCGTCTTTTAAGGTGGAATGTTTTGAGATATCACTTTGTCTGACAGCCTGATCTAAACTTTTAAACACACGCACACGAACACACACGCACACACACGCACACACACACAAACACACACAAACACACATGCACACAAACACACATGCACACACGCACACACACACACACACACACACACACACACAGATAGATACAATTTCATGACATTTTGAATCGCTAGCAGAACCATTTTTCCCTTTGTGTGAATCACTTTTGCTGAGGCCATGGTTTCTACCACGGAATGCTTTTGTGTGCGTGCACTCTTATGTGTGAGCATGTGTATATCCTCCACAGCACAGAAACATTTTATGCACCCCAACACAATTTAATTTAGTTTAATCTCAACCTCTCCACTGGGAATGCAACATATAATTAAACTTTATGGAACTGCCCTGCAGCTCATGCGGAGAAGCAGATTGTCACACACAGACACAACACAACACACACACACACACACATACAAAGACTGAGGATGCACAATAATTTGTGTCAATGCATAATGAAATTATTATATAACTTATGATTTAAAATTCAACACCTAAAAATAAATATTGATAAATCCTGAGAACATGGCTGTGCATAATTGAAAGAACAGCATGAATAACCATGTAAACCTATAGAGCATATTTTCTATTACATGAATGTGGGGATGTGGATTTCATTGATGTGATTGTGCGCTTCATTACGTCTCTGTGTATACGGGCAAGCACTGTGGAGGCAATAACACCAGTTATTAGGAATGATACACATACATTGGTTCTGAATAGATTGTATCCAATGCTGCTTCTGTCTGTTCATAGCTTGCGAGCGGTACGTTGAGCTGTTATTAGGTTACAGAGGATATAACATGGTCATCCGCTATCTGGATGGGGCGGAGCGCGGTGGTTTCTCACTGGCATTGCCTTGGAGACAAGGTTGGGATCAACTGAGCCTAGATCAGATGTTGTGTAACATGGACGCACTTGTGTTGCACCACGGACACTGCCAAAAAATAAAATAAAAGAAATGATATGTCTACATGTGTTCATGCATCATATGCAGACGTGTACTGGGTACCTGATGTGTGTGCTGCCCCTTAGGGAAAGGCCAAAGGCATCTTGTTGATGCATCTCCCTGAATCCACCTCCATGTGGAACAAAGGCCGGCTCCTCTGAGACCTCTCTTCTCCTCCCCTGACCTAGTTTACCTGATTGATTTCCACCCAGCTGGCCACTTGTATTACAATCCTTAGGAGTGTGTGTGTGGTCAAAGCATTCATGCAATGTGTACAAAAGGATCTAGTTTATGGTTTTACTTGAACATACATTGAGTAAAGGTTTTTTATTCTACTTGATTCCATACGAGTGTAAAGTGAACGTATACGCACAAATAGATTTCATTTTGTTTTCTTTCTCTTCTTCCTCAGTCCGACCCAAACTTACAAAGGGTCAGCTTACAAAGCAGTGCAACAACATCTTGTGCAGAAGTGTTTTTATAAGAGGAACTAAACAGGTTTTTTTAGGCAAGTCTATTTCCCAAGCAACACAAGTCCTTTCTTCTCTCCAAGTAACCTCAGTACAGTCCATCTGGGTCCCACATACACACACACACACACACACACACACACACACACACACACACACACACACACACACACACACACACACACACACACACACACACGCACACACACAATACCGGAGTGTACTGCCAGTACTGCTCCTCACACCCTCTTAATGTCCTTTGGCCTTACAGAGTCTGTTTCTCACACGACCACACTATTAATAAATTCACTTATCTTGCTTTCTCCCAGTCCTTGTCTCTCTCAATAGCTCCTGCCATGACTTCCACACAATTCCCAAATAATAATACATTTCTAATATATGATATTCACACAATGCTGTTGCTCCGGGCAGAAATTAGTACAACTCAGCTTTGGTTGCACAGCCTCGACGGCGTGAGCTTGTTTAATTAAAAGTGCTCCTCAAACTGGCTTTGCTCCATCGCTGTTAAAGTTACGGTTTAGGAAACTACTGGCAAGACATCAGCAAGGCAATGACTGGGTGTTTTGTCCCCACAACCAAGGTACCTGTTGATTGTTTTGGTCGGTTGTCAAAGTCAGAAGGCTCACCTGTGAGCTGCCAGACAGAAAAGTAAGTGACAGTAGTAACATTTGCTGAAGTGTCCTTCCTCAAACCGATGAGAGAGGTGGAGCTGACAGTGTGCCCTGAAAGGGGAAATAGAGATGATCAAGGAAAAGGAAAATCACACTATATTGTAATTTAAGTCATATTTCTGGTGTTTTTGTTCCACATTTCTATTGGTAATGACAACATTGAAAATATCAAAGTAATTGCAGCGATCTGGGAACATGGCCTTATCTCAAAAGCATCACATGGGGAATGACATGCCGTAAACAGTTTGGTAATCTAAAGCACTTTGTGGAGAGGTGAAACCCAAGTGCTTGCTCAACTATGACAGTAAGGTCACTGTTTAAAGGGGACAGTGTGTCCTATAGTGTTTCTATTTGCCATGGATGTCTCCTCCCAAAGGGTTTTCCTAACCTGACCTGCCAGATGGTTTGTTCAACAGAATCCTCTGAGAAGCAGTTGTAGAAGACTGTTTGGAAAAGGGCAAGCTCTTTCAGTGTTGGTATTTGCTCTTCTTTCAAAGAAATACTGAAATAACTGAAGCTATTGCAAAATCTATGTTAACCTCTTCCAGAGCCTCTATTGTTGTTTTGAACTGTCGCCTCTCTGTGACGTCCCACACACACCTACAGTAAGTCAAGCCGTCAGCTGCCGGTAGCTCACAGGACGCGGGTTGCTGTGGCTTACAGACACAAACGCATTACTTGAAGCACGACAAGATGGATTTTCATGTGAGCCACGTTATCTTGCGACATTGCGAGAATCCAGCGGCCATGCAATTTAACGAGCATACACATCTGGGGATTAAACCTGCGTCTTCTTTTGCTTCTTTGTAAGTAGAAGTTCAATATTATTACAAAGAGGATCGGCAGCCAAACCTACTGCTAAAACTTCACCCAGGTTTTAGAAATGAGGAATGTCCCTTTATACAGGATCAGCTCAGTAATGCATTAGGTACTGTAGTAAAACAATAACAACGGGTGATGTTTACCATCATTTCTGAATCATCTTCTGAGTAAAAGGTATATTTTGGGCAGTTAGTATAATCTCTGACAAATTATTCTTTACTGTGTGTTTGTGTATTGCAGTTGAGGAGAGGATACCTTCCTGCACATCCCTTCATACTTCATGTTTAGATACACTTGTCACTTTTTCATTACACTTTCACACACACTTACAGTATAATTGTTTATAGCACTGTTATCTGTTTGTCTGTGCACTTTATTTTATATGTTATTTCCTATTGTAAATGTAGTATGTTTCTATTTATTGCACTGTGTTGATTGCTGTTGATTGTCTAATGCATGTACAACCCACCAAGACAAATTCCTCATATGTGAAACAAACCTGGCAATAAATGGTTCTGATTCTGATAAAAGCCATCGCATTAAGTCAAACTTAATGCATGTTTAGCCAGCACAGCATCCTCAGTCCAGACAAAGACAGGAGGAGGTTGGATTCCTGGAGGGAGTTTGAAAAAGGTACAATCTCATGTCATATATGATTGTAAAAGTCAGCTGGAGTTGATTACTTGAGACCGAACAATTTAAAATGAACAAACAAGCCTAACGCTCAGGGATTTTCAGTTTAAAATGGATTAAAAAAACCCGTTTCAAACCAGTTTCAACCCTTCACATATGAAGCTGTCACTATTTGTAACTCTATTTGTATTCTCGGTTATTGAAAGCGCTGAAGTAATACTGATGCCGTGGTCTTGGGTCTGTGTGCTCCAGATTAGTGTTTTCTGGGCACACAAACTCTGCCTAAGCCACAGGCTGTGAGTCACTGGATCAGGAGGAAGAATTCACAGCTAAACAAACGTAGGACAACAGCCAGGCCAACCCACTTTGCTGGCAGCCATGCATGCTCATGAGATCACACACACACACACACATATACAAATATACTGTATGAGCTTTACACATGGAGCAGTGCATGCACACACTTAACGGTTACACACTCACACGCATTACTGCTACTCTTCTCTGCGGCTCCCCTTTACTCAAGCAATGTTTTTCTTTCACTCTCAATCTTTCTGATGCAGCCTTTGATACATTTGCCCTTTCTGCTATTATCTCTTCAAATGGCTTTTTCTCCGGTTGCTGCACTTATGAGGTTAGCAAGAAAATCTACGATATCACTCAAGCCTAAAGAGATAAAGTCCTTTTTATGGCGTGAACATATTGCTTTAAGTCATAAGTGGCTCACAAGGAGAACAAACACACTGGTGGAGGGTCATACAGTTCCCGGGCGATCATTTCACCACCTCCACAGAAGGGCAAAGAGCACATTTATCTCACAGGCTATTGTTCACGGATCTTCCTACTCTGTCCTGTTTATTCCAGCCTACTGACAACATAAATGCAGGCCATTTATTTAACAGGATTAGGAGATGAGGCTGCTTTCCACTTGACCAGGGCACCAGCACCACACAGACATCCTCTCTTGTCCCACAGCCTGAGGCTGATACCTGTGCTAACCGCTAACACCTTCATCCATGGAAGGAGAGGGGAGGGCTGCACAGATAGAGATGATCCCAACCAGTGGGCCTCTAGGCTGGGTGATTTATCTCATCCTCTGCCTGCTGCTTTGGGAATTTGGGAAAGGAGCATGTGGCCAGTGTGCGAGAGCGGCAATAGTGCCTCATAGCATTGCTCAAACTGGATCACAACAAGAGAATAAGTCTTTTTCCACACATGTTCACAATTTCTAACTTGAACAGCTTCCTTTTGGCTCATGTTTAGAAAATAACTTCAGTCGTGGCAATTTTACAAGGCCATAGAGTCTGTAGCATTTACAGCTGCACTGAAATATTTATTTATTATTTGATCTTCCTGCTGTTGTATCTACACACAGCTGAAAACCAGTAAACATTCTGTTGACATATTCCAATGAAAGCCTTCAAGACTTGTTGAGATTAGCAACACTTCTGATACCAACTGCTTATTTACACCAATGAGGAATATTAAATAGCCGTGAACAAAAGTATACGCCCCTTGTTAGTCTGCAGTTCTCTATATATCCATGTGGGGGCGTGTACTTAGGACAGAGAAGAACAAGATGCTCCATCCCTGACATTATAAAAGATCAGGGATCTCTGAAAGGTCGCTGTAGCCATATTCTCATTCTCGGCGTTATTGACACTTGGTATTTCTCTGATCTTTTGCTCTAATTAAAAAAAGAAAGAAAAACAGTTGCCAGGGCTGAGATTCAAGTGTGTGTGTGTGTGTGTGTGTGTGTGTGTGTGTGTGTGTGTGTGTGTGTGTGTGTGTGTGTACACCTAGACAACAGCACATTGTGATGAACCCTTCAAATGCACATCAAAAAGTAATTCCAAGTAAACCTAACTTCTTCATCGTCTTGTTTATGCTGATACAAAGTTAATTCCACAAAGTCATATCATAACAAGGAAGATTAAAAAGACAGCGAAGGTTCTCTGGGATAAATTCACAGAGTGTTGATCTGAGTTTATTATCATACAATGTAGCCTGATTCCAAATAATAGACGTCTGCAAAATAACACATTCTCTATATGACATTATCTTTGTCTTCAATAATCTGCCACTCACTGTTATATCGTCCACGTTGTCAGTGTTTATATACAGACAGTCCACACCAGCCAGGTAAATATAACCCATCTGATAGTTTTGAAAAGCAGTCACTATGGATTTCTATGAGCCATCAAACGACTCTAAAATCAGCACTTGTCACCTCAAAATAACTGTCCCCGTGTGGCAAGTGGAGAAGCCTATCATCAACTTGTCATCGTGAGGTGTGGGTGACGGTACGGCGTGGGGAAGAAAGAAGTCAAAATCCCTGTCACAGAACCGTGTCAGCTGGAGGTAAATCCCAGTGAGAGGGAGTTATAAGTACCAGCATGTCCTGGTGACACGTGCTGGATTGAAAGGCTTATGAGTGGAGGTGGACCAACATTTCCTATATAACAAGTTTAGGCAGAATGAGGCTGAAAAGAAAGGGCATGGCAAGGAAAACACAGGTCACACACACACACACACACACACACACACACACGTGATCTATGAGTTCAGTCAGCGTTCTTTCAGTCCCGTCTTAAAAACAGATCAGCTTACATCATGCATATCTTCCCCGTCTAACCTCCCTTTCTCTTCCTCTTTATGAGTCATAACCATAGAATAGTCTTTTGTTTGGTAATCCAACATGGATTCCTCACTGCAACCACCAACAACACATTCCCCTTCAGCCAGACACTTGCCAGGTGAGACCAGCTGTCTTGAGCAAACCCAGACTTCTTGGGATCATGTATAGAGGAAGTGAAATGGGGCGAATGAGAAGGAGACAGATGAACTGGTACGTCCTCCAGAATCTGGGCCATTTAGTTTCCATATCCACAAAAGCATTGGCAGATCCAGAGTTCATATTAGTTCACGGTCTGACCCTGACACAATATCTCACACACACACACATACTGTCTGTAGATACAGATCACTGCAGTCTTGTAGCGGTGAAGCACAGAAGTACTTGGCAGCAGGAAGCGATGAGGAAAATTCTACAAACACAACACACATGGCCTACTGTGTACTTAAACATCTGTCTTGCCATACATACTGTCGCCAGCTGCAGCTTCTCTTAGTCTTCAGAAACTTTTGTCTAAATGTTTTTCTGAAGAGGAAAAACAGATTACAAAAGGTCATGGCTTCAGCTACTTAACACTCCTCACATTCACATGCTATGTTTAGAAGATTGCATGAGTTTACCCTTAAGTTTCTAAGAATCACACACATTGACCTTTTTCCTCACTTGATCGCCAACCTAAACCTCTTACCTTGAATGTGATGCAGGTTTTTATTGTGACAATAAGAGAACCTGCCTTCCATGTATTCACACATTTGTAAAATGCTTAAGCCAGTCCCCCTCATCGTCAAACGGCACTCTGAATTGACTTGTTGCAACCTTCATTATCTGCTCCAGCAGTTAATTGTGCTGTGATTATAGAAGCATGATTGAATATCATGCAAATTTATAAGAGAAGCTGCGTTACAGCAACACTGGTTCAAGAGCAACTTCATTTCCAAATAATATACTGATAATTCGATTGGTGCCAAAGAAATAGGCATGCAGCATTGTGCTACAAAAGTAAGTAAGTTCTACTGACCTGTTTTGTGATGTGGTCGTTTATATTTGTTGAAGAGGAATGAGAACAACACATCATTTATTGTGTCACATTTTTCACAAAATACTTTTGAACAGACCACTTAAAATAACACAATGCATAAGGTGTAAGTGTAAAAAAAATAACATTTAAGAGCGAAGGCCATATACAGAATATACTTTTTATTTCTATCACCTGAAATTGATACTTGTTTTCACATACATACATGTTTTAATTATGTATATATCAACTTACACAATTACCATCATAAAACAAATGTTTTAAATATCTTCATATATCTGTAGTCAGCTAGTGTTTACTTCACAATAGTTAACATTTAACAAATTCCAATGGCAAAAACAAAAAAGGTATCAAGATATTGACAGAAACTTCTCCAACAGCATAATCTATTTATCTCTCCACATGTTCAGCATCACACTCATTCAGCAAATACCCAAACTAAGCTAATGACAAAGTGAGTGGAGCTATAATTTGGCACACGTGAGTATTTTTAAATACAGAGCATACAGATTGATAAAAACTATTCTGTAAGAGTATCTTAAGTCGTGTACATTTAATTAATATTTTTTAACTGGAATCAATTCTAATTTATATCTGATCATAGCATTCAGACCATAACTATGAGCCGGTGAGTGGGAAGCCTCCTCGCTGAAATTCAGAAATCACGATCTGACATATCAGGATTCCCTGATATCTGTGTCTTGGTGAAAACAAAGTGTAAACAAGCCTGAGGCAAAATGTCTGCAAAGCCACGCAGCTGTCTACACCTACAGAAAATCCAAGACTTAATCCAATTCAGTCTAGTCAGCAAATTTAAAAATACATATTATGTATCTGGTTTCATTTGATAACCAAGCGAGAAACGAGAAATATTTCCACAGAATGGGAAATTACTGCATTTATATTGAGCTTCTCTAGTCTTAGAGAATATTCATGGTGCTTCCCAACACAAGTCTGCATTAAAACACTGACAAGAACTTGAGGGGAAACTTGGTCTTAACACAGCAGATTACTCAGAATTAAATAAGTCCATTACTTCATTCTAAGGTCAGCCCTCACTGAGCCAGAGAGCTGGCTTTGCTGGAGTTGGCATCACACAGCCTATCTATTTGGTTCAAACAGATGTATGCAAAGCAAACAGATGTGAACTATGTTGGCGTTCATGTAAGCTCATTTTTATTCAGAAGTTTGCTGACTGAAGAAAACACGTTGTCACACACATGCAATAAACATATTTTGTTCCAAGGCACACAGCACAGTGAAGCAGACAACAAACCACATGCTGGAGAATGTAATCACACCTCAGCCCCTCCCTTCACTAAATTACATGTATTATTGTGCTTCCACTTCCCTATATTGCGAAAAATGGGTAATAAAAGCTACTTGATCGGAACGGATAATGTTGTGTCAGTTGCTGTAACATCCACAGTGTGAGGCGAAAGTATTACATTATAGTTATTGGCTCATATCCAAATGCCAATAACAGACAGGGCCTGAATTAGAGACAGGGTGTGTCCCAGTGAGGAGCAGGCTGTCTGCCAGACACACCTGACTACTGCCAAATGACCTCTGGCCCTTTCTGAACAACACAGACACACACACACACACACACACACACACACGCACACGCACACGCACACACACGCACACGCACACGCACACGCACACGCACACACACGCATACAGCAATTGCAAGGTTACAGGAGGAAAATTCACGACAATCTAAACAAAATTGGAAAGTGCTGCACCCGGGTGTGGTCTTAATAGCTTGCTTACCAGTTGTTACCAGTGTGGATGTGTGTATACATACATGTATGTGCATGTGTGTGTGTGTGTGTGTGTAAATTGACACCAACTTACTGTCTATGGAATCAGCAGTACCTATTTGTATAATAGGGACAAACTGGGGTTGGGTGTTTTCGTAAACACTCCTCATTCCTAAATGCAATACACCCCAGCTGGAAAAACACTGGATCCATCCTGATGCTCATTTATCGTGGTCCAACTGCTGCCAAGAAACACAGAATACAGCCCCGAAACACAAGCTGCACGAACACATGGGTTCAATAGGCAGCTACATTCAAGTGGTTGGATGCGCCTGTACACATTTCTCACAGAGTGATAGAAAGCAATAAAAAAGGATTGTGTCATCCAAGTACGACTGGCCTGGAGGTCAAGTAAGTGATAGTCAAGATGTGCCGTTTGGGTTCAAACACATTTAACATCCAGAAAGAAAATCTAAAAAGGTAGGCAGAGGTGTTTCTCAGATCTTACAGATGAATTTGGCTCCTTTAAATTTCAAAAGGCAGCTGTTCTTTTTTTTTGGTATGGGGAGTTTAATGTCTATATTTAAAATGATTGACCTGTGCCTCATTCTCCACTCTTGGCTAGACTAATCCAGTCTAATATGATGTTAGCCGACAGCTCAAATGATCTTTTACGGCTAACTCAGTTCTTTAGAGAGACCGGAGGATTAATTAGATAATCTGGGATTAAGATGTGTTGAATAACTGACAAATGAACAATCAAAGGAAGCACATATGAAAGCTAAAGCCGTAGTGCCTACAAACATCATTGAAGTAAACAGGCCTTTTAACAGTATAAGAATGGTGTGGATTTTGTATTTAACTGGAGCTAGTTTGTGTATTAAAACACCTACCAACAAACTGGGAGCTGGTGAGGTTTCTATTCTTCCGTTTGGGATCCAGTGCCTTTTAATAGAATACAGGAAGCATTAAAGGGGTTGTGACTCTCTCTGGAGAAATACACTTTGCATTTGCAGGCACCATTCAATTAAAATCCTTAAAGCCCTTTCTGCAGGCAGGGGATAGGTGACAATTACACTCACATACACACATACATATTGGGAGGGGATTCAGAGAGACTGACATCAATAAACCTCCAGTTTACATTCTGCCGGAAAACTCTGGGCTACACAAAGAACATGTTCTGTATTGATCATTATACAAAAGCAAGGATGAATTATCCACACACATGCTCAGTGTACACAAACACTCACACAGTACATGGTGTGTGCACACCCTCTCTTTCCTTGTAGGCTCTTTCACACACAGCAAAAGAAAAACCCCTGCCTGTGTGTGCCGGCGGTCCAGTAATGTATTCCGCTGCACACCTCCAGTATTTGCCAAGCTCACTGTGTCTGGCATCTCCTTAAAAGGTGAAAATGCCTCAAAATGTCCCTGGAGGTGACCAGCTGGGCTCAGTGAAATTCTATATTATGTCTAGACTACAGACTCCTAATGTACAATGGCACAAAGCATTTCAACAATACCACACAATCAATGTGTATATACCCAGCCAATGTATGTTTGCTTTAAAGTCCTGCTGCTGGTTTATAAAGCACTGAATGGTTTAGGGCCTAAATGCATTAGTGATCTGCTGCTGCCTTACGAACCATCCCGACCCCTCAGGTCGTCTGGGACGGGCCTACTTTCTGTTCCAAGAGTCAGAACTAAACACAGAGAGGCAGCGTTCAGCTTTTCTGCTCCACACATCTGGAACAAGGTCCCTGAAAGCTGCAGGTCTGCTGAGACCCTCAGAGACCCTCAAAGACCCTCAGCTCCTTTAAATCCAGATTCAAGACCTTTCTGTTTGCTGTTGCCTTTAATTGAACCAGATAGATTCTGCATCTCACTACTGCATTTCATTTCTTAAACTGCATTGTAACTTTTATTCAATTCTGGTTTTCTTTTAATGTTTTAATGAATGTTCTTAATTGTTTTTAAATCTTGTTTTATTTTGCAATATGTTTTGATGCTTTTAATGGTTTTATGTGAAGCACTTTGAATCGCCTTGTTGTTGAAATGTGCTCTACAAATAAACTTGCCTTGCCTTGCTGAAGCTCTGAAGACAGATGCATGAGAACCACTCTTTAGTAGTACACTAAGAAGACATATTGTTACTTCTAATTATCAATGTACATGTTTTTTCACATGGTTCATACCATCTGACTTTGTTTGAACCAGTTACGCACTGCTTGGCTCAAACACTTCATATGATATAGTCTGGGTTTCATCTTTTTCAAAGATGTTAAGATTAAACAAATATTTGTGGATTATGAAAGCACCTGTTGCCTTTCTATAGAGCTTACTTAGTAGTTGGCTAGTTTATTATTAAGTGTCTGTACACCTGACGGCCATGTTGGATCAATTGGTTGACGGGAAAGCATTTTGAGAAGGCAGTGCCTTGTTATTTAGAAGAAGTGACATCATATTTGATTTCTGTATTGAATGTAGAAATGTGTGTTTAGTGTTCAGAAAAAGGCTGAAAATATGCTTATTGTTGTGCAGATCTAGGCTTAGATTTTGCTCCTTGAGTGTCAGTTTATAATACTATATACTATATATATATAAGATATATATATATATATTTATAATATGTGGGCTTCATGTGTAAAGTTGTCGTGTTATTTCAAAAGAAAACTATTGCAAAAGGGATACACTTATTGGCATGTCCAAACAGAAGCAGACTGGAATGAGACAGGGAAAAGATCCGGCAGGTACGTATGGGGTTCAGGTCCAGGTAACGTGGCTGGCAACTGACTGGGGAAAAAGGGCCGCATATTTACTGCAGGGCGGATGAGAGAAAGTGGAAGCAGGCGGTCAGGTAGGCAGGAAAGGTAGCTGAATGGAATGGCAGGAGGGAGTGGCCGGATGTGAGAGTTAGGTGGCTGGAAAAGTGACAAGGCATCTGGTGGACACATCGAGAATGGCAATGAACAATGTGGCAATGCTTGTGGAAACATTGTGGAAACATTTAACATGAAGAGAAAGTTATGCGACAGTAATACAGCAAACGTTCTTAATGCAAGTAAAAAATCTCCTTTGCTTCTCAAAAATACAAAAATAAATCCGAGATACAGAAAAGGTAATTTGAGACTAATTCTGTCGCCCCTCCTCCACTGTGATGAAATAGCTCAAACTTTGAGTTATAGTGACACATTCATTGTGAGGGACAGTGTTTTTGCCAATTTAAGGCTTGGAAACAAAATGAGGAGGATTACACACTTGAACATACGTCACTTATGACCACTGAATCTTTGTTCATCCAGGCGTTGGATTTTAGTGACTCGAGTGATTTTTCTTTAACATAAGTCCAGTGGAAGTTGTGCAGATACATTTTTCACTGCTGTCTATTATATTATCATTCTTCACATTCTCATTTATGTATTCTTTCACAGTTAGTAGTAGTATTTTGCTTTGTGCCTTTATGATAAGTATATATGATGTGGTATATAAAGAGTAAAACAAACTATGTTAGTGAAATATGAAATATGGGCTGAGGTTATCATAGTTAATACGGCTGGCTCAAGCACATTGCCGATATGATCATGGTGATTTTCACATTGTAAATGAAGCTCAAGCATTACAGCACCATGTATGGTTCATTAGATTATACCACCCTTTGCAGATGGGATCCTTTTAAAATCTACTGGATGAAGTAATGCATATCAAAGGTTTATGAATACCAAACATCTTACCAAAATATAAAAGAAAATACACCATAACTGAGACCTAAACATTTTGCAGGGCCAGTAGCAGCCGTTAATTAGATACCAGTGTGAACCTCATGTCTGAGCTGCCAATTAGGGAGGAGCTCATGCGTGGATGAGGGAACAGTGTGGCGTGGTCGGAGCTCTCTGGGCCATGTGATTGGCCGGCTTTCCTCACAGATGAAGAGGCAGCACCTCAGAGGAGGGAGGGGGGAAACGGGACAAGTGGTTAGGTAAGTGCCCGACCAAAAGTTATGCAACACTCATCGATCGAGGAGTGTAAACATACAGCAGAAGCCACTTAGCCTGCCTGAAGTTTGTGTTCCGTCGGCTTGCTGTCCCCGTCTGGGGAACCCTGTCTCCTCTCCAGACACCCCTAATGATTTAGAGAGTAAATGATCCGCGATGGAGTGGATTTACTCAGATGTGCTTGGCTCCTTTCTGATGCATCTGCTGCCCAACGGATACAGGAAAGTTCCCACCACTTTCATCAGCGACCTCACTAAATCCACATCGAATGGTAAAACCCCCTTCTGGCATGTGTTCCAGGAGGTTCCCCTCTACAATGTGGGCGTTCCACACTAACTCAACTTGAAGGGCACCCAGTCGTTGTTGATAGAGTGAGACACTTCAGATATCATCAAGTCTGCTGACGTCATGAACAACGTCGCAGCAATAACCTCACTAAAGCGAGGCGGCCACAGTTTTTGGAGCCACGCGCCGCAGTTGCTCTCCGTCGACTGCATGACGCAAGGCATGATGGGAAACGCCTGGCTGTCACCAGGTCAGAGGGCACCACGTTTTGTAGAAAATCATATTGTTCTGTGCAATTGGAATATTAAGGCTAGATTATTGGCTATTAGTCAGATGTTGGGAAATTAAGGTTTAATCTTAAAACATAACTTGTGATTGATAGTATTTTTATGGACATATTAAAGCTTATTTATACACATATCAAAGCGAGCAGCAAAGTGTTTCACAGGCAGACATAAAAACGGATAGCATACAATGCCAGATACACACACATTTCTTCATAAATATGTATTTACAAACATGAATAAATCGCCTACAGGTTGGATCTACAGGATGTAATGTTTTTTTGTTTTTATTACTTCCTGTGTATTCTTTAAAGGACGCTAAAAACTGTCTGACTTGTCCCACAGTTGTTTCACCGCCCCCTGCTGCTACCGCCTGCTCACCTCCACTTCCCAGGCGAGCCTACTGTCTTCCACACAGTTAATAGTGTGGGGTAATTTACTCTGAGATCTGAAAGGTATTTAGAAACATTGAGCTGACACTTTATGGAGCCATGAAATTATTTTCATTCAAGAAGCACGCAAAACATCAAGAGGGAAGTGTTGCTGGGTTTACAGTGGGTACGGAAAGTATTCAGACCCCTTTAGATTTTTCACTCTTTGTTTCATTGCAGCCATTTGCTAAAATCAAAAAAGTTAATTTTATTTCTCATTAATGTACACTCAGCACCCCATCTTGACAGAAAAAAACAGAAATGTAGAAATTTTTGCAAATTTATTAAAAAAGAAAAACTGAAATATCACATGGTCATAAGTATTCAGACCCTTTGCTGTGACACTCATATTTAACTCATATGCTGTCCATTTCTTCTGATCCTTCTTGAGATGGTTCTATTCCTTCATTGGAGTCCAGCTGTGTTTAAATAAACTGATTGGACTTGATTAGGAAAGGCACACACCTGTCTATATAAGACCTTACAGCTCACAGTGCATGTCAGAGCAAATGAGAATCATGAGGTCGAAGGAACTGCCCAAGGAGCTCAGAGACAGAATTGTGGCAAGGCACAGATCTGGCCAAGGTTACAAAAGAATTTCTGCAGCACTCAAGGTTCCTAAAAGCACAGTGGCCTCCATAATCCTTAAATGGAAGAAGTTTGGGACGACGAGAACTCTTCCTAGACCTGGCCGTCCAGCCAAACTGAGCAATCGTGGGAGAAGAGCCTTGGTGAGAGAGGTAAAGAAGAACCCAAAGATCACTGTGGCTGAGCTCCAGAGATGCAGTAGGGAGATGGGAGAAAGTTCCACAAAGTCAACTATCACTGCAACCCTCCACCAGTCGGGGCTTTATGGCAGAGTGGCCCGACGGAAGCCTCTCCTCAGTGCAAGACATATAAAAGCCCGCATAGAGTTTGCCAAAAAACACATGAAGGACTCCCAGACTATGAGAAATAAGATTCTCTGGTCTGATGAGACCAAGATTGAACTTTTTGGCGTTAATTCTAAGAGGTATGTGTGGAGAAAACCAGGCACTGCTCATCACCTGCCCAATACAATCCCAACAGTGAAACATGGTGGTGGCAGCATCATGCTGTGGGGGTGTTTTTCAGCTGCAGGGACAGGACGACTGGTTGCAATTGAAGGAAAGATGAATGCGGCCAAGTACAGAGATATCCTGGAAGAAAACCTCTTCCAGAGTGCTCTGGACCTCAGACTGGGCCGAAGGTTCACCTTCCAACAAGACAATGACCCTAAGCACACAGCTAAAATAACAAAGGAGTGGCTTCGGAACAACTCTGTGACCATTCTTGACTGGCCCAGCCAGAGCCCTGACCTAAACCCAATTGAGCATCTCTGGAGAGACCTGAAAATGGCTGTCCACCAACGTTCACCATCCAACCTGACGGAACTGGAGAGGATCTGCAAGGAAGAATGGCAGAGGATCCCCAAATCCAGGTGTGACAAACTTGTTGCATCATTCCCAAGAAGACTCATGGCTGTACTAGCTCAAAAGGGTGCTTCTACTCAATACTGAGCAAAGGGTCTGAATACTTATGACCATGTGATATTTCAGTTTTTCTTTTTTAATAAATTTGCAAAAATTTCTACATTTCTGTTTTTTTCTGTCAAGATGGGGTGCTGAGTGTACATTAATGAGAAATAAAATGAACTTTTTTGATTTTAGCAAATGGCTGCAATGAAACAAAGAGTGAAAAATCTAAAGGGGTCTGAATACTTTCCGTACCCACTGTACCTCACTTGGAAATTGGAGCGATCCACAGGCGCGACTGACCAGAAACATGACCTAGTCTGGGAAAAATTAGGCTTACATCCCCACAGAGGAATGCCATGATTGCGCAATTTTAGGTTAACTCTGAGGAAATTATGAAGCAGAATATGTTTAACATAATATGCTAATTTTGACTAATTGTTAGAGCTGTTTCTTTTTTCCCCGTTAATCATGTCTTCTTTAGCGGGCATTATAGAAAGAAGTGTCTCAACACTATGTTTGTGGGAGATTATTCTGTAACTCACTAATTGTTGCTTCTGAGATGATGGGGAGTCCACTCCAGGGCTAAGAAAAACCACACAAACACTTACATCAAATCCACCTTCAAGTAAAAAGTGGACGTCAACTCAACCTATAACTTCCTGGAATCTCTAGAGTCCAGAGCCAGCTGGACATGCTGAAGTCAACACACACACACACACACACACACACACACACACACTCACAAGTGTAGGATGGAAAAACAGAGCGTGTGCTGAGTGTGTGCGGTGAATCATAGATGCGTGCACATACATAAAAAAGCATTACACGTCATTGCTCCCTCTCTCTCTCTGTCTCTCTCTCTCTCTGTCTCTCTCTCTCTCTCCCTCTCTCTCTCTCTCCCTCTCTCTCTCTGTCTCTCTCTCTCTCCGTCTCTCTCTTGCTTGTCCGCTCTCTATCACACTTAGACACATTTCTGCAGATAGCATTAATAACACAACACTCTGACAAACAACATAGTGACACTGAGGACATTTTGGAAGCTTCTAAGGCAAAGTACATTCCAGAAGACATCCCGGCAACGCAGCATAAACAGCACACACTGCATGTCACGGTGATCTCAAAACATCCCCTGTGGCTGTGAAGAGTTATCAGGGTCACAGTGGTACAGGAAGGAGTCGCCGAACTGCTCAATTTTGTCCACAAGACACTGTCTGACTTGATCTTTTAGCTGCTTACAACCTTTTTTTTTTACTTCTTCCATCAGTATAATTGTCTGTTTTTTATGTTGAAGCCACAACCGAAGAAAATGCGGCTTTGTGTTGGTCTCTTTGGTTTTAAAAGTGGAACCCGTAAAGTATTCTGAGTTTTAAAAAGGTCCACTTTGAGGCTGCATTCTCATTGGTAGAACGTGATAAAGTACATTTACTCAAGTACAATTTTGTGTATTCAGTATTTCCATTTTATGTAACTTTATACTTCTCCACTACAGTTTGGAAGGAAATGTGTAGTTGTTATTTCACTACATTAGCAGCATTTAAAATAATTTAAATGAGCCCCATCTTTACCAGCTGTGAATGGGACATTCTGTATAATGAGCACTTCAACTGTATTATGATGCTATATTTTTGTTCATTTACTTTGACTTGTGAGACACTTTCACTTTTAAGCTCTAGTACATTGGAGGAACCAGCAGGAATTTAAAAAAAATCAAACAAACTGAATACTTGCTCCAGCACTGAGCATTCCTCATGGCGGTGGCCATAAACACAAGACGTCAGCATACACATGCATGTACACGCATACTCTTAGAATAAATATATACACACACACACACACACACACACACACACCGTGGCCTGAGGCTATTATCTGAGGCAGGCCTAAGCAAGGATCTCAGGGTTATTGGAATGTCATTTTACTGTTTTTGGAGAGGGATCAGATTAAAAATTCCCCTTGACCTCACTCCTCTCCGTCTCCCCCAGGGCTCTGCAGCAAATGAGCAGGGTCGCCATGGTAAAACAGGCCTCGCCAAACGGCCGATCCGCCGCAGGCATCCTAGCGGCAGAGTTGGTTCCATCTATGTGCAGCCAAACATGCAATAAACAGCACGCCGTGCTGTGCTTGGTTTCATGACTGTCACCATAAAATAACATTGAGGTTTTAGAACATTTTCTCACACACCGGTAAATGTTCAACAACAGCTGGAGCGCTGTGTTGCTTCATTTGAGGTTCAGGTGAGAGACAGTGAGAGATGAGTTTGTGGTAAATGGAGAGTTTCTCGCCTTCATGTTTTGTGTGAAACAGTCTCCATGTTTTAGCACCCTCTCACTGCACCTCCATTCACACATTGACCCCTTTTTCAAACCACTGTTGACAACCACATAACCTTGTAATAGAAGGTGTCAGGAGCAATCAGAAGACGCCGCTCTCTGGGAGGCCTCGCTCTGATACAGGTCCGGTGTGTCCCGCTCAGGAAGGGAACTCGCTGTCTCCATCGCTGTTCTTGTACCAAGAATCTTGTTTCTGCTATTCACCCTCTTTCAATCTGATAATCATACTTTTACGTCACCTGACATTTTGTTTAGTCGGTGGGTTTCAGTACACTGTCAATGTCCCTGAGTGGATTTTTCCCTGAGCTTGGGTGGCGGAAGAGGAGGAGGGAGATGAGAGCGATGGAGAGATAGGGATGAGAGATTGATGCAGATGGAGTGGGTGACATAAAACAGATAATTCTGGGTCAGCAGGTTCACAGCACCACAATGACCCTGGACAAATCCTGAGGCGTGGAGGTTGTCATCTATATTTTCTTTCTAAATATGTCTACTATTTACAACACTCAACTGATGCTAAACATACATTTCATCTTCAAAATGGAATGCAAGCAATTATGTCAGCGACAGTTCATTGATTAAAGAACAAGAATGTCTCTTCGGTTTCAGTGGGTTTTAAGGCTCAAAGCACAACGCTACTCTGTGTGATGAATGACCTGTTTTTAGCAGCTGATGTTGGTCATTCATCAGTTGTAGTTGACCTTGACCTTTTCATTGCATTTTAGCAGCTGATCACTCTATCCTTCTTGACCCTTATGAACACTGGTTGGACTTCAAACTAGTTTAAAGGTGCAATATACAATTCAAAGCATTAATATAGCAGCAAACTAGCCATGTAGCGTAGTAATGTCTACATGAGAATAGAATGAAGTCACTCTCCCTTTTTGTGTGCTGTAATCTAAACGTTTTGTCGACATAGCCAGGCTTTAGTGCATGTTTAGTTGAGTGTAAAAAAACTACTTTCATTCCAGAAAAATGTTGAAACACATTTGATCAATTACCTCATCATGTTGTCAAGTACTGTAGAAACATTGTTGTTTCTGAAGCAATTTGACAGCTAACATCACATGAAAGTTTTATTCATGCATTTATTACATATCTAGACTACTGTAGTGCTCTGCATCTTGGATTTGATAAAAGGTCCTTCGCATATCTCAATCCTGTTAAAAAAAAAGCAGCAGCTGGACTCTAAATCTGGTACAAAAAAGAATACACAAAACCGCAGTCATTACATCTATTTTTAGAATATTTATTTGAACCCACAATGACTTTTATCATTTTATTTTGACAAATATATCTTGTATTACTTGCATATGTTTATAACAAATAATACTTAATACACTTGATCAACATTATTTCATGAGGGTGCTATATATATTAAGCTTGTTATTATTGAGCAAAGCCAATTTTAATGTCTTTACTAAAATTATGAAAGGGACATTTTTTTAGGTATGGTTTGAGATATGTACACCAAGCAAAGCGTGGTGTACGAAATGTGTCACCTCCTATCGACAACTGACACAAGCACACATAATCATGTACTGTAGATCAACTCCCCACCCCCTACACAGCTGTCCTCCATAAAACATAAACCCACCCACCCACCCACCCACCCACCCACCCACCCACACACACCCACACACACCCACACACACACACACACACACACCCACACACACACACACACACACACACACACACACACACACACACACACACACACACACACACACACACACACACACACACACACACACACACACACACACACACACACACACACACACACACACACACACCCCTTGTGTGCCTCTCTTGGAACATTTCATTGTGGTTAATCAACCTAAGAGGATGATGGGAGGTAATAGAGGGGAGCAGAGAGAAACACCTGGGTGGATCAGCATCAGGTGGAAGAGCACCACTCTTATTGGAAAAGGTAAAACCTCATTCGCATGAATTAGGATGGACTTGTATAAGCCAAATCTGGCTGTGTGTGAGGGCCAGGGGTCACACACTGCAATGCACTTGTGCACAGCTACAATGACCGCACATACTCTTCCATGCTAAGACTCAGAGCCACAAGCAGCACTGCTGTGCATGGTTTGCTGTCTGTTGACAATGAGAAGAGACCATTCTGCTCACCGTCCTTCTACTTTCTCTATGTGTCTAGAACATGGCAGCTGGACTGCAGGTGTGTGTGCCATCCATTTGATGTTCTCTCTCTCTCCTTTATTTGAACTACGTTCAATTCATTACATATTTATGGAATAGCATTTCTATTGAAAAAACATGTTACCAACATAAAAAAAGAAGCAAGTATATACTGTATGCATTTTGTCTGTTTTTCACTGTTTGGGCTCGACACAGTAGTTTCAATGAAGGAAATATTTATGTGAGAGAGAACAGAAGTATTTTAGTCAACCGTTTGCTTCCAACTTTCTGACAGTCTTGGGAAAAGTCTGGTTTAATGTGACCAATGTCCTTGTAAACAAAGCAAGGTCCAAGAATCTTATAGGTCTTAGTTTGAAAGAACTAGACTGGAAGGCCAGCTGGAAGCCCCTTTTCCCATCAGGGTCCTCATTAATGCTCTGGTGGCTGAGGGAAGATCCCTACAGCCATGTCCCAAAATTGTGTGGAACGCCTTTGTATGAGCTTGTGAATGTCCGTGATATTGAAATGTCTACATACCTTGGCCACATAAGTAAATAAATATGATAAATACAGGAATAAATCAGAGATACACAATTCTTAATATTAATGTAGAGAAGAAAGAAATACTCAGAAAAAGCAAACAGAGGAAAAACAATTATGTGTATTACAGTAGACCTTTTTTTCAATAGCCAAGTTGTGATCACAACAAGTCTGAATTAATTAGTAGAGATTTGTCAGTGTGCAGAGGTTTTACTGTAATTTGAAATTATTATGAGGCCATGTTTTTGCATGTTTTTGTCTTGTGCTGTACCAGAGCTGAGGGTGGACCTCTCTCTAGAGCTCTCTAGCAAACATTGATTCTCACCACACCTCTATTCTTACCGATAATTGAGTTATAGCCCCACATTCCTCTAATACCCAAACTCTAAAGATGCACCTCACACTGCTCCCTATATCTGGATTATATCCTCTGGCTATAGCTAATGCATTAGCTTGCCCGTTAAGCCATTACAGACTTTAACTTCAATGTTACCCAGCATCATAAAAGTCAAATATTTTTCTGTGGAAAGAAAGGGGAGCATGAAGGGCATTCCCATTGAAACACAGGGACCGTGACCAAGTGTGACCAAGTGTGACATGATGTCTGTCTCTCTTTCTTTGCCCATGTCTGTGTTTCTTGTCAGCAAAAGCTTTTAAGGTATCCCCAACTGTCTGTATCTGTGCGTGTGCGTGTGCGTGTGCGTGTGTAAATGGTCAGAACTAAAATTAAACCAAGTTATTGCCTAACATTCACTACATGGAGATTTACACAAATCACTAAATTTACAAACCACACAAAATAGTTCTTAGTTTGCGGACATTTGACCTATTTAGAGTGATGAGTAAGGCAAGTATGGAATATGGTTGACCTGGATTTTAAATTATATTTTTTTAAAAACTACCTTTGAAACATACTTATATATTTTATATTTTACAGATATAAATAAACCTCAGATAAATGTACATCAACAACCGGACCTGCTGATATTGTTTGTCCATTGTTTGTCCATTAGACGGCGCAAAAGATGTTGCAACAGATGTGTATTTGGTCTCAAAAGGTTCAAGTGGAGTTTAAGAGTAAATCTTCCAACTAGCTAGAAATAAAACTTACACAAGACTTTACCAATAACACACACACACACACACACACACACCCACACTCAACGCAAAAGCCTTGGTCACCGCCTGACACAAACACACCCATACACACCTCCATTTCCCCCTCCACATCTCAACCTCATGTGGCATGGTGGTGAATAAAGAGGGGAGCCTTCTCCCCTTTCATTAATAACTGCCTCTGTTATTATCAAAGCCACACATTTATCTTTAGCGGGGAGGAGAGAGGAAGTCCTCCCTCTTTACCTCATAAAAAAACAGAGAGGATTTGCGAAAGAGAAGGTTGACGTCCACAACAGAAAAGTAAAATACAGGACGTATGAACTGAAACAGCCGTTAGTCGACAAGTTGAGCTTTTTCTGTCACTAATGCGTATGATGAGGGGGTGCACGCATCTGTTGCAGTTGCTTTATGGTAACAGAAACACAGATTATACATCTTTTAAACTACAGTTGCATATCTCCGGCATGTTTCCACACGTGTTGCATTGGTCTACATGTGTGTATACACTTTGTGTGTGTGTGTGTGTGTTGTGGAGGTTATCGGGGCTCGGGTCTAATAACAACCTTGATACTGTTCTCACAGAGGCCTCTGAAGTTGCCTCCGCTCCATCAAGCCAGTGTGTGGTTGCCCGGCAACCGAGTGTCCAGCGTTCCCGAGCGGCGTTGTTTGTTCCCTACGAATGATCCGCCAGAGAGAGGGAAGACGGGCGGAGGTGAGGACGAGAGAGGGAAAGACACAAATTGGTAAATGGAAGACGCAGCCTCGAGGGGGCCTGAATCAATGCCTGAGCAAACAAGCTCCGTCTCTCTCAGCCGCCATCTTTGTCTCGGCTGGATAAAACTTCTGCGACACCGTTTTGTCTCGCTCTCTCTTTCATATTGCATCGAGCTCAATTTCTACTATTTTACATCCACTCTGTCAACTAATTAATGCCCTTTTTTACTTTACAATGTTCATCATTGCCTCTAAATTATTCAGCTTCCAGTCTCACCCCCACAGGCTATTGTCTTCCCGATTCTTTTTCTCTTTTCTTCCCCACTTTTCTTCATACTTCTCTCGCCCTGTAACATTAAAACAGATTGTGTCTCACACTATTACAATCTCACATCTCTCTGTAGCAGCTGACTGATGAAAATAGGCAGCACACTTGTATCTAGAGCCTAATAATCAGATTGTTTGGACTTGGTGCTTCTAAAAGAAACCTGCTGCTATAAGCTGGCTCATTTTTCATGAAGGAACTTCTCTCTGATTCACAGATACAACCGTGACAGCTATAGGATTTTCCCCATTTCATTTAATTAAAAACTAATTCTCTTTTGACCATTTATTTTATTATATTTAGTAGTAGTTGTCCTGACACTTGTCACAAAGATGTTAAACTTGAGTCTTGAAGGATGAGAAAACATTTTAAGAAGGTCTTGATCAGGTCAGCCACCTTTAGACGTCAGTGGAGGGGCCAGCTTAACCTCCAGAACAAATTATAATTTGGTGTATTCATAAAATCTGCTAAACTGTGTTGAATGTGCGGCAAATGTATTGCATGGTTCAATATCACTGACTCTGTCTAGTATAGTGGATCCATCAGAGTATTACTAAACAGACTTTCTGCCCCAAAATGTAGAAGAAAAAGTTAAAGAAGCTTTTACAGAAATCACTCAGCCTCTGTTAGAGTAAGTTATGCTTTTGTTCCCTCATATGCATTCATAATGCTTTTTTTTTCTCCCGACAGGTTACTTGTCTTGCCTCTGGGGGTTATTATTTATGACCATGATTCTTTAAGGAAATGGATGAGTGCTAAATGCCTGAAATTGGTTTTCATAGCAGAAGACCATCAGCACTTTAAACATACCCACCCTTGTGGTGGAAGACACAGTAGCCATGTTTCCATTTACGTATTTTAATGAGCATTTAAGTAGAAAAGCTGTAAAAAAAAAAAAAAAAAAAAAAAAAAAAAGAAAAAGTGGTAAATTGTAAAAAAAACACATGCTCAATTAAACACCTTAGCCGGATGAATTCTGATGTAGCTAACATTCAACTCACATGACTGATCACCCGTTTCTGCTGTTGGCATCTTTCCGGATAATGATTTATTTTATGTTCCTTTCAGGGCAGCATGAAACACGGCCAATATTTGCTGACAAGAAATAAAAATTGAAACTCCACCTTACGATAACCTCACCTCATTTCTCACACACAGATCAGCCAAGGTGGTTCCCAACCTCTACCTCTACTACTCTGTTTACTGCCAGATTACAGCCACGTAAAGGGTGGCATGTATTGCCAACTTCAACCAAAAGTATGCAGCCTGCTTTATTTACTCCAAACCAGGGGATGGAAATCCATCTAATTTCCCTTTTATTTATTTATTTTTTGCTGCATTTCAAAAGATAGAATTTGCTTGAAAAATGTACATTTACATCATGGCTGCATATGGGATACTTACCCTCCACTATGTCTACAGCAGGACCAGCTGACATCTGTCCCGGTCTGACCTCCCCTGTTTGGCCATTAGACAACACCAAAGCATAGAAAATGCAATATTTCTCACACAATGTGCAATGTGAGAAATTAAATTAGGCTTTGCTGACTTTCACAAGCTTAACCAAAATAACTGTGGCTTGACCAAATCATTCCACACAGGCCAGACTATGACAGCAACAATCAAAGCAGATTCAGTGACTGTGAAGCGTTATGTGGAAAATGTGAAAATCGAGTCTTGGTTTTCATTTTGAGGTCTGTTGAAGCTGCATGACATCAGCGCATGTCTTCCTGACTTTGTGAAAATCTGGATTCGCTGTTTCACAGGCAGCCATCATTTCAGTAAATGTTATGAAAGTATCGTATTTAACTAGGCACTTGTTTTCTTGAAATAGTAATGGATAGTAAATGGATCCTGACAGATCTAGCTACCTAGGAGGTTCAGACAAAATCAATTTGTTAAAGTTGGTCCCAAAAGAGTCAGGTTCAAAGCAGACATTGCTCCTACACTGAAGCCTGAGAGTGTAGCTGGCCTTTCTGCCGAGTTCGGCTTACATCAGAGCTGAGACCGAACCAGCTAGGGGCCAGAACACACACACACATACACACAAACATGCACGCACGAACACACACACACACACACGCACTGAGCTCCACAAAGGACAAAATGTACTCAGCACCACCTCATTCTTTTCCTCCATTTTCACCCTTTCCTCTTTCCTTAACCTAATTATATCTGTCCTTATCCTTCTTTCTCCTCCCTTGCACTGCAGTGCTGGCGTTCTCACTGCCACTAATGACATGGTGTGATCTCCACGGCGTCTGCAGCCAGCGAGCTGGGGTCACATATGTTCTATATCATCTCCTGAACACTTCCATATGGAAGCATGCCACCCATGCCAAGACCTAACACATACACAGTGTCTCTGCAGGAAGAGGGAGGGAAGACGAATGGACTGACAGACAATGGTTGGGTGAAAGACATGAGAGAAAACATTCAGACAAACACAGACAGAGCGAGAGAAAGAGAGAGAGACTGAGAAAAAGAAAGAGACAGAGAGAAAAAGAAAAAGAGAGATATAGTGAAACAGCCAATTAAAACCAATACAGGGAGTGTGAGAGTATGATGGAAAGAAATGCATACCAGGTCTACATTTTCCCTGTCTGGCTGTTGACTTAAGCAGACAGAAGCGGTCATAAACAGGAAAGCCCAAAATGATGAAGCACCGCGCTGCTACTGCATGTCTCTGGCCGCCCTGCCATCTCATTTCCTTTGATAAAGTATGCTTCAGTGTATCCTATGCTAAAGGAGACAAAAAGAGAAGCATTGAAGCATCTTTACTTCGCATTTAGAGAATTCAACCCGTTCTCATCATGGCTGCTACTTAAATAACTACATAATTTCCGTCATTTCCCTCAGGAACCTTCCCAAGCAAAAATATATGAGCATTTATTTGAAGACAAATTTATGGTCATCTAATGAAAATAAATACAATATTCACTCTTGACGAACCCCTAAAAAGATATCTGGCTCCACTTCGTTGAACTGTGGGAAAAAATGAATTCAGTTCAGTTCAATTCATTTTATGCAGATTTTGGCAGCCCCTGTGGACAAAAGTGTTTCCGAGCACCAGCTCCTGGCTGCAGAAGGAGTAGCTTCTGCCAGGCGAGGAGCCCTCCGGCTCTCGCCGAAGTTCCAACTGCTGGTCGAAGTCCAATCTGGGTCTGTCCACGGTGGGTTGGTCGCTGTTGCTGCTGGAGGCCCAACTGGAGTCAGAGCTGAAGACATTTTTGATGAACCTATATGTCCCTTATGAATTAAAAAAGAAAATACTAATACTTGTGAGAAAAATAGTTTTATCCGTTGATTCTTGGGTTGCTGTAAAAAAAAAAATGACAACGACTGATACATTTGAGTTGAGCCCTGTTCACCCAATGTCAGCTGTGATCAAATCTGATATGTCTGACTTCAACACATTGCTGATTACATATATTTCCAAAGTAAGAGTCTCGCAACTTTTTACCTTGTCTTGTCTTAAGTAAAACAAAAGTTTAAATAAAACGTAGTATATAATCGCAGTATTTGTAGCAATACATAGCGAATCAGCGGCCAAGTATTGTGACAGTATCATAACGGGTGATATCGTTCCAGTCCACCGTGTTCACCAGCTAGTTGCTGACTTTGCTTTTTTGCCAGGTGCAAAGTGCCAGGCAGAAAGTGTATAATTGGTTTATCAGAACCTATCATCATAAATTAAGTTTAACAACATATTAGTGAGCTCTGTGTTGAAAACATGTGAACTTGTCCATTGAGTAAATAACAAGATTTCCTCAAATACCTGGTGATGACAATGTGGATTTAAATGAACTCAACTGATGCTCCTGTGTTATATACAGGACCATTACACATATAACATGGACGCCCATGCATACTCTCGCTCTAACTAAGCCTTATTCGCTGGCTATGACCCTGAGTTAAAGACGAACGAAGGAAAGACGGAAAGGAGACAAACAAGTTGGTTGCCATGCAGATGTGTGGAGGTTGTGAGAACGCCGCTCTGCTACTAATCAGCACATCACCCGGACAACATCTAGCCTGTTAACATTACAACTTACATCAGCCATGCAGGGTTGAGCCCTCCTGCTGGACGGCAAGCAAGAAAACAAAGCAATAAGCAATACACATCGCAAATGTATTAAACACGAATGTATTAACACGTTTTATGACAGAATCACTATACAGACACTATACAGGACTCATGGATTTACATACAAAGTGGGGGTGTGTTTGTATGGCTCTGTGATGTTTTGAGCATTAAGCAGGACATACCCTCTTTATGTGGCAACAGCCTGAGCCAGCTTTTCCTCCAGGGATGGCATATGGTATGGAGTGCTATAGGGGGCCCGAAAAGCCTGTTCCTACGTGTGTGTGTGCCCTTTAGTGCAGCCTGTAATATACAGGACATACACACATGCACAATATAGACCACCCAACACTGATAGTTGTTAGATAGTAATATGTTGTGTTTTCATAACATACCGTGTTTTTATTGACACATAATTCATTTTAATTTGAAACATGCATTGATTGATTTAGTTTTTTGCTCATTTGAGGTTAGTAGAACACATTTTTGAGAAATTTGGCAAACTCCTTTTTACTCATTTATGAAGCCAGCAGACACAGTGCGACTTTAGCGTTCATTTGGAGTCATTATTGATGAAGAAAATAGTCCAATATTTACTCTTGTTTTGCTCTGGTTTGATCTTCTACCAACACCTGAAGGCTGCTAAATGCTCCTTTAAGTTAAAAGGCATTAACTTTGACGGCTACTGGTGCTACAAGGGCTTTTCTTCAATTTAGGACTTCCACAAATGATTACAAGATGGCTGCCACCTCCATGTTTGACCAAAGCGAATTACTCGGTTTTGACAGACCACTGATCAGATTCCCTATCACTATTCACTGAACCAAAACCGTAAAGTTGTGGACTGTAAACCAAAACAACGAGCTGAAAGAGTCTAGAAAGCTGCGCGGAGCGAATCACATGGCCTGTGGGTACAACTTTCACATGACACACAGTCATCTGAGCCACTGCTAATACTAAATGGTGTTTTAGTGCAGCCTTAAACAAACTTTGAAGACACTGAAGGTGTGTAATGCACACCTGGTGTACATTTTCATGCAATCTCAAATGCAAGAAGTCCCTTTGCTTCCAGCACTGATTTATATTTTGATGCAGTAACGAACAACCTTTAATGGTATTTTGAATGTAACCTACCAAAGTCTGACTCCCACACGTCTGTGAGGGACAGGAGACAAGCGATCACAGAGATGTGATCCTCCTGCGCTCCGTGAGATGAAAACAGCACATGCACAGAGCACTTAAAGCGACATATTGTGTTCATATTGCCCACCGATAAGGGCATGAAGATACATTGTGAGAAAATTAGAAGATGTTGAAACCCTGTCCTTGATATGCCCTTCTTTTTCTTTTCTTTTTTTTTTTTTTTTACTTCTTCTGCTGTTGATTTCCTCCAAAACATCACGTGTTGAAAACACAGTTCGTGCAACTCTTGTTATTAATAGACAGTTGTTCATGCTTTGTGTTGAGAGTGAAGTCAGGACAGTCTGGTTAATGCGGGACCATATTGGAGTGTGTCTGTGTTTATATCTGTTCTTGTACGTGAGGCAGCCAAACACGTGGCGCACACACACTCACACAAGAGAAAACATGCAAACACAGCATGGTCTGCAGATGTACCGAACTCGCAGCAGGCAAACACGCGAATAGCATCACGTGTCATGTTTAGTCTCAAATACCTCCCCCCATAATAAGGAGCGTCCCCGTGAGTGTTAGTGAACAAAAGCAAGTGTTGGAGGATGAGACGGGCTTATGATAGCGGCTCAGCTGACACACATGATCCGAGGAACTCTCATTTGCAAACATACCTGTCCTTGAATTCTCTGTTCCTTCGCCACAGGTTCCCATGGAAACCGGGGAAAGCAGGCAGGGTGTGTGTGTGTGTGTGTGTGTGTGCGTGTGTGTGTGCGTGTGCGTGCAAGAAAGAGAAAACAAGCGAGTTTGCAGGTAAGAAAGTGCTTGCATCTAACAGAACTCACTTCATTTTAACACCTAGTTGCTCACATTTTGAGTAAAGAGCGATTGTAAATGACGTAAGGATGCTGGAGAGGAATGGCTGGAAAATTCAAGTTAATATCAGTCAAAGACATATAGCTAATGCAATGGTTGAATGTTTATCGTTATGTGAACCAAGTCTACAGCTTTGCCCTTGACACCAAAGTCAAAGATCAAGCGCATAAGCACGCGGCTTATTCTGAGGCAGCCCTCATCAGCCACAGCAATACCAATGATGTATTTACAAGCAACAGACAGAGAGGTCCCAGTGAATCTTTAATGAAAGCTCTGTTTGAAATTTTGAACAAGCTCAAATTGATTCATGATTTTTTAATAGGGCCTGTGGAAGCTTCCAGAATTTCTGATTGTTTCTCCCACAATGAGCAAACATCCACAGTGTGTGTGTGTGTGTGTGTGTGTGTGTGTGTGTCACGCACTCTTAATATACGTTTTAAGAAGCCAATGTCCTGTCCAGTCCGTCCTGATGTTGTTGTGTCTAACTTAACATGTTGTTCTGGAGAGCTTCTCCCCGCACAACTAAAACGGTTTCTCCAGCTCCAACATGTCTGAAGTTGACTGAAACTTGAGGGTGGAAACATGAGGTCAAACTGAAATGTAATAAAAACAGACTTCTGTTGATCCCGCGGGTCCCATCGCGGTGATGTCATGAGCTCATAGAAGAACAGAATTTGCTTCTAAACATGGATCGAGAGCCTTGAACCAATTAGCCTAAAATACCCGAATCAGCACCACGAAAGGTCATATTGAAGTCATATCTAAATTCCTTTCCCAGTACACAAACACTAATGCATGCTCTGACAATGTCTTACAAACAGACACACACAGAGACTTCTTGGAGTCACATCTGCACAGTAATTCGCCACAATAGTGACATCATGCATGGACACAGATAGACTATAGTACAGATCAGAGGTTCTCAAATGGGGGTACGTGTAACCCTGGCTTAGTTATCCAGCCTTATAGTTAACACACACACACACACACACACACACACACACACACACACACACACACACACCTCCTACCTCGTTGTAAAATATAAAATGACATAAAACGTGTTGCAGGGACAAAAGCACACGTTCTGCACGCGTGTGTTCTGGGAGTGTAAACTTCGTCCCAGTAAGCCAGTTCAACAGTCTGTGTCCAGCATGAGCATGCTTCTGAGCAGAGGGTAACTTTCACAACAAGCCCTTCTGGTTTATTTCCCGTAACAGAATTCCTGCTGGTGTTCAAGTCCTCTGCTTATGTTGTTGAAAGATGGAATGAAAATCAACAATAGCTATGTAGCTGAAGGGGCCACATTTATTATTACCAGCACAACTTTTCTCTCGGTTTTTGTCAACACAGAATGATGAGATATATCCAATAGAAATTAATATTTAAATATAATCCATAAAGATCCTCCTCATCACCTTATTTCAATATTTGCAACTGCTCTGTAAATAATCCATCTCAAACAGCAATGTAAGATAATCTCGAGCAGTCAAAACCCCAAGCATAATGAAGTTCAGATGGGCAGCCGGGGAGTCGGGCTGGATTTCATGGTCCTACTTTGCCTTGTAAACTGACAATTTGCTTGTTTAAAAAAACGTCAATAAGGTCACTGGAGGAGAACATTAGGATTAAAACCGTTTCCTCCTGCATGCAGAGGTCATACATCATGAAACGGGAAAGTCAGGATGCAGCTTCTGCTTCATGGAGGAGGTTCAGGTGTCCATCCTTCGCCTCCCCTGCCTGCACTTAATTTATATTACAGGTGTAAAGCAGACTTAAGTCAGCTAAAGGTCTCCTCCAAAACCCCCAGGGCCACGGCTCGCCGCGGCGTGCAATAATTTATGAAAAAAGTTGCCAGGCTTTACGAGACAGGAGTGGCAAGCTTGTGATACCTTTATCTATTCTGGACACGGACTCTGACCATCTAAAATATAGATCAAAGATTGTGACCTGGGTGTAGATGAGGAGAATGTAGCGTAGCGACGTTGATAATACATACGACTTTAGTTCAGTTTAGTGTTGGCGCAGGAACCAAATATTTGCAGAAACATTTTTGTGCTACAGTGACTGAACAGTGGTGTCGTGATAATATGGCAGAATATGAGACGTTAGCTGCTTTCATGTGTCACCGTAAAGAAGACGTCAAGCTGATCATTAGAGCGGGAAAGAGCCAAGGACCCTCTCTCTGCACAGTGTGAAGACAAGCAGCCTGCCAGAGCTGATACCTCTCTTCTCTGCTTCTCAATGTCACACCAACACACACACACACACACACATTACATTACATTACATTACATTACATTTCATTTAGCTGACGCTTTTATCCAAAGCGACTTACATGCTATACAGTAGACCGTAGACACAGCAACGGTGTCACGTTGGGAATTTATGGTCCAAAAACCCCCAAATAGCCCCCACCTTTGGAAACGGAGGAGGAGCAGCAGCCCCTCCCTTTGGAAGAAAAAACTTTAACTTTTGAAAAATAGATCACCAGGGGCACGAAAAAAAACTTAGAAAAAATCCCAACTTATTTTTTTAGATCACCAGGGTCACCAGGGGCAGTCCTGACTGGAGAAGCTCAACATTCTCAGCATCTCCCTGTGTGCCATTTTCGCACGAATCACCAAGCTACCTCTCGCACGATTTGAGAAACCCAGTTTTCAGAAAAAGGCTTACCAGCAGATGCCTTGGGACTATTTGAGAAAATGAATCCGACGTGGAAGGCTTTTCACTCGGACTGGCACGGAGGATGAGAGGGGTGTCTGCTGGAGGAAAAAAAAAAAACACTTTTGTGTGTCACACACACACACACACGTCTCCCCGTCCCTCTCAGTCGCACTGTGTGTCCACACGGCTCTCTCTTTCTCTACATCTACAGTACATCCGACGGGAAGAAGACGCATAAGAGAACCTGGCGCACGGTATGATGGGAGCAGAGGCCGCGCACATCATTCAGCCCTGGCAGACATTTGTTCTCTTTCCGGCGAGGAAGGCAACACTATTAAGACTGCTTAGAGCCATCCGTCAGTCTCCACTCTGACTCCGCACTCGGTGGCATCTCTCTTTCAACTTTTTGGAGGTCAGAGGAACAGAGCGAGACATCTCGGCCTTCACTTCTGCTTGAGGTGGGGAGCCGAGGAGCCGAGTGGCACCGGGAAGGAAAAGGCTGCCATTTCTGCGAGGACAGGCACGGGGGTCAAACTAATAGACTGGTTTCTGACAACAAACACTCAGGTGTCACCAGGCGCGCGTTAAAGGGATGGCGGGGCAGCGAGAACAGGTGCCCCCACTGGTTTTCTAACAAGAGGAGGTAGTTCAAAGGCTTGCGCTGCTTACACAACAGACATTTACCACATCCCTGCTGTATGTGTTGCACAGTGCATCACTGCTGTGCAGCACCGGGAGGACATTTTGATTTTCTGGAGACTGCTTGCTTTCAATCATGCTAATTTGCAGGTGTGCTATCCTCTACCACCTGCAGTGGCGACAAGTGAAACAGAAAGGTATGCTTTCGCTAAAACCATATTCAAAAGAGGCAAGGCCAGGCAAATTTATTTGTAGAGCACATTTCAACAACAAGGCGATTCAAAGTGCTTCACATAAAACCATCAAAAGCATCAAAACATAATGCAAAATAAAACAAGATTTAAAAACAATTAAAATCATTCATTGAAACATAAAAAAAAACAGTTAAGAAGCAAAAAATAAATACAGAATTGAATAAAAGTTGCAGTGCAGTTTAAGATATAAAATGCAGTAGTGAGATGCAGAATCTGGTTTAATTAAAGGCAACAGCAAAAAGAAAGGTCTTCAGTCTGGATTTAAAGAGGCTGAGGGTCTCAGCAGACCTGCAGCTCTCAGGGACCTTGTTCCAGATGTGTGGAGCCGAAAAGCTGAACGATCCATGTTTAGTTCTGACTCTTGGAACAGAAAGTAGACCCGTCCCAGACGACCTGAGGGGTCGGGATGGTTCGTAAGGCAGCAGCAGATCACTAATGTATTTAGGCCCTAAACCATTCAGTGCTTTATAAACCAGCAGCAACATCTGACACAAGGGACTGTAGTGGCAAATTAGGAGGGCCGGCATCAGTTCCCAACAAAGTTAATACAGCCATAAAGTGTCCATCTGTATGTCTGCCGGGTTTCAAAGAATTCCAAACACGTGGATGCTCACACAACCAGCTGCGCCACACGAGTGCAACTAAAACATGAAAGACAAACAGAAGAAGATGAAATCACTCACCAATGCAGATGTGTTTCTGCAGTCGAAGCCCTTCACCTGGTCTCATGACAACAGAGCAGTCATGTGATCTCTGCTACCAGAATTCTCAGAGGCTCACACACCAGCTGCATCATTATCTCTTCTCACCTCAGCTCCTCCACTCCTTCCGTCTCTCACAATAGCTCCTTCTCTCAGCAAATTATGTGTCAATCCCTTCTTGACAAAGTAGGTTTAACACATTGATAATGTCCCTCCCTTTACCCAGAGTGATGGAGAATACAGCGCACTGTGGCGAAGCCTCTACGACAAGAAGTTCTACAATGAGAAACCCGGGTTGTCTGCCTTTGCTGACCCTAAAAACAGATAAAAACATATTTCAACTTTGGACTTTTCTGGAGTTATTGGAGATGTTTGGATAACAAGAATCGGAAACAATCCTACTCAGCAACATAATCTAATTATATAAATAGTAGGCCTATAATACTAATAATATTAGTGTAGACTGATCTTAATCACATTTGATTGTCAATATCATGCAGATTGAAGCTTCAAACCTTTTGGAACAGCCCTTGTACGCCGACTCTGAATCATTTTCTTATCTTTATTTTTTTTCACACCACTGGAGTTGCAGCTGAAAGAACAAGGCTAAGATATTGGCGGTATTAATTTAGAGGAATACAAAAGTAAATATCGCCAGAGCTATCGTGCCCTAAATGGGGTGGTGATATTAGTCCAGCCCCAGCGGAGAGAGGCCACGCAGCCGCACGCCGTCCTGTCTGACTGCTCAGATCAAGCCACGTCTGGATCTTGTGTACTCGTCTCTTTAGTGCTGGATCTCCAGAGTCGGGCTCGGTTGTGCTTGAATTTACAAAGACCGTATCAGAGTGATTGGCAGCGCCCAGAGGGGAATGTGAGAACCTCACTTGGCAGCAGCTTTTGCTAGCGTACCATACATGTCTCATCAGTCATAAAACCAGCAGTGGTATCCGGGTTGGTTGCTCAGGGCTTATCAACTATCACTGAAGCAGAGGCTGATGCCTCGCCCAAAACTCAATGTTGTGTTATTTGAATAAGCGTGATGGACAGGTTAATAAGTCAAGCATTGAGCTAATTTGTTGATGAGCTGATCCGGTTTTTTGAGCAGAAGGTAGAGTCAATATCATATCAAGTTTGAACAGATTTTTGCAGGATGTGTAGCTGTGTGTTAGCATGGAGAATACAATAAGTATCACAATCTCTTACACACGTATGGCGGCAGGCCGACATGCACTTGCAACCACATATTTGTTGTTAGAGTCTTAACAAATAATTGCATGAACTGTAAAACTGTCACAACTTTGTAAGGGAGAGGATGCCAACCATTTTGGATTAGTAAATAACTATTTTTATTATAACTATTATGTATTACTTTATTACTTATGACTATTTAAGGATTTTTTTAATTGATGCTAATTTTAAATATATATTTTCAGAATCAGAATCAGCTTTATTGGCCATGTCTCAAGTATCCTCTGGAGTACTAATGCCCCCATTGTTTACGAATAGTTAAGGTTAGGATAGCTTTTAAGTCAGGATCCCACGGACCACCCACTCGAGCATCAACCATCGAGCATCAACCATCACACCGTACATCATGTGTAGTTGGAAGCACTTTGGTGAAAGAATATTTTTTCTTCTCAGACTGGTGTGGAAAGATCAATATAAGAAGAAAAAGTATCACCCCCAGAAGTATTAACATGTTTGTGTGATTAGACAACATATTGAAGGACATATTTTCGCTTTGTGTTGGCTTCAGAAATCCAGTATCAGTCAAGCTCTTCTGCACACAAATTCACATTCACACAACCACGTGCAAACAGCTACATCATTTTAGTCAGACCACACAAATGATTTAGCTAAATACTTTAAAAGTAAAAATGGAAAGATTTGAAACAAATTCTGCAGTCCCTTACTTCCCTTCACTAAACGGTTTCAGACCGAAGTGTTCATGTATAAACATGAGGCCTCTTAAGGTTGTGAGTTTGTGGACCGTCAGACGAGATGAAATGTGTATCTTCTGTTTTTCTCCTGTCAAACCTCACTGACCCATCCAGCACACTCTCAACCCGCCATGCACTGTTTTGAAAACGTGTTCTTCCAAACTTTGCCTATAACATCCACACTCCACGTCTGTGTGTGTGTGTGTGTGTGTGTGTGTGTGTGTGTGTGTGTGTGTGTGTGTGTGTGTGTGTGTGTGTGTGTGTGTGTGTGTGTGTGTGTGTGTGTGTGTGTGTGTGTGCGTGTGTGTGCGTGTGTGTGCGTGTGTGTGCGTGTGTGTGCGTGTGTCTAAATCTGGACTGAATTATCTTTACTCAATGAGCTTTCCATATTCCTCTTTGTGGGACTGGATCATAAATCCTTGTTGTTTACATGTAAGTGTGAGACAGACCGCCACGCAGACACCAGTCGCTCTCAGAGATCTGTAAATGCAGCACTGGTACCTCAGTGTCTGCATTCTCCTGATGTAGCTACAAACCAATAACACCACAAACACTTAAATCTAAATGCTGAGAATACTCAGACTTTTATTGGTTGAATTGAGACCCTCAGACAAAAACAGAGCTTATCATGTAAGTTGCATTGGTGTTTAAGTTGGTTAGTATTAGGCAAGAGGTGTTCAGAGGCACTTGCCGTCTGATAAAACGACACTCTGAACTTTTGAACCAGGAACCTGGATTAACAACTGACCTGGGATCAGCAGAATCTGGGAGACTATAATTAAGGTTGATTAAAGAACATTCCTGGGTTCTGTGTCTGCATGTTAAGTGAGCTGCTGAGGTTGCAGGAGACCTGTGCCCCCATTAAATTGGCAATTTCATAGCTGAGGATGAAATATGTTATTCGTCATGAATAATGGAGCCCCACCAAAGTGATTACAAACAGAGAACTACGCATGTGCATGCACGCAGACAGACATATATAAACATACACATTCAAACACAAATTCCCTAATTGCGTCCCATGAACAGAGGGGAAGCTCAGCATGCTTTGGAAAGCCAACCAGTCATTGCGGCAATCTTCCCTATGGCTTCCACAGTGTAATTAGCTGAAACAGACAGCAGTGTACCTATAAATACCAGAGACTAGACAACAGTAAACAAAGGGACAACCGCAGCCAACAACCTCTCACATTTGACTTCAGTTGTTTCCCACAAGCTCTGACAGCAGCAGCAGCAACAATAACTGCAGCAGCAGCAACAGCAGTTATCGGATGCTCACAATTAAAGCTCAGTCTAGTTATTTACTACAGAGCAGTAGTATCGCACAGCCAGACCTATCTCCACAGCGCTGCGCTGCACTAAAGAAAGGTCTGGCTCCACACATCATCATTCTGCTATCGGGGGAATAAACACTCCACCTTGTTTGTACTTCTCTTAATGAATCATCATCTTGGGCAGCACACAATACAGGATGCAGCAACGTGAATTTGCAAAATGAATAACGGAAGGGGAGGAGAAAGCCGGCCAATGGCAAGATTATAACCACAGTCCACATCCGGTGAATCAGACTACAGAAACAGCTCGCTTTGAGACCCCCCACGGTGTGACCATTGGGGAGCAGGCAGAGGGGGCAAACAGATTCAAAAATCCTTTTTCCCATGACTAAGACGAGACAGCACCGACGTCATTAAACACTCACTGGTTTTATCAACATGCAATGTTGCTGACGAAAAAAGGGCTAGACAAAGATATAGTTTAAAACATAGAAAAACAACATCTCTCTCACACGACACACAATGAGCAAAGCCAGGAGGGCTCAGAGTAGCAAGTTGAAGTCAACAATGACAACAACGGCATTTGAAATCAGGACTAAGACTAAATAAAAAGTGACAAAATTAACAATTTAGTACAATTTTACTCAAGTATAAGTTTTTTATTTAATTAAATCTAAATGAAAAGTAGGTCCGTTACACTTAGTACTCTGAGTAAATGTTCATTTTGTTAAAAATGTTTTATATATATATATATATATATATATATATATATATATATTAAACATTTAACAAAATGAACATTTACTCATTCGTGTGAGAACAGGCATATGGTCTAACGATGATATCAAATACAAAATTAAAACAAATATTGAGTGTTGCCATAATAGCAGAAGGGCCTCATACGCCTCACTGAAGGTGAAAGGTCAGCTGTGATCCACCAATCAGCTTAGCATGGTAGCTCAGACCCACAATGCACTGTTGGTCACGTCGTGTGTTTGATTTCCGCCTCTTAGCCTGCTGGCCAGGTGCTGCATCAACTGTTGAATTATTACAACCAGTTTTTTTTTTTTACTATATTGACGTACAATAACTCTGCTGCAGCTGATTTGGCTCTTTTATCCATTTTTTTTATCCACTTACAGTTTACCTTGACTTTTTCATGTGATTTCATTCTGTTTTAATGTCTAAGCCTTTCTTTACTAAACTACAACACAATTGCGTCAATGTCTGCCAGAAGTCACTGTTCTGCCACTCAGGTGAAAGCACACCTTCTAGATATAATGATGCTGTTTCTGCCAACTACCCAGTACTTTTATTCATTTTCTTTCTTTCTTATTTGCAGCACACCATCACCGTGTCCTCTCACATTCATTAGTCTTTGCAAAACACACACTGTACTGCTCTCCTTGTGTGTGTAGCTTGGTACACAATTCAGCAGTAAGCCAAACTCCATTTAAATGAATACGGGAGTCAGGATGTAGCGTCCAAGCTCCAGATGCTTTATTGTGCAGCACCGACGTAGACAGATCAAATAAGAGTAAAACTAAAAACAAACAGAACACAATGAGCAACATGTATATGAATTAGACATTACATATTTAACTTTATGTAGCTCTTACACTTATGTAGCAGTCAAACTTATAGTATAACAACAACTAGCTACAGATACAAAATTAACCTTACAAATGTACTTAAGATATACTAAATACTATTCTTTAGTCTGTGCTAAACAAATACTTACAGACTATGTTTTCGAAGGCGTAAACACGTGATGGATGGCAGCAGATGATTTTCTGAGAACATCTCCATACAACTAACACATGTTGCTAACTTCCTGTTCTTCTTCTTCTTCTTTTCTAGTGCTTATGGCGGATTACTACTTTTGTATTATACCGCCACCAACTGTACAGGATTGTATACCATGAACTTCATGAAACTGTCATAGAGTCTAGGCTTGAGTTAATTCAAAACAAAACAACAAAAAACAAAACAAAAACTAAAAAGAAAAAAAAAAAAAAAAAAAAAAAAAAAAAAAAGAATAAGGTAAATATTTTATATTCTTTTTCCTAAACCAGTACTATGAAGAAAAATAAATAAAGCTTCCAGTCTTTCCCTTACCATACCCTGTTCTTCTAGAATACCACGTATTGCATTCTCTCCTTCCATTTCCTGCCATTGTATTCTATTATCATTATACTTCTTACACACAAAAAGCACATGCTCTACATCTTCTTTGTCTTGGCAGTCTATGCATAAGCCATTGCTAGAACCTATTATTTGTAAGGTATCATTCAATCCTGTGTGACCTAATCTCAGTCTGGTATATACCACTTCTTCCCGTCTAAATAAACTCAATAAAGTAACCCTTTTCCCGGTCACAATCTTCTGTACTTTATGATAGTGTCCAGCATTAACCTCAGCCTCCCATTCATTTTGCCATCTTTGCATATTTTCAGACTTAATCAGAGATTTAGCTTCACCCTTCCCCAGTGGAACATTAATTCCTATACATTTGTTTTTCAGCATCTTTTTCGCAATTTTATCGGCCTCTTCGTTTCCTTTAATACCGATATGAGCTGGAACCCAACAAAACTGAATACTGATTCCAAGATTCCTAAATTGCAAAAGTAACTGTTTAATTTCTGTAATCAAATCTTCTCTTTCTGAATGACCTGTATCTAGACTATGAATAGCTGCCATGGAGTCTGTACAGATCACAGCTCTCATTGGCTTAACCTCTTCAATCCACCTTAAAGCTGTTATTATCCCAGTCATCTCAATAGAATATACAGAGAGAAAATTATTTAACCTATAGCCATCTCTTTTATTAAATTCCGGAATAAACAACCCAATCCCACAATGACCATTTTGTGGATCTTTTGAACCGTCAGTATAGATTTTAACACATCCATAGAATGTCGATTTTATATAACCCTGGCAGTATGCTGCAACACTTTGACCATTTGGACACTCTCTCTTTCCTAACTTCCTGTTCCTGTCACATGTCTCAATAAAGGTAAATTAACAACGTGATCAAAAGGGCCCAGGAGGGGGCGCTAATTCCCCAGTCCTGGGGGCAGAACACACACACACCCACCCACACACACACACACACACACACACACACACACAAAGAATGGCTGTCACACTCTACTCCAGTCTTTGCTGGAGCCTGTGACCCACAGATGCGAGTGTACAGGCCTCGGTTGACAGACAAACGCTCCCTGGCCCAGAGAACAATTAGCACCGCCAGCACTGGAGACACGAAGAGAGAGAGAAAGAGAAAGACTGTCATACGGAGGCAGCTCACTGGAGAGAGACGAAGGGTTGCGACCCTGCTCCAACGCACCGTGTTCAGTTGCCAGAAGCTCCACGCTACAAGACTTATTGACAAAGACAGAGAGAAAGCGAGTCCAATTCTCGCCTCTAAATTCAAAGGATCCGTGGAGAAGATTTGGGCCTCACTCTCAACAACAGTCTAATTCCACAGAGGCCATGACAGCTGGATCAGCATGTTCCTAATAACTTTGGATAATTAGACACACACTAATTTTGCCACTAGCCGCACTTGGTCAATTTGCAAAATTACGCTTAAAGTAGTGCAAAAAATACCGCTTTTAACATTTGCCAAAAAATATAGATATATAACTTAGAATTTACCATGAATAATTGCAAGTTTACCACAAATCACAATTGATCAAAAATACAGACACGCAAGCAAGTTTGACCTCCCACACTTTGAACACAAATAAACTCAGGAAACACGGCACATTGCATTGTTTTAAAAAAAAAATCAGGGCATTTATTTTTTTCCTTCTTTTTTTTCACAAAATACGTGCTGTGAATTCCTGGCATGACTTCACAGGCACATGGCCTTATTTTCACTGCTCTTTGAGGATAATATATGTTGGTGGTGGCAGGGTGCTGCTGGTGATTGCTTATGTGTGCATTTGCAAGCACCTGTGCGCTCACTGGTTGGTGTACCCTCCATCTCGGTGAGGGCTGTAAGTCTGTTTCATTTGTTATCTGTCCAACAGGTTCAGAAAGCAAACAAGCCAAAATAAAATGCTGATAATCATGATTTTTATTTTATGTTTTGTTTATTTTGTATCTACTGTAACATTTCTTCTCCACAACCAGAGGTATGTAAGTCAAGGTTGCATTACATTCCCCTGCTCATGTGGGCCTACAATCCTAAATGGTCCTCAAATAAGTTCATTTTGAACCCTTTTGTGTTGTATAATTCATTGCTCTGATCACAAAGGGTTTGTTTGCGTAGCATAAAAGAGCTACCTTCTTCCTTTCAGATAATAATTTCAAACAGGGGGAGTCGTAGCACTTGAATTAGTGCATTAAGTCGAACGTTATTATTTATGTTTGAGTTGACTGCTGAAAACATATATTTCAGAAACACTGTGCACCATAGCAAGTCTGCAGAAAAAAAACATTTAGAGTCTGTCTGACATTTTATTTTTCTTCTTTATGACCTATGAGGTAAACAGACGTCTTTAAATATGTTAAAGGAGGATCGTCCTTATAATAAAACTCCCGTTGGAAACTAGACGAGTCATAATAAAGGAATTGGCAAAGGGACGTGGACAGTAAAAAATGTCATATAATTTTCCTTGTGGGTTAACGTCTTTTCACTTGTGAACTCAACCCTGTCCAACAAGAAGGCGGCAGATAACAGCTCAGGCTACATTTTAGTGCTCTGGCATGGTGAGTTTAACCTCACTGCACCCTGACAGGTGCCTCCAGTTAATGCGTCACATCTGGCCACCTGGCCACCCTGCTCTTAAAGGAAAAAGCCCTAAAACGCACACGCACACACACACACACACACACACACACACACACACACACACACACACACACACACACACACACACACTGTAAAACATCAGATAGGAATTAGAAAGGAATCAACAAAAAAATGTATCATTGAGTTAAATATATAGAGAGAGATAATTTATTATTTTCTGCTCTGCACTAGCATCAGGTTTCAGTTTCAGATCCCTGTCAATATTTGATCTTTGGTCACAAATCTGACAAAATGGTGGATGTTACAATGTTAGTTAAGCAGCATCTATGCCAGGAGGGGTTGCTACTAGCACCAGAATGATCAGAAATGTCCTTGTTGAAGCATTATCTTCAGATTCTTGTTTATTACAGCTACTTTGCTCATTCGTAATAAAGTAAATTGTCTTCCTATGATCAGCTTCCTGCAAAGTTAACCATGCTAGCCACTGTGCTAGCTGTATGCTAATGTGTTCTGTATTTGACTCTTTTTATTTATATTTGTGTGGACTTTATGTGATGTTTCCCAGATCAATTACTGGTTTGTACTTCCTCAGATAACGTACTGTTGTTCTTTCACTGATGATACGTTGCGCCTTCCGTGAAGGACGATGTTCACTTTTGTGAATCTGCCTTGCTACTCTACGAACTCATTTTACAATACTGTTTGTCTCACTCTTGTTTAGGGAATCTCATAAATTTTCTGATTTGCAACCACTATCCTCGAGTGCTGTGTTGCAGCCCTCATACGAAATTGCATCTGGACCTCTAGTATACTACGAGTACTACAGTTCTTTTGTAGTACTGTATAGAAAACAGCAGCACTACATTAAAGTGAAACTATAAATGCTAGACACATTTGAATGTGTCGTGTTAGTGTGACTAAGCCGTTGATTAACTTGTTTTTACCAGAGCAGTAAACCCACGAGACGACTTAACAAATTATCTAAGTTGTTTGTTAGTCAGCGGTCATGTTGTTAAGGCAGCAGGGGAAGTTACGTCTTTAAGTAAAACCAACTCACAATGTTTTGCAGTTCACATCCTCTCTCCAAAACTGCACGTAACTCTCGGGTGAGCACCTTCCTCACTAATCGGACGAAACCACACCCTTTGGTTTAACAAGAGTGATAAAACACACACACATGCACAGACACAAGCATGTGCTGTTTTACAGACCGGCAAATGCCCAGGTGTCGGTCCCTCCATAGTCTTATTGGTCGAATCGGTTCAAAAGGTTCACTGGATTTCCACAGAAGATTCTTCAGGTCGGGAGCTCAGGCTCGGCCTGCTCGGCCTGCTCGGCCTGCTGCGTTGGCTGTGCTGCGACAGGTCTGGCTGGTCCACCGCTCTCAGACACACGCAGCTATATTTCATGTGCTCGTTTCTGGAGCTTAACAACTTGAATCCACAACCATGGAATCCAGGGAAGTACTCTGAGAGCATGATAGGAGAAGTTGGCGGAACATCACACAGGCAACTGGCCTAGTAGTCGCACACACACACGTACTTAGACACACTAGTGGGAATTTCAGAGGAAAAGGATAAAAAAAAGGGCTGGTTGAGTGGGGGAGGAGAAATAAAGGAGGATATAGAGAAGGAAGAAAACAAGCATGAGCAAGAGGGGAGAGAAAGAGGGAGGCCACATCTGCAAAGGACTTTACAGGCATTGCAATCATGCTGCCACGTCAACACAAGACAGATAGTCTGCAAACATTGAGGTGAAGGAAAGAGGAATCTGTCTCTCCTCTCCCTCCTCCTTTCTCTCCACACGAACAACACACTCCCTCTCTAAGTCACACGAACACACATTTTGACAGCTGTTCCTGCAAGAAAATTCAAAACAAGAAATAGTTCATGTCCTTAAGAGGGAAAATTTGCCTTTGATATTCTCTTCCAACTTCCAAACCCTTGTTTGAAAGCGATTAACTCGGTTGAATCGAGGCAGCGTGTTTAGAAAGCGCCTGGTTTCCATGTGAGCCCAATCAGGTGAGAATTATATGTCACAGTCCATTTCAGGGTAATAACAGGAAGCCTCGTGGCTCCTGGCACACAACTTCTGCTGCGTTAACTTGACTCTGTCGAGTTGTGTGTGAGCTAAAAACCTGATTCTACTACTTCCCATCATCATTATAACCTCTTAACCAAGCTTCACCTGTGCATTAGTCCCTCAGGTTTCTTCTGCAACCACTTCATGCTCACGAAGGAACGATGGTGGCTGGTGATAATGTCATGGACACAACGGCAGCTCTTGAGTGTGGAAGTCCACTGTGTTGTGCATAATCCGCCAGCCCAACACAAGCACAACCAATACACCTCAGTGAATACCACATTGATTAAGGGCTACCTGTGTGGCAGGCGATGAGCATTATTGATCGACCCTTCTGATATGTCTTCAGGGTGAAACTCAACCATCCATGAGCTTAACAGACAAGAAAGATAAAGATAAAATAAGACCTTTCTTTTTGGTTGATAAAACATTTTGTTAAATTATTTAATTAATTGTCATAACCATTGTCAATTAAAAGTGATGAATGTCAGCACTTGTCCCATGAAGCTCTAGGAAAGTGTCGACGGAGGTTGTAAACAACATACTGTCTACTCTACACACTGCACATAAAACACACTAATGCCATCATCTGTAATTGACATATTAATAACATTTATTTACATCTCTCAGATTCACAATGTTATGTCCTAATACTCCATTGCAGTATTTTTATTGTGCACCCACTGTGTTTGAACTCAAATCTGCTGCTCAAATTCTCTCTAAATTCACTCCAGCTGACGCGATGAGCCTCCCGTGACTCGTTCAGCGCTGGCATCCCGACATAGACGGATTCTGTTTTGTAGGCCGATCCTTTGGCTCCACCGTGTGTCTACAAATGATAAAACACAACTGTCATCCCCGGGCCATTTTAGGTATTAAATGTTAATGTTAAACTTTATTGATCTGCAATGGGAAATTCTCTTTTCATTTGCCGTCCTGGAGGAAAAACTAAAGGTCAGGCTCGGCTACAAAACAGCACCCGCGGTGCCGATAAATGTTCAGAGTCTTACTCAAGGACACTTCAGGGGGCGAGTACTTGCTGACACAGAGGCTTCAACCATGACGGTCTCTTAACCCACTAGTCTGGACTAGTGTGTCACAGTGAGTTGTGAGTGTGCAGGTTTTAATTTCAACCACACACCAACTGATACATTTAATTAAGTTGCTGCAGAATATAGCTGGAATGAAAACCTGTAAGTTCTGACATCAGCTGTTCGACACATCTTGAAAAAACAGCCACACAAATTATGGCTTTGATTGTGTAACATGCCGGGGTGAGCAAGCGCTGTGACCTCGTAGTCGGCTTGCTGTCACTGCAGGTTTTCCACATTTGACATTGCTGATAAGGTCACCGGACAGAGGAATAGGAGAAAATGAATACTACATGTAGTCAATTTGTGTTGTGTCTAGTGTTGAATCAAGTCTGAAAAAAAACTGGAAAGAAGAAAAAAAGAAAAAGGAGGCAGTACAAGAACAGATATAGATTTTATTTTCAATATCCATTGCAAAGAATAAGAGGTGACAGCCTGAAACAGATAATATAGAATTTATTTTCAACCAGAAGTAGGAAAATACATAGGTAGGTGTAAAGGAAACAAGCAGAAACTGTAGTCAAACAGAAAAATAAAATTAAACAAAAACTAGTCCGAAGAGAAGGACGGCTAAGGGGTACAACAGAAAGCATCGTTTACCATTCAGTTTCTTTTTAAAACAGTATGTGTGGATTTGAAAACAGCTGCCTTGATTTCTCATCTGGATTAATGGACATTCTACAACATTGTGCAAGTGTTTTGTCATTATTCTTCTTTTTTTTGCTGGTATTTCATGAATGGTAAACAATAGTTGGTCCAGTGCATAAACACAGTGACACAGATCAATATATGTACTCAGCTGACTACAGATAGACAATCCTGATCATTGAACAACTACTACGAGATCGGCAGGGAGGAGATGAGCAAATATACAAGATGGATGATACACGGGTAAAAGAAAGGTGTTCAGGTAACAAAACAGTCCAGCAGGGTGAAGATGAGAAAGATCGGAGGCAACAAAAAAAAAAACACAACCACAGTCTGAAAAATGAAATAGCTACATTTTCCGGATAAAATATTTAAAAGCCCATTCTATATGGGTCTGAATGTTTCTGGGTATTATTGCCAAGTTGTTTGGAAAAAGGATGCCTTTAGAATGAGCGGTTGTTTTGAGAAACCAAATCCCAAGAAGAGTATGAATATGAATGCAACTTGTTCATGTGATTCAAGGAAAAAGGACAAAAGTACCTTGATTCCCTTACAGCCCTACATTTCATGAAGACTATGATTCGGCTAAAACAAAACAAAACAAGTGAGTGGATGGAGAAAGAACTTGCTCTACAACAGAGAACTGGACTACAAACAGCTTTGGTGCGCACCATTACAAAGAGATGCAGCCTGGGAAATTACTCTACACCTAAACAAGCCAACTAGTAAACACAATGCAACAGTGGAAACTACAAAGCTAACAATGTGAGCACTTGACAGAGCTTACAGGGTGACATGACTCAGCTCTCTGATTCGCCAGATTATCAGTCAGACGTCATAGTCTGTGGTTTAACAAAGGGTGGGGAGGGGGGAGGAGTCAACAACCAAAACGATGTAAGAGTCACATCAGTGACTATCGCTAGCTAGCGTAACAGGTTTTACCACTGTGATGCACAAGAACAGAGTGAAATGGACTAGTAGTACTCAAAACCATCACAGGATCAGCGGCGCTCCGTTAGCCGAGTCCGAAACACATTTCACACCCGTCAGAAGACTTCTAGACTGAACTGCAGCCACTAGTGAGACAGCTCTGCTGCCCTAACCTAAAGGCACTAGCACTCTCCAGCTAGTGCCGTGCAACAAGTAAAGATGAAACGCAAAGACAGAGACAAAATAAATCAAATATCCCTGTGCTGAACATTTTTACTGATACTAATGACGTAGGTACTTTTCCTCTGATGAGCTCTGAATCCTTCTAGGAAGCATCATGAGCAACATTCAACTCCTCTAATCAACCCATCAAGACTCATCGTAATGATTTCTACAGAGGATTTGGTTTGCGATGGAAAGATTATTTTGGGGAAAAATATATTGAGTACAAGTAAAAACATAACACTATCTTAGAATTCATGATTTACACATCAAAACACAATTCATTATCTTTTTAGAAAGGAAACATGAGATACATCTTTTATTCACACTTTACAAAAAAGCTAGCCTTTAAATCTACTACAATACTAATGCCATTCAGGAAAAAAACAACAAACTGGACATATTGGTTTCCATTTGAAAAGAAATTAAAGTTAAAAGACAAACCTGTAGGGGGAAACAAATGGGACAAGAAACCTTGTTCTGAGGACTAAACGTATACTTCCTATTTACTTGCTTCCCTCTTGCGTTAAAAAATGTAATTTCAAAATATACATTAAAGTAAATTAAATCTTAATTTGCCAATATGATGGACCAGAGAGAGGGGAGCTACATCTGAATCTCATCATCCGGTGTATTTGTGTAAAAAGCATGTCCGTTGAATAAAGTTTGTCGAGACGTCACAAATTTGATTCACCGCAACATGCCGGCTTTCAGAGAGAAACAGCTGAGCTCGCTGCCCCTCATCCCTCGTTCATCCAAAAGCAGAGCAAAGTGGGCCTTCCACCTTTTCCAATGCGGAGGTAGGGGGTCCACGGATGGCACTATAGCTGCAGTGACGAGGGTAAGACAACTATACAGAGTGGTTGAGCAAAGGGTTTTAAAAGACACAGCTTGAGTAATATAGGGGGGAGGGGAGGTCGGGCAGTAGAGGGGTTAGGGTGATGGACAGGCTGAGGAGATTCAGAATTCATGGCTGTGGAAGGAGCAACGGACTTGATAATTTGGGGTTCTGGGCACAGAGCTGTGCTAAGGTAAAAACAGGGAGCAAACAATCAGAGTGGATTTAACAAAGATTACACATCCTACTCGTGTTCTTAAGGAGGGGAGAAAGGGTCGGTGGACAAAGCATACCTGATTACTAGAGAGCTCAATGAATAGGAAGAATATACACATCATCATAACATTGTCACAGCTCATAAAAAAGGAAATCAACATTAACAAAAAACAATAAAAGGACATAAAATCTTCACAAATGTCTCAACAGTATTTAAAAATAAAAGGAGAAGAGGTTGTTCAAGCGTTCGTCAAAGGTAAATAGTGCAAGACAACGACAACTGCTACAGTGAGGCACGATGTTTTCTTGTACATGTGGGATTAATATAAATTGTATCAGTCACACGTCACTAGTGGGAGTGTGTGTGAGATATACAGATGAACAGATGTGGAGTCACTGGTGGGCGGCGACTCATCCTTGCGTGTCCTTTTGTCTGAACGGATGGCAGCAGTGTGGATCGATGGCTTTGTTAATGGGCGAGAAGCAACAGGCAGACTACTCTGTGGTCTATTTACAATTGTAGCAATAGGCCGGAATATCAAATCAACAGCAGAGGGACAGGGGGAGGAAAATAAAAAATACTGATACATTACAGTTAATATCTAGGGAGTGCAAAGTTGTGACAGTGAACGCCTTGAACAACCTCTTCTTACGTCTTTTGTACAAGCTGGTAATATCAATTCATCTCAACATTAACTGGATAAAAATTTAGCCATAGTTTACAATACAATCTTTTTTTTCAAATCTGATCATAATTTACTCTTAGTACAAAAAAAACGCCAAAAAACAGGTCTTTTGTGGTTCATATACAATCATGTAAAGACTGAGTCTAGATTTCTATTCTGTACAAACACTTGTGGAAAAAACCACGGCTTTTGTGTATGGAATTTATGGCTGGGGAAAGTCACTACTGGCCTCAGAGACAGTGCTACAGATCTGCCTGCAAATTACCTGTGTTGTGTGTCGAGTTGTGTTTGCAAGTGTGTGTCTGTAAGCTTGCATGTGTGGAGTTGGATGGCAACTCCAGACAGTGAGAGGAATGCTGGTTTTTACCCCTGTGTATTAGCCATTACTCGCTCTCTTCGCCTAAAAGCAATCGAGACAAAGAAAAGATTTGTGAAAGCCCCTTATCGCTTTGCCCATCAGCCTAAATCCCTCGGCCAAAAATGGGGGTACGTGGGCCACATAAGCTCCTAAGCACAGGCCTCGCCTCACAACTATACAAGCTGGGGTTAAACAGTCTGCAAACAAGATGGTAGCTGCCCTCAGTTTCTCACCATAGCCTTCCTTCACAAATTAACACTACATGCAGCCCGAGTGACACTGGGCCAATGCAGTTCTCGGGACATCTGATTCTCGAGGCATCTGTGGGATTGGTAGCTAATGCACCAGGGCCAGAGGTGTAGACTATCTTGTAGCACCACGGGAGGCCGTGACCACACAACAGGCCTCAGCACCACAGGACGACAGCAGGAAATCTCACCTCATACAAGCTGCGCTACATCCATCTCCAAGGCCGCTGAACTACCAGCTAAAGGCTGATCCAACAACATCCAACTCAACTAATGAGTAAATCCTAAAAGAGACTGAGAAAGTATGCTGGCTGCCCACAGTGCAGGGGGGAAGAAGCACAAGCCAATGATGGAGGTCCGAGACTGACACGTCTGCTGTCGTTGCTGGTTTCAGATTTATACAGGACAGACAGACAGACCATCAGCTAGGTAGCTTTTCAGGTGAACGTCGTCCCCTCAGCCACTTCTCAGTTTCCCCTTGCTCTAAAACCAAACGGTGCCCCATGTGACAAATCTGAATGAGCTACCATCCCCTATAGCTGGAAAGACACAAGCAAAGTGGGTGGGTAGGTGGGTGGGTGGATTTGAGGAGAAGGGGGAGTCCAAAACACAAAATATGATACACAAACAGGACTGAATCAAGCAGTTAAAAAAAGAACAAAAAAGAAAAACGGAGAAAGAAAAATATAGATTATCTATAACATTATACGAAATCCCTGTCGGCCAGACCTCACTGTACGAATATTTTACAGGTTGTGTATTTGTCTTCCTCCTCCGGTATGGTGGAGGGAAGAGCTGGTAGTGGGAGGGAGGAGGGTCTGAAAAGGAGAGGCTGTGGTTGCAGCGCCCCCTGGTGATGTGGCAGGGACTCACTACCTGCGTGCAGGCAGATGGAGCCCATTGACCTGGGGCAAATTCGGCAGGAGAAGCTCCAGCTGGCCGAAGAGGGAGAAGTGGTCGGAGGGGATGTGGGGATGTGGGCAGCCGCTGACATTGTTCTCTACGAGCCAGTGGGGGTCCAGAGGGCCCAAGATACCCAGCACGTTCAGGTTAGGCTTGGAGTAGAAAATATAGTCGATGACACCCTGAGGAGAGAAGATGGGGGGGGAGTCACCTCAAAGAAATACATCCTTGCTATTGTGCTTGTAGAGAAGCAACCGTAACTACAACCACACGCATATCTGCGCTGTCAGTACAATCACCTTGAAGTCGAAGGTGTAGTTGGTGTAAGGCATCAGGCCGTCCTCATAAGCGGTCTTCAGCTTGAAGCCGTGGGTGATCCTGCCGTTGGACGAGCTGCTCTTGCCATTGCAGTTGAATTTGGTCAGGCTGTCGCTATAACGAAGCTCCTTGAAGTCCTTGTGGGTGCAGTCCACCCCACCAGTACTTAGGTACTCCACTACGCCTGAATAGAGTGAAGAGGAGAAGCAGTCTTCATCACAATGTGGCACTTCAAGGTCCCAACAGGCCAAACCAAATCAGTTCCTACCATCACCATGGCATTTCTAGCAGTATAAGTTTTAACATGAAAACAGTTATTCAACACCACGTCATTGCTAGCCATGCCACTGTTTGTGCGTAGAAACAATGTGTTATGTGGTTCACTTTTTTTTTTATATAAACAAAATTTGTCTGATTGTTCAAGTCCTGTCTTTCGTTATTGTGTCGGCTACAATGAACGCTGCAGTAAACATTAAGCAGCAAAGGCTGAATACCTTTCCACGACAACTTTACCTTCAACATAGCGACCGACAAGTAAAAAAGGAGCAAATTTATCAAAATTATGGATTGATAAACTAGACGCATGCAGATATGGACGGTAGATATTTCCCAGATTAAAAAAAACACAACAAAAACAGCTGTTCATGAGAGCGCAAGGTTTTAGCGCTTAATGCATAACCATACTGCCAAAATAATGTAGTAAAAAGTGTAAAATTGCTTTCTGAAAAAAGTCTCAAACAATCTAAGCAATACATATTTTAAATGTAATTTAAAGTATGATGTACATGTATGGCTGCTAGTGCAATAAGGCTGTACACAAAATACAATCTTTTAAAAATGTAATCATGGGTCATTTGGTGATTGGGTGCTCATTCCATTTGTTAAACTGACAAAGCAGCCATGAAGGACAGAACTGCTTATCCAGTGACGTTTTAGAACATATCATCAGCGTTTTGTACAGTAAATAAACCTTGCATGGTCAGATAAAGCACAGCTCTATTAACCTTGCGTACTTACTAGGGCTGTCAACGAATATTCTATATTCGAATAGTTGTTAAACAGAATTTCGAATGTGAAAATAAATATTCCAATGTAAAGAAAACAACAAAAACACAACAGCGGCGCGACTGTCTGCTTTGCGGGTGTTTCAATCACTGAATGAAGCCATATTTGGGACAAGAATCGCGACCTTAAATTGCTTGCACAAAACTCTTGATCAGCACTCAGCATTTGTTTATTGTTGTTGTTCATTTAAACCGCTATGCGCAGAGAGCGCGACGGTGCGAGAGAGAGAGAGAGAGAGAGAAAGAGAAAGAAAGAGTGCGTGTGCGAGCGAGGTCTGCGGTCTTGGCCATTAGTTAATTTACTTATTTTCGTGTAGGTAATATGTTGTTAAATATGTTTAAACTTAAATAAATTACCTATACAAGTAGTTATGTCTCGTTGTATTAATTTGTCCTGTTATTGACGTGCCTAAAGCGCAACTTCGAATATGTTCGAATATATGTTTTTTTAAAGGGAATATTCGAACGTCATTTTTGAGCAATTTTGACAGGCCTAGTACTTACCAGAGTCAGGCAAGGAGTTGAGGTCAGCGCACAGCACCAGTGGAATGGCATTGATCTCACCGGAGACAGAGGACAACTTGAGGCTGCGTGTGGCCTTGTCCACTATGTTCTTCACCTCTGACAGGAACATCATGGTCTGGACCAGCTTGACGTCAGAGTACTCGGGGTCCCAGTGCATATGGGCATTGGCCACCAGGAGCAGCTGCTTCTCCATGCCATGGAGAGACTTTCCAGCTGAGGGAGTAAAGTAAGCAGGGAGACGTCACAGATAGGAAGTCCAGCTAATGAAATACACAACTCTGAGAACAGTAAGTCATTCATGGAGCATGGGTCTGTAACAACACCTACAATCCTTAAGCGAGTGAGTTTCAGACAAAAGTCAATTTAGATTTAGCAGGACGAGCCGATCCTATTTGGCCAAATAAGAAGTCCCAAAGATCAGAACAAGTGTACTCACAGGAGGCCTCCATCATCTCTTTGCGGACCTCAAGCAGCGTAGCTACACCGATGTTGTCCTTGGTCATCACCCTGTTCAGCATAGCCTCTGAGCCCTCGGAGTTAGCCATGGCCAGCTGGTTGAACTCCACTGTGTGCTTCTGCACTGCGCTGAATCTGGAGAGAAACATGAGGGAAGTTTTGTAAGTGGTGTCGAAAACAAATGAATGAAAACAAGTATAATTTATGATGCACTGCAACCAGATCCTGGATGAAGTCTAAAATACCATGCAGTTTCAATTGAGGATGACATCCTAAAAAAAAAAAAAAAAAAATAATCTGATTGGGAAAAAAGATCTCATCTCTTCCAATCTGATTTAGGTAAATAGTGTGAAAAACACTTGCAGTCGTTTCAGCTGGAGAGAGGCCACTTAAGGCTGCAAGCATGTTTTACGATTAGTTAAGACAATTAGGTGTAGCATTGTATGTTTAGTTGTAAGAATATGTTCAGTGACGTCTTGTGAGTTTATTCTCTTCATTTATCAGCCGGAGTGAAATCGGTGCTTGTGCAAAGAATCCGGGTACATGCAAGTTCGGCCGGCACGACTCCACAGAAAGAGAGATCAGCTTTCTCGGTCGACGTAGCACTCACTCAGGAATTATTGCTTCAACAATGATTAAACATACACATTAAGATAGCAATTTAGCCATCTGAAGAAAATTTGTATTTCAGGGATTTCCCCAAGATAGGAATGCAAAGTTAGGACGGCACAGACCCCGTCCTGAATTCAAAATAACTTGTCCGGTCTGTATGACGATGAGGAACGACCTGAACACCAAAGTATGACGACTGAAAGGGTGCTTAAACTGTATGATGGTGTTATAAAATCTCCAGACCATGTATTAAACCGTATGTATTACCAAAAAATAAACAAAAAAAAGAAAAGGTGTAAAGTGCACTTCACTAAGCTAAGATTGAACGAGTGTCTTTTTTGTACATAAGAACAATCCAGCGAGCTACAAGTGAGAGTTGTTGACATTGCGGCTCATCAGTGTCGAGTTTATTCTAAAGAGATATAGGTATGACGGGGCGAGGGCTGATTGAAAAATCTAATCTACTGATAGTCAGAATTTCTTAGGTTAAAATATGGATATGATACAGAGATGAATTGCTTCAATAATAACATCAGATTGTTCTTATCTTTGAAACTTAAGTTAAGAGAAGCAGTTATCAAAATATATGAACTAACTGGTGCAATCTTCAGGCTCAAAAGTATTGCAGCCGCCTCTTTCAATTGAGACTTATATTGTTCTCCCAAAGCACTGAGATAGCTCCCCAGACTGACTCACAGTTAGTTAATTGGTAAAACTTGATGCCTCAATATCAGAGCAAAAAAGCAAGCAGAAATCTGACAGTGCAACATAATGATTTAAATACCAATTTAGGGAAAGCTACAGACCGGTCCATAAATATTTGGACATTGACACAATTTTCATTATTTTGGCTCTATACACTACAACAATGGAGTTGAAATGAAAATAATCAAGATGTGCTTTAAGCTCAGACTTTCAGCTTCAATTTGAGGGTATTTACATCCAAATCAGGTGAACGGTGTAGGAATTACAACAAATTCAAATGTGGCCACCCTCTTTTTAAGGGACCAAAAGTAATTCGACAAATTAATATAATCATAAATCTAATTGTCACTTTTAATACTTTGTTGAAAATCCTTTGCAGTCAATGACAGCCTGAAGTCTGGATTCCATAGACATCACCAGACGCTGGGTTTCGTCCCTGGTGATGCTCTGCCAGGCCTCTACTGCAACCGTCTTCAGTTCCTGCTGGTTCTTGGGGCATTTTCCCTTCAGTTTTGTCTTCAGCAAGTGAAATGCATGCTCAATTGGATTCAGGTCAGGTGATTGACTTGGCCATTGCAGAACATTCCACTTCTTTGCCTTAAAAAACTCCTTGGTTGCTTTCGCAGTATGCTTCGGGTCATTGTCCATCTGCACTGTGAAGCGCCGTCCAATGAGTTCTGAAGCATTTGGCTGAATATGAGCAGATAATATTGCCCGAAACACTTCCGAATTCATCCTGCTACTTTTGTCAGCAGTCACATCATCAATAAATACGAGGGAACCAGTTCCATTGGCAGCCATACATGCCCACGCCATAACACTACCTCCACCATGCTTCACTGATGAGGTGGTATGCTTTGGATCATGAGCAGTTCCTTTCCTTCTCCATACTCTTCTCTTCCCATCATTCTGGTACAAGTTTATCTTCGTCTCATCTGTCCATAGGATGTTCTTCCAGAACTGTACAGGCTCTTTTAGATGTTTTTTGGCAAACTCTAATCTGGTCTTCCTGTTTTTGAGGCTCACCAATGGTTTACATCTTGTGGTGAACCCTCTGTATTTACTCTGGTGAAGTCTTCACTTGATTTTCGACTTTGACACAGATACACCTGCCTCCTGGAGAGTGTTCTTGATCTGGCCAACTGTTGTGAAGGGGTTTTTCTTCACCAGGGAAATGATTCTTCTGTCATCCACCACAGTTGTCTTCTGTGGTCTTCCAAGTCTTTTGGTGTAGCTGAGCTCACCAGTGTGTTCTTTCTTCTTAAGAATGTACCAAACAGTTGATTTGGCCACACCTAATGTGTCTGCTATCTCTCTGATGGTTTTGTTTTGATTTTTCAGCCTAATGATGGCTTGCTTCACTGATAGTGACAGCTCTTTGGACTTCATATTGAAAGTTGACCGCAACAGATTCCAAACACAAATACCACACCTGAAATGAACCCAAGACCCTTTTATCTACTCCTTGTAAATGAAATATCGAGGGAATTACACACACCTGACCTTGAAACAGCTGAGCAGCCAATTGTCCAATTACTTTTGATCCCTTAAAAAGAGGGTGGCCACATTTGAATTTGTTGTAATTCCTACACCGTTCACCTGATTTGGATGTAAATACCCTCAAATTAAAGCTGAAAGTCTGCACTTAAAGCACATCTTGATTTTTTCATTTCAACTCCATTGTTGTAGTGTATAGAGCCAAAATAATGAAAATTGTGTCAATGTCCAAATATTTATGGACCTGACTGTATACCATAAATGACATGCAGTATAATACATTTTCAGTCATACATTTTCATGAGTGAAAATTTAAACCATTCATCTTATGGTGACTTATTTGAATCAGTAAAATGCTGAGATCAGCGCTGCCAGCTGCTGTTTGGACTAAACCTCAGCCTTCTATCGGTTTTAAATTAATGTAAAAAGCATGCTCTTTTATTTATCGCAGGCTAATTAGTCACATGAACGGCATCATGTTGTATTGTTTTTACCTCCAACACTAAAATAAATTAAATATTTAAAATCCACAATAATTATGTGTTTAATCTTAAATATTTAAGTGTGTTATGTTTTACATATTAAAAAAAGTCATTATTTGATGACATCACTTATTGTCTCAAATAGAATAAAAACTGGACCGATACCGTTTTTATGTCATGTTATTAGTACCCAACCAATTTTGCAATATTACACTGGCCAGCTGAAAGCGTCAAAATCAATGCAGCAGAACCAGAGTCTGTTATTATTCCACACATTTCTTTCTTGCACCTACAATTCAACATGTCCAACAACAGAGCAGATATTCTGCTGTATTATGCTTGCAGCTGCTAGCAAAGCCTCAGGATGCAAGCAGACAAGAGTAGCAGCTACAGGTCTCGTAAGCGGATGTCTTGCTCCACACCAGCAGATTTCCAACTTGAGGAATCACTTAATGAAAAGTGTTAGCCTTAGCACGGCTCTTCGTGGAACCCCAAAATGCTTTATATAACTTCTCCACATATGCAATATTACTTGCCAATACCTAAACAGCCTTTATAAAATATATGTTGTGCCCCTTTAATGAAAATCTAAATTAACAGCTCAAGGTCATTGACAACATCCGACCTCTAATCCAAAAGTGCTTTTTAGCATAACGCCCAAACAATGTTGAGGTCAGAAGTGTGCTGGATATTGTAAGTAGTTATGGCTGACTCACAAAAGCACCACTTCCATATTCTACAATAAACATGTGCAATGCACAGGTTTCTCAATATTTAGATTATGTATAGATATTTAGACAAATTCAGTATTCAAATCTTTGTCCTACAGTATAAAAAGAGTCCATTTTAAAGATTGCTGTCAATGTCAACCCCTAATAATTATGTCTCAAAACTTTTGTTGCCTATGAATGATGACAGCTTGGGGGTTTACAGCTGTGAAAGTGCCTTTCAAAGGCTACAACAAATAGACCTAATTTGCAGAATTAAAAACAATTGGTGAGGTAGGTCAGCAGTGGTAGGTCCACACAGCTGATTCTCCGCTCAACAAAAACAGTACAGTCAACACAGCAATGTTTCAGTTTCCAAGCTTTACAGATTGGACCTCGAGTGAAATGCTTAAAAAGGTCGTACCTCTTTTTGTGTTAGAATTATTGCATTTGTTAAATGCAGAAACCAAGCAACTCACTCAAGTAACAATATTAGGAGATATATTAATTATATCTTCATACAATATCAGATATTAAGTGATTAACTGGATTTGGAGCTACAAGCCAGTTATTCTGGCATTTATACAAGATTTTGTATTTTTATCGTTTTAAGAATATTAATCAAATAAATGTATTTCTTAATTCCAGTCAACAAGAGATATAGGCCATTAAAAAAAAAAAACTGAAAAATTGCGGGTACATACTTTTCCGATTTGTAGAAAATCGCACAACCATCCACGTGTTTACGGTCCGACTCTGACATAGTCCTGGCTCGTGACTTTGGACTGAAGAACCCTTCGTACCCCTGCTCCTTCAGCTCAGGCAAGAAGAAATTATAGTACTGCTCCGTCTCCACTTCCTAAACATCAATAAGAAACATGTCAGGATAAACAGGAAAGATAGACAGCCACAAACACCTTATGTAACTTATAACAAACACCGTCTGAAAAAATATAAACATGACTGGTGAACAAACAGAGCCTTTATTGGCTTGCACAACATTTTAAAGGTGTAGCTTTTATTTTGTCGACATTGAAACGTCCTGCTACCACCACCCAACCCAAATCTTTTCATCTTGTTGGATCTGCATTGATAATAACATTTAGTTAATTTCAGTGGAAACCTGAAGACATATTTTGATGTTCATCTCTCACCTGCAAACTGATGATGTCTGCATTGCAGCCCATTATCTCCTGCATGATGGATTTCTTCCTGTACTCCCAGTTCAGAGCCCAAGAGGGGCAGTAGCCATATAGCTGACGTGTGGCATACTTATCACACAGAACATTGTAGCACATCACAGAGAACAGTGCTGTGGGGAGAAATTGACAGAACTTAGAATTGATGGAGAAACTGATCATTTATTGCCTCAGATTTTCAAAAATAAAAAGGACCACAATAAAGCCTAGATCAGTGCTGTATTCTTTTTTCCTGTCAAAACATTTATTTTACACAGCATTAGTTTCCTAAAAAGAGAATTATGGCAATACAACCGAATTGATTTTGTGTGTGTATATATATACACACATGATTTATTTTTTTGTATTTATTGATTTATTTCCCCCAAATTGTTGTATTGGGGCACAATTGACAAAGATTGGTTGAAACCAAACCACGACGGTTCAGCCATTTGTTAAAAATCATTAACCTCAGCTGTGTTGTTCTTACCTGAGGCCCGTGTTCGGTCTGGTTCCTGGAGTGAGATCCATGACCGGGCTGGGGGCTGCTCTGTTGGGACTGAGCAGAGGGAAAAATAGTTTAATATGGGCGACAACATGAATAAATATGTCAAAAAAATGAAAGGTAAAGGCCGATAAGCCATTGGATTCATAATTTCACCATCTAGATCTACTGATGAATGGCAATACGCAATTCCTGATCCGGCCCCAGAGCTGCCAGAGAGGAAGGACTCACTGCGCTTGATAGCACCTGCCAGATTGTCTAACAAGTAGTTGAGCAGTCTCCGCGTGCCATCAGGTTCCTGGTAGAGGTTCATAATTTCTTGTGCAAGTGGGTTTCCTGGTGAAGGAAAAGCAAAGCGGGCTGAATCATCGCTAAGAAAACCATGGGATTTCAAGGCTAGAATGGCTACAAAAAAACATTGATAAGCCACTCACCTTTCAACCCCAGTGTTTGTAACTGAAACAGTTTCCCCAATTCAAATGGCAGAACTCGCAACTGGTTGTTATTTAAAAGCAGTTCCCTGTGGAGGACATAGGGGAATTTGATTATTAGAAACCAGCCCTTTTGAGAAACAACCATCATTTGCCTATGCCATGCTTTCCTACTTCAGATTGATTACTAAAATTAACTTAATAGGGAAGAAAATTGGCAGATACCTTATGAATCTATGATTGATTGAAAAAACACATGTTGCCATAATGGGTAGTACCAGTGTGTAGCGTGTGTGGGTGCCAAAACTAGTTTCAAAATCAACCCTGTAACAGCTACTCTTTCTATTGTGATTGAATTATGGGTAAAATACAACTTGAAACCACACACCTGAGAGATACCATGTTGCCGAGCTCTGACGGCAGGCTCCTGATCTTATTGGATGAGAGATCCAGGTACACCAGGTTGTGTAGTTTGGCAATGTCTGGCGGGATGCGTGACAATGAGTTATCACTAATGTGCAGGGCAGTAAGATGGGTGAGAGACCAGAGGGCTGTGCTGAGACTCCTTACACGGCCTGCAATGTCAGTGGGAACAGAACACGCACAGGAGTATTAAATCCAAGTACCCAACCGTTTACTCCCTTTGCAACAAAAGAAAAACCTGGAATAACTTGTTTCCCCGTTGGTGTGAATGCGTCAACACTGGGTTGAACGATTTTACAATGATTAAGATGACGCTTGCGCATAACTGTTGGTTAATTTCCCGGATAACATAGACAAACAAAATCAAGTTAACAGTGTTGATTACACCCACCATGTTGCATCTCCAGGGAAAAACTATTTTACAGTGACCCATTTCAAACCTAGCCAAACAGCTGGGCTGAGTAGTCAATTACAAATCGCAACAACTATAATAATGGACAAATCCTTACATTGATTTCTGAGGGGAAATGCCTACCATAAATGGATCCCCGCATGTTTCTTATAAAAATATGTGTAATATCTTTTTTGGGCAAAAAATACAATCTGATGTTGCACTGGGCTCTATGAAACGGATGAACAGTTAACACCAATTGTTGACATTTTTAAGAGCCAAGCAGTTAATCAAGCGTGTAATTGGCAGATTCATATATAATAAAACACTATGTAAATGTCCATTACATGTGCTCAACAGGGTTCAGGTTATGAAAGGGAGATACACAAAGACACTACTTCACCAACTAAACTAGGAACTCCACTAGAATCTACTTCTTCTCGGGAGCCTCTGTGCTTCCTCTCCTCAAGCTTCCATGGATCGTGGCTGTCTGGAGCCGGTCCTGCTCCCTGCCATAGCGGCCCTGCTGATGCCCCTCATCTCTACCTCCTTCTGTTGACATGGATCATGGTTATCTGGATCGTGGTCCATGCCTACTACTCATTACATGAATAACTTTGAATGTGCTGTAACTCTGTTACGTTGATTCTTTACACATGACATCTATTGCTTCTGTCTACCCGGGGAGCGGGATCCTCCTCTGTTGCTCTCACTCAGGTTTCATCCCCTTTTTTTTTCCTGTAAAAGGGTTTTTGCTATTTTTTGGGGGAGTTTTTCCTGATCCGATGTGAGGTCCCAGGACAGGGATGTTGTATGTGTAAAGCCCTCAGAGGCAAATTTGAATTTGTGATTTTGGGCTATACAAAATAAACTGAATTGAATACTCACCGCTGATTTCCAGCTCAGCCCAGTATGACTTCTTCCCGTTGGTTGCCTCCTCGGTTGACATAATTGTGTACATCCGCCTGGGATCCGGCGGGTCATATTTTTCCTTGGGCATTCCTATAACACTGCAGAGAGACATTTGATTAACAATATCATCATGTATGGACAAAGAGCTCCCATTATGCCACGCACCGTGTCCTTAAGCTAAACTACTCTGGTTTAGGTTAGAGGTAGTGTGCATCTAGCTCATCGGGTAGCCACATGGGCAATGACAATTTTAGAAAGGTCAACGTTTCCACATGTAAACATGTTGACATTAAATGTCACGCTAACCATTCACAGATGACACGTTTTTCATTAAGATGTGGTTAAAGTGATTTATTACTTACAATCGTGTATAATACGATACAATTAAATTTAAACGGCGCACTAGAGGGGCTGATATTTAATTGGAGTTAAGTTACATAACAAGCAACATTAAAATAAACAACGTAGTACATTTAATGCTAAACTTGGCAAACTAGAACTGAGTAAAGCTTTAATTAACGTCTGGAGAGGATCTGAAAATAAAACTGCATTTAGAAAACGAGTAAAAATAACTACCTCTAGCTAAAATTAAACGGTGTTCCTCTCGTTGTCGCTCACTCATTAGCCTAGCTTAACCTAAATAGGTAACGTTAGCTATCAAACTATACATAACAAACGGCAAATAGCTACAGCTAGCTCGCTCGCTAACTAGCAAGAAGGCAAACGAACACTCAAAGTTAGTGATATTGTGCATTTAGTTAACTGGCTTTATCGCCATGTGCAAGAAGGTTAGCTAAAAATAAACATCAGTATATTAAAAGATACTGCACAATTGCTGTTTACATAATAGCAAAGCACTGACTTGCGCATTGACGCTAGGCCACGAAGCAGCGCGTTAGCTAGCTGCCGCTAGCTCGCCTCCGGGAGCAAGAATTGGTCACTGTGTTGTAAACTGGGAGCAAACGAGCTCACAGCGACACAAAATGCGAGGTTTTAAGAAAATATTAGCTTTTTTAAGCTTAGCTTGGGTTAGCTTGTTAGCTAAAAGCTAACATATCTCAATTACTCGAAGCTGAGCGACTTCCTCTCCAGATAAGTCCTACTTTTAAAAAACGACCACGACCCTTTAAACATCTAAACAAGACTGCGGTGAAATGTCAGAAAGCCGTTCACATCTAATCGGAGGGATTCCTGTTTTGATACCTGCAAGAGCATACCAACTCGCGAGGACGACTGCGTGTTCTCTTTTGTTTTCTAGCTACTTCTCACCCGTTTCCGCTGCTGTATCATGGCGACTGGAAGGATTTTTTTTCACCCCGTCGATAACAGCGCCTGATCCTATTGGTCAGCGCGCAGACGGTGCAACCAGCTGTTAAAGCAGAGTAAATACAATCCTTAAATGATGAGTGATGGACCAAGTTATGGATGGATGGATGTAAGGCCACGGTTCAAGTTACTCTGGCTTATTAACAAATTATGCAGTTAGCAGACTATGGTGATGTAGCCAATGTAGTGATGTCATGGTTGCATTTGTATTGTGATCTAAGAAAGATTGAGCTTATTGAGAAATTGATATTTCTTTAATGGCTAAGATACTCAGTACATGCCTTATATAAATATCTTTTGACTTCATAAAACACACCACATTTCTTTTATTTAGATTACAAAAATATAAATATTAATTTAGCACAATGCTTTAAATTTCATCCAACAAACATGTAAAACATCACGCTTTTTATTTCAACACTGACAAACATCTAGCAGGTGATCCTGTAGATAAGTAAGAGATTCTTCCACATGGAGAGGTAAGGCTCGGCCGAGGTCCGCCTGGGATCTGGACAGGAAGGCCTCCACAGCTTCACGAATGGCGGGCTTGAATATCATATCGTCTGGCTTGTAAACCAAGTTGCCAAGATTGCCTCTTTGTTCAGAGACTGAGTTGCACAGATAGCCTGGGTATGACAGATGAAATAAGTTAAACCAAAGTGGGCTTGCTGCTATTGTTGAAACCTTTTCATATTAAGGGTTATGTAAGTTAGTAAAAGTTAATATAATCCATGTCTTGAAGGCTTTCTTAAGGATGAATAATATCTATGGGAATCAGTGGTTAAAGGTCTATCACAAATATATTTAATGACTATATAAACATTTTAATACAGGTTACTGAGTAAAGAAAAAAAAACATACATACAAAAGGAGAGAGCAACGGAATAGTAAAAAAAAAGGGTATAATGTTCCTTATTATTAGATTTAAATTTGGCATGTAGCATAACATTAATTAATTAATTAATTAATTCAGTAGGATATATACACACACACACACAATAGTTTCCAGAGATGAATCATTACAGAATCGGGACATTATATTAAGTAGAAAGCAAAGGTAAAGACATTTGACTTAGTGATAAGGAATGTCCAGCTCTTGTTAAATCTTTTTAACCATAGTAAGAACCTTTTCTTTCCCTGCTGTACAAAAAAAGATTCCAATAAAACAGCTCAGTAAAAGTCCATATGGTATCCCACCACATATTGCATTTACTGATATCTGAGGTTTCTCTGGCTCCAAACACCATCTGCTTCATGACAGCAGGACACTGGAGAGCTGTTTTAATTAATAAGATGTTGGTTTTGATTCTGACAAGATCACCTGACTTACCGTACTTATTTATTTCAGATTTATTGAAAAATAAAAATGATCATGTTTTATTTAATGATATTGTAACCGGGTGGAACTGATGGAGAGTGATTGAGTCCGCCGGACGGGTTATAAGGGGGCACCCGCTGCGAAGCCGGGGTTGTTTTCCTGTGTCTCCGCCGCCGTAAGCGGGGTGCCGAGCTTGCGTTCTGTGTCTGTCCTCACGTGTGACTGTAGCGGGGCTCTGTCCGCGTGCTTTCTCCCAGCGGGCCGAGGTGTAGCGGGGCTCTGTCGCAGTAGACGGTGAGCGTCGGGAGTTCGGGATCTGGGAGGCATCGGGTGCGTGTGGGGACGGCTGTTCTCAGGTAACTATGGAGGGGTTAATTGGTCGTCCGTCTGTCTTTGGGTGCTGGGAGTATGGTGCATATGAACGAGGTTGTGTTTATTTCAGAGGTTCCTGAGCAGTGCTTCCGATCTTAGCCGGGCGGGAAATCCACGTGAGGTTGCTGGACAGCCGGTGGGTTAGGGGGGCTGCTATGGGGATGGGTCTTTTGCTGGGTTTGGCAGTTATGGGTTCTTAATTATGTTTTCATTTTATTTATGTTTCAGTTAAGTGAACCGCTGCCTTGGTCTTTTGTTTATTTTGTTTTGTTGTCTTTCCATTTCGCTTGTGTTGCCTGTCAAGCCAGCTGTCACTGTCGACACCACTTGTTGCTCCAAATAAATGCAAATGGTTGCACCAGAACTCTGACTCTCTGGAGTGTGTTTACCTTTACGGTATCTGAACCGGGTTTTGGTAGCATTTGGGCCGCTACAGTTTGGCGCTGTGAGTAGGGTCACTCTTTGGGCAGTGGCAGTTTGGTGGGGCTGGGGAAAAGGCAATAGGTTTTAGACCAAGGCAGTGGGTCTCACGAAGACCACGCGGCTAGATGAGCCGGGGTCGTCAACCTGGATTGGACGGTGTGAAGATGGAGGAACTTCGAGAGGAGCTACAGGCCCTGAAGGAGAGGGCGATTCAGGACAAAGCAGCTATGCAGGCCTTAAAGGACATTAACGATTCCCTGAGGGAAGGGGGTGATGAGGCTGATAAGCCCAGGGCTAGAGAGCGGGTCATTTATGTGCCAAAAGAGAAGAAGTGTCCAGTTTTCAATGGGGGGTCCTGTGCTGAGTTTTATGAGTGGTTTGACGAGATAAATGCAGTTCTGGGTTACCGTCACTTTGAGGATACTGAGAAGGCTATGTACATTTATGACCATTTGGGTGGGGAAGCCAGACAGGAGATCCGCTATCGGTCTCAGAGTGAGAGGAAAGATCCTAGGCGTATCCTGGAGATTTTGCACGAAGTGTATGGGCAGCCTGATTCATTGACCCGATTGCAGAAACTATTTTTCGATCGGCGGCAGCGAGAAGGGGAGTCAGTCAGGGAATACTCCCACGGACTGATGGCAATTATGGAGGATATTAGTCATTGTGACGTCAAGCAGGCCTGGTGTAGCGACTTTGCTTTGCGGGATCAATTTGCAGAGAATGTTCGGGATTTAGCGCTCCGTAGAGAGTTAAAGAAGGTGGTTCGGCAACAGACTAACATCAATTTCTTTGCGTTGCGTGAGGAGGCGTTGAAGTGGGGAGAGGGGGAGCCATCAGTTGGTCAGAGTCGGAGGGGCGCAAGCTCATGTGAGATGGGAGCTGTGGAGTCCAATGCAGTTGGTGCAGCTGCTCGCCCCGAGCCTGACCCACTGATGGTGGAAATCCTGCAAACCTTAAAGCATCAGCAGGTCCAGATTGAGAGCACGCTCAAGCAACAGCAGTCCCAGATTTTTGATCTGGCGCAGAAAGTTTCCGATCTGTCTGGGTTAGGAGGTGGCAGAGCGGGAGGCCGTGGGGAGCCACCACGGTTTGACGCTAATGGCCAGCCTATATGTTTCAAATGTCGGGTGGCGGGTCACATGGCGTGCCAGTGTCGGGTAGGGGCTCCAAGCCGGGGAGCAGGTCCGCACCATGAGGTCTCCCGGGACAGGTTTGCCCATGTCGCTGAGCAGCAGGGAAACTCTCCCCACCTGTGGTAATGAGTCCAACTACAGGTGAGGTTCAGTCGGGCTCACACTTAGAGGTTCCAGAGAAAGAATATGAATGTTTGGTCGGCCAATGTCCAACCGTGGAAATTCTGTTGGGGGATGTGAAAGTTAGATGCCTCCTAGACACAGGTTCTAACGTGTCAACCATTACGGAGACATTTTTTGAGCAGCATTTTAGGCCAACTCTTAAAAACTGTGAGTGGCTTTCTCTGTCGGCGGCCAATGGGTTGGGCATTCCTTACCTGGGGTACTTTGAGGGGGACATCTGTGCCTTGGGAAAGTTGGCGAAAGGGAGAGGTATTCTGGTCGTTCGGGACCCTATGGATACCGTGACCTTACAGCGGAAAAGGGCTGTTCCCTGCATATTGGGCATGAACGTAATCCAGCGGTTTTACGAGATGGAGCCGTTGGCAGGGGATTCTGAGCAGGACTCTGCACCTGAGTCGGTTGAGGCTTGGGGTTTGGCGTTCTCGGTTTGCCAGCGGGAGCAGGTGGTTTCGCCTATAGGCTTTGCCTACTCCACCATTCCTTTCCGCATTCCGGCTGGATCCATGTGTTTTGTACCAGTGTCAGTTCCATCTAGCCGGGGTTTGTCAGGCTCTTTTGTGGGAGTGGAGTCATTGGGGGCAGGGGAGGGAAGCCTCCCGGGGGAGTTACTCGTTTCCAATGCAGTGGTTCCAGTGGAGAATGGACAGGTTGCAGTACCGGTGGTGAATGTAGGACAGGTGGATGTGAACATTGAGTCTCAGACCTGTCTGGGCTCCATCCACTCGGTGGAAGTGGTGTCGGGGGGTAATGCCCCAGTAGCATTCGAACGAGTCGGGCCGCAGGAAGAGCGAGTCTTGTTGTGCAAACAAGCGGGGGGGGGGAGCAGCAGCAGCTGCCCCTGGAGGTAGCAGCACAGGAATTTCCAGGGCTGACTGTTGAGCAGGTACAGAAAGTGAGGCAGCTCCTGAGAAAACATTCTGGGGTATTTGCCAAGTCTGACATGGATTTGGGATTTACAGATGTGATAGAGCATGAGATTCCGCTCCTAGATAACGCTCCGGTTAGGCAGCGCTACCGACGGATACCCCCAAGTCAGTATGAGGAAGTCAAGATGCATATAGCACAACTATTGCAGCAAGGCATTATCAGGGAGAGTAGTAGTCCCTACTCCTTCCCCTTGGTGCTGGTGAGAAAGAAGGATGGGTCGCTAAGGCTCTGTGTGGATTATAGGCAGCTTAATGCAAGAACACGCCGAGATGCTTTCCCTCTTCCATGTATCGAAGAGTCCTTGGATGCTTTGAGCGGGGCAAGGTGGTTTACCACACTGGACCTGGCAAGTGGTTACCATCAGGTGGGCGTGGCTGAGAAAGATCGCAGCAAGACTGCATTCTGCACTCCCTTCGGCTTATATGAATTCACACGGATGCCGTTTGGGCTCTGTAATGCACCAGGTACCTTTCAGCGGTTGATGGAAAGGATTCTGGGAGATCAGAGGTTTCAGTCGCTCCTCCTGTACCTGGATGACATTGTGGTGTTTTCAGCTACAATTGAGCAGCACCTTGAGCGCCTGGATTTGGTGTTGTCCCGGCTGGGGCAGTTTAATCTCAAGGTCAAATTGAGTAAGTGCTCCTTCTTTCAGTCAGAAGTTGCCTACCTGGGACATGTCATATCGGCTACGGGAGTGGCTACTGATCCAGAGAAGATCCGGGCGGTTGCAGAGTGGCGGCGACCACAGAGTTTGGGGGAAATTAAGTTGTTCCTGGGTTTTGCAAGCTTCTACAGAAGGTTTGTGAAAAACTTTGCCAAGTTGGCAGGGCCCCTCCACGCTTTGTCCACACAGCTATCGGCAAAAGGGGGGCGGAAACCCTCTTCGGCCCACGGGTTTGGCCAGTTGTGGGATGCAACCTGTGAAGATGCTTTTGAAGCGTTAAAACAAAAATTAATTTCTGCTCCGGTGTTGGGGTATGCAGACTTTAGCAAGCCCTTCTTCCTGGAGATTGATGCTAGCCACCAGGGGTTGGGCGCTGTTTTGTCACAAGAGGGGGAGGGACAGTGACGACCGGTTGCATACGCAAGTCGTGGCCTTAGGCCGTCGGAGCGGAATATGGAGAACTACAGCGCCATGAAACTGGAGCTGCTGGGGTTGAAGTGGGCTGTGACAGATACATTTAAGGATTATCTGCTTGGGAACAAGTTCACAGTGTTTACGGATAACAACCCGCTAAGCCATTTAAAAACCGCAAAGCTTGGAGCTGTAGAGCAGCGATGGGTGTCTGAACTTGCTCAGTTTGACTTCCAGCTGGTGTATCGGCCGGGTAGTCAGAATGCAGGGGCGGATGCTCTCTCCAGGCAATATGCAGAGCAGAAGGGGACATTGGAGGGAGAGGTGGCACAAAGTTTTCAGGACACACGGGGTGTTCTGTCCAAAGTCCATCGTATGGCTGTGTGTCAGCAGACCAGTGCCAGGTCCCAGCAAGCTTCTATGACTAGCTTCCCCTCATTTGATCTGTCTGCTTTGGCTAGTTTGCAGCAGGTAGACACCGTAATATCCTCCTTCAGAGTGTACTGGGCAAGGGGTGTGAAGCCTTGTAGGGACGAGAGGTTGCAGATAGGTAAAAGAACAAGGACTTCACTGTTCTGGAACCATCGTCAGACGGCAGAGAGAATGTCTTGGTTTTGACCGACGTATTCTCAAAGTTTACGGTTGCAGTGCCAACCAAAGACCAGCGTGCAGTCACCGTATCGAAGACCCTGGTGAAATACTGGATTCAGCCCTATGGGGTCCCTGCGAGGTTGCACTCCGACCAGGGGAAGTGCTTCGAGGCTGGGGTTGTCCAGTGTCTCTGTGGGTTATATGGAATGAAAAAAAGTCGAACAACTCCATATCATGCCCAGGGAAATGGACAGTGTGAGCGGTTCAATAGGACGCTGCATGATCTGCTGCGAACCCTGCGCCCAGAGCAGAAAAGAAAGTGGGTTGAGTACTTGCCGGAGCTGTTGTACGCTTATAACACCACAGAACATCAGAGTACTGGCTACTCGCCATATTTCCTCATGTTTGGGAGGGCTCCAGTGATTCCGCTGGATATCTGGCTGGGACAGGAGAGGGATGATTTTGGGGGTGATATGCATGAGTGGGTTGAGGAACATCAGAGGCGGTTGGGTGGTGTCTACGCTCAGGCTAGAAAGAGCATGGAGCGGGCAGCGGAAGCTCGTAAACAGTATGCAGGCCCGCCTGTAGGTGACCATCCTTTACAGCCAGGCCAATTAGTGTATGTGAGGAACCGTCAATTTTCTGGTCGGCATAAGATTCAGGATGTCTGGCTTCCAACCCCACACAGAATCATAGCTCGGCTGAATGACGACCTTCCGGTGTATTCGGTAGTCCCGATCGATTTCTCGAAACCCCAACGCAATCTGCACCGGAATGAATTGCGTATTTGTGGTCCAAGCGTCCAAATGGAGGGGCAGGGGGAGGGGGTGGCTGCGTTGTCGTCTCCTGATGCAGAGTCGGATTCGGATGACTCTTTGCTCGCCATCATTGGGGGCGATGGACCGCGGCCACACGGCAACCTTCGAGAGAGAGAGGGAAGTGGGCTTGGCAGAGCTGTCTCCTTCCCGTCCAACAGGTACTACACTCCCAGTGGATGAGGAGGGAGCAAGGGTGGGTGAAAGCTTACCGTCATCTGTGGCTTCGGCGTCACCTTCACTGCGGAGGTCCAAGCATGCGACTGCCGGGGTTCATGCTAACCCACACCGACTGCCTAGGTCTGCGGTAAATCAGCCAAGGGAGACGGGTGTGGCTCACGTAGAGATGGCGCAGTTACAGCAGACGTGCGTTGAGGTGTTAAAACAGGTTTTCTCAGGATTAGTTGAAGGATTGGGGAAGATTGGCGTGAGTTCTGAAGGGGACACAAAGCATCAGTGGGAGACTGAATGATTAAAGAGGGGGTGGATGTAACCGGGTGGAACTGATGGAGAGTGATTGAGTCCGCCGGACGGGTTATAAGGGGGCACCCGCTGCGAAGCCGGGGTTGTTTTCCTGTGTCTCCGCCGCCGTAAGCGGGGTGCCGAGCTTGCGTTCTGTGTCTGTCCTCACGTGTGACTGTAGCGGGGCTCTGTCCGCGTGCTTTCTCCCAGCGGGCCGAGGTGTAGCAGGGCTCTGTCGCAGTAGACGGTGAGCGTCGGGAGTTCGGGATCTGGGAGGCATCGGGTGCGTGTGGGGACGGCTGTTCTCAGGTAACTATGGAGGGGTTAATTGGTCGTCCGTCTGTCTTTGGGTGCTGGGAGTATGGTGCATATGAACGAGGTTGTGTTTATTTCAGAGGTTCCTGAGCAGTGCTTCCGATCTTAGCCGGGCGGGAAATCCACGTGAGGTTGCTGGACAGCCGGTGGGTTAGGGGGGCTGCTGTGGGGATGGGTCTTTTGCTGGGTTTGGCAGTTATGGGTTCTTAATTATGTTTTCATTTTATTTATGTTTCAGTTAAGTGAACCGCTGCCTTGGTCTTTTGTTTATTTTGTTTTGTTGTCTTTCCATTTCGCTTGTGTTGCCTGTCAAGCCAGCTGTCACTGTCGACACCACTTGTTGCTCCAAATAAATGCAAATGGTTGCACCAGAACTCTGACTCTCTGGAGTGTATTTACCTTTACGGTATCTGAACCGGGTTTTGGTAGCATTTGGGCCGCTACAATATTAACAAATTTTCAAAGTTACCGTGAAGAAACGTTGGCAATACCACTAAACCGTGGCTGTGCATCGTGGTTTACGATAAATTTACAGAATTTATAAAGAGCCATCTCCTGATTATAGCTGCATATAATGTTGCACAGTGTACTGACAATCACCAACATGTCACCTTTCATCGCTTTGTTGTAGCTGAGCAGCAACATCCAGAGAAGATGGACCAACTCTTCCCACCTTTGCCACCGTTCAGTACCGTCCTGGAGAACACAGACATGGATCGGTTCATATGTACGGTTGTTTGTTGTGGCTAACTTTTCAGTGTTGGATTGGAAAATGGATATGTTAATACAACTACATCTGTGAAGATAAAGCTGATTCTGATTCTGAAGAGCAACAGCTGAGGTGAAGGTGCAAGAGTGATATTCACCGAAGGGTCTGGTGCAAGAGTGCAGTTCTTCAGAAAGTGAAGCAGAAGACTGAGCGACATGGGCAGAGGGGTTTTCAGTGGGCATGCATAGTCCAACAGATGTTCCAACAGCTTACATCTCAGCAGCTTGCTCTGCAGGCTCTCCAGCAACAACATCCTGTGTGTCAGAAACAGATTAGTCCTTGATAGCTTGGAAAACTGTGAAAAAGAGGCACAATGTGCCATTAGAAGAACTATTTTGTCTGTGTATCATCGTCTTAATGGTCGCTTTTAAAGACCAGCAATAAAATGCTGAACTACATTTGTATTCAAAAAAATTGTAATAAAATGTGTACACCATATTGAAATTCTCATTACATTAAAGAAAAATCTAATTATATATACATTTTTGTTATTCTTGTAACATGTATCCTGTTATGAAATAGATTTTACAATTATTTGATCTGCCTGGTTTAATGTGTTTCATCCACATTTCTTTCAAAAGCATATAATCAATGTAAAGACCATACATTAAAAGAGGTCCATGTTAAAACAACATACATTAATTTTCGAGGCAATGTGCAATGCATATTTAAAAAAGTACAATTTAAAAACAAATGATTATTTTTGTGCCTCCATTTAAATGTATTGATTATTTAAATATATGATGACATTGATTGCCATGCATTCGATTTGTTAATATTATCTAACCTATTTGACAAATTGTCTCAAATTGCTTTTATAAAAGGAAAAATCTATTATTAATAAATATTTACTCTAATGTACCAATTCAAAATAATTTATAATTGACAACTTCAAACCTATGAATATTTCAGTGTCACAATATCACAGGGAAAAATAATCTTTGTATATTAAAGAAAATAGTTTCTTCCGCTCACTTCAACATGATGCAAAACCTGCTCATCTTGCCTCCTTCACTCAACAATCTCTCCTCCTCACCTGTGTGCTCGCAGAGGAATATCGCTGATGAGCATATGGAAGAGCTCCTGGGACAGCTTGGCAGAGTTTAGAGCTGGAGAACGGTCCACCTCAAGAGCCAAGGACAGCATCCTCTGGAAGATGGACACCATTCTGCACGGGTCACCGGGAAAAAAACTTGAATGTGGAAAGACAGGCATGGAAGCAGCCATAATGATCAACTCATTATGAAAAACATTTCTAAATTTGTAATTTACCGGATTAGTTCATCTCTCTCTCTGGCTGCTTCTTGAGTCTCTCCATGCTCTGTTGATTTCATAATGGCAGAAAAGAGCCACTTGATGACCTCCCTGTAAAACAGATGAACATTCACATTACCGTCATCACAAATATAAAGTATAAATTAAAAACGCATATTTATTTACTTTAAAGATTATTGTAATCACCATAGGATAGAGTGATTTGCAATATTCTGTTGAATATGTAATTAATTTGCCTTTTAGTGAGTTTAAGGGTTGCGTACTCTCTTGAACTCTCAATTTATTAAGGCAGCTATGAGTTTAATGTACACCAAAGAGGCTATCATCCAATAACATGCAACATTAACCGAGAATAGCAGTGTATATAAAATCAAATGCCACTGTTTGGACCCAGGGAAATTGCAGGTCATTGCAGTGACAAAGAAACTGTATGAAAGCCAATGTGTAGGAGGGATCATTTGTGTGGGCAATTTATTGGTTTGAAACCCTTGAACTAAATATAATAAATTTCAACAAAAAAAAAATGGGCACCTGACACGAGGAAACTGCTGATCACACGACAATGTTGCTTTGGCAATGGAGTGATGGAGTGCAGAGATGGAGAGTTTGGCATGGAAGTCATCCTCCAAAGTCTGCACAATATAGTCCAGGAGCATACGCACAACCTCACATGGAGGTCTCTTTGTATGGTAGAAGGAAGCAGGAGGGGCACAGATAGGTCAGTGCACTTAAAATCACCAAAAACATTTCAGCCGTAAATATGTCTGCATACTACGGCAAAGTGAATAAAATATCTAAAAAAAATTCACCAATGACATTATCACCAATGCAACAATAGTTTGGCAATGATATTGGTCTTTAAACAGGCCATTTCATTGATCACATTGATATTTGATCACATTGATATATCACCCAGCTTTATTGTATATTCACACATTTTGATACCTGGGATAGTACCTGATCAGCCATGACTGAGGTCAGCAACTCCCAGTCCCATGGAACTGTGGTTTTATCAACCATGTGGTGTCTGCAATCAGAAAGCAGTTTTAATCTATAGATCTAAATATGGAAATGGAAGGGGGGAATATCAATAATGTAAATAGAAAGGATACAAATAATACATTACTATTAACTCTTATTCCTATATTTGCTCACTAGGGATGCAGCGATACCACTTTTTTACAAACCGATACGAGTATGAGTATTTTTATTTGTGTACTTGCCGATACCGAGTACCGATACTTCTTAGATTTGGTCTCCATGAAAGTGCAATTAATTTGGAGGCAGATTTTATTTTATCCTCTGCAGATTATGTCAAGCCTATAGTACAAAATTAACAGAAGGCTATCCCAAGCTTTAAACTTCTTGTGGAAGTCCCTCTAATGTCGGACCATCAAACGCCCCCGTGTCCGGGTTCATAATATCATCCGTAGCCGCACAACAGCGTCTGAATGAGGCCGCTGCCAACAGTTTGATTCAAACCGGCAGGACGGCAGTGATGACGCGCAGAGCTTCTCAATTATAGATATATTAAATATGGAAAATTTCAACTCTTGCGTCTAACGTGCCGCCCGGCGTAAATTTGCGTCTGTCGCAACCACACGCGTCTGTGCATAGACTTTACATGTAATCTGGTCGCGTGTGAACGCACCATTACTCTACACACCTTGCCGCAAGAGCCGCAAGAGAGCGACGAAAGAGCCGCATGCGGCTCTGGAGCCACGGGTTGCTTCTCCACAAAGCGCGACCAGTTTGTTGTAGAGAAATACTGTTGAGTGGTATCAGTTCTTGGTATCGGCAATTGAAAACGAATACGAGTACGAGTATTTTAACGCAGTATCGGCTCGATACCCGATACCGGTATCGGTGCATCCCTATTGCTCACCTCTGTGTCCTCTTCAGCAGATTAAAAGCCTGCACACATAGGTGATAAGGACACTGGGGGTCGAGCAGAATGCCACGCAGCAGGTGGGAAGTGATATCTCTGGGGGGATAGTAACCAGGCTGAAGCAGGTCAGACAAGAGCTGCAAAGTGCCCTCTGGGTAGTTCTCATCAATGGTACTGTAAACCAGGCTCAGGCTCTGACGGCACAGCACCTCGGGCTCTCCGAAGCCTTTTTCTTCTTCATCAAGCTAAAAAAGAAAAAATAGACTCTGTGCATTCAGCTTCGCAGATGTGTAAAGAGAGCAACGGCAATAGAATGATTTGGAGAAATGTCTCTTACCAGGGCTTGAACTGGTCCAGACATTATTTTCCCGAGTGCAACTGGGCACACAAACTGCCTGTCCTCTCGGCTGGCCACCCTAAAGTCCATATCAAATCTGCTCTCTTTGTTCACTTCTTCATCACTACCCTCTTGCCAAACAAAAGACACTGGACTGTCAATGCCCAGATCCCCACTGTATGTCCCGCCCTCAGATCTGTCCTCCATGTCCTCATTGGACACTGACAAAAGAGGTTGATTAGGGACGCTCCAGTGCAAGAAGTCAGAGCTGTTTGAGGCCTCGTCTGCCTTGACCTTCTCCGACTGCCATTCAGATGGACTCTCAGCTAGTGCATGCTCAGAGGTGGGTGTTGGGTTGACTTGGCTCATAAGGTTATGAGATATGGGATTTGTGTGGGACAGAGAGTGAAGATCAAACTGCTCAGAAGGGTTTGGTCCGGTGGTAGGAGAGTTGTGTAATAAGTGATCAGAGAGGTAGCTTGGTCGAGATTCCGCTTTGTCTAGTTCCAGTTGTTCAAGTTTGGACAAGACAACTTCTTTTTGTAAGGAATCCTGTGCTGCTGCTCCTTGGAATGAAGAAGTTGTTGTTGGACAGGGTATGAGCATGGACGAGCCCAAGTCCTCCCAATTGTCTTCACGATTGATGGGCTCCTTTGAAGTTACAACAGAGCCCCTTTTGTCTGAGCAGGGAGAGTTATCTGGGGTCTGTTGATGCGGAGATATATGACCATTTAACTGTGTGTTTTTAAAAGTATTACTGTCCTCTTTTTCTTCCTGTCCGATAAGAGTTTCCACCATCTTAGGAGGAGATTCAACCAGTGAGGGATCCAGGTGAGTATCATTTGATGCAGAAGTTCTCCTCAAATTGATAATGCATTCTGGTGCGTCATTGTTATTGTCTGGTTCCTGGAGGTGCAGTGACATTTGTGTACAATCTTTGTTTAAAAAGACAGAACACTTTGATGTTTGAAGTTCTGCAATTTGAGTTTCATTGAAAGGCAATCGTCTTATTTTTACAATTGCTGTGCGATGCTGTGTTTTATTTACCTGCTCTTGGTGTTGCATTGGAGAATCCAAAGGTCTCATCTTCGGCTTGAAGTTGCAACAGTACTTGTGTAGTGCAAAAACAGTAATGTCTCTTGATGAGCTTTTCGTCAAGTTACAATCTGTTTTGTTTGAAGTGAGATTTTTAGTTGTACTGTCTTTTTTCATTTGAGTGTCACCTGGTGGCAAATTCGTTGTCTCCCACTTTGTCTCATTTGCTTCGTCTGTCTCAGTCAAGTCAACCACCGTCAAGGCAGAGGAATTTTGTATTTTATGTTTCAGCTCTGGAAGAGTCCATCTCGGATCTGTGAGGTCAATATAACGCTAGAAAGAAAGAAAGAAATAAACATAATGTAATTACAGTGAAGAATATCATGGCTTCGGATTCTGTCAGTATAAACACATTTCTAACTGGAAGCTACCCCTTTTATCTTGGCCAATCTAGTTAAACTATATGAAGTTTGTATTGACCACTGTCAGAGATTTCACCATACCCCTTTGTTATGGGTGCAATAGGCCATTGTGGACAATGTTGTAAACCAATGAGTAATTCTGCTTCATGACAAAAGTGGAATGTAATAATTCGTATATGGCCATGTTAGTGAATGTTAACAAAAAAGAAAGTACTGAAATAAATATTACATTTAGCAGGACAACCGTAAACATTAGCTTAGAGCACAACCCAGAACCCAAGGACATGGATATAACTCACATTGTATTGATGGACGCTAGCAGCTCAAGTTCACATATCAGGAACTTATATCAAAATTATAAGTATTTCATAATAACTGCACTATGGGAACAGAAACGGCAGCCAAAACCAATTACAATTCGTGTATTACTAATGACATGAAAAGGTCCAGTTTAAAGTCCTTAACCAACCGTTGGGATGTTGACGTCATTAACGTCCACCCGCACCGCGGTGAGGGGCAGTGATTCCGCTTTGCGCGTGACGGCCCCGAAGGAGTCGATGACTTCCACATCGGAGTCGTCTCTCTCGCTGTCGGAGCTGAGGGTGATCACATCGTCCATGTCTCCTCGACCTTTGAGCCTCTATCGAGACCGGAACGTCAGTTGCTTACGTCGGGTATCGTTACCTGAAGCAAGACCCATGACAGCCGCCCCAGTCCGCAACTAGCATGCACGTTAAGTCCCCATAATGTTCTGGAGGACAACTCCCAACGTTGACTGCTCTGTAGAGACATGCAGCCTTAGGTCCGGTGGCATTTCCTTGTTATTTTGTCCCTCGTCGGTGCTTTTGGATTTGAGGGTAACATTATCTTCGTTACTCGCGGGGCGCCGCCGGTTCAGTGGCGTTAGCTAACGTTAGCTAGTTTGAAACGCAGCTACATCTGAATCCAGTCGCAGCGCTTGCATGTGGTTGTATAAAATGTTGACATCCAAAAATTGACTCTTCCTGTTTTTTTCTTTAATGTTTTCTTCTTTGGTGGATCCCAAACCGGCTACGCAGTTACACATAGCACCACCTACTGGCGCGTGGTGAGTCAACCTGCCACCATTTTCCTAATACAACTTTTGTTTTACTCTTTTGGTTTCTCCAAATCACTCAACAAACAGGCCTGCCCAGTGACTTAATGACTTAATACAATGTCAATAAATCCAGTTGAAATTTACTCCCCCACCCTTTTTCTTATTCACTAACCCTGTCACACAACCATCTTTGCTTTTATTATACACCTGTATTTTTACCCCGTTGTATTGTCTTTCTAATGGATGAATGTTTTAATTTCATCCTAATTAGGCTTCAGGTAATACAAACAAATAGCCTAACACGTCATTTATTCACACAAAACACATTTTACTGAAATTAGACCACCTTCAAAAAGGTATTAAAATCATAGACCATAAGGGCTATGGAGCAGTGCAATATGCAAGTCTTTGACAAGCATCCCTAAAGACTATTGGATTCATTCTAAAGATCCAATTAAGTATAATAAATTAGACCTGAACTTTGGTCAAAATATCTACTATGAAAAAAGGTCTATTGCATTAGTTATAAATTAGTCCAACAAAGCAGTCTTTGTGACCTAACATTAAAAAAACATTTATCTTGTTTATTTTGTTATTTGACAACTTGGTTACAGTAGCAATTAAACTTCTTACTAACTTGAAGTGAACAAAGAAATAAATTGCATGTTAGTGTGGTTGCTAGTCACTAAAAATTATGTATTTCGTGTATGCATATATGCTTTAGTAAATACACAGATAAATACAAATCAGATCTCATCTAGTGAGTTTTGTGACATTGTGTAGTCTCACACATCACCACTGGAGTGCACTAGTGTTGTGCAAATTATTTTTGAAAAGTGCCAAATACAGTATATTCGTATAGTACCACCAGTAAGGGCAAGTGGTGGATGAAGTAACCTAATGTTTTATTTAAGTAAAAGTAAAAATACTATAGTGTAAAAATAATCGTAGAAAGTGTTGCATTCAAACTCTTACTCGAATAAAAGTACACAACTATTAAGATCAACAATTACTTCAGAATAATATATATTATTACTGGATTAATGAATGAAGGAATCACGCATCGGTGTATTGCTTATGGAAATGTCCCTTTAAGTGATCTGAACTACTTATAGTTCAGAAATAACCTGATTTAAGATCAACCTTTTCTTTGGTCTCATTCACCTGCCACCTGCTTGAATATACACAGGCAGGCAGGTATATTTTCTTTCTCTTTTCTTGTTCGAAAGGGGGCTCTCTGGTGAGGCTTTTCTGTTCTTGTTGATCTCTCTGATCCCTGAGGATGCATTTCTGATACTCGGTGGATGCACTGGACAGTGTCCTTTGAGTGTTTTGTGGTGCATCACGAAAAGCTGCTTCCTTTTAATGGGAAGCTGTGACAGATATACACACATTGGCTCACTGCTGTGTTGAGTTGATAAGAACACTGTAATTGTGATAAGAACATTGCTTAAGCTGTAGAAAATGTGCAAACTGTTGTCGGCTTACAACCTTGTTTTAAAATCTATTTTCTTATTTTTTGAAACGCATGTGATGTGGACGGCAGCCATTCCAGGAAAAGAGCAATGTTGTTTCTGTAACTCGTGTTTGTTTTTCAAAGAAATGTAATTTTGCGATTCTGCATTTAATGTAATTGGATGTTATTAACCTTGGATGCTTCCAAACAGTAAACCTTGTGAGCAATATCAGGCAGGATGAGTCATTGTAATCAGACAGGCGCAAACTCCTGACACATATTGAGCAACGTGGAGACCTTATTATGATGTTTACGGAGAAAAAGTAATAAAGCTTGGATATAGAGTTGTAAAGGTTTCTTTTGTGGCGTGGAAATCAGCCATACCTTTTGTCCTGTGAAAATGCTCTTAAATCTGGAGCCTATAATTTGCTTCAGTTCGAAAGCTGTACATTTCTGATAAAAGTAGCAAGTAATAAGTCCAACACAATAGTGGTTGATGTTGAATCACTTTTGTCAGTCAGTCCGTATTATTATGTTGATCTCATTAGTTGTGGGAACACAAATATTGCACATTAAATAGAATTCAGCTGGAAAAGGTGGTCCAAGTTCATTTAGACGGAGAGGGAGCAGTGGATGATATTTCAAATCCCAAATGAACCTCCACACTGTGCTGCCCATACATGGACACATATTTAGGATGGAATACTTTATCAGCAACAGACCATGCGTTTTTCTGTTTTAAAAGATGAATAAAAGCACGTCTGCACTAGTTGCATTGGGAACCAGTTATGTCTGATATGAGGCCAGCTGGCTTGTTGGAGGAGATCTGTGAATAGCATTGGATTGCTTTACAGCAAACTAATAACACAAAAAGAAATGAATGATATTTTCCTATTTTGGGGCTAAATCAGAAGTCATAGGAGGAAGAGCCCCCCAAGGACAGGCATCAAAACATGCTTAGAGCAGTTATTATCGAGCGTGTGCAGCGAAAACATCACAAATCCACAAAGTGTATCAAGAGTTTTAAAGAAAAAAGTGAAATTTTTAAAGAGTTTTAGCCTGAAGGCAACTTTAACTAATTCTTAAGGCTCTCCTGGGACATAGGATACAAACCTATCATTGTTCAACAACTTGGCTGGCATTAAACCAGCCGGCTCAGAAAGGAGATGAAATCAGCAGAGGAGGACCTATAAGACAGCTGTCTGTGCGTACTGACAGCTGTGTTCATCCCTTCCTGTCTCGGCCAGGCCGTCTAGACTCTATGTGATATCGATTGGAGTTCTCCAACACTCTCTGCTAAAGTAGGCCAAAGGTCACATCTGCTGTCTTATCACATTTAGCAGATCATTCATAATATCTTAATAAAGAATTGGAGCTCAAATATAATATGAAAATCTACAGTATCTGAAAAACAGTCTTGACTGTTTTGATCACACAATCAACGTCAATAATCCCCTGAGACAAGCTGCTTGACTAATCTAGTATTTAACTAATCATAACTAATCAATGGGCTATGACTAAATACAAGATTGAGTTTATTTCAAGATTGATTTTATTATCATGCCTATATGATATCACTCCAGGTAGGCTGTGTCTAACAAAGGTGGAAATAGTACCCAGAGCTTTTACCCAAGTAAAAAATACTTTCTTGGCTGTAATATTGGGAAATTATCAGCTTAATATGCTGAAAGTGAAAGGCCTCAAAACATTTAAATGAAACCATCTGATTAGTGGTACTGCTTTTGTGTATGTGGTTATCCAATGAAAGCTAGAGGAACCCAATTTAAAACAATCCAGTATATTTTATATGATCAAATGTTTTTTAATGTAATACTTTATCTGAAAACTAACTATAACAAGTGACTCTGTCAAATGAATAGAGTAGGACACAATATTATTCTCTGAATAGTAATGGGGCATAAGTACAAGTACATTAAATGGAGATACTGATGTTGAGTACACTTAAGTACAGTAGCTTGATAAATGTACTTTCTGGTGTTTAAACCATAATCCCCCTTTCAGAGTCCCGTTCAGTGAGTATTATAGTGTCAAGTGGGGGCGACTGTGGCTCAGTGGTTAGCAAGTCAGTCTTTCAATCAGAGGGTCGGTGGTTCAAAACCCCGGCTCAGCCAGTCCATGTCGTTGTGTCCTTGAGCAAGACACTTAACCCTCATTGCTCACCGTTGCTGTGTCTACTGTATACTGTATATCATGTAAGTCGCTTTGGATAAAAGCGTCAGCTAAATGAAATGTAATGTAATGTAAAGTTACAAAAAATAACCCACTGCTATAGTTACCTATATAAGAAATGTGTATTCATGATAATAGCCGGGCGTTATCCGGTTATCCTGTTCATAGGCTGGTTTTGAGGGTCACAAGCTTTTGGACATGGCCATGTAAGGCCTTCCTGTGGAGAAAGGGACATGAGCTCGAGGGGTTTGTTGCCACAGAGCTGCATGGCAAGGGAAAAGGACTGAGCATCCCAAAAAAAGCCACCAGATGGTCAGGGATCGACAGGAGAGAGGGGCAGGTAGGGGAAGGTAGAGGGGTGAAGTGAAACTGATGACAGACCCAACAGGTGTCTGCTGCTACTGCAAAAAGATGAAAGAGGTCTGATGAAGTTAGATATGGACGGGCAACACGAGGAACGCTGTCTGAAAAGCATCCAACAGCCACCTCACTTTTCCATTCCGCTGTCCACCTCCATGTCATGCACTGTGACCTGTTTTTTCCCCCCCTTCAGTTTTCTCTGGCTGTGGAGCTTCACAGCACCTTTAACAAGGTTCATTTGACTGGCAGAGCGTGCCAGGTCCAGAGACAGAGGAGGCTGATGGCGGACCAGCGTCGGATGACTCACTCTGAAATCTGTGACCTCAGAGGCTGATGGATGTCACAACAGGATCCTTCAAGGTGCGACTGTTGCTCGGAACTACTGGACACTGTGTCAGAGGGCTGTAAAGATATTTTGGAATCTGCCATTTTGTAAACACCTAAAGAATAAAAAATGACATGTGATTTTTGAGATGCCTTATTCTGCAACAGTGCCCGTGTAGAGCCGTGTTGCTCTAAAAAAGCACAAGGCAAAGCCAAGTGAAAAATAAACTCGAATCATCGATTATGTTTTATAGACCAGGGTTTATTTCATGGCTGTTTGAAGTTTGACTTACGATTTGTGTTCAAGGGGAAGCCTTGATTATACTACTAATCTGAGAGTTACCAGATGCCTCTTAAGATTCTGTCAAAATTAAGTTTATATAGAACCCTGAATCTTATTAAAAAGCCAACCATGCAATTGAGACAGCAGTATTGTGTGCCAACAATAACACTCATGTCAATAAACTGATTTTTTTTCTGGTATAAAAAGGGATCATTTCACAAAGCATTTGACAGAAAAATAGCGGGGAATGAGGCCAAAATCAGATGTTAAATGAAGGCTGTAATGAGCATTTGGCCTGGCGGCAGGATGCAGAGGGATACCTAGAATACTAACAGTTCACTTCCCAGAGCTGGAATGTGAACTCAGCAGAGTCGGAGAAGTTGCTTCAATTACTTTGAGGTAGGCTAAATTACTTTGTTTTTACAGCTGACACGTGAGGACAGGGAACATGAGTTTCAAATCCCTTGCATTGCTATTTGAAAACTTTCTTTGTATCACACAGACGTTTGGCGTTTTATCACTAGAATAAGTCCACAGCCATGCAGCTCTGTCAGGCAGACAGTGGTGCCTTGAGCTAAAGGCTAGCAGCATGCTAACATGCTCATGATGACAATGTATGATGTCCGTATCAATATAAAAACTGTACATCATCATCCAGTCAATGCATCCACTCAGTATTGATTTATTTGCACTATTTGTGTTGTATATGTGACCCAGTGATACTCAATTCACAGAATAAACCAGAGCCAGAGACTACTATCCCGAAATATATATATTATTGACAATGCACTTAACAAGTTAGTTTCAATAGAAGTCCTAAATACAGATCATAATAAAGGAGGGATGGAGTAAATTATACAATATATAAAAACTCATGTTTTTTACATGGAGAACAAAACGCTGTGCAATGGTTCCACCAGAATGACGGGCAGAAAGAGACAAAGATCCCTCTGAGCAACAGTTAAATAAGAATTGAAGAAATCACCAGTCATTGTTAAAAAACAACAACTGGAAGCATCAAAACGTGTGCAGATTTAAATGGGAACCAATTCCTGTTCCCGGTTCAAATTATTACAGTGTAGTCATTAAAACCATATCAAGTGGTGCGACAAGGTGTTTGACATGTAAATCTAATTATATTTTTGAAGTATTGTTCTATTAATGGTTATATTGCTGTCAGTGATGTCAGTTGCTCATCCAGTTAATTGTATTAGTGATCCCCTAATTTATCTTCTAACGCCACCTACAGGTCAAACATGTCCCACACTTGATTGGTGAGCAAATTCATGACAAAAGTACAGCGATGGTTTTGGTAACACGATGGCCTTATCTGTGCTACATCCGCAGGCCTAACTGTACTTTTCATAAATGTATTCATTGTGCTTTCCCGTGTCTAGAAGTACACCACCTTCTCATGGATCTCACTCTCAGCTTAAATACATGAAATGAATAAAATCCCGTTAGTAAAGCATTCATCACCCATGTTCCTTCTAATACGTCATCTGATAACTCATGTTTCATAGTTTGTCACAATGACAAATACACAACGTCTTGTGAGTCATCCGCGAGATCTGAGTCAGTGCTCCACTTGTTCTGTAAACCAGGTTAATTTTGTGGACATAATCTATGAGATGAAAGGACTTGTCCCCACCTTACATGAATTGTTCCCACTACTCAAGACAATTAAGGTTTGATTAGCCCTCATACTCACAGGTTGCCTTCTTCCTCGTTCATTGTTCTTAATTTTACACCGTCACTACCAGTCAAACAGGAATTTAACCAAATCCCACCACGGCATACAGCTACAGAAGGTTCAGCTACAGATGTGTTCTTTCCCTTTATTTTTTCTTTCCCTAAATTAGAACGAGGATTTCATTCACTGGAGTGTCTCTGAAAGGAAGCCTTTTCTCGGGGTCTTGAGGTTTAAAAGTTCCTTCCTCTGCTGAATGTGTACACAACCATTACAGCTCTTTATCAAAGATGAAGCCCTTTATACCTCATTCCAATTCAGAGAGCAGCTGATGAAGTTCATCAGTCCCAGTTTAAACATATTCGGGGCTATTTTATTAATCGACAGAGATGAGAGCATGCTTAAGCATTCTAAGATTACTAAAAAGAGCCAATCTTTTTTTTAAATGTCCAATTAAAATAAATACAGATATGTTTATCTGCATTTATCGATTTGTTTGAGCCTCAGCGTCTTCCCTGATAACAAGACATCCTAAACTTCATCGGAAATCAGAGATGAAGCTTCCATCGGAGAATGTGCTGAAATGTATGGCCTTCAAAGTTTCGTTAACACAGTCATGCTTTCAAATTCCAGAGGAGCTATGTTCGAAGCTGTGGAAACATCGGAAGGACATCTTGTTTGTTTGGGACACAGTAAAGGTCAGCAGTCGTGTATTTATCCAGACCTGCCAAGCATACTTACAGCAGCAATACTAGAAGAAAGTGGGAGATGTGGAAAGATGTGAGATCTCTGAAAAAAGAACTTGTGAATCACAGTGTGACTGTGACACACAAACACACACACACACACACACACACACACACACACACACACACACACACAGTCCATTCCCACTTCCTTGTACACTATCTCCCACAAGTATACACATCAACAAGAGCAAAGGATCTTGTCACACACATATACATGATTATGCATATCCAGTAATCATATGGGTCACGGCTGTATTTCCTGAAGAAAATGTTTACTATAACAAATCACCTGCAACCTGAGAGGAGGTTTTCACACTCCGCCTCAGGCCATTTATTCCTGGAACGTTACATAACACAGCAGTGGGTTCCACTCATGAGCAGCCTGAACAGCCTCCGAAGAAGAAGAAGAAGAAGAAGAAGAAGAAGAAGAAGAAGAAGAAGAAGAAGAAGAAGAAGAAGAAGAAAACAGGAAGGTGAGCGGAATAAAGCAGAAAGAGAAACTCAGCAGTCACTTCTGAGATGTCATGACATCTTACAAAAGAGTTACTCTTCAGCATCATCAGGATGTCAGCTTGCCATAGTTTCACTAGCTGTTAATTCTCATGGGAAGTTACACATGTTCTTGTTTATAACCTTTTCAAGCTTGGACATCTGCACCACACGTTTTGTTTAGGTGTAAGTGAGAAAGAGTCTGTGTGCAGTTTATAACAAGCAGTGCAATGGTGTTCAGCGAACATCAGTCAAAGCATATCTAATACTGATGAGTTGACGAGATGGAAGCCACTCCGGTGACTGTAAATATTTGTGACGCTCCCTACAGATTGCGCACCGTGTAAACTGTGTGGACCCCAAGAAGAACAGCGATACAGCAGCTAATGGGGAACTTAATGAACAATCAAACAAACGCTTCTATAGCTGCGGAGAGCTTCTAATATTTTAAAATGTGACAGTAAATGAGTCTGGCATCTGCGTCATGTGTGTCACAAAGATGTCAAACGTGACAGCTGATTAGTTTTGCCTGTTCAATGATGACTTTTGCTCTCAACCGGAAACTATAATTGTTTGGATGATGTGTTTATAGGAGATTTGACGTGTGTATTTTCTTAATTTGTGGGAAAACGTTTGGCAACACAGAGGCGTGGACCTCAGGAGCCCCTTATCAGGAGCGGGGACTGCAACAACAACCCAACAGGAAGCTGGATCCAAAGTGGCAGGATGTTGGCTATTGTTGTGTTGCTTGGAATAGAGGAAGGCTGTATAATTATTTTTTCATATTTAGTTTTCCTCAGATCACTTCAAAATGGCTTTGACAGCTTGTTAGTCAAGATATACCGTTTTTAATAACGAGTATCTGTGTGTGTCTAGAATACACTTGTATTTGCATGTTTTCATGCCTTACATACGTATATGTTTTTTCTCTCCTTTTCCATTCTTTCTTTCTTTTTGAAAAATATTTAGTCCATGTGCAGCATATATACACATTTTAGTGATGTGTATGAAATGTAGGAACGTGTGTGGGTCTCTAAAATATGCATTACCTCATAGGATATTGCAGTGACTTTCAGCTTTAAGAGATATTTTTTTAATATGTGTTATGTAACTGTAACATTTAGCATTTTGGATTAGAGAGCACAACAATATTGTGCAGACAGTTGTGTTCTTTCTCTCCTGAACAGTTGTCTGAAACAAGACTAAAAACATTGTTGTTGTTTTGACTGGATTTCTTCAACACCTGCAAGCAGGAACATTCAGAACTGTTGCATGATTTCTGTTTTTGCCAAGGTTCAGGTGATGAAAGTTTAAGATTTAAGTATATATTCCTCGAAACAATAAGTAAGTATAGACGTCTGAATATAACTTTTTAGGTTCGTCCGATCTGTTTTCTGCTTTGGAACAAATCCATACATTTATTAATATTACCTTTATATGCATCCATCCATTATCTGAACCGCTTATCCTGTTTTTGGGTCAAGGGGCGCTGGAGCCAATCCCAGCTGTCATTGGGTGAAGGCAGGGTACACCCTGGACAAGTCGCCAGTCTATCCAGGGCTCACATATAGACAGACAACCATTCACACTCACATTCACACCTATGGGCAATGTAGAGTCCAATCAACCTAACAGGCATGTCTTTGGACTGTGGGAGGAAGCCGGAGAACCCGGAGAGAACCCACGCTGACACGGGGGGAACATGCAAACTCCACACAGAAGGACCGACTGCTGTAAGGCGACAGTGACAGGGCCACTACACCACCGTGTAGCCCTATATTACCTTTATAATAATGCTCAAATGAAAAAAGTAATACAACAGAGGAAACCAGTGTAATTGCATCTTCCATCAAAGGATTGCATAACGAGAGCTCATTTGTAATAATTATAATTGTATGTTATTACATTACATTTAGCTGACGCTTTTATCCAAAGCGACTTACATGCTATACAGTAGACCGTAGACACAGCAACAGTGAGCAATTAGGGGTTAAGTGTCTTGCTCAAGGACACAACGACGCAGACTGCCGGAGCCGGGGATCGAACCACCGACCCTCTGATTGAAAGACCGACTTGCTAACCACTGAGCCACAGTCGCCCTAATTTCTCTACTCTCCCGCAGGTTATAAAGTCAGACACAAAAGAACTGTGCTTTGCTTGCAAAGAGCATGTTCGTGTTGGAGGGCTCTGGTTACTGAGGTCAGTGTTTTTGTTTTGTTTTCATGCAGCAGGTAGACCCTTAAGGGAATGTCTACATGCCACTGATATATGGTGACAGTCACCCTTTAGATGATCTTCACTGGGTTTCATGTTTATCCAGAGGAGTGAGATAAGAGCAAGAGAGAAAGAGAGGAAACGGAGAGGTTGTCCGAATCCTCCTCCACGTCCTCCTCCAAATCTTCTTCTGTGTTTTGTCTCCGCAGCCTCTAAAGGATGCTCAGCCTCCAGACAACTCACGCTCAAGGATGAACACAGACGCACACACCAACACCAACATTCATCTTGGCATCCATCGCACAGCATTTGTTGGACAAATCCCATACTGACAGGCATCCGGCAGATGCTCTTTACTTTACAAATAGATTTGTTGGTTTTTTTTCAATCCAAAATTAGTGAAGTGCATCTGGTGAGCAGAGCTATCAGCTCAGGATTAATTTTATTTCATAGTTTAATTTCACGATGACCCCTGCCGTGTGGCTGTATGTGTCTGTGTGTGTGTGTGTGTGTGTGTGTGTGTGTCTTTTTGTATCGCTCCTGACTGGTAAATATCCCCTGGCTCTAGACTGGTCGCCTAACACCGCTGCACATGGTTATATAACTCGACCTTCTCAGCAACAGGTATTTATGGTCACCTCCATGTGCCGGCATAGAACAATTCGAGATTACAGCGTATGAATAATGGAAAAGAGTGAGGGAGCATAAAAAATCCAAGCCTCTGTCAGAGATATGGGCCATGAAAAATGCATTTCTCAAACAAAATGCAGATCAACTGATCACTGTTGCATGAAAGCCTTTTTACTGAACACTACTTCTTAATTGGCAGCCATGTAGGGCTGATAAAGTTCAGAGAGACATCCCGCTGTGCTGTTTGACCTCCTTATGCATCAGTGACTAAAGGCCAACTCATTCTAAGCATCCCTGTCATTTAAAAAAAACAATCCCTTAAATTGATTACAATGTAAAGCTACAAGGGAAAATTATATAGACAGTTTGTGTTTTCCAGTCATACTGCAGACCGACGTGTAATACTGAGAAACTACGTGTGAGTCTACGAAATCAAACACAACAAGCCTGAGGGCTGCACTTCCATTTTCAAAGAAATCTCTCTCTCTCTCTCTCTCTCTCTCTCTCTCTCTCTTTCTCTCTCTCTCTCTCTCTCTCCCTTCGTTAAGTTTGGAGGAGGCTTGGAGTGATGTCACCTCACTCCTGTGTGGGCATTCATTCCATCAGCAGTTTGTCTCCAAAGATGCTGCTCACCAAAACGCAGACAAACACCATTGCGCACCGCGATGTGACAGAAGAGGGGCGGCTTTCCTCGTGGAGCGTTGTATTGTTGTACTGTCGGAACCCCGTGTGCGCGTTGGGATCATTTAAAGGATCCAATGTAGCGTTTGCTGTTTGAGGAGATGCCTTTGTGCAGGAACTGCGTCTTCTGTGGGCTACACTCGCTTTGTATTGACCAGGAGCGTTACGCACAACATATCTCCATGCGTTCGAGGAAGGTGACTCGGCGCACCTAGTTGTGGCTGTTTTTTGGAAAGAAAAAGGGACCAAAACAACAAACATGAGACGAAAGGACAAATTGGAGACAGAATGGATTTAACCCAGGTAAATCTGTTGGCGGAAAACGTTTCCAACAATGACAACAGTACGGACGCGCCGCTTGACTTGCCACACACGCTGGCCGCAACTGCGCTCATCATCCTTGTGGTTATAGTGATCATCTTGGTGACCATTGTCGGTAACGTGCTGGTGATCGTAGCGGTGCTGACCAGCCGGGCTCTCCGTGCGCCCCAGAATCTGTTCCTGGTCTCTCTGGCATCCGCGGACATCCTTGTCGCCACACTGGTCATCCCCTTCTCCCTCGTCAATGAGATCATGGGCTACTGGTACTTTGGAAGTACTTGGTGCGCCTTCTACCTGGCTCTGGACGTGTTGTTCTGCACCTCATCCATCGTGCACCTGTGCGCCATCAGCCTGGACCGCTACTGGTCAGTGACCAAGGCGGTCAGCTACAACCTGAAGCGGACACCGAAGCGCATCAAGTCCATGATCGTTGTGGTGTGGGTGATTTCTGCCGTCATCTCCTTCCCTCCGCTTCTCATGACTAAACATGATGAGCGGGAGTGCCTGCTGAACGACGAGACCTGGTACATCCTCTCCTCCTGCATGGTGTCCTTCTTTGCTCCGGGTCTCATCATGATTCTGGTGTACTGTAAGATCTATAAGGTGGCCAAGCAGCGCTCCTCCACCGTGTTCGTGGCCAAGAACGGCTTGGAGAGGCAGCCCTCTCAGTCCGAGACCTGCTTCGCCAGGAAGGACCGGTTCGAGATGGAGAGCCCCAGTAGCCAGAGCTCCGGCAGCCACCAGCCGAGGCAGGGGGAGCTGGACGATATTGACCTGGAGGAGAGCTGCTGTCCGTCGGATACTAAACCCCGTAACCACCGCTTCACCAAACGGAGAAAAGTGGAGGGGTCAGACTCCTGCCCGCCTCAGAACTGCCGTCTCTCCTGGGCTTCATCCCGGGCGTTACAGCTCTACCCGGAGCAGAAGATCCCAGCTGAGCGACAGCTCCAACTGGCCGCGGCCAATAAGACCAAAGTGAGCCAAATGCGGGAGAAACGTTTCACCTTCGTGCTTGCGGTAGTGATGGGGGTGTTTGTGCTGTGCTGGTTCCCCTTCTTCTTTACCTACAGCCTGCATGCTATCTGCAGAGACAACTGCTACATCCCTGGCGCACTTTTCAACCTTTTCTTTTGGATCGGCTACTGCAACAGTTCTGTAAACCCCATAATTTACACCATCTTCAACAGGGATTTCAGGAAATCCTTCAAGAAAATCGTCTGCAGAACTTCGAAACGCACGTAAACACAGAACAGAATCTGTTTTGTCTCTTTCACTGGGTGTTATTATCAGTCATTATTCTTGACTGACTGTTCCCCCTCTCCAAATTCATTATTAATTATTCAATATCTTATTGGAAAAAAAACAGTGTTGTGTGCACATGTAAAAAGTCTGTGAATAAAATTTTAAGTTGAGCAAAACAAAAGAGAAATATTTGTAGTGCATCAGTGTTGCCAATGGTCAGTAATTTAATCAGATGCATTTCTGTCACACTATAGTTGTAATATATAGGTCATTATATAAAAAGTCCTACAAACATGTGTGTTTGATCGTAATATTTCTGTATTGGATAAATCCTAATGCATTAGCAAGCAGGAGGAAAGAGCTACTTCAAGTTAAAATCAAAGTCATGAATGTAGCTGGATTTCAGTGCTGGCGGCTGAATAGCAGTGGGTGTTTTGTGTAAAGATAAAAAGGAGATTAATCTCCACCATCCATAAAATATGAGCATGGGGATTAGGAAGCAAGCCAGTATGGCCTGTGACTGTGTCTCAGAGGGAAATCAAAAGAAAATCCAATTCTATAGATCAAATGGTTTAAGTGTATCACCCATCCATTTAGAATGTAGCATTGAAGAAATGTTTGGCATAACTTCAGGTATTTTAATTTTGCTGGCTGCAGTTAAAGCAACAGCAAGACAGTAATTTCTTAGTGAACCCCCCAAACTTATGTAAGTGTATAATATCACACCACCTCACAAGCTGAGGCCTGCGTGTGTAAAATCTATTGGACAAATCTGTGAGTTTTTATTTCAACACTTCACAATATCAAATTATTTTCCCATTAAATATTTAAACCATGCAATAGCACTATTATGCAACACAATCTTATTTCTTGGCTGAATAGTCCATCAAATATTAAATTCATTTTTTTCAATGTGAAAAAAAAATGTTTACAACATTTAAACATTTTTTTCACTTTCTTACAAATATAATTTGGCTGGTAAGTAGGGAAAACATGTTTCCTGCAGATTTGATTGACTGTGACATTGTCAGAGGATTGTAAGGATGCTCACAGGTGAAACAAGCTACAGTGTCTTAAAAATAACATCTCTGTTGTTGCGGGAAGAGCTGGATCTCCATCCAGCATCAAATCTCTTTTGTTCAATAAGAAAGCTACTGTCATTTCTAATAGCCAAGCCTCAGGCCCCTCAGCTTTATAAAGCGTTCAGAACAAATCCTATACAAATTATGACTTCAACTATATAAATTCTTAAACAATATGTTGAAATAATTCACAGGAGAAACAAGTCTTCAAATTGTGTGGGAAAAATACATATTGTTACTAGGTGCAAATAAAATGCTGTGGTTAAAATCCAGGGTATATTTTTTATATTAACACTGTTTCCCATTTATGCTCAAACTGTGGTTGCTTCATGGTGTATCTGGGATATAAAGCGTATGTAAAAATGCTGTATATAAAAACTTGCAAGAGAAGTTCCTGCACTTCTTTGGAAAAACTTGGCATAATGAGAAAAAGGTTGACCAGCTCCATATCAGCCTAGTGTCTACATGGGGTGGTGGGGAAAGACACACTATTTATATCCTCTTAGGAATGTCTTCAAAGCGGTCCTTCGGCTCTATGGCGCCTTGCCAAAGACAATCACGCTGTTTGAGTGGTATCACACTTGAAAGGAATGTTTAAAAAAAAAAAAGTTGCATCAAGTGTTTCTTGTGATGAGGGTGTTGTTGAAATATCATCGAGGCAAACAAGAGTGAAGGTGGTTGCACATTTCCTTTTTTCCTCTTTACTCATGGAACCATTTTATTCATGAACAGAATTAAGTAGTCTGAGAGAAGTGCAGCTGGAGAGAGAGAGGACATCTATCTCAGAGGGATTCACAAACTCTTGAAACAAATGAAATGTCAAACTCACAGGTAGCAGTAAAATTAGCTTTGTATCTTTATCTTGATTAATGACTGAGAGGAAAGTAGCATTAATGATGTTGTGACTTGCGTAACTGGATGTTGTTGTGTTTGCAACTTCCTTTCTATATTGACAGCGCAGTTATTGTCCCAAGAGGAATTATTTCCATGAGTACTCCATGAGTAATTTTCCTCCTGATTGTAAACTGATTACTGTCCAACAAGACATGCAGCTCCCTTGTTAAATCTCACTTCCCAATTTAATTATCTTTCTAATCAACCTCTCATTGCAGCACGCATGGAGCACTGTGCTTTTAATCAGCTGTTCGTGTTTTCTGATTCACATTAGTCTTTCTCTATCGAATTGAGATGCCTACATGCAGAGCAGCATGCAATGTTATATTATGTTAATTTTTAAACAAATACCAACTTTCCCCTCAAGAAACACAGATCCCTCACAATCCTTCATTCATGAGATAAATGCTCTGCTAATTGCATTTGTATTCAAGACAAAACTTGTGTTGTTTGTGCTCTGATTTGCAGGTCATAGGTGAGCCTATGATTTATTCCAGACTGTTAATAAAGTTGGAGACTAGTTCAGGAAGAGGCCTTCAACCTCCCAACTCCTTTTAATGAGAGCAACAGACCAACTGGACAGAGTCAAAACATTTCCTGGTGTGAGATGCTGAAGGGAACGCTTTATTTGGGCCTTTTAAGGGGGATGAGGAGTGGACGGTCAGAGCCAGCTGCCAGGCCTTTTTAGGGTCAGCAAGGCTATTTACAGTCACAATAGTCGGAGGAGAAGTGGTTATAAATGTTTCAAGATGTCTGCAGCATCTTGGGACGTGAGCGAGAGAACGATGCAGAGAGCAGTTGCGTGTTGTCCTCTGCCACATTACCTTGTTTATCAGGCACAATGCGGCATCTGCAGGTAATTGCTTTTTTCAATTGTCTCTAACAAGATAAGGGTTGGAGGTGAGCAGGGCCCAAACTGGCGTCAATCTCAGAAAGCTGCGTATCTAGAGGAAGAGCCAGTTTGTCATTAGTGGAAATCAGCTGCTGTCGAACCGAGAGTGGGACTGAGCTTGCTGCCTCCAGGCTGTTCTAGCACATCGTCCCGTTTATGTGACTTGAGGTGTCAAAGGGAATCATAAAACTGCTGCGCTCACTTAAAGATGGCAGTCAGATTACTGGCCTCTGTGTTTTGCATGTACACATATGCAGATGTGTATCCTCCACACCTCTTACTTAGACCAAGCAAGTATATATTCTACTCACTTGAAGAATCACCATTTTCCATTGGAAATTTTAAGATCTATTTAAAACATTTTATAATAAATAAAAAAAACGTCTTTAAAAGAAACATAAGGTGTTTTTTGCTATATTTCTCTTGATCCGAGGAAACAAACAAAACCGACAATGCAACTATGTCTCCTAAAAAAATACCTTCCCATCCAACTAAACTGCACTTTCAATTTTTTGGGACCAAACAGTTGCAATTTGAAACCGTTAGAAACACACGGTAAACAACTTCTTAAATCCCTATGAACGTCAACTGAACCAGAATATCTTGTTTGAGTTCAACACTTTGATTCTGCTTCTCCGCTTCATCACTTAAGTATGCTTTCGCCTGTTCTGTTCTTGTAAGTGAAGGAACAACGTTTGGTGTGATTCATTCGTAGTGTGTTCACAGCCAGGATACTTAATCTACAGTATATAGTATCTCCTCTCTTGTTCTGTTACCTGCCATGTTCCTGCATGTACAACTAGTTATGAAAGCAGCTATTCAAAGAGAGATGTGCCTCTGTCCCTCTGTCAATATTTATTCCCATTCCTCAGTGAGTATTGTATATTGGTTTAAAAAATATTTGTATATGAAGATGTTGCCAGTTCACTTTATTTCCAAGTCTTTGCATATTATTCATCCCATTTACAGAACTGAACATTCAAGGAATTCTCGCCGCTTGAAGAACGGCTCAAAGGCCTCAGAAAACCGATGGTGTGGTAGCGTACAGATGTACGTGAACATTGTCTTGTATTGTATTGTTTGTCTTTAGTGGGAGAAATTGTATTCATCCCCACACTCTCTATTTCATAAAGTGAACGTGCTTCTTCAGCTTTCTGTGTGAGATTAAACCTTCTTTTGTTTCTAGTGGGCAATATTTTAATCCAAACCAAACATTGTTGCAGCTGCTTAATTTTGTCGGGAAATCTTGCGTAATGTATTTATCTCACAATGTTTGATGGAAGGCCCTGGATAGACTGGCGACTTATCCAGGGTGTACCCTGCCTTCGCCCAATGACAGCTGGGATCGGCTCCAGCGCCCCGCGACCCTAAAGAGGATAAGCGGTTCAGATAATGGATGGATGGATGGATGTTTGATGGAAGGTGCTCTCTAGTACTTCTCCTGTTCCTGTACTGAGGCAGATTACTGGGACGATGCCCTGCTGGACCATAGTGCTTCTCTCCTCCTTTTGCTTTCTATTCCTTCCATGACATGTAAAACCACACTCTGCACTCTGTCATGGATTTTGTCTATTTATACACATTTTGTAACAGTAGCCACAGCATTAACCGGACATCTCTCTAACCTGTGATACTATGGCAACTCTAAAAACAGGAAATGGACTCATTATTATGTGCAGGTAGTTCACAAGCACAAATGGGGCACAGACAATACAATATTTTGAAATAATGTATCTACAACCAAGTCTTTTATCTTAACAAACAGCAAAAGCAAAGCTGCCTACTTGGCACAAAGAAACAGAAATGTTAATGCTTTGTTAAAAACGTTTCATGTCAAAGATCAACTGCTTGTAATATGATCCAGTGCTGGCCCTTGCCGGAGTCATAATTGAAGCCATGAAACTAGCCTAGGGAGAATGAAGAAATAATAATAATAGTAAGAGTTCACTCATCATCACAGTAGTGTACATTCTCTGCTCTGACACAGATTCAGTGAGTTGGAGGGGTGGGTGTAAATGCTGCGGGGTTGTTGCTTGTCTTTGCCCCAGGCCTCCAAGCAACTGACTGCACCCATTGGTGCACCACATGCGCTTCACAGAAGGAAGTGTTTTAGTCATGCAGGCACGGGGTTGTAGTCGTCATGAATCTTGGATTTAGCCCAAGAATTCCCAATGAATACGACCTGCAATGATCTGGATATGAGAGGTAACGAGGCGTTCATCTGCACTTCATGAAGAGGCGACTTCCTCGCTGAGAGCGGCTCATCATCGTTCTCCAACACTGCAAACTCATCAACTCCCATGTTCGTCATCAAGAATCTTCAGTATGCAGTATTAATTAACGTGTTGACCACGGAATAAATCATACAATTGAAGGTCAGTTCAAGCAATAACAGATGTCCTAAAGCCTTATCTAAAGGCACAACTGCAACCAGAACAGAGCAGACAAGAGCGATAACATCTGTCACAACTAAATTTAAGAGCTTTTTCTTGAGCATTTCAAATATATAAATCCTTTCCAAAAAGTGTGTGTATGTTATGGCTTTGTTGCCATCAGCTTGGCACCATTGAGATATTTGTACAGCTCACTGACTCTCTTAATCCTAGAAGAGAGGGATGCTTGTTTTTAAGACAGTAAGAAGAGGATAACATGCTTTTACTCTTGTCCCCAAAAGTGGGTTCAAATTCACATTGCAGAGTTTGTGGATAGTCGGGACCAATTTTTCTTTACATATTTAAAGCCTTGAATACCAAAGAAAGAAGGAGAAGGAATTTAATTTGCATGTGGCCATTTGCCACAAGGTCAATTGAATGCTAATGGTGCTACAAGTCTGCTAGATACGTAAACAGGCAACTGTCATGGACAACTTGTGTGTGTTTACTGTTTGTTACGAAGGGTTAAACACAACCCTTTTCTATTTTGTGCAGCATAACTGACAATCATTACTGGAATAAAAAAATTGCGAGAACCAAAATCTCAACAATAAAAAAGTGTTAATTAATAGCAACAATAATTTGAATCTAGATTTTTGAGAGAAATAACCAAGCTTAATGATCTTAGTTTGGGGGTTTGTGTCCAGCACCATCTGCTCTCAGGGAATATTTTAATTATATTAATTCTCCTTAAAAAATTGAATACTGAAATGATAAATTATCACTTTTCTACAGGATGGGGTGAAGCCAGCTGTTGGGACAGGAAGTAGAGGAAGTTGTGGGAAGAGTGGAGGAAGGTTCCCCCGGCGCTGACCTCAGTCTCAGCGACCCTGAGCTGAACTCAGCCTAATGAGGCCGACACTCACTCTGCAAGAAAACCACCCAGCAGAGATATGGCTGTTATGTATCTGCTTCTTATTTATTTATCTTAGTGTGTGTGCACAGACAAATCTGATATGTAGCGTTTGCGCTATTTTAACAGCGCTAATCCAGATGCAAGATTGTGAAACAATTACTCAAGTGTTGGCCCCACTCACCACTCCCTGAGAGGCCAGAAGTCACATGGGTTACCCACACGCCCAACATCCGGAGATGGTATGTTCTCACAGGCATCCAACCTGCAGACGAGCAGCCAAGCTCAGGAAGGAGAGTCATTTTGTTTTCCATCCCGACCCTTTAATCTCATCCCCTGACTCCAAACTATTTTGAACCCCACAGCCAGGCCTTGCGGTCAGCGCTCCCAAGCACCAAAGGAGATGCAGTTTCAAATTGTCGCTACACAGAGAGTGTAGGGAAATTCAGCGATCCCAAGGACAACAGGAAGTAATAAATCAAAGACATGGTGCTGATTGAAAGCGATAGCTGAGGAGAGAACAGCTGTGGTAGATACTGGCCCCTCATTCGTGCGACATCAAAATAAAGCAGGGGGAAAAGTACAGGAGTAATGAAACATGAGCTGACGACACCCTGAGGGAATCGACTGATGTCACGCAAACTCCAAACAAGGGGAATGTTTATTTTCTTAACCTTTGACCCCTTTCGACCGCATCTATTTGCCTCCATCTCTCTTTGCTTATCTCTCTGTTCAACTATCCTCTTTAAAAATGAAGTGTGTGTTTTTTGTTTGCCAGATTTACATTCCAGGACCAATCTGCTCTATTGTGTTTTCAGGGTCATATGTGGAATTTATTGTGGGTAATAAAAAATACATTTTCTGTAATTTATACTTTGCTTTCGGTTGAGAGAGACTCTGTGTGACCGAGTGTCTCATAGCTCTGTGGTTATCTCTCTTTGTAGTTTGGTTTGACAGCACATCCGTCTTTCCAATTCAGAAGAGATGCAGCTCTTAACTTCCTGTTGGGCTGTCTTTCCCTTTCCCTCAGGTTAATAAATAAAGGCTGAGACAAAGACCCCATGTGAGCGATGGGAGCAGTGTAACCGGGGGCTGCGGTGTTAGAGGGTTACAGCAAATGACGCTGTGAATGATGGGATGGTGTCCGATCAGGTGCTCTTTGGTTGCTCTCGGCCAATTGGATGGCAGCCAATACAACATTTCAAGGAAAAAGCATTTGTTTATGGTCTTTTATTCATTATATTTAAATAATTGCAGAATTGTAATCTCAGGTTATGGGAGAGCCTACTGATTTTGATCGTAGTAAATCATTTTGTTTTTGAAAGGCTGAACGGCAACAAATATTGATTAAAGCATCATATTTGGTTCGATAAAAACATGCTGCAGATTTCGATCCACCTTCAATAAATTTTAACTCTTGGACTGAGAAGCTGGTGGACTATTTCAGGCAATGTTTCTGGAAGTTATTAATAATAATAATAATTAAAATGTCAACGTTATATGAATGAAGCTTCAAAGCCTCGAACTATTCGGTAAACCCTAGTAATAATAGTAATTAACCCTAATTCAGCAGGAAAAATGTCCACTCTCATTAGCAAATACAATGCAAATCATTTGGTGATTCTTTGGTTGTAAACAGATGAAAAAGGAGAGCTAGAGATGTGAACAAAGTGATTTGTTGGCTGGGCAACAAACAAGTTGTGACTCAAGTTGGAATCTCTAAAAACTCACCATCCATCAAAATACCCATGTCTGCCCAAAGAGTTGAAAACTTGCATCATGGAAAGTGATCAAACCTCAATCATCAGGGCCTCGACAGCCGACGGTGGCCAGACTGTACGAGGGCAGGTCCTGCCAGTTGAGTGATTGTATTTGTTGTTCTCAGCTTGCCCTTGTGTAAAATCACTGCCTATACATTGTGGCCACATGGGTATTGAAACATTTGTCTCCTGTGGATAAACATGTATACGTGCATTTCTGTCTTCAGCTGATTTTTGGACTATAATTACGTACATCGTTGTTCTTCTTAAACCAATATTGTCAGTATGGGAATTTCGTCCAACCGTAACCCGGATCTTCTGCTCTTCTTCTGCATCCATGGGCCAAAAGTATAAGCGCAAGAACATTTCCTTTAAGCCCGCCTCCCAGCCGCTCTGTTTCAGGCAGGAAGGAAAATAACTCAGCTTTAGTGCATTTTACAACTTTTAGGACCAAATTATTTAAATAAGGGATGTGTTCATTCTGTGAAGTCGGCTGATTTAAAAACCTCTCTTTCCTGATGTAAGTCTTTGGGGAAAAGTATTTTTGGGCCTAATGGCATCATGAGATGGATTAGGAAGTTCTTATTTCAAGGTTTGGCCACTACGGAAATTTGCTTCGAAGACTGGTTCTCTTCCTGGGGGTTTGAAGACAATACTCTCCTTTCACAGCAGCCATTTTTAAATGTCATAGCAGAGTAAACATGCATTAATAAAAGGGAAATATTGGTCCCGTTCTACTTACAGCCCTGTCAGTGAGCCAGTATGCACAATATCAGGGCTCTAACGCCCCAGAATGGATCTTAGTATTTTTTTATGTTATTAATTACACCTGCAATGACTGATACAGGTGTTGTGAAAATGGTCTTTAAGCCAGAATGAACACTACCAGGACTCTGAAACTGAAGCAACTAAAAGACCTCAGCCATCATTCATTTATAACATCTACTCTTGTGCTTTTTCTACGGGCACAACTTACAAATGTCCTCATTGAAAAAAGTTTAGTATGATGCAAAATGGTACATGGATATCTCGTTGACAAAATGATAACAAAAATGAAGTATAGTATATTGTACACACAATCTTTATCTTTAGTTGTCAGCTGGCCAACTTTAGTGGATTTTTTGCCGGCCTGTTTTAGCCCTTTGTTGCCTGCAGTGACAGACATGTTACAGACTGTTATCCAGCCTAACCTTTGAGAAAAGTGCTTTTGAACCACCCATGCCCCGCTGAGCATCCTAACCTGTTAAAACTCCAACACAACACCAGGTTCACAACACTTAAGATTGTATTTCATCTCACACTGTTTCATCTGCTAGGATGTACAAACTGTCACGTGCGTTTTTACATCGTCAGACGGCACTCTACACAGGACATTTCAAATATAAGGTCACAGTATCAATTAAATTCCCCAATGTTTCTGACCACTGGCCAAGTTGTAGTCCTCCCCTTGTTCATGTGTCTCAAGAAACAGGGGTTAAAAGGTGGAGAGTGACTTATGTATGTGTGTGAAGGTGAGATAAACGTAAAGCACATGACACATGTGTGGGATTCATCTGTCATCTCGCCACAGCTTTGAATGTGCTCTAAGAAGTTACACATTGAGTAAAAAGTGTCTGCAGTGATGAGAGCAAACCATAACTTATTGATGTCATACATCCTTGCAAGTCCTCTTTAAGAATGGTTCCTGCCCGGGGTACAGATGAGGGTGACAATAGCCTTGTTATACTGCTGCAAAGTGAAGGTGCTTTGCCGACTGCTGGCTAAATGAGTAGGCAGCATCTCTGCTGCTACTGGGAACCAAACTCCATGAAGGAGGAAAAGGTGAGGGGAGGGGATGGCCTGCTCGCTCCCATTAGCAGGCAGATGGCGGAGTGGAGTTCATCCAGGAGCAGAGAGAGGACGGTGAAAAGAGAGGAGATAAATATAAAGAGAGGCAGATCTGCCAACACACTCAGACACTCAGATAGGTAACCATTTAGAGTAAGAGAGGAGAAGATAGAATGTGTGGGGAGGATGACGTAGTAGATGGACTGACACCTAAGTCAGGTGATGGATGGATGCGAGCGACACACTTCACTGATCACATTTTTTGAGTTATTGAAGATTATGCAGCCATATGATGTTTCTAATTTATCAATTGCATATCAATGTGTGTGGTGACCTGCATCATCTTAGAGACAGTGATTATGAAATAGATTTACTTGTGGGGACCAGCTCGCTGCAACATATAGTCTAAAAAGCCTAAAATATTGTTTTACTTATCTCAATGTTTGGCACACTGTTTCCACTATGAAACATCTGACTATTTTCACACTTCTAATTTTGTTAAACCATCACAACAAGAACACAGTATACGACATACCCTGCTTTTTTTTCAAAATCTTCCCAGTAGAGACTCTGGTATCATGTGGAGTTTAAAAATGTGACCTTTCGTTAATGAATGTGGCCTCGTTAGGGGGATCCATTTTAATTTGTAAAGGAAGCTGAATGTGTGTATCAAGGTTTGTGTTGGTGGTGATGTGATGTTTGTCAAACATCAGATTATGACCTTTAATCATAATACCCCCGCTGGGCCAGCAACTGATTTCTTCGTATTGGTGTCAATTCATCGAGTGGATTTCGAGACATTTCGGTAAAAAAAACTAAAATGTTAAACTGATGCTGGCACTCCATAAAAAGGTCTGGATCACCGAAGTCAGTAGGCGTCATTCTCTGGAGACCATGAATGTCTTTACATAGTAATTGCTGGCAGCATCCAATAGTTAAAGTGTTTCAGTCTGGACTAACAGACCAGCCTTGTCATTCCTAGAGCGACGCTACTGGCGAGCCTAAAAATAATGGTAGTCCATCCAAATATGTTTAACACAGAGTGTTAAAAGCTGTAGAAAGTTTTCTGTGTTAAATAAAGTATCCTGAGTTTATTAGGATATGCCGACACCTTCTACAGCACACTGTACTCTTCAGTGAGTTGATTTTCTTTTACATATCATCCTGTTCTTTTCAGACGGTGGGGACGATTCACATCACACTGGCTTATTACAGTGATGGGTCCCTGTGCTCTGCCTATGAATTATGCAGCACTCATGTGGCTTGGACTACAATTCCTGACAATAATAGCAGAGCAGATATTCGTAGCATTTTATCCTGCTTTATATTCAAAATCCACCTCCGATCGGGTTTGGTGTTACAGCTTGAAGAGCTCCCCCAGATTGAATTTGGATTTCCTGCAGATGTAGCTGATGAAAACTATTGAAATTCATAAATTGACAGTCGAAAACAACCCACGGCTACGGTGCTATAATGCAGAGTGAGTCAGAAACATAGACAAAGAGAGGCGCATAGATCCAGAATAATTCAGGACCATCAGGCACTGAGGTTTTGTCCACAGATGTCACTGCTTCACAACTGTAAAAAATAATCAAATGACGAGAGAAAACGCAGAGGCTTTCATTCCAACCAAACACTAAAGCACCTGATTTCATTGATTAATTATTGATGAAAAATGTATGAATATTAGCACTCAAAACGTAAATGCACTGTTGCACTGTAAACACAGCCTGTTATAAATATGTTTAATTCCTAGTTCTGTTACAGAGTTACATCTTTATTCTTTCACACACACACACACACACACACACTTTATGCCCCTGAGCAGATATGGCGTTGCAGCTGGTGTGATTCCATGCATGATAATCTCTAGTTTTAAATGTAATGTAAATGCTTTCAGTGGTAACTGCATGAAAGTTCAACAACAGCTGAACATCTGCAGCGTGCTTCTTTTCAATGGAAAAGACATAACCTGCTCTGCCTCTGTCGTGGTTACTTAATACGTGCAGTCGTGTCACAATTAAGGCGAGTTTTAAATGAAATGAAACCTGTTGCTCTCCTTCAGCAAGGACATAATTTCCCTCTCTGAATATGGGAAGTCTTGCCTTCAGCCTCTCATGTACTCATTGATGGGTGCTTAACTGGCCCTCAAACAGGAATCCTCATCAGACTGAAAGCTTCTCCAGGTGTTCCTGTATATCATTTATCCTGTCCGAAGCTATATACATCTGCATATGTGTTACAATTTTCAAGCATTTCGGAACTCGGTTATGGGTGATGTTGCCAAGGCTTTTTTCCTCAGCTCTCCATAAGCCTGCACCATGATTCAAACGTAAGCCTTCAAGCTCTCGTTTGTCGTACTTTTGTGAGATCTTGTATCATCATTGTGTCTGCTGCAGTTTAGCTTTGTTGTTTTTACATTTCTTGTAAAAGTTCCTCAAAACTGAAAGACAAAAACATGTCGGCATGTGACCTTTGGATTGGACCACAGTCATTGAAAAAAAAAAGACTTCTTCTTTGCGTTTTGACAGTGTGGTTCCATCTCGCCTGCAGATTACTGAGCTGGTTGAAACAGATAAGCTGCACAGACAGGGTGAGTATATATAGTTTATTAAAGTCATGTATGCACAGAAACAATCCACCATGTACGCTACACTGTTCAAAAACAAACACATCCCAGTCCATCTCCCAGTGAGAACATCAGCTCCCACTGCCTTGGTGGTGTGAGAAGTGGAAGCGAGCGGAGACACTACGCAGCTGCTGGAGCAGACAGAGGTTTACATCAGGATGCAGCAAGCCTCCTCCTCATCGTGGCAGCACTCCCAAACGGACACGATAATGCTGCAGCAGCCTCTGGGCGACCGTCCAGTGTCTAGTGTGTGCAGTTCACACAGTTCAGAGGGCTCGGATGGGTATGTCTGCTGAGTATTTGTGTCATGAGAAAATGATTAATTAAATCCTCTTGGTGTCTTCTGAGGTTAAAGGGAAGGCCGGATCACAAACAGGGCAAAGAGGACAACTATGTCCGGTGAGCTCCAGGCTTACTGCTGAGTTGTGTTTGGGACTATGTACCATTAAAAATAATAGAAGTGTTCGGAGAAAACAGTTTCGCTTTGAGGTGCAAACCACTGAGCCACATGTTTGAAGATCTGAACGTAACTTAAGCCATGCTTAATTACTGGATGTTTGAGATCAAGTAGCACCTTTTAAAAGAAGCGATATACTTTATATCCACTCTATTGAAGATTCAATACTTGTTAGTCTGTTGTTCACATTTTTAACACCTTCTTTTTACTATTACAAGAAAAAAATGTTTCATTTCAATTTGGAGCTCATTAGTTGAAATGCACATCCTTCATCATAGCTGTCAGTGATGGTCAAATTAATACAGATAAGCATTTTTTTCTCTCATCTTATATCTTTCACAAATTATGTGTGTGTGTGTGTGTGTGTGTGTGTGTGTGTGTGTGTGTGTGTGCCTATCATATCCCGTGACAGATTGGGAGTCAGGTGTTAAGCCTCTGCTGTTCTTTTTCCAAACGGGATATAATTTATTTAAGTCCCATATGACACTGGCAATAAATAGAGACAGTTTAATTTTCTCAGTTGGCAGCAAAAAGCCGTTCACTGTGTTTTGATCGTTGGTTTCATTTAAACTTACAGGAGTCATTCCTGATGCAACCGGTCTGCCGTGAAGATTGAGTGAATCCTGCAGCTCTGCATAAAAAAACTCCTCACAGCAGTTAGTTCTTATACAAACGTGAAATAGTCAGACAATAACAATGACAGTGCTTAGTCACTGTGAAAATGGATGTGTTTTGGGGATAACACCGTGCCTTTTTGCTGCACAGTCAGCATACTCCTCTGTGTTCATTCTGATAACAGGAACACGCACCGTGATATTTAGCAACACGTTCAGTACCACGTTGGTGTTCTCATTAGCAAAACTACTGAGGCTGATGAGATGACACTTATTCCTCAGTCAGATTGTAGTATTGCCTTTGAAAGAGAGTGTGTCACAATGTCACACGATGGTATCCACATATTTAAAATATGTGATATAAAAGTGAATACTTAAGTAAACAGTTGCATCATTTGGCAAAAGATACACCCAGTACCTCAACATGGCCTCAACACCACCACTATGTGTCAATGTTTTTTCTCCACTGACTTGATCACGAAGACAAAGCCATGGCAACAACAGCTATACTGCTTCACTGATGTTTCAAAATGGGTTTTGCTGCAGAAAAGGTGAGTTTGACCTCTGTGCTCATTTGGACCGGGCTAGATGGAGACTGCAACCGCTCAGTGACTCGTGAGAGATTTTTCTGTTGTGCTTCTTGGACTGTAAAGAGGAAGCCAACACCATCAGGAGATCTTGTTCCTACTGACCTCCAGCTGCTGCCTTTAAGTGTATAAATCTATTGATGGTGTCAGTTGGGTAAGATCAGTAATGTCACAGCGAGACATGTTTTTTATTAGACAAAAAGTTGCATATTTAAACACCCGGCAGACACAGAGTGGCATTAACATTCATCACCTGATAAATTTCCAATTTTGAGAAGATAATAACTGAATCTTTTGCATCTAAATGTTCAATTCACCAGCTAATTGCCAAATCAAGCTCTAGCGTAAGTTCAGTCAAGAAGACTTGACTCTCGTGTGCTTCGGCTTGTAGTTTACATCTGCTATTCATTCCTCAGGCATGCTCACTCATTATTTACTTACTTTCATTGTTCGGGGCGGTCAATCACGATATCAGCTGTTTCGATCAGTGGGTCTTTTCTGTCCAATAAGCACAACAAAACCATATCATTAGCCTTTCATCTTGCTGCTGTCTCTGTCTCTCTACCTTCAGTTCGTTACTCGGCCCTCCACCTCCCCCTCTACGCCCAGTCTTCACAGATCAGCTTTATCAACTCATCATTCTTTCAGCCTCATCAGCCACCACCACCAGGTCTGGACTCCACGGGGGATTTATCTTGCTGCTGCTAAGGAAAGACGCCCCCTCGATTACAAATCTCCCAGAGTCCAATCGCCAAAGACTCTGTTGAGACTTTATCATCAAACAATAATCTTTTCTTTATCTGACCTGTCTCTCCTGATTCAACGGTTTGTTTGCACATAAGCCTGAGTAACATTCAGAGAGTCTCAGCCTCAGTCGAAGTATGTCTACAACATATTGTGAGTCATTGGTACTGTTCATTATATGCTAGAATAAACCAAACTTGAAGCAAATACAACTGTGATTTGATCAGCCATATGTGATTTAATGTGATCGAGAAACTGACCATGTGTGGGTGAACATAACAGCTGTGGACGCCTCAAAAAACTTGGCCCAAAACATGCGCAACTCACACTATTAAGGTGATCAGAGCTCTGGGCAAATAAAAAAGAGGATTTCTGTTTGTTTTTGAATGAGCCTCAAGTGACAAATAAAAGAAAAGAGTTGTGCTACAAAAAAAATGTCTCAATTGCAATCGGTGGTCTCACTTCTGCAAGAAAGATCCTTTTGGGTGAAAAAGATGAGTGTGTTGTGTGTAACAAATTCCCCAATCGTCGACCTCTCTATCTTCCTGCTTTAAAGCTCTGCGCTCTCCCAGAAGTGCACTCCTCTGCATCGTCTGTGGGTGATTTCACGTATCTCATGTCTCTGTGGGCAGCCCGTTGCCAGCTCAAAGCACAATAAACCTTATATTTCAACTAAGATGCTGTTTATGATGTCTGAGAATAAAGTCTCTGCTTCTGGAATGTCAGCCTGCAGAGCGACTTGTGGCTCAGAGACGACACGCTGATGCAATCACTCTGAGGTGCTGGGAGCCATCAGGGGGTTCACAGGTTGGTGAAGCAGCGCCCCATCATCACCCGTTTCAAGCGTGACTCATGAAACCTGAAGACTGCTTATCTCCAAACCTGCAAACAAATACAAAATCCATCACAGACAGCCCCATTATGCCACATGAAATGAGCTCTGGCTGATTCCTTTCGGCCTGTGAACCTGTCTTACATCGCATGATTCATAATTAGCATAAACCAAAACCATAAAAGATTATTTCATGGTTTTTGTTTATGCTAATCCACCTATTTACCTCTGCCTTTAGTTGAGGCACAACCCATAGTGGGACGTTTTGTAGAGATTCCATTTTACATGAATCTGGATCACAATAGTTTCTTCTTGCACCATTTCAAGAGAAAATGGCACAACCGTCTCTCAATTTCTGTTACTTATATCAACTCAATGCCCCCTTCTTCTTAACACATAGTGCTGTTTTATAGTAAAAAAAGTGATGATACATAATTAAAAAGAGGAAATACATCCTGGAAGTTGTTCTTTCACAAGTGTTTTCTGTATATTATAAATTTTTAAATTATTCAAATAGCCCTTGTGATTGTGGAGATCTTCTGTATTTAGAATGGTATGCAAACCATTCGGAATCTTTGAGAAACATGGCTGGGGCTCAACTGGGGTTAAAAAGGTTAAGTCATTCCAAAATATTTAAAATACTTTATTCACTTTAATGTGAGCTTATATTCATTATCTATCTTGGTTTTCCAGTAATTAAGATCATAAATGTGGTTCCGTACGCCATGTTGTTCATGACTCCAGCCCACTGAAGTGCACAAGCAAAGCCTAATGAGTCCACAAACAGACTGTGGCAGGCAAGCTGTCATCGGATGGACATTTGGCTCTGCCCGTGTTCATTTGATGCCGGGTTAGGTGAGCATATGTGTGCACAGACACACACTCTCTCTCTCTCTCTCACACACATACACACACACACATCATTAGCGCCTGACAGTGTCATTCCTCATTGGAAATCAAACCAGGTAGGTTCCTAATGCATTACCCATTGCACATAACCAGGCCACAGTGCAACAGGAACCTGTCAATTAAAATGGATTCATTCCGCTCATTGTGCACCGACTTCAACTCAGGATGAGGGAGGGGAGCATGGGTTAGGAGAAGAGTGTGAGGACGTCATGAGAGGAGAGAAGAAGAGGGGAGAGTGTTTTCAAAACGTGGCATCATGAGTATGTGTGAAAACGATAATTCACCATTATTCACTAGGCCTCAGACCCACAGAGTTTACACATGTACCAGTGAAGCTGCTCTTATAGTCAGTGTCAGTGTAGAGTTTCACACATAGACTTTTTCTTATTATTTTTTTCAAAAACAATATTCGGTTGCTCAGTTGAGGAGAAAAAAAATAGAATAAAGTTGAACAATACTTTATAAATTCCCAATTTAACTCCTGAGCGTGAGGCTCCCCTCAGGCAGTACACCTGTACTTAAGGGAGTACACCTCTGTGAGTTTGCACCGTGTTAGATTACATTTTTCTTTTCTTTTTATTTTAAAATGCAGGGCGGCCAGATTAATTATAGGACAGATTAAGAGAGTTTTTTGTTTGGTTTATTCTGTCTTCTAGTATAACTTACTCAAGCAACTAATGATAACAACTTAACCCCCTCCCCCAAAAAAAAAAAAAGATAAATATATCCATCAGCATGAACAACTTCCTGGGGAATTGAATGGGAGCGGAACAGGGAAAAAGTACGTTATGTGAAAAAAAGAAAAAGATAAATATACCAATTTGCATATACTCTATTCCGCTCGTCCCAACTTGTTCTTCCTGAGTGCTCAAGAGAGTGCAAGCACCTGTGCTCACGTGAGTGAGTACATACGATCTGTGTCTGAGTGGCAGTTGTAAGTCCAAGCATCGTAGTAGACATTTTTTTAACAATATAAATAAAGTTGATATAATACACTAGTTCAAGAATAAAGTTGAACAATATATGTATACATTCTCAATAATAAATTGCAACTTAAATATAAATAATTTTTTTGTGCAAGCTAAAATGGACTGAACTCTGTAAGAGGACCAGGTCCGTACACCTGAGCGTGAGGAAGGCCCGGCAGGCCGACGGGGTTGGTTGGGCTCCGTCACCAAGCGGCCCTCCCTCTGACACCGCCGGCCCCGACTATGTTCTGTTGCTCTGTTCTGTTCTGTTAATTTCTACAATATAGTTCAGTGTTTCCCCTAACATTATATTAAGGGGGCGCTATTTGCAGGTCAAGACAAACACCTTCTTGCAGCCTGTTCTTTCAAATAAATGTCTACGTTACGCTGTCAACAGGTTACGTTTGCGCATACGCGACTCGCCGATTCTTGGCTTTTTGACCAAAAGCTGCAGCATTTTCGTGAATGAATTGGAATGCCTGTACAACATGTTATGATTGTCATCTGTGCAGTGTGGTCAGATCTTGGAGTCACTCCTGGGTTTTATGTCTGCATATCATCGGCTCAATGAAATGAGATGTTATAATAATACATATCTTAAGGAAGCACACACTGTACAGTGAGAATAGCTCTTTGAAGTCAGCAAGATACAATCATCATTTCTATGAACCCGTTCAAGGCAGAAATATAGGGACCACTGTCTTAATGTGTCAGGTGGAATCACCCTGGCACTGAAATTATACATGTGCCATTTTTCAACACCCAATAACTCAACCTAACGTGGTTGAGTTATTGCTAGGAGAACACTGAAATATCACTCATATCAGCCACCAGCTTTGCCCATGGGCAAGAAACCTTGTTTTTCTTTAAATTCCCAGGTGAATTCCAACATGCAGCACCAATGATTAATCTCTCCTCTTTAAATGTGACCATTGTTGTGGGGCAAACTTGTGTATCTATTTGCCTGTTGTTTGTCAAAATCAATGTGTAACTGTGTATAACTGCAAATTAGCCATTTGTTTCTGTTTCAGATCCTGAGGCTAAACAAACACATTGTCCCACTTCTCCTTCAGTAATTTGAGGGATAATTTGTTCCGTGTTGTGTGTGTGTGTGTGTGTGCGTGTGTGTTTGCGTGTGTGTGTGTGTGTGTGTATGTTTCCAGGTTTTGCTTGATTGTGTGCATGTGCATGTGATTAGAGGGCTATCCACAAAAACAAATGAGGTGAGGCAAACTCATCCATGACTCCTGGTCACGACAAAGCACCAGTGAAGAAGTCCAGATCACACAGCTTAGACTATTCTGACTCACTGAAAAATACCAGACTACATTGCATTGATTCCAACATAACAATGAGTTATTTAAAAAAACTTAAACAGACCTGGCACTCCTTGATGCTTTTGTTATAACATGCTGGCAAGATCTGCTGTGAAAAGTATAGTTTTGCCAAGATTCATGTTCCTGTTACAGAGTACGCCTTTATTATATCATTGGCATTTTTAAAAGAGCTGTTTAGAGAACTTCACAAATGTGCATTGAGACAAACTTAAAAAGGCATATTTAAAGAGGCAGAAAGGAACACAAACACACACACACACACACCCAGCATGCAACACTACTGAGCGTCGAAAAATAGGTTGCGTGAAAAGCAGACAGCTGTATCTGCGTTGTTGAAACGCTCCCAGGGTGAAGACGGTAACTGTTAATGTATTTGCAAGTCAAGACAAACATCCGCTACAGGCTGCAAGGAGACCCTCTTGCAGCCTGTACGTTTCATTAAATGTTTAAGTTACGCCGTTACAGGTTACACTTGCGCAAGCGCGACTCGCCGTTTCTCGGCTTCTTGCCAAAAGCTGACCTGCACAGTAACTTCAGGGCCACTTTTCCCCCCAGTCCGCCCCTGCCTCATGTTACATTGAAAACACACATTAATACTCCTCTTATGAGACTTTTATCAGAGGAGGATATCTCTGTTTATCTTCACAGACACGCTCCAAATAAGCATTTATCAATTTAACAGAGGCCTGTTTCACGAAGCGAGTCCAACATACCCGGGTATCTTTAGGTGATGTGGTTTCAATAACCCTAACAACCATGATCCCACTAAACGGGCCCACGTGGTTTACAACAAACAAAGACAAGTCTGTTGTCAGCAGAGTGGCACACTTCCCAAGTAAAGAGCAATCTATAATATTGGACAAAGTTGTTAAGTTAAACATGTAATTGCTGAAAGTGAAACTGTTTTAATCGTTTACTGTGTGAATGTGGACATTAACAGATCTGTGATAACCCTGCTTCATATGGAGCACACTAGATCTGACTACTTGTGTGTGTTCTATTAAGTTAATGTGTGTATTCCTAACCTTTCGCTGCACTCCAGTGGTGTTAAATGCTCTCTCTCTCTCTCTCTCTCTCTCTCTCTCTCTCTCTCTCTCTCTCTCTCTCTCTCTCTCTCTCTCTCTCTCTCTCTCCACAGTGAGGTGATTTAGTTTGGGTCGATTGATTTAAAGCCATCTTAAAGCCAGTCATCTTCAACACTGACCAAGTTACAAGGAGGATTTGGGGATTGAGGGACAGATGTAATATTATTTGGCAGGAGCTCTCCTCACTTTTAATTAGAGCTAATCATTTCCAGCTGGCGAGGGACCGCTCAACCCTCTCACGAGTTCTGGGTTGTTGATTTCATGGCACATCTTGTGAAATGCTGAAACCATCACATGTTAATGTTAATGTATCTTTTTGTGTGTGTATATATATATATATTGAGTAAACATTTTTATTAAAATATATATATATATTTCAATCAATCAATGTTGTTAAAATACCTGTGTACGAATGGCCATCTAATGTAAATTGAAATGTCAGATTGGACTGCTGGGCACCAAAGAAGATCATTTTTTCCCCATTTGTCTAGAAATCAGGCAGCTGGTCTGATGCTTTTCCCTCCTGTCCTGCTATTTATGTTCCGATCTTTTTATACTTTACTGCAGTTCATGATGACCAAGAGTTTGTAAAAGTAGAAGCCAATCTGTAATGTAGGCGCCAGCATCTGAGCATCTTTTCCCACTATATTGCATATTTCTGGTGTTAACTTTAAGACCGTAGACCGTAGACACAGCAACGGTGAGCAATGAGGGTTAAGCGTCTTGCTCAAGGACACATCGACATGTACTAGCGGAGCTGGGGATCGAACCACCGATTCTCTGATTGGAAGTCGGACCTGCTAACCACTGAGCCACAATTGCCCAATATCACCCCCATGCTTGAACTATTTCTGAATACAGTCCAAATTACACATGCCCAAAGATTCATTTTCTTTGTGATATGTAATACTATATTTCATCGTTGAGCCAAACCTATTCATGAAAGCATTTGGAAAATTGTTTCTCTCTTTCTCTCCTTTGTCAGTTGCTTTCAATATAAATGTGTTCTGCTGCTCAGGAGTTAATCATGTGAGTTCAGCACATACATTTTAGTTACAATAAACCCGTGGGGACCTTTTAAAATATCTAAATACTTTTTGAAACCATTTTAGTTGATACTGGAAGCTTCTTTATTGCTCCGAGTTAACTTCCCCCACCTTTCTGTCTGCATGCACATTGAAAACACAGAGCAATGTTTATCATAATGTAACCAGTTAACACTTTAATTAGATGGCAAAGGAATATCTCAGTGATAATTAGGTCTCTGTGTGTGAGTTCTATTTAAATTCTCCACATTTACCAGGATTGTTGTGACCTGAACTGCACTGAGAAATGCTCTGTTACTGTTTTAGCTACCTGACCAGCCGTGGCCTGCACATCTCTCCTAATGTGCCCACTTAAAGCACCACAGGGTTTTAGATATTACACTTCTCCATACTTTCATGAACTCTGCTTCACTCTGACCTGATCCCGCTATATATGTGCAGGCATGCGGATAGCATTGAACCAAAACAAAGGTTCTCATTCAAATGCATTATCACGCCTCCATTAAGCACGGCCATATCGTAGTTATAAGAAGAACAAATGCAAACACATAAAACTAAACGGGCTTTGCTTATGTATCAAATGTCATTAGTAGCCAACCGGATTTGTGACAAAGTAAAAGTAAACAGATCACATTTGGCTCCATGGATAAGACGGATATATGAGGGAAGTATTTTCTGCAGTTTGGGTAAACATGGGTTCCCAAAAGGCCCACACATTGCTCTCTCAATAACAGCCACCAGCCATGTTTGATAATAATGGATCATTTTCAGTTCTCCATGAATAGGTAGAAAACACATTATCCATGAAAAATTATCATACAAAATTATCCATCAGTTCTTTTAGAGTTTGACATCACAGCTTGTGTTTGTGGAACCTGCATGAATGGATGAGGAAAAGGTATTATTTCACATCTGGCTGAGATTAGTGGACATAATGAGCAGTGAAAAGTTGCAGCTTTTTGTGAGCACAGACTATTTTGTTTATTCTGTTACTGTGTTTCTAAGAACAATACATTGATTTGCAATGATCTCATTTTACATTAGAGCCAGACAGGTCCTGGTTACCAAGTGAAAACCTTTTTTAAAGTAAATGATTACTGCATTTGATCATCTTTTTCTGTCTTTCTATTTCTATTTAGACATATTTTCTTTAATAATTGCTGGTTCAGCAAGCAATCTGGCTTAATTTACTTTGTATTGGTAGTGAGCATTGCCATTATTCTTAATCATTTCAAAAACTCAAATTATTGCTGGAGGCAGCTCGGTAAAACATAGTTGGTTAAATATGTCTGCTCCATTTGATCACATAACTCCTCTGTTGTTACAGCAGTATGTCTCTGGATCTTACATTTGATTAAGTGTATTGTAATCCCTTTGAGAAACTCTGACAGCAGCTAACACTGTGAGAATTAGCTGTTGATAGATGACTGCTGCATCAGCACCCAGGTAGTAAAGCAAAATGCTTTTCCAGCAAAATCTGAGGGCTCAAGGGTTGAAAAGGTTCATGAAATTAGCTATTTGAAGAAAGAGCTGAGAATCCGTGGTGAACACGGCAGGGAAGGAATTTACTTCCTTGTACCGTAAAAAACACACACACACACACACACACACACACACACACACCTTGATGTCCATTGGAGAGGGATGTGCAGTAAATGAAAATGAAAAATGGGATCAGATTCCACTTTATGCAAAAAAAAGCTATAATTGTTTGCAGATCCTATAAGTAAAGAAAATGGGTAATTTAGGAACAGTGTATTATAAATTTTTTTTTAAACTACTACTTTTTATCTGATAATAATATGAACGTCCTCGATGTGAATCCCTGAACACGGGGCTCGGCAGGACCGTGACCCGACTGCTGGACTCCATCCAAACTGCAGCTCCCAGCAGATAATCAGCACTCACATCAGCTCTCACTCAGACAGGAGAGCGCTGCCGTACAACAGGTGTGTTGTTGTGTGTGCGTGCAGGAGTGAGTGTCAAGGTAGATTTCTTGTTTCTGGCTCCCCTTCCTTTTCGGACTGATTCACATGGGACTCAGCAGGATGATGCAAGCTCTGTCCAGACTGCCATGTCTAGTGGAGGAGATGCTGCATCTCATTTAAAACCCCAAAACTTGAAAGAGCATGGCAGGATCAGAGGAGTGTGATGAGACAAAGCTGCTTTTGTTGAAACAAAAAGTGTCTAGACTGGACGTTTGCAGATTAGTGGGGTCCACACACACACAAAAAAAAGGGCACGTTTTTCTTTATTCTTTCAAGTAAGACACACGACACGAGCATGAACAAATTATCTCTTTTTGACAGTCCTAAGAGAGAGTAGTTATTTATTTAATGTGTACGTTTGTAAAGCGCTCTTCAAAGTCAGACTTTATTCTGTCTTTAAATTAACAGACTTCAGGCAGGGAATCAACATTTCTTTAACGCACAATCAATTGTTACAGAGCGACAGAGAAAACAGCACACATTCACACATTCAATAACACCTCCCGAGTGTGCATTCTGTCCCACTTAAACAAGCACACGCACGCACACACACACACACACACACACACACACAAGATAACATCAAGAAGCTAACATTATGATCATTTTAATCCTTTGTGTCTGTGTGTATTCAGGCGCCCAAATACAGTTATATAACAAGTGACTACATGCAATTTAACATAATAATAAATGTGTTTCCACATAATAAATGTGTATTCCACGAATACAATTCATTATCATTCAAATTTGGGCTGACAATCTTTTCTGTCCGCCTGTTCTTGACACAAAAATATGAAAAAAAAGAACATACAATGGATGAGCTTTGCACCCAGGAATGCTGAATCCTTCGGTTCACTCACTCTGACATAAAGCCGTTGTAGTATGTGTAGTATGTGTAGTATGTGTAGTATGTGTAGTATGTGTGGTCACTGACTGGTCATTGCAAAAGGCTGGAGAACATGGCTGCTCTGCAAATGTGCAAAATTATCCACTGAAACCACTCTCTGAAATATTTTCTAAAAAATAGTGTTTGCTAGATAAAGCAAACAATATTTTAAACCATTAAAGTTAAAAACCATTCTGCGTTGTTGACATCAATGTTAACTAGCTGGCCATCCTCTTCTTCACTGCCTTTGTTGAAACATTGCTACATATTTGGCTGAAACAAAATGGAAACACACTCCCAAAAACATTGCTCCAGCACCCTAGTGGACCAACACAGTGCCCCTTTAAAACAGTTATTATGCTACATGTTGTGTGTATGTAGTTAATTATTAATTAAGTTTCAAAGTTCATCATCGATCGCATCAACAGGTGACAAAAAAAACGATCTTTCTCAGCAGATGGAGCTTGTTTCTATTTGTGAATCAATTAAAAATCCAAAATTAGTACATTTTGAAGCCATTATAAAATGTAATTCTTTCAACCCATCTATTTCCTCAATACTGACAAAATTCAGTTGAAATGTTTTATCAGTTTGACTACAGCGGAGTGCTGTTGCACCGCTCTAACCCTTTTAAAACCAGCACCCTCACACCTGGTCTGCCCTCATTCAGGTAGTCCAGGGCTGGGTTGTCATAAGCCAGCTGTGCCCTCTTCTGGGTGGACTCTTTCTGCATGTTGACAGAGGTCACCTGTGTTGACATATGCTCTTCCTCTTCTTCCTCTTCCTCTTCTCCCCGGGCCTGCTGGGACGCAGAGCCGCAGCAGACAGTCGCCTTCGTGATGAGCCGGTCGAGCGGTTTGAAAGAGTGCATCCACTTGGGCAGGAAGTCCCAGCTCTGGAGCTTCGTGGGCAGATGGCGAGGGCTATGGGCCTGCATCACATTCACCATGGTTATGAAGATGGTCACACCCAGGAAAGGAGCCCCGACGCCAGCCATCACTCGCCAGCCTGCCAGCGAGAGGCCCAGCACCAGCGACGGCAGGAGCAAGAAGCAGAGGAGAAGGTACAAGACTGCAAACCAGCGGTACTTGGCGGTGCGCTCACCCAGGACACGAGCCATCGCTATCGGCAGGCGTGTGAAGGGAAGAGGGTACCACAGCAGAATACCAAAGACGTTGAAGAAGAGGTGACACAGAGCAATCTACATGGAGCGAGAAGATACAGAGATACAGTGCGTGAGCGCTGAAGGATGTGTGTCCTTACTCTCATTTAATCAGTTTGCACGGCCTGTCATCATGTTGCGTTAAATCCGTTAATAGTGTCCTTGTTTTGACAGTTTTGTTTAAAAGAGAAGATTAACAAACAACTGTTTTCCCTGAAGCGTCCACTTATTCGCCTCCAGCTCGTTTGTGCATAAATCCATGCTCATAAAAATAATGTAACCGTCTGATTGTGCACATCCCTTTTTTGTTTTCGAGGAAAAATATATTTGTGGACTCCCCTTAGTGTCTCACTGTGTGTAAATTGTTCTCTGACATGTCATAAAAATACATTTTTTCTTCAACGTGGGCGGGTGTTGTTAAAGATGCATTTATTTCATTTGTTTCTGTTTTTGCTGTATGGCTCTTGCATCTGATAACGCATTGGCTTACTTGTATGGCAGTTGCGAGCTTATCCCCCGGACTCGCCAGAGCTGCCAGCAGGGCTGTGGCCGTGGTGCCGATGTTGGACCCGATGGTGAGGGGATAGGCCCGCTCCAGGCTGATCACACCAATACCTGAGGGAGACGACAAACATACTGCATCAGAGGACACAGGGGCATTCAAAAAATATGTTTCTGAGAAGTTGATAACAAACTGAATCCACTGCTTTTACAACAATAAGAAGCAGTATAGAACCAACAAAATAAATGGACTGGGGTCATTGTTAAGAGCCATAAAGGCTGTTTGCCATCAAATGTTTTTAAAACATTGGCAAACTATATTTGACTCAATTTACATCTCAGATTAACAGACATAAAATATAATTCGAATTTGGTGATAAACAAAAGCCAATATTACAAAAAGCAGCGCTGAAATATATATAACACGTAACATTGCCAGATAAGATGACTAATGAGTGGCTGCCTGACAGCAACTGACAACCAAAGAAGTACAAAGTAGTCTCTATTTAGTTACATATACTGAAATAGAGGGAACATGGTTGGTCTCTGTCTGTTTTCAATGATACTATGATCTAGTGACAGCAACAGCTGAAGGTAAAGCTAAGTCTAACATAAAGTAAGCAGAAATATTGAATTAAGTGTATCTGAAGATTGGAAATCATCCATGTGTATTAGTCTCTTGCCTTTTAGCTTTATTTCCAAGCTGCTTAATTACTCCGGTTTTAAATGAGACATGATTCCCAACTCACATTTATCACAGAGTAACAGGCTGATGACTCAATCATCACTGATTTTACATCCTGCATTTAGCCAGTGGCATACAATACCAGTTATGCAACATGCTCTTATAAACTTCACAAGACTCAATCAGTGGAAATAAGCAGAGTCGTGTCCTTATTTGGCCTCATCTAGCTGTTAAATGAGTTATTAGCCAACAAGGAAATTTAGGTATCCTCCCACGAGTGTGAGAACAAACTAATTTTGATTAGCCATTAGATACACGATAAGAGCAGTCAGGTAAACCTTTTCTCAGTAAACAGTAAACAATGTATTACTGAATTAGTGGAAGTCTGTTCAGAGGTTGGTGCAAAAAGCAGTGGCCTGGAAACAACAGCCCAGTTTACGAGCTGCTGGATCACAGCGGCGGTTCTTTTATGTTTAACTCACAGTAAAACACATGTGCTGTAGTTTTCAGCGTTCTCTCTCTTCCACAATAACTTAAAAACAAATAAATCAAATGTTCTGATATTTGTGTAAAAAATTAAATTAGATAATCTGAGCTCACAAACGGAGCGGCAAACCTCAAATGCCAAAAGCAGAGTCCAGACAAGTAACATGACTAATATCCACCTCTGCACAGTGCTGGCCCACTCAAGGACAAGATCTGATACTCGTCTGCACAGTTAGAGTGAAGTTTAATAAGACATTACAAGAGACTCCCCGAGGGTTTGCACCAAATGCAACATGAGATCAGAAGAAGATTCACATCAGTCCAACCTTGACTGGGCCGATGCTGGAACTGCCCCCGGACTATATACAATACTTTCTTAAAGATCACCCAACACAAAGAGGAGAAAACTAAGCAAATGTCATATTTAAGAGTTGTTTTGCTGTATACAACTTTGAGATAACAAACTATAATGAACGAGTAGAATTACAGTTGGATTTTGCGCTGTTTAATCTAAGTAATGCTGTCACAAGTTTCACACTCGCACTGAGGTGATACAAGGTTCATTCTTTATTCTTCTATATTTTAATAGCCGGGGGTGTTTTAAAATGGTTCGGCCTCCTGTGCTCAGTGAGGTGGGTGGTGGTCGAGAACAAGAAAGATAGAACTGATCCAAGAGAGTAAGACAAAGGCATGCAGCAGGTTCTCTGCTCAGACTTCATACTCCATGCTATTTGCAGCCGCCACAGTGACAGTGAAACACTAACGCAAAAACCTGATAGGTCACCCAGAACTTGGAAAGTTTTTATTCAAACTCATAGTACAAACCACTCCGTCAAACAAAGAACAAAGAGCTTTTATTAAATATTCCGTGCTTGAAACAAACATTTCACCACTAGTGACTTATTGTGTGTGTGTGTGTGTGTGTGTGTGTGTGTGTGTGTGTGTGTGTGTGTGTGTGTGTGTGTGTCTCCACTGAATCTTTAAGTGTTTGAGGTGTTTTGTAGAACACAACCACAGGGTTTCCAAAAGAGAAAAAAGCATACGTGTCGATATTCAACCATAATATTAAATGCCATTAATTAAATTGCCTTCTAATCTAAATCTGTTATTTTTCTTATGACAGATGTTGACTTTAAATAACAGTCAGTTTGGTGAACGCAGTGTTAGTGGATGGGATCATATCTTCAGGAAGATAACAAATGTTTGAGGTTTTAATATCAGAAAATAACTAAATTATGTAAATGTTTAGCTCTTAGCAGTCCTCTTAGTGGGGTTATTAACATATTTCTGCATTTTCAGTATCTTTTCTGCCTTTATTACATATTCCTCACATTTTTTATGTCTGGCATATCTATTTTGTGCAAATAGATGTTCATGCTTTAAATGATTGGATTCTGTTTCACATTAAGCTGATGAGTTTTTACTTCTGCTTACAATTCATTGTCTTTTCTGGGTCATACCTACACCTTTCTCACATTTACATTTTATCTTGTGAATGTTTTAACTTCATTTTTTACAGAATATTATATATCATCTCCACAAATTGTTGCAAAAGCATATTTCACCCACCTACTAGAGGAGTCATGGCTGAAGTGAAGACAGAGCTACTCTGGACCACAAACGTTACCGCTGCACCCACAAGCATGGCCATGTATCCTGACAGCCACCCACACGGATAAGGCAGGTCTGTGGAGATGAAGCGAGGAGAGATGGGTTCATGGGACACATGTATTAACACATCAATACTTGTATCTTCTTCACAGCCTCGTTCGTGTCATTTGAAAAGAAGGTTTTCTCGGTCATCATGCATTCAGTTGCTCCATGATGACCCGTGTCAAACTTCCAGCAGCTCAAAAGAAAGCCCACCTGTGTTGACGACTTTATGGATGACCTTTGCGACCTGGCCTTTAAGAAGAGAGTTGAGCAGTTTAACCAGCAGCAGCAGACAGGTACAGAGGACAGCCAGAGAGCCCGCCAGGAGAATCAGGCCCACAGCGAGGTCAGACAGTCCGGTGGACACAAACATATGCCTACCTGCAGAGGGACAGCACCAACACCATCAGAATATAGAAATATATGACTCAAGAAAAGCCCCGTGCACTTCACAAGAGAGGGTTACACATATTGTTGAGTTTAAACTCACACTTCAGTGAGGACTGGGACATGCCATGAGTGGGGCCGCAGTCTGCAGTGCTCACGTTGGACTATAGAAAGAAAGAAGCATCTGTGATGAGAACACACATTTGCGACACAGTTCACTGGCAGCAGGGCCAGTGCTCTATTTGGCGCCAGTGTGTGACACAATGTGTCTTCATGTGCAGAGACAGCAGTAGAGACGGTGCCATTACCATGACAAGGTCAGTCTGGCACCATTCCTTCACCAGGCTCCTGTTCCTCATGTCCTCATTCCCCATGGCGATCCCTGTGATCACACACTTGTCAAGCTGAGGGGGAAATAAAGGAGAAATATTAGTCTCGTCTTTTCAATTCAGCGAGTTAAAGAAGGGCAAGGTCAAAGTATTCAACCTGCAGTCATTCAGTCACATCCTCCACAAAGCTGTCCAAGACACTTAGGACAATTAACTGACTTTTAATTAGTTGTGATACCTATCAAGCTTTCCAGTCTTCTGCGGCACATATGCAGCTGAAAAATAATACCGGAAGCCGATATATCACTCAATTTTCAAAAACAATGGGTTATGGCCAGCAACCGACAACTTTGCCAGCCAAAATGGCAAGACTTTTAGACTCGCTGATTTGATTTAGCTGCTTTGATTCGAGGTGCCTGGTATCGTGCATGCTTGCTCCCCTGTCATTACATTACATTACATTTCATTTAGCTGACGCTTTTATCCAAAGCGACTTACAATAAGTCATCGTTAGTGTTATTGATAACACCTGTTAGGCTTTTTTTTGTTTCCAGCTGACTTCTTTCAAAATGAGAATCATCTAAACGAGGTCTTACATGTATACATGATAGCTTGCTAATAGAGTGGAGCTAAAGCTGCATATCGTCCTCACCAGTGATGATCAATGAAGAAGACATAGAAAACAAGATTGTTCTTGCATTGCAATGAAGAGCCAATTAGTCCTTGCATGACAGCTACAATGGCCAGTTAGCCTAGTTACAGTTGTTCAGCTATAATTGGACAATCCGTTTGTGGGAGGAGCTTTGCAAATGGTCAGTCACAAAAATGATTCACCTGTATGATGAGCTTGGTGACTGGCTCGGTGATGACCTTGAGCATCTCAGGTGCTTCCTTCCCCGGTTGAAGCTTGAAGCTGGTGACCAACAGGTACGACATCCGGGAGATGAGGCCGCTCGCCACCTCCAGCGGCAGCAGAACCAGCACCGACAGCCAGTTGAAGCAGTCGTGGATCGTTGCCCCGGCGAAGGCCCTGCAGGGGGTCGCAATCATTTTTCGTGTTATCCAAGTTCAGCCATCAGCATGATCAACTACTCAAAATGATTGCTTGTTAATCTGCTTTTTTAATAGCTCACCTTTTGGGGATGTGTCTGATGTAATGGGTATTTGAGTTTTGACTCAGTGTGTGAGTGTATTATAAAAGTTTAATAAATTATATTTATTTTACCAGACACAGATTAAGCAACGTGCCATCTGTTCAGTGACGTACATTTTCATGCCAAAGGGTTAGTGGTGTGAAATGAATGTGTATTGGTGCCATTATTGTCACTGTTGTAGAAATAATGCTCAAACGGAGGCTGAAGCAAAGAGGCAGCGAGCAGCTGGTAATGGTCTCCCTTCACCCTCCTCTGTTTTCTCCTCTGCACTTTCAGCACTTTTCCCTTCATCTCTCCATCTCCCCACTTATCCTCTTCAGTTTTCCATTTCAGTTTCTTCTACAGCCTTCCCCTGCACTCAACCTTTGCCCTGTTCTTCACTCACCGTTGAAACTCGGTCCTCTCTGCAGCTTGCATCATGGCCACTATGGTGTTCGTGACTGAAGTCCCAATATTAGACCCCATGATGATCGGAACAGCCGACCTCACCTCTAGCACTGTGAGGCGAGACCACGTAAAACGTCTTACGTGGGAGTAATCATTCTTAAAACTACATGCAGAGTGAAACGAAAACATTGTAAATAGATAAATGTCCACATTCATTGAATGCTGATGCATCACGCACGTTAGAATGATACATGACCTTCTGCGATTCAGAATGCAATGAGTTTGAATGGGGATGAAAGGGGATTGTGAAGCAGCTTAGTCCTCACAGAGGTTCATTGTTGAGGATGCCTTTAATGAGGATGACCCACGTTCACACGTGCATTGCATCTCTTTTTGTCTTTGATAATAACCGATAATCTTTCTCCTGGCTCTCTTACAGAAAGGATTTAGAAGCACAGCAGCAGCTCCTGCATACTGATGCCATTCACTTTAACCACTGCAATAAAAGAGAGGAGACCTCGGAGGCTGCGCTCATTAGAAACAGACGGTTATAACCTCACCATGTAATGGTTTTATGATGCATTATAAACTACAGGCTGAGATGTTGGGAGATTACAGGGTGGGAAATGGTTTGATTTCATTATATCTGATCCCAGTCCGATCTGCTAGAGTACAATACATCTCAGACGGTTTCTACAAATGGCCACTGCAGCAACACAATTTCAAAATGTAAAATCCAGGTCAGTGTATGATCAAAATCACACATACGAAAGATGAAATTACGCCTCGTGATGCTGGTTATATTTTTATTTTTGTCAATAAATGCACTATGTATCTATTTGTTATTGCCAGTCTTTTCTGTATTTAATGCAATGTTACTGTTTTTTGGTTTTCCGTAATGTTTTAATAGAAGGACAAACAACATACAATACATCTCAAAATAAATGAGGCCAACCTGGACATTTTTCTATTTCAGAGTCTTATTTAAAACCTAAAACAACACACACACTTTAATGCCCCTACTCACATCCGGAGGCCACCAGACTGACGACAATGGAGGTGGAGGTGGATGAGCTCTGGACCAGCACCGTAACCAAGATCCCCACCACCAGCCCCGCCACAGGGTTAGACAGCACCGCATTGTCCTGGAAAATGTCCCCTGCCACTTTACCTGGTTAAATATGCCGCCCACATACACACACAGACACAACAAACAGCTGGTCTCAGATATAACACAATTGCCAAGAGCAATGTTAAGCAAAATTCAAACCTCATGTTTCCCCAAATCCAGAAAGGTCACCAAATGAAGCTTTGTGGTAAATTATGCAGCAGAGCCCGGTAGGACAGTGTGAACTGTTCTGCTGTGACTCACTTATTTGTGTATGAGTCACTATCAACCCGTTAAGGGGGGCAGTGAGGCTTATACTTACCCCCTGCTAACTGGAAGGCAGAGCTCAGCGTGTCCAAGGAGCAAACAAAGAGGAACAAGAGGATGAGGAGGAGAGGGATCTTGGATAGATTGATAAGGAGCTGCCTGGTCTTGCTTTGACCCACTGCTGTGGTCTGCAGAGAGCTATCTGTTGAAAACAACAACATAAACCAGGGAGGTGGTTTAGCTGAGTTATCTGTCATCAAAACATATTTCACTGATAACACACAAATGTGGAATGTTTCTAGCCTTTATACTTTTTTTGTGTTTTTTTCTGGATGAGAGAGATGGCCTCAGTAAGCAATCTCACATACTCTACAGAGAGCGAAACCATCTGACAGACTTCATTACCCATGCAACCAAATGCTGCTGAGTGACAGCAGGACTTAGTCTTTGTTGCCCAGACTGCAGGATCCCATTGGCCCTGTGTGTCTTTGAGCATGTCCTTATCTAATGAGCATGTGGTTTGGCTTCTGCTGTTCTTATTTGCCTTTTTTTTTTAAGGTCAGACCTGCTGCCAACGCAGGACACGAGTACAACATCCTCCTCGCGCTCTTGTACCTTTCCGTTTCGGCACTCTGTCTGTCTCCCTGAATGTAGGTTTGCTGGAGGAGCGATGGGCATGTTGGCTATGAACCTCAAAGGGTCTGCAGAGGTCAAGGGTCGAGCCAATGCCAGACTCCCTGTCCTCCTCATGCGGGAGTTTGGGCTGTGAGGAGAACTGAGTGTCGTGCATCCTCATCCCCCCTCCTAAAGAACAACAGAGAGTAGACACTCAGGTGGGGAAGATCAGCTTTGAAGCATCTCAAAGACATACAAAAAAACGAAATGATGGGAATTGAAGCCAATAAGTTACCATTGTAGTGGAGCCCCGTGCTCCGTCCAGAGGACACTATAGTTATAGATCGAGATGACATGGTGCTTGGAACGCTGTGGAGACATGGAGGTAATTCAAACAGACACCGTTGTAGAGGGAACACATGTGAGAGATAATTTGTTTATCAGCCACCTGCAGCAGTAAAAAAAAGCAGCCCAAGGAGACAAACGTATATGAGCCCGTCTCTCGCCACGCTACTCAGATCAACAGACAAGCAATTAGAAAGAGACAAAGGCGGCCCACACTGTAATTGGCAGCTGTCCTTGGTTTTCAAGGTCAAACCGCACGCTTAAACCACATACACCGCGAGGCATCGTCCTGCATCTCAACAAATGAACGCCTTGTCAGAATCAATAAGGAAACACCAGTTTCCATGTAACTTGTCTCGGCCTCCATTTCCTGCAGCTGCAAGTAAGCTCTTAAAGGGACTCTCCACTCTATAGAGCCGCAAATCCCTCCAAAGATTTCCATGCTCTCGGTTCTGAAGAGAAACGTTTTGTTTTTTTAACCCCCTTTTCATGTCGGCCACTTTGCCATATTTTGGGGACTCCAGTGTAGGAGGGAGTACTAATGTGTCTCTGTAAAGCAAAGAGGAGGGAAGTGAGTTCAGTAATTACAGGAGTTGAAATTGCAGTAATTACAGTCGCTGCATTATCTCATTGTGTGCGGCATCCTCCTGCAGGTTCTGATGTGCAGAGGCCCAGTTCACACATGTACGTATGCAAGAGTGAGACAAGTTCCATAGATTGCAGCTGAATGCACTTGAGCATATCGTGTGTGTGTGTGTGTGTGTGTCTGTGTGTGTGTGTGTGTGTGTGTCTACTGAATGTTATCCTCTAATCTACCTGCCCTACTCTCACTGTTTCTCTCCGTTTCTGTATTATTTGTGAGCTTGCTTTTAAGTCACTATGGCTTACATATCGTCTCTATACTTGAGATTTACTTTAGTAACAGTTGTTGCGTGATGGCTGACATGCCAACATGTTCTAAAGGATGTATGAGCTGTTGGTCACTTTTAGATTAAAGGACACATTTCCTATAATGTTAATGAATTTTTTCATTTCAAATAATACCAGAAGGCTTCAGTAATAATGAAGCAAAGTCACTTTGGTAATGACATACGCAGTAAAGTATCTTACCTTTTCTGAAACAGTCTAAGGTGTTGTGTATGACCCCCCTGGAAAGTAAAGCGTTGAACTGAAGTGTACATCAGCTTTAAATAAGCGAACAGGTAACACCTCATCTCGCGTTAACCTGCTCCACTATCACAGACCTCACTGTTAATCAATAACACAGAGACATAACTTGATGACGCACAGGCTGGGAAAGCACGTTGTGTATTAGGTGATGAATGATGTTTGTTCAACCAGCTATTTCCCCCCTGACTTGGGGCCAGATAAAGAATTCCAGATGAAGAGGACCATTTGATGTGATTGATGATCGTCCTTGTTGTTGGAGGTTCTTCTGGCTCCACATGTAAGAGAAGGAGAAATCTGACACCTAGTGGTGGAAGTTAGGAGAAAATCATAATTTCTTCTCAAGTCCACTTATTTTTTCAAACAGCTGTTTTCATCACGTACTGTAGTTTGGCACAGAATCAAGTCAGGATAATAAATGATAATTTCTTGCATGATATAAGTCAGTGGGAGTATTTCAAACACGTTGAGTTTAATCTGGAAGACGTGCAGAATACCAAGGTGCTTATGATACTTTTCCGGGACTTAAGATCAAGTATGTTGTGATTGGAATTTAAATATCAGGAAAGGTTTCTCAGAACCTCTTCACACACAAGTACACACATTTACTTACACACCCCACCACTCACAGGCATGGCCCTCCTCCCCATGGGATAAACAATGTGAGTAACAGGGTAATTGTTAACAATTAGGCCAGCTACGTTTCTGTCACATCAGCAGTGCTCTCAACCAAATCTGCTGACCTGAGATTTGCATCCATGATCTCCAAGGAACAGAACTTAATAACCCACTAGAGTTGTTATTTCCCAAACTGTTATGAGTGTTGTGAGGCAGAGAGCAATAACTGCTCTGTTGTTGTGTAGGCAGCTGGACCAGAGCCAAGGCTGCTGCTGTCAATGGTGTCTCTGGGATAAATCCTTGAGATGTGGTGCTACATTGAGCGAAGGAAAAGAGAGACACGGAGACGTACATGCACATATGGACACCCAGACGACTAAATCTCTGGCGCGGTCCAAGAGCTCTTTGCTACACCCACTCTCCGTGATGCTGTTAATCCCCTTTCCAGATGTGCAAGTCACAGGGAGGTTGTTGCTCAGCCTGGGGATAAAGCAAACAGAGGCCACCGGGTCGCCACACACCATCCTGCCACTCAAAGCACCTGCCAATCAATGAGCAGTAGGTGCACGCCGTTAGTCCGCCTCGCTCCCCAGTGGCTGGGTTATCCTGCGTTAATCCCACACTGATGGTTACATGATGCTTTTAGTGAGTTTGCAGCCTGTAATCTGAGTGAAGGGTATCACAGAAACATTATCTCTAAATATATGTCAGTTAGCTGTGAACCATCGGTTCTGGCGTCGCCATGTGGAGGCAATCCATCAATCATAAATATGCTCAACTTTAGCATTTAGCAAGTGTGCCGATGACATGAAAATGTAACCCTAAACGGAGGTCACATATAATGCCCAAACACAAGCTCTCCAGGCTTGGTGCAAAAATATTGTTTGGACAGCAGAAACATTTAATTAATTAATCCATTAGTCAATCTACAGATAATGTATTTGTAGAACAAATGTCCATAATGTACTGGATTTTCTGCCGACATGTGAATATTTACTGTTTTTTTTTGTCAGCTAGTGCAGTGGTTCTCAACCTTTTTTCAGTGATGCACCCCCTTGACATTTTTTTATTTTTGGCTTGAAAAAAATATTTAATACACAGCCCTGATTTAATATAGAATATGTAACATTCAGTTTATGAACTTAAACTTATATTTTATTCAATGTTTATTAAATAACTATTTTTAAAAGATTTTTGAATGTATGCTAATTTTAAATAGATTTAAGAGTGCCTTCACGTACGCCCATTTGAGAACCGCTAGGGAATTGAATATTTTGGTTTTGGACTATATTGGTCAGACCAAACAATGTGAAGACCTCACTTTGTATTTGTTCCTATTTTATGAACAATTGGACAATAATCTTATACAGAAAACAGTTATTAGTTGGAGCTCTAATTTGGAGATTAATGTCGATAGACTAATGATATTGCTTGTGTCAAGCAGGATTTCATAACATGGTCTGTTGTCAGATGACAAACTTGACTGTGAACCCTGAGGTCAGAGCATAGAACCCTGGATCAGAGAACCCTGAGTTCAGAGCATAGAACCCTGAGGTCAGAGAACCCTGAGGTCAGAGCATAGAACCCTGAGGTCAGTGCATAGAACCATAAGGTCAGAGCAAAGAACCATGAGGTAGGGCCATATACCCTGGATCAGAGAACCCTGAGATCAGATCATAGAACCCTGAGGTCAGAGCAAAGAACCTTGAGATCAGAACATAGAACCCTGAGATCAGAGCATAGAACCATGAGGTCAGACCATATACCCTGGATCGGAGAACCCTGAGATTAGAGCATAGAACCCTGAGGTCAGGGCATAGAACTTTGAAGTCAGAGCATAGAACCCTGAAGTCAGAGAAAAGAACCCTGAGATCAGAGCATAGAACCCAGAGATCAGAGCATAGAACCATGAAGTCAGACCACATACCCTGGATCAGAGAACCTTGAGATCAGAGCATAGAACCCTGAGGTCACAGCATAGAACCTTGAGGTCATACCATAGGACCCTGAGATCAGAGCATAGAACCCTGAGGTCTGAGAACCCTGAGGTCAGAGCATCAGAGCATAGAACCCTGAGGTCTGAGAACCCTGAGATCAGAGCATAAAACCTTGAGATCAGAGCATAGAACCCTGAGATCAGATCATACATATTTCTTCACTTGCTAGCTGCTGATGGGCTGGTCCTGGTGCTTGTCTTCATTTTGGAACTAGCTGATGCTCAATCTCATCCTCTTCTTCAAAGTCACTGTCAGACTGCATTTTCATAAATGTGATCCTCACATTCTAAAACCTCTTCCTCTACAACATCAAAAGCTTCTCTCTCTCCCAAAATCCATTGCAAGACCCTCTGAGCAGCTGGGATGGAGTATGAGCAAATAAAGACTCCTGCAAGACAAAGGATAAAATGAGCGGGAAAATGAGAGCAGACAGGTGTCGGTGCAACAATGTTGCAACCTTGTGGGGCATAAAAACAAAACGCTCGCTCTCTCACACACCTTTTTTTTTTGCTTTTACATTGGTATCATTGTGTGTGGTTCAAAAAGAGGAAGATCTCCAAATGGCTGCTGTCATGGTTTTACTCTTATAAAGTGATCAAAAAGAGACTCTTCACGCATTAAAGTACGATTTGCGCACACATGCTGACACACAAACATCACAGCAGATGTGAGTCCGTAGGTTTTAGGAGATAATTTTGGACCTTCACAGATGTCACTCCTCTGTCAGTACAGACAGGATCCTCAACTGTCAAGGTTGTACCAGCTGCATCAGATGTTTGACGTGGGCACGAGTAAAGACAGATTCAGTCAACAGCATCACTTTATTGTCCACACACATTCACTGTGGTATGTATACGACACACACAGTACCACAAAACAGCTGATCACAGGTTTACAAGCGATTGTTTCAGTGTGTGTGTTCAATTTATCCTGTTTCCTTCCACCAATCATAAATTAATTGCTTGTGTGTTTTCTAATCTAGTTCACAAATATCTTGAATCATATTTTGTATGTTTCCTTGTGGACATTTTTATGCATGTCAAGTGAAGATCTTCTAACTCGATGGCTTAACTCTAATGCCCTTCCCTTTGTCACTTTAGCTCCTCGGTGGAGGACGACGGCGTGGCAGAGCCGTCAGGACACTCCTAAAAAAGAGGGAGGAACATAGAAAAGTACAGTTCCATTTACATTTAATATATCTTTGAAACAGTGACATAGATAAATGCATGAATGCATTACAACACTCTACATACGTATTGCAATACCGTGGTAGAATGTAAGTATATTTACTCTTGAGTACTAAACATGTTTAGCGTACTAAAGTATTTACCTTTCATTCAACTTTATACTTCTATTCAATTACATCTTAAAAGTAAATATCATACTTTTTACTCTACATTTCTAATACATTTGTCCTACAGCTTTTTGTAATTAGAGATTACAGTTTTTCATCTTCCTCCTTCCACTGAAAACTATTTCCAAATGTGGGGATTTTGGGTGTTTGTGATTAACGAAAGGATGAAATGCTTCTTTGGAAAAGAAGAAAAGTTAACTTTTTAGAGAGACGTGGCTCTCACAGAACAGCAACACTGCAAACATTAGATGATCTTATAGAATATGGTACATTTCTGTAGATAAAACTATCAAACATAAAAAGAAGTTAAAGTTAGCTGAACCGTAAACAACTACACAATAAAAAGCAATATTAATCCAGAACCATAATATATCATAGTAAAAATGACAGGGAACATTTTACTGCACAATGGAGTGCATGTGCTATTAGTAACTTTAAAGGATCTCAATACTTCTTTAGATCCAAATAGAAACATGTGTGCACAGCTCACCTTCACTTTCTCCAGCTCTGGTCTGCCTGGGAGAGATTTTTGTGAGGAGAAGGACTGTAATGTGAGACAGTGGAGTCCCATTAGGTCAGAGGGCTATAAAGGTATACAACTAATACTTTTTTTTATAAAAACACCAGGAAGTAATGTCCAATTGTCTCTAACCTTCTTGGTCTGTTGCATCTCCTCTGTGGATTTGGACCTGTTCTTCATGTGCTTCTGAGGAGACGTAGTGGTGGGACACTAGACAGAGAAACAATATATAATATATATATTATAGTCAGCCTGGTCCTGTCCAATGAAGTCCTTTCTCTCCAGCAGTCTTGACACACCTCATTCACCTTCTGTTCCATGGCTGACTTGAAGATTTTTTTTCAGGAGAAGTTCAGTGCTGATTAGGTGATATCCTTTGGAGTTGTAGTTGTACAACAATAAAGCTGATTCTGACAACTGGAAAGACAGAGGATGAAGAACAAGAAGAACTTTACGTGTCATGTGGTTGCAATACATTTTACGATAATTCTTTAGTTTACTGATATAAACTCACAATCATTTGACTGACATTTAAATGGGAACAAAAAGCCAAACTGATCCCTGATCTTGCGCTCATGCAGGGCCTGCCAGCTGAAGAATCTGCAGTTCTGAACTCCTTTCACTAGATGGCGACTCCGACTCAGGGATCCAACACTGTTCCCACTTCTCTGATTTGGATGTTTCGTTGTGTAATTTTGCTCAGGCTTTGGTACCAGTTGTCACACTGAAACGTCAGACAATGCTGCGCCCATTATTGCTTCTCATTTTGATTTGTAAAGACAGGAACAAAAACACATCTGTTTCACCTGGAGTTGAATTGAGTTTTTTTTTTTTTTCTTCATCCGACTGGCAGAAACTGTAAGTAAATAGTTACAGTGTTATAGTCCTATAACAGTAGAGATAGTCCACAGCCATACTGTTTACGATCCCATTTGAAAAGGCCAGAAATATAGTATAATATTGTCCATACAGGACAAAGAATTATTTTGGCACAACTAAAAGGCCTAAATGATTACCGATGACCGATAACAGTCCCAACCAGATCCACAGCTGGTGTCAGGAGCCCCTGGTGGCCGGGACAAAGCACCTCTGGGTCTGGGTCCATTAGCATGAGACATGTATTTGTATACTCCAACGATCTCAGTGGTGCCTATCTGATATATGACCAGTTAGATTTAGATCAATCAAAATACTTCCTGGCATGTCAAAGTGAATGTGTGGTTTACTGCATTCATATTCTGCTGAGGCCTTTAGATGATGGAGAGACACCAGGGTAAGATATCGGAGTGTTTTTGTTCACCGACGTTGCTCAAAATAAAAGATAAACAACTCAACACAAGATCCACGTATGTTTTTAAAGATACATCTTGTGGCCTTCCACAGCAGAAAAGCATGACAGCTGAGCTCCAAAGGATGTTGCTCAAAGATAAAGAATCAGCAAGTAAGCTGATCTTGTCCTTGTGCAGATCTCAAGATTGTTTTATTACATTTGTAAGTTTTTCTAAAACTTGTCAATTCAATTTTTTCTTTTAGCAATATCTGTTTGGCATTCGTTTAATGGTTGTTAACTTATTGTACTATATATAGTACAATAACCTGAGAGAAAGCAAAGGCCCCTGAAGTCAAGGCTTAATCTCTTTAAAGGCAGAATGAGTAGGATTTTCATGTAACTTTAGTAATCGTCAAGCTGATTGAGAAACTTGGTTTTCAGGAGCTTTAAAGCAACATAATTAGGTTTAAGTAGATCTCTGCTTTACAAAACTGATGATAAAGTTGTGTCTTGAAAGGTATATTTATAGTCCTGCCTCGCTCAAGGTGAAGCCTGGCGCGACAAGAACGTCCACAGAGCGAAGATGAAATGCGTAGATGACCCCTCCTGATGCGACGAGCCGACAGAAACTCTTCTACCACCGCAATCTTTAGTTGAGCCTTCTGCTCTACGGCAAGCACTCAGCCCAAGGCTCATTAAGAATGAATAGAAGCTGATTGACAGGAGCTCATTCACCCGCTGGGACGGCTGACGTCAGCGCCACATTTGATACCATTGGGAACCCCATGAAAGTCTTGAAAGACTTGGCCTGTAATATTCAACAAGGCCTACCTGCTACTGAACACGAGAGGAACCGAGCCAGTGCAGTGTTCCCAGCTTATTTCATACATCAGGCCTATTATGCACATGCGTGTCGGTTCAGTTGGCTCACCCAGGGGCATGTAAGACTGCAGTACTCCATGCACTTACTCTAAAATGTGCATTACGCTACAGCCCTTTGAGGGATAGAGGATAATCTCTGCCTTGATGGAAGGGCACGCATTCAGAGAGTCCTGAGTGTGCTCTCTGACCAGCTCACCGAGGGAAATGACCTTAATAAGTACGATGGTTGTCTAATGCCGTCTCTCCCCATGCTTTCCTCCGTCACTGTCTGTCCCACTTTGGTTAGACAAGGAACCCCTCCTTTGTCAACGAGGCAAAAGAGATGAAGGACCGGATAGGCTGGACGGAGGAGCATTTGCTTTGTAGCCGAGGTAGAAAAGCCCTGCAGCGTTGAGAGATATTTCTCCATTGAATAGTCCACATGAGCTAGCTAACAACAGCCAAGGTGACACATACAAAAACACTACGCCTCTTTGTGGGATGCATACAACCACAAATACCCAAAATGCATTCATTATGACATTGACAGACTCAAAAGCAACGCCTGGACATTTGCCTTAAATGCTAGAACGTTTTCTGCAAGGATGGGCGTATAGAATATTTTGTCTTGAAGTCTTTGTTCAGCCTTTTACCGTCGCCATGACTGAGACGCTGCAAGAGGAGCGTGATAAATCTGAGGTAGCAAAGTTTAACAAAACTAATTAGCCTTTACAGCACATCATTAAATGCTGGTGGGAGGATCTGCATTACATAAGAAGAAAATCTGTTCTTCAGATTTGAATCCATAACACCAGCAGAGACCAAGATTGTTGGGTCAACACTAATTAACTCCCCAACCGAGAAGCACTACACAAAGCTTTATTTCTGTGTCTGTAATAGAGTTCCACGGGAACAGGAACGACTTCAAAAGAGAACATCCACGTAGTCACTCCTGTTGTCTTCTTGAAAGGTCGACCCAAATGACAACCTGCGGCATGCACAATCCCTTCTGATTGTGTCTGCAGCATGTGGTCATCAATGTCCATTCATTCCTCAGCCATGAAAGAAAATATCCTATCAGCTGTGAAGGGAGTGATTCACACCCTGGAGATAGTTTCCACTCCTTTGGGTCAACTAATCCCCATAATTAAAGTTCAGGAGGTGAAACTGAAGCCTGGTCCGATAGTACCGCCTCGGCACATCTGTGCCGTTAACATGCTAATCACATGCTGAGGATGTACAGTTGGAGGCCGTTCGAGCACATGCATGCACACAGAGGTGGGGAGGGCACCAAGGTGAGCGTGTGGACAGTAGCTACACCGGCAGAAGACTCACGGTGCCGAGGACATAATGTTCTGTAATTGATGATGATGGGTCGTCTGTTCAACCACGCTCAGGTGTGAGACCGAGACAGACACACAAACTCCCCCCAGCAGGATGAATTTAGTCAATAGTCGACCAACACAGCTGCTCCCAGCCCGACCATGTGTATCTCACCTGATAACTGAGTCAGTGCTAATAAATCTATCGTTTTCATTTTTAACAGTGAAAAGAGCCCGTCCTTCACCAGCTGAGCAAAATCTTTCAGTGCACAGTAATCTAAAGCATTTATCTGATGGATGGGTTTGGTTTTTCACCACTTGTGTATTCCTCTGCAAGACTCTCAAAGGCACAGTGAGCACCATTCAGAACTCCCATTAGCAGAGGATTGAGTTCAGAAAATAAACACTTCCCAATGCAGATTACCCAAAGCACCAAATAACAAACAGCGGTAGGATATAAAACGGGCACGAAATGTAAGCTTTTCTATGATTGAGGAGATGAAGGGGTTTATCTTAAGACAGCATAAGACATTTAATCAAGCAATTAATTGCACTGAGTGACAGACAGGATGAGATAATGAATGATGGGAGTGACACAGAGAGAGATAGAGAGCAAGAGAGAGGGTCGGCTGACACATCCAATGAAACTACAAGCACAGCGATCACACCCAAAAAAAGGACATTAGTCAAATGCCTGGGGGAAATTCAGACACTCACCTCTATTTCTCCCTTTTTCCTTCTCTCAGTACAGGCGTGCAGTGGAGTAGATGGCACTCCTCATCTCACTGCTGCTGTGCCGTCTGTGTGAGAGAGAACACCCCTCTCTGCCCATTCATAGCGCCGCCGACGCACCACTCATGCATGCACACACACACACACACACACACGAACACACACACACACACACACACACAGTGACAGTCATGTATGCTAATGCCTCTAGTCTGGCAGACAAAAGCTGTGGGTGAGACAAACAGGTATAATTTACTGCACACTATTGCACTGCATTGGTTACCGTCTCAGGTTTATTACTTCAGGGACAATCACATCAAGGTGGGCGAATGAGACGCCATCCCGTCACATACTCCTAAAGATGCATTCTGCTGACATTTATGCGGATGAATCCATCTATGACTCATTTGTTTTCCAACTCATAATAGGCAAAAACACCCCATAATAGTCCTCCCGGGCTCCTCAACTGTAAATCACCTTCCAGCAACAAGTAGACAGATGAAGCACACGATTGGCTACAACTCTTCATAAACAGCCAACCACAGCGCTGCAATGATCTGTCGTCACTGTGCGAAAATGACATCTTTACATGACGCCATTCAGAGGGAGCTTTCTCTACCAGGATCCACCTGAAAGCACACAATAATGTAAACAAAGGTAGTTACAATTGATACCTGCACAGTCTTGATTTACACTGCATGAGTCATACAGTCTGCCGGGGCAGACGGGTCTGGCTGAACCACATATGAAACCAAATCACGTAGCATTGGTCAAGCCAGAAACTGACCTCAGTGATTCCTCCAAAAACATTCCTCACATGAGGGCTAAAAGATGAACCGTGGCATCTTTGCCACAACAACAAAAGACAGATAGAAAGGATCGCCCTTCGTCATAAAATGCTTTAATTCTTTGGATACACCCTGTGGTATAGTTTTTGATGATCACATCATTGATTAATTTCTTGCAATTTCACATTACTAAATCATGATCTGGACCTTGAGAGGTGACAGGAAAACAGGACTCAAAGTGCCATCACAGCAAACAAAACGCATTAAGTACCACATGCACACATTTGAAAATAGCAAGTAAGCACACAAAATTTAAATTAGTAATTTAAAATATTAAAAAGTCATTAAAAGATAATCAACAATCTTAATTCAAATAAAGAAAAGAACAATTGTGCAATACACTTCATAACTCCCTTCTAGACAGTCCTTTGCAGAAACATGTCTTTGTTTAGAGTTCAAAGAAAAGCATGACTGCAATGTGAGATCGTGACAAAGTAAAGCAATGTGAACTTCAAACTGTACCGAAACATCGGGGAACACCAAAGCAAACACATTGGGCTTCAGGACTTAAATCTTGAGCTAAAAAAGTTTGGATACATTAAACAACTCATAACAAATTAACATACGTAGTGTTTTAAAATGACACCATAGATGCTTGCAATGATCTTTCTTCTTTACACATTGCCTTAAGAGGCAAATTATCAACAGCAGAGATGATAGCAGACAGGTCTCAGAGCTTCCTTGTAAACAATTATAAAAAGTGCTTGATTCATTTTCACTGTCTTTTGACGGGATTGGTCTCATTACAATGTGAGATGTTTGTTGTAGTTTCTAATTGTGTGTCTTTGTCCATCCAACACGCACAGGAAGTCTTTCAAACTGTCGTTTCCCTGACGTCTTTGGCTTTAGATTCAGCAGAGTCGGGGGTTTCCTCGGCTGCGCTGGCTGAACTGGACGTCTCCTCGGAGGCTGCAGTGGAGGAGCTGGTTGTATTGGGTTCGGCTGGCTTCGTGTCCGGTCCCTGGTCTGAGGCCAGCTTCAGGAACAGAGGGACCTCCAGCTGCTCTTTGGTCAAAAGGCCTCGCTGGTCATCGACCCTGCAGCACTGAGCCCTCGTCAGCAAGTCCAGTAACCCTGACATGCACAAAATATCGAGAATATTCAGACATCGTTTCAAATAAATAACACTGTGCCGTTTTAAAATCAATTTTATAGTTTGTAGCCCGGCAACATAGATATTTTTGAAAAATAATGATGTCTAAATAGTCATCACCATTGGCAATGATCCTAAGAGTGTGCTATAAGGATTAAAGGTTCTATCAATTATTTAGTAAATATGAATGTCCCGTCATGTCGAACCAACCCTAAGATACTGCTGAGATCTCACCTTCCATTTCATGTTTTTTATTTGACTTGGGCTGAGTCTTGGCTCGGGCCTCCACCCCAACGGCACTCACTGCTCCTGCCTATGACCAAAAATAGATGCAGGCGTTATCAATGCACAAAATACAGCTTCACAGGATTTAAATCCCTGTAACGGTCATTAAAAGGAGTACATCTTTTAATGAGATCGATGCCTTGGGCTGTGTCACAAACAGCTTCCCTTTTACTTTATAGTGCACTAAATGTACATTGTATTTGTTATTGTTGTGTGAAGTTTACAAAATTGGTTGAAAAAAAGTGTCCATAGTGTTTACATTACTTTCTGCTAGCAATCGCACAATACAATTAATCACATTTCAATATGTTACCCTATTTCCTATAGAACCATTAAAATAAGTGATCTATTCTATACAATAGTTAAACAAAAAAGACCAATGTGGATATAAATAAGAATATAATGCCATGGTCTTCATTCTATTCTTATTTCGATAACCTAGAGAATCTCAGCAGCGCTCCTTGTATGGATGACAGTATGTCAGTATTGGAGAGAAGTAGTTTCTATTTGTTTATGTTTAGCAGTTTATGGACATTGCCTCACCTGTGTGGATGTGGCTGCAGCAGAACCACTGCCCCTGGAAATGTTGGTCTGGTCTCTTCCTGTTCAAACCAAACAAAAGACAAATACAACATTTTAACAGTGCTTTCACATCCAGTAGAAAACTAGTCTGTCGGCTGCTAATAATGCTACAGGCCCTAACTTCCCATCGTGTTAAACCCTGACATAAGCCAAATAAAATATTCCTGAAAAGAAGAATTAAACTGGTCCTTCTCTGAAACAACCACTTAAATGTAATCCATTCCCCTCGTCTTAAATGCAGTGAATGTGGCCGAGTTAAGGAGCGCTGATATAAAGTGACGTTGATTCTGGTCTCCTCGCAGTGGGAAATGAGGTGAGCGAACTCAAAGTGGCACAGCACTCAACAGACAAAATAGACTCAGACATTTTAACCCCACAGAAATGAAGACGCATGCAGAGAGAAAGAGACGCACAAATAAATCAGAGTAGGAAAAAAGGAACATGCAGACAGCGATGTAGAAAAACTCGGGCATTAAAGAGGACGATGAAAAGGCTTTCTCCTCGGCTCCCAGATAAGAGCAAGGGAGGGCCGAGACCCATTGAGAAACAATTAAGCGAGTAAGAAGGCACAGCCCGAGTTCAGACGGCAGAAGAGAACACATCCCCAATGTGTCACCCACATCATCGACGACCAACAGTGGCCGCGGGGTTAGAATGTGCCTCATCCGATCCAATCAAACTCATTTCATTACCCATTGGCCATGTAGGCTGCTTTTCATCCAGTGGCTGCTGCTGGTGCTCTTGGGGAGCAGCGTCGTTATTAATACATTCCCGTTGAAGTAAAACATTGGGTTTGAAAAAAAAAAAAAAAAAGGGCAAGCCTATTAACCTTTGGTTGTGTCAAGCCGGAGAGTCTTATTGGCCAATCTGAACACCGTGCCGCTCATGTTCACAGGCTCGTCGCTTCCAACCTGAAGGGAACAAGGAAATAAGAAGAGATAAAATACACATTCATGAATTACAAAGATGGCGTAATCCTCGTCAACAAAATGCTGCAACACATTACATACTCATATAAAGAAAATTACAGATCTAATAGATATTAATATGATAAATGAGGTGTAAGTGGTTACCTAGCAGCAGCTGATTTTTTTTTTGTAAGACAAGTCTGCTCCTTTTAAAAGTAGAGTGAGTCAATGTGAATTACGAGATCATTGCAAAGCAGAGTAATCAGTTCAGTGATTCTTCTACAATTAAGAGAAGGTTGTATCAATAATATACTTAGCTGAAAAAATACTGAAGCACTGGCTCCATGATATGGTTTCATTCAGACATGCATACACTCACCATGGTGACCAGGGCCTCTTGTGGCTTGAGCTGATGTTTCTGCAGCACCGCAGAGAGAGCGTCCTGCAGCGTCTTACTGGACTTCACCATGATCCCAACCGACTTACCAGTGGAGGCAATCTCCAGCCTGAAATGGGCATGCTTTTCAATAACCTCGCTCACACAGTACACAAACGATAAATGCAGTTGGACAGCAATATAGATTCATTAACATCTAATCATACAAAGACAGCCACCAAATGATACGACTCCAAAATGTCATCAATGCAAACAATGACTAATCCATGTCTGGTGTGAACACAAGGACTTCCGTCTGATAAGGTGAGAAGCTGCAAGCAGTAGTGGAGATGAGGGTGTGAAAGCCCGCCAAGGGTGACAAAGAAAAAAGGAAAAACAGGAAGTGACAGAGTTGACTCACACAAATGTCACCCTGAGCTCCAGAGAGACCTGCTGATCCCTCAGTACCGAGCAGTCCTGGTCCAGCGATAAGGGTTGCTGCAGAGAGAGCAAAAGGTGCACCGGACAGAGAGAAGAGACTTTCAGAGACGTCAGCGTCAACTGGGAATACGTTCAGACTGCACCTGTTGCAAAACAACGTTGCAGTCGAAACCTTTGAACAGCTCCTTGATTTAAAGCTAGTGCTGCAGACAGAGCAGCCAAGTCCTCACCTTGTCCTTGCCATGAAGGTAGATGATGACATCCTTCAGTGGGAAGCCTCTCTTTTCACACAGGCTAGCCAGCATGTCTTTGATGGGTTGGCCATTACGCGTGGGGGCCAGCGAGGCGCTGCCATCAGGGAGGTAGACACAGCAGTAGCCCCCCTCCATCCCTATCCGACCTCCACCCTGCTCTGGAGATCGGGGACTCAATCTGCCATTCTATGCCACAGATGGAAGGAAACAATAGAGTAAGGCACCTTATGTCAGATGTTCTTCTAAACTGTGAATTGTCTTCTTGAATACAGTACTTTGTCATCCATGTGAGCCCTCTTGCACTAACCTCTATCTGTCTGTAGAGGGAGCCAGGCTCCACACTGCTGCTGCTTGATTTCACAGACACATGCGGATCTCCCAGGGAGACTGAGCCATTGTTGTTGGATGCATCTATTGTTATCAATGAAGGAAATTAGCAAAAAGATAAGGTCACAGGATGTACATCAAGGAAGAACTTAGGAGCACAAGATCTGCCACTACCTCCCCAGGATCCTCTTTTCTGTCCCTGTTTTTCCGAGGCAGTCTTTCCTCCTGGCAATCTGTTGGGGTCTGACTTTGTATTCTGTTTGAGACAGGGATAAAAGAAATGCAAGAGCAAAATTTTAAAACACCAATCATGTTTTTTTCTCCCCTCAGTCCATGTCCTCCCTGTCGCTCTACCTTCTTGTCACTTAAGGTGCTTCTGGTGGCCACGTCCTCCCAGGATCCAATGCGGACCGGCTCTGTAGAGAGCTGAGGCACAAGTTTACCTCCTACGATTCCCAACGTGCAGCTGTGGTAGAGAGGGGAGCGCACAAAGCGCCTGTAGCTGTCCATCTTCATCAGTTTAAATATCTGACACAAAGCGGGGACAGTTGAGTCAATTAATCACTGCATTACTGAGCCAAAATGGGAGTGTGGACTCCAAACATACCTGTGCTTGGGCCTTGTTGAACATGTCAGGCGTGAGCTGTTCCAGGTCCTTCTCCTCTGTCCTGGCTGTGTCATCGATGTTGACCGAGTAGGGAGCGCTATCCGACAGGTAGGTGTTGTAGATGGAGTGAGCAGCTCTCTTCAGCTGGGAACACAAGAGCTCCATCAGACCGAACCCTCCTGAAGATTAGATGTGAACTAAACTGTGTTTGCTCATCATTGAGTCTAATCGGACGAGACATCGTTTAACCAGAATAGATTAAAAGGCCAATTTCCTTTTGGATCTTATGATCTTATCTTACTAAGTCTGCCAAGTATTTTAAAACTTCTGTTGGAATAGTATAAAAGGGAAACATTTCAAAAATATGAAACAGCCTCAGTCAGTCATCAATTTGAATTTAATGAATATGCTATATATATCAACATATTCTAACAAAGGCAATTTCAAAGCAAAAGAACCTTTGCATCTGCTGACTGCTACAGAGACAGCAACAAAGTAATCATGTCTGGTCAACACCTACTAAAATAAGTTCTCAGCATTCTAATGAAGAGTATTTATTAAAAAAAACTATACTATACAGATCTCATCACAGCTAAATAAATCCCAAATGATAGGCGAGATGATTCACCGTGGAAAGCAATAATAGGTGCCATCATACCTCGTCCAAGGAGCCGGCCGGGATCTTCCGGAATTTTTCACAAGCTTGCCAGAATAAAATGTTCTCGGCACTCACCTCAGACATCAAGAATGACTGTGGACACAGACATGAACACCACGTATGAACACATATGGCGCGCCTTGTGGGAGCTTGCTGGAAAACAGCAACACTAGATGTACTCCTGAACATAAAAGCAATCCCAACATAACACCTTGTGCGTTTAGTGTGCCTCACCGTAAACTGGCGGACTCCAGAGGGGTCCTCAAGGAGCTTCTCAAATGAGACGGCCCAGCTCAGCACACTGCTGGCCGGGCCGGCCTCTCCGCCCGGAGTCCCTGGGAGGCTGGAGCTGCTGCCTCCACAGCCCCGTGCAGACATGTTCAACTCTACAGCACATCCCAACACAAACACACCCATTTATCAGAACAGCAAAGCATGACCAAGAACGAGATACGTTCTCCTGTCGTGCGCAGACATGTTTCAGTTCGGGGAAATGTGAGATGTACAGGATAGTCAGCATGCACGTTGGTCTTTCACGCTTACCTCCGTCTGACACCGCCTGGCTCTGTGAATAGAGAGACAGAGCGATAAGGTCGGGAACAACCCAAAACTATCATAAAACAATCATAAAATAAAAAAGGAATTATACTTAAAAAAGGGCATTTTAACTCTGCATGAAGCTGCACTCAAAAGTAGAGCACAGAACAAACAAAATGTATATGTTCAGGACATTTAAATATTAAAGTAACATCTTTACAATACTCCAAATATTGTTAACAGCTAGACACACATATTCACACACAGAGGCATACATTTAGGAAGTGAGATGTGAACACCAGCTGCATGTTTTTTGCCTTCTGTGTAACAATGTAGTGCAATCAGTTAAGCTGTTTCACAGGAAGTGGTTGTGACACTGATGACAATGGCTCATTCAGCTTTTAGAACTCACGAAATTCACATCGTCTAAAAGTTCTGTTTCAATTTGAGCACTTTCACAGTTGAATACTGCCAATACATTCTGCAAAGCCCTGTGCTGACTACCATATGTGCATGTCAAGTATCAATGCACCTAGATATATAAAACCCTAAGGAGGTATTTAAGAAAAGAAAAAAGATACACAGGTCAACTGGATCTGTTTTAAGTTCAAAGGACAGCCTTCACACAGAAAGGCCCCTTCTCAGGGGTCCTGGGTTTTAATCCAGAGGCCGTCTGGGTTTCCTCTGGTTTATTCCCACGGTCTAAAACGTCCCAGAGGCGTGAAAGTGAGCATGTCTGTCCATCTATGTAGTTTAGGCACTGAGTTGCAACCTGCAGTTTACTCTATAGGTGTAAAGATTTTACAATAAACTAGAAGGAAACATTGTTATCATTAACAGTTACGCACACTCTGAATGTCATTTGGGTAAATATAAGACAAGGAAGCTTCAGGAGGTACATTTTACATTCAATACAATTATAAAATTGCGATCTGAAGGGTTATATTTCCGCTGAAATTTTGCATATTTTATCAAGTGGGATTATCTGCCTGTTTATAAAATCTTGGTTCACACGTTTATAATCAAATAGCAGTAAGCTAAATCAAATCACTTCTGTTGGTTTGTTGTGGCAGTTTATTTCTATTTTTATTATTTATACTTTGTAATATTTTCTTCATTGTGAATTGATGTCATTTGTGAATGCTTTGGTTTCTACAATAAATAAAGCTGCATGCGTATGAATGATCCCTGATCATTAAATAGCTTGGGATTGTTTTTTATGAAACAATTCAAATGGGAATCACCTCTTGAGGTTAGCTAAACAATCTTGACCTAATTTCTGTATGAAGCTACAAAGATATCCACGTCAAACGTGACTGAGCAAACTATTGAGAGCACAGAGATGTGCATGTCGTAACGGGAGTGAGAGGACTTTTTACTCAGCATCCACTAATGTGACTCAAAAATCCTGGGAAAATCCAATTAGTATTAACCATGAGAGCGAGGCCGATCTCCTGTGTAGAAGTAGACTGTAAAAAACATTCTTCAAGAGGAATGTATTGAAGATGTGTTTACCTTAAATAAATGAACAGAGAGAAGATATCCTGTATGCGTGTTCATTTTAGTGCAAGCAAAAAGACAACAGCTCTTGGCAATTGATAAACTCTGCCCATATAAGGTTGATATGGGCTGGCAGGTGGAGCTCCACTGTGGCTCCACCTCTTTCTTTGCGCCACTGCTCGAACTCTGGCTCCAAAAACACAACATGTCGGTGCCTACAAATACAGTCTACAAAGAAAACAACTCAAATCTTGCTTGTGCACAGTTTGTCTCATACACTGTCAGCAGAGAAATAGCTAAGGATTAGGATTCCCTGCTAACCCTTCAGAGGAGAGACAAGATATGGAAACTCACTTTGTCAGGGAAGAGTGATGCAGCACCAACTATAGGCACAGTTTCAAGCACTCAAAATGTACAGAGCTTCTTCACACACACACACACACACGAAACTAGAGACTGAAGCATTCACACGACAGCTTGGCAAACGTTTCCGCTTCAGACTCAAGGCCTGATCCATTGTCAGTAGCTACACTCTGTTCCCTTCTGAGTTAAGATGGACAATACAAGCACAGTACAGGTCTGTGCATACTGTTGACAGTCAGATGATTACCGTGAAAGCAGACTGAAAAATTGGTCCAAAGATGTCAAAAGAAATTCCTGTTTATAATGACAAACAACAGGTACACACTAATTTCTCACAGCACATTCAGAGTCTTGAAATTCCACTAGTCAGGGGCTGATAAAGCCTTCTTCCGCATCAATGCACAAACAGACCACTGGCTCCAAAGAAAAGCTGCCCAACTAAAACAGAATGTGTCGAACAGAAGATTACTCACCATGTGGCCAGCAGGAATCCCTAAAGCATTGCAGTTCTTCGCCATGGTGGCTCAGACACCCGACTACAAGTTGTGACAGCCCACTGTCAGGGGACACAATAAAGTGCTCCACCCAGACATGATGCATACTCTTCACACTAAAAGTCATAATTTTGGGTCTTCCTGTCACTTCCTGCCTGTAAGGGAAGTCTTGCCATAGCAACGAGCCACAAAAGAGGAAGTATGGTTAATATGATCAAACTGCTCTCGCCTACATCTTGAGAAACACTATGATGTGGGAACACAGGCAAGACAAACGCCCTCGCTTCGCTTTTGATGTCAAGTTGACACAGCTTACAACCATTATACAGCAATTTTTGCAGTTTCAGTTTTTTTAGAAAGCTACTTAATTTTAGTCAGAGTGAAGTTTCATTGTACTTGGAAGTTATTGAGTTTTTGACCTTAAAACGACAAAACCGAAGCTGCTTGATATTCACACTTTTTAAGATAATCAGTCACAAATCATGATATTCTCCAAACATCACAAAACTTCTACAAGATGTGAGAATACCTTTACATATCATGAACAATAATAGGCTCTTTATTTTAGAACATAAATGCAATAGGTCAATTATAGATCAAAACATTATGTTCATGAGGTTTGGTACACAGAGGACCAGGAGTTCGTCATTATAAAAGTAATATTCTGTTGCAACGAATTCAATAAAATGTAAAATTATTCAAACTACAGTGCAAATTATGCACTACACTTTATCTATTGTCGGAGCGGATACACTCTCCTATAAGAGTGTGTGTGAAATGATTGTCTTGCCTTCTTGTCCATGATGCCAGTGACTGTGGTGCAGCAGTTGTCATATTTCCTGAATTGCTTGTGTGCAGCAACTTTTGCCAGGTGGGAGAATCTGTGATATAGTCCTCTGAACGCGAACATCTTCAGGAAAACAATCAGATCAGACGAGAGAGATGAACGCGCTGGAAGTCAAGAGGGCAGAGTTAATTACCCGCTCCGGTCTCAACGTTACCTATTTGCTGAGTCCTGACATGCGCACTAGCTGGGGACCCCAGGAGAAGTTTTAATTGACTGCACCTGTGACATATTATCAATTAGCTAACAACGCTGTTTTTGCGAAATGGCTAACCTAATGTGCATCTTTGTAAGTAATGTGAAAACACATATTCAACATAAGCTACTTGTACGACACATTGGAAAAATATGCTTTACTTGCAAAGCAGTGTATTAGAGACAAATTGTGGAGGGAAAGTCAAAAGAACTGCAAGTCTCTCTCGCTGTCTCTCCATAAGTGGTGTCAGAAGAAATGTCGTGCTGGGTTGCCTCACTAAGTAGCAGTAGCCTGCTCAGCATTGGCTGATGTAACCGTTAGAGTTGGTGGCCTTGTGACGACATCTGGACCAGAGACTTGTCAAATTTAAGAGCGAAATGTTATCTGCCTCATTCCTCTCCAGTCCAGTAGGTGGCGGTAATGCACCAGTGAGCTGATGAGTGGGTTATCTGAATGTTGTGCTAACACTCAAAAAGTGTGCTTTTATTTATTCCCACTACGTTAGGTTCAATCATTATGTTGTTGTTTTTTGTATGAACAGCTTGCTACTTTGTGAACATTAGCTGTTGGATGAACCAAACCATGATAACTATTAGCTTGTTAGCATGTTTACAAGTAGCAGGTCATGTATTCCCAATGTATGATGTTGAACATGATATTATACTAATACTAATATTATAATTATTAAGTAGCACGCTAAAGCAACATATTAAGGTCAGCAAGCTAAGGCTAAATTATTATATAGATAAACTCTGACCTGGATCCTGTGTCAAAGTCTGTTACACCGATGAATAGTTTTTCCCATACTGTTGCCCTTCAATGTTGGGATATAATCTTGGTTTAGGTTAGGCATCACTAGGTTGGCTGAGTTGAGGTTAAGGTAACAGGAAACACAAATTGATTGGCTAACAACACCAATCTAGTCAAATGTGATCTTCACTGTCTATACACATTACATTGTACACATTACACATGTACATTGTCTATGATGAAAGAGAGACACAGTGACTCAGAGGTGATTTGGATCCACAAACCAGTTTTGTTATTTCCATGTGGAGTTTGAATATCCCCCTTGTGTGTGTGTGTGGGGGGGGGGGGGGGGGGGGTACAAACACATGCAGGTTTGATCAAATAAAACTCTAAATTGCCTTTTTGCTGTTTTGGTTGAGGAGTGGTATAGCATTTGTGTTTTGTTGCAATCTGTCCAATGTGCCCCCTGCCTATTTCCCTGTGCATGCTCAGATAAGCTCCAGCTTCCCATGGGACGAGTGGAATGAAAAAAGATAGGTGATCAGCAGCACTCTCTACTGGCCACTGCACAAATATATATACTGTGTATGAAGGCTCCGGATGATTTTAATGAAAGATGATATTGTATTTTCAAGCTTCAGTTCTATAGAATTTGGCCATAATCCCCCAAAAGTCTGGGCAAAATTATACGTTATACAGTGTCTGCAAAAGCCTGGTATTTGCTTAAGTAAGCCACTGCTTTGCATACAACAGGTTATACTTCAGCATGTCTTCTATATTCATGTGTCTGTCTCTCTGTCAGTTTATTATTATATCCATTTGTAAACAGTGTAATAAATCCCATAATGTTTACCTAAATGTTACTGAACAACATAAATTGCAGCAGCCTAACTGGCGCTCTCATCGCTCCCATCTAAAAACACACACAGAGCGATATTGTTTGTTCCAGGGAAGGATTTATTTGCATGGGTATCAGTATTTTAAATAAGGTAGTGCTGTGCCTTTTGTGACGCAAAGACCAATAGGTTAGGCAAAACAGAGCAGCTCATCTTTCAACTATGTGAGGAGACAACACCACAGGTCATAAGCTTTGTTTTTTACCTCTATAATGTGTGTCTATAATATAATAAGTGTCTCTATAATATGTGTAAAGTGTAGCTGTCGTTAGCGTTTATTCCTAGTTCTGATCTGTAGGGATGAGGAGTCTCATTCTACTGTTCAACATATTCTGAGGCAAAAGCAATTTAATGACACTTTGAGTCTTTTCTAACAGATAGATTATGAGAGCGGTATTTCTAAATATTCTGCTTGGTCATCTCCTCATAGGTAAGTAGCCACTTATGAATTTGACACTTCATATACAATAGATTCATGTTTAGCTGTTTATTGAATCCATTTTTTTAACTTTATTTAAGCTGGTGATGGCTCTAAGCATGTTCCTGTCCAGTGTTGTAAAGCCCCAACAACTCAGGAAGGTAAGGAAAAGAACCGTAAACCTCTCACTCCATTTATAAGCTACATTTGGAAATGTCATGTAGCAGCTAAGGTACCTGAACATTGTCTGCCAATAAATAGGTGAGGTGAAATGTATAGGAAATAATGTTCTTTATGCTATTCTTTCACTCTAGATCCATGTGTATGCCGCTGCATCTATGGTGAGTGAAGTCTTTCTTTGCATTTCTTTACTTGAAGATTAATCCTATGAATTTTGCATGGCACATTAGGTATAGTTATTGGCAGTGGGATGGCAGAAGCACAGCAAGGTTAATCGCAAACATAGGAGACTACAAAAATAATGTAAATGCTACATTTGCTTGATCTACTAGTGTGTTGCTGAAAATAACTGGGATGTATCATGTATGCACTGTTGTAAACAAAATGCTTATTGTGACTATTTTCATTTCCATGTTTAATATTTACTCTAGCACCTCCAAATATGACATCAAACTGCACTAAAGGTAACCTGTAACAATATCCTCGTCTGTGGCAGCGCACCTAAACACATCAAGTGAAACTGACCTAAAGCTATCACTGTTGCTCCCCTCCACATAAATGTTTCCCCCTCCCATTAGTCTTTCAGGCTTCTATCAACAGCACTAAATTCAACATAAAAGAGGGTGATGACATTACTCTGACATGTGTCCATAACCATCCCCCTTTGAATCTGACGTTTGCCTGGAGGAGGAACAAGGAGGACATCCCGGAAGGCAGAAATACAAGCAAACTGCATCTCAAAAGTGTGCTGTCACATAAAGGAGGCCAGTTCATGTGCGTCGTGAACAGCTCGTGTTGCAGTTCCGAGTCTCAGCCAGTCGATGTCACTGTGGAGAGTAAGTAGACGTTGCACAGTCTGAGGTAGACATCTCCCCTCTGATTCCACACAGCTGCAGATTGCATGTGCCTCTTCATGTACATTTGAATTAATTAACCAGGCTGAAAATACTGCATTGCATGATTTTGGAATTGAAAAGGAAAGTGCTCGACCATTTAATGTTAATATTAAAATGCACAACTTAATGACCTTTGATAGCATGTGGTTTAACTGTGTGTCCGTGTCTCTGCCTTTGTTTCTGTCCTCCTCAGACCAAAGTGTGGTGCTCCTGATTATCTGCGGTGTTTCTGCGTTGGTCCTGGTCCTGATTATGGGGCTGTCTATGAAGTACAAGCTGAAAAGAGACAACGGTAAAGACATTAGTTTAGGTTGTTTCTGGTAGCATACACCACATAGACAGAGAATATGGTCTTGAATGCAAATAATGATTCAAGATATAAATAGTGTAGGGATATGTACTAATAGTATATTTCAATTACTTAAAGCTTAAATAGTTCAACGTTTTTGGAACATCTGCTTATTTGGCTTCCTTGCATGAGAAGATTGATAACACTTAAACTATATCTGTCTGTAAAGAAACAAGGCTTCAGCTTGCAGCTAGTTAGCTTAGCTTAGCACAAAGACTGGAAACAGGGGTATCAGCTAGCCTGGCTCTGTCCAAAACTAACATAATCCACCTAACAGAACCTCTGCAGCTCACTGATTAGCATCTGATATCTGGTTTGTTTAATCCGTACAAAACCTGAAGGGTAAAAATGGCAAAGTTACAGTTTTGTCTCTGATTATTTCTTTGCCAGGAGCAGTTGCCAGGCAACCGGCAGAGACTCTAGGACTACCCCTAGTCGAAATATTTCCATATTTACTGTATTGTGTACTTTATTTACAGTATTGTTTACTTTATTTACTGTATTGTGTACTTTATTTACTGTCCGCATTTATTTTGGGTGTCCGAAATGTCAGTGTGTAGACAACAAATTAGCTTTTTTTTAATAATTTAATAATTGATTAAAACATTTTTTTACAGATTAAACAAAGGACATGTTAATGAGTTGGCTTTAAAGGTGCTAGGTGGACTTTGTTATTCTCAGACAGAGCCAAGCATGGTGTTTCCCCTGTTGTCCCAATGTTAAGCTCTAAGCTTTTCCGTACAGACCTGAGAGTGGTGTTGATCTTCTCATCTAACTCTTTAATAAAATGCAAAAATACATTATCTAACACATCAATTGTTGCATCCTGCTAATCTTAGAATTACAGGATTGACTTCTCTCTATGGGCATTATAAAGTCTGACACCTCCCCTTTTTTATCTCTGCAGCTAAACACAGAGAGAGGAGGCTGCAGAAGGAATTGGAGCAGCGGACGGCAATGGAGCAGCTTGGCGGTCCAGTTTCACTCACACCCAGAGAGTCCTAAAGTAGAACTACCTTTACCGTAAACATTAATGAATAGGGATTTAGTGATATTGTTTTCAATTGTTCTGTTGATGTATTTGATGTAGACATAAAACGTCCTTCAGCAAGTGTGTGTGATAAATTGAGGTTACTTGTGTAGAGCCATTTCCAGCCCAGCCTGTTCAGTTGAGGAAAAGAGTCTAGAAATGTTTTAATCCACAGCACATGCGTGCTCAAACTAATCCCCATGAACTCGCTACTCACAGGAACCAACTCTACAGACGACCCAAACAGAGCAGCTTTATCGCGGTTGGCATGTAATGGATATATGGGACGATAATGCTATCCACTCCTCTCCACGAGTGGGATGGATTTGTGAATTGATAGTTGATTTATGAACACAGAAATAATAAATTCCCATGGTCAACATGATATAATCCTTTGAAGTCCATGTTAGTCTCTGCTCTCTACTATCCCCATGCCGCTCTGAGGGCCTTTGTTTTTTCTGTGTTAACAGCATGTTTTCCCTCAGCCATATGGCAAAATGTCTGAACTCTTTCTCTCTTTTCTACTCATAATATTCGTGTGTGAGTGTGTCGGGAAGGACTGTTTATTCAGTTTCCTTCTATAGCAGGTGGCTAAGGGATAATCCAGGTAAAGCCACTGCAAAGTGGAGGTGGAGGGATGGTCAGAGGAAGGGGGGAGGGGGGATGGGGTGGCCTTTGCATGGATGACTAGTGCTAATTCTGGCCTCCTAATCCCAGTCCCATACACCCTCCCCCTCTCTCAGTGAGGAGCAATTGACGCCAGGTAGACATTACTATCACATACACACATAGCACTTAACCCACTCAAGTTTACAGCGTGTAAAGAGGGAAAAGACAGAGGCTACTGGAACCATTTCTGGATAGTTAACCTGCGTGACCGGGATAGCTAACACACCTGCGTGAGCTTCACTGGAGAATGTAGCTGCAGCCCTCCAGCCAAGCCACAGGAAACATCACCATGGGAGAAGCTCAAAAGGTAAGTGACCTGATCTGGAGGAACGGGATTTATAACCCCAATTCAGTATTTGTTTGACAGTAGGAACTATGTACAGGTGATCAAGGCTCCAAAGGTGCAATAGAAAAACAATTTTACTTGATTATAGGCAGCTATGGTGTGGTGGTTGGATTGTCTAAATTGCTTGGCTTGTTATATAGTGCCGCTATAATGATTATATACATCTAAATGTAACCTCTAATGCGCTTGAATGTACATGTAACCACACATACACCATAGCATCTGTCGCCTTGATCGAAATATTTAAAGCTCCAACGTATGCCTCTTTTGTCAGTGACAGCCTGCGATTGCACAACCTTGCTTCAGACTAATCACATTAAACAGTGTCCCATTATATGAATGGAGCTCTAATCAACACCAGAAAGGGGGTGTGAGCTACACAGTAGGAAGAGAAGGCAGTCTGGAGGGTGGGTGGAGCAAGAAGGCATACATGTGGTACAAAGCGGTGTATGTAAGAGGAGCTTTGACCTCAAATCCCAAAGAGGTCAGTGGGATCCGTTTGCAGGTATAAAGTATGTCTGAAACCTGTGTTTCTGTCTACCTCAGGATATTGAGTCGGATGTTCCAGAGTCTCCTAAGAAACATCTTGTCACATAAAATATTCTGGTTTTCATACTTTTGTTTTCCAAACTAAAATAATATAACATTTAAATATCCAGTGACTAATGCCATGATACAAGTCTACTCTACTCTACAAATACTAAAGGATGCTGTGTGAATGCTGCGATACGTTGACAGTCTGCCCTCTCCTCCCACACCTCCACCCTCCTCCCGTCATGCAGGGCTTACTCTCTGTCATTGAGAAGCTGAAGGGATCCGCAGAGCAGGAGGTCAGGATAGTGCTGCTGGGGTTGGACAATGCCGGCAAGACCACCCTGCTGAAGAGCCTCGCCTCTGAGGATGTGAACACCATCACACCAACACAGGTGATGGAAATGATGTGTTCAAACTCTCTCTCTCACACACACACACACACACACACACACACACACACACACATCATGTAAGTCACTTCCTGCATGGCATAATAAATCAAGAAGCACCAGGGACTGATACGCTTGCAGAGGATGTTTTTGTGCCCTTCATTTTAATTAAATCATCTCACCATGAACAGCTGAGTCCCTTTATAACATCATTACCTGATGCCCATCATTGAGTGTGTTTCAGATAAACATGGAGCCTCTGCCAGAAATATAGCCTCAGTGTTTTGTTAAGTTACCACTCTTCAAATATAAGTGGGTCTGCTCTCACTGAATCCCAAAACAGTGATGATGCAATGATGGTCTTCACTTTTATCAATGAAGCTTTTGAAAGGATATTTCCTATTTGGATGGCACTTTAACCAAGCATTATAAAAGCAGGGGATTGTATCTAATCTTGTGAGACCAGCTGGACGAGTGCACGCTGTCGCTCAAAGTACTGGGATTCAGATGGCCTTTGCTTTTCTGACTGGCTGTGAAATTAAATGAGTGGTCTTACAGTACACATGCTTTCACCAAAACCAGTAAAGTCATGATTTAAGGATGTCCATCTTGTTAAATAGTACAGTAAAGAATCCTTCAGCAGGCAATGATCTTCCTGATTTGCATCCTCTCAACACATTTTCTTAGAGCACCCGAACATTGTAGTGAGCTTTTCTTTCATCACCCTCTTGTGATGGGATTATCTTACCTCTAATATGCTGATCTAATTCCCCTCACAAGACATAAAGCAGATGTACTGCCAGGTCCCAGGCGAGTGTTGTGGCTCATCAGCCACTAGGCAGCGAGGATGCTGTCCAGCATGACAAGTCACCACAAAGCTAAACCAGACTTGACACATAAACACACACACACACACACATACACAGACACACACATCACACTTGATCCTTCCAGTCTTATCCTCAGATTTGCTCCTCAGCTAGCCCTTAGGATAAAGTTGTTATACAACCTCGCCGACTGAAACAGAGGAGCTGCCTTATGAAAAACAGTGACCACTTCCTTCTAAAAGCTTAGCGCACAGGATGCGCAACACTGAGTAACCAAACGGTGATTCATTTAATACACATGTGCTCGAGTGCACTGCCACTTGGTGAATTGCTTCATAACCATTTGCAAGACTTTCCAGGTGCTGCGCACCGGAAATGTGTTCAATGAAAGGCAGTGATGTGCAGTGCAGTGACTCCGGCTTTGTGTTCCACTTCAGGGCTTCAACATAAAGAGTGTTGCCTCTCATGGCATGAAACTCAATGTTTGGGACATTGGAGGACAGAGGAAGATCAGGCCCTTCTGGAAAAAGTATCTGGAAAACACGGACATGCTGGTGAGTGAATCAACTTAATTCAAATCAATTCCTTTTTTCCTGCTATAGGAGACATTCACTTCTGTATTTAGATCATCATTAGTGTTCACAAAGTTGTCAAGCTGAGGTCCACACAGGTCCTCACTGAAAATACACCACACAAAGTATATTTAAAAGAGTCACTGACACCTTCAGGAGTTTGACGTGTAGAGAGGCCAAAGAGAAAATGTTTCATTTTGCTGTTTTTACTTACTTACTATTTTGATCCTAACATCTTCTTTCAGATTTATGTTATTGACAGTGCAGACAAGAAGCGGTTTGAGGAGACGGGACTGGTGAGCTTGATGTCATTTCTGCATTCTGACAAGAACCATAGCACAACTACCTGAAGTGGATTACAATAACGTACTATATGAAAATAATTGCAGGAGCTGTCCGAGCTGATTGACGAGGAGAATCTAAAGGGCGTTCCAGTGCTCATCTTTGCCAACAAGCAGGATCTGGCCACATCGTCACCGGCCAGTGAGATCGCTGAGGGACTCAACCTGCATACGTACCGGGACCGTGAGTGGCAGATACAGGCCTGCTCCGCTGTGTCCGGGGAGGGAGTCCAGGTCAGACTTAGTCCCAGCTTTGATTCATTTACTGGAGACTTTATTTCCACCAACGACCTCTTTGACCTGCTTAATTTGATGGTTGATTTCCTATCTTCCAACGTATTTTTATTTCTCCGACAGGATGGCATGAACTGGATTTGCAACAACATTGTGAACAAGAAGAAGAAGTGAACCAGCGTCCCAGACAACACTGACCCGAGAGTCAGAGAACCGGCATCACATATAAGGGATGAAAGAAAATATGTCACTTCATTTATAATCAACCGACCTCACCTATGACAGATCCTGCTCCCCTCACAGATTTGAATCGTAATGTTGTTTTTACAATTTGTGTCATTTTTATGAATATTTTGCAAGTTCAAGTACAATTCTTGTCAATCAAAAAGAATGTGTTTGTCCCCTTATCCCAAGGATCCTTGTCTGATGAATCTGTGTGCTTTCTTAAACACCAAGAAAAACAAGTGTGTAGCCATGTAGAGCTGTTTGGGTTTGTCAGTTACATAGACACCAGTGCAAAGTGTGTAAAGTATGTGTTTTGAGGTTTTTGACAATAAAATAATTAGTCATTTCTGCTTTTGCTTTCTTGTTTTCGAATCTCATGTTGCATCGGTTATCATATTTTGCTCAAATACATCACAAATTGTCAAATAACATTTTTTTGAGCTCTCAGCGAACGACAGAACGCTTGTGAATGTGACTGTAAATGTCACCTCTTTCAGGAGGGAAAAAAGAACAATTACACGCTGAACCACTCCTGCTCGGCTGTCAACTTGCTTTATTTGTACACCACAATGACAAGCACTTACATTACAGAGAGAAAGGAGAGTTCACCACCATGCAGTCGCATGGCACAACAAGATATCAAATCTTCAAGGCACAGCAGAGCAAACAGTGCAAGAAATTACACGCAGAGAGGCTGACTAATTTACTTCAGAGAGACTTTCCCAAAGTGTTTGTTTTATATGTTAATTCTGGGATGATTACGTTGCATGCCGTCTCCCTTGCAGCAATGCTTTCTGGGACCCTTGTTACAGAGGTAGTTGACGATTTGACACATCTAATGTCCAGCTGTAAGCACTGTTGTTCTGCCAGCGGAGAAACACATGGTCTACTTTATGGAAGCAATTTTGAGGTACAAACCTTCTTCACCTTCTGTACTGAAATCTGCAATAAAGATTGTGCAGATCATTGATTTCAGAAGACTTGTTCAGTCTTCACCCACACGGGTCACCTCCACCGGGACAACAGCAGTCAAAACCCCTCCAGACTTGAAGGTCCTCAGAGCCCTATGGTCCGCCTTCACATATTTGTCCTTTAGACTGACCTTTGGTGTCGGCTAAGTCCTCCATTCATCCATTTTGGCTCTACTCAGCCGCAGTTGAATTTAATGGATCTTTTTGTTTCTATTGTCTGGTGCTGTAATTAATCATCTGAAAGCACTCTAAAATCACATCAGCTGGCGGGTTTTGTTCTGTGTTCTCCTCTACATGAAATTACGCTAATGAATACTTTTTCTTCTTTTCTTTTTTTTATCTGGTATTTATGAGTGGGTTTGAAAAAAAACATAAACAGCTCACTGGTTTACCCACTAAAATGAAAGGATGTTGAGTTATCTCCATGGCAACTCAAATTTGGTGCAAGTCCTAAAACACTTTTTAGGCATCAACTTCTGTTGAGCGAGCACAGCAGGGAACGTGGGACCAATTACAACTTGTGCCAAAGACTCGTTGTGGGAACCAGGCCAGTTGTTCAGGGCTGCTGCTGCCAACAGGTGGCAGTACAGAGTCTGATTCATCTCAGGGCTGCATTTGACACAATCTATTTTCACTAATGTTGCTCAAAAACTCATCTTTGATCAAGCTTGTACTGCATAGCTTCGGAAGAATAACACTTAAAGATGTTTTTCTATGCACTACAAGTGACGTTGGTTTCCATAATGTAGCTTTAGTTCTGGACATGTTTCAAACTAACCTGTTAACACCTACACTTATCTCCCTTTGTATATACTTTAAAGCACATTGTTAATCCTGAAGTGATGTGATGTCACTTCCATGCAAGTGGCCCTTCAGCAGGTGTTACCATGGCAACCCTCCCTGTTATTCGTGGTCCACTAGCCCTCCCATTTCTCATCCTCCATTTCTTTCATTTTCCCCGAGCTCTGCTCATCAAAAGAAAAGCCTGCTCAGAGAGCCTGGACAGCAACACAATCCAGGTACGGACAAAAGACACGTCTGTGTTTGGTTGTCAATGAAAGAGATAATTAACCTAGGCTGGTTAATTAGACATATTTATATTGCTAAAATGTATATATATATATATATATATATATATATATATATTATTTCACAGAAATGGATTGTTTTAATAATGTGAAAATCATACAAAGTCATTATTTCGTATGCTATTGTTCATGTCTGTTGTGTACAGCAGGTTGATTTATCTTAATTAACTCCACTTGGACTAAAATCACTACGGTATCTTATTAATGTGAATGTAAATCTGTTCATGTGGTTTGCCACATGTATTGATGTGAATGTTAATCTATAACATTTACTTTTTTCTTCTTCAAGCTGCAACAAAGTACAGCCTAGAGGCTTCTCATCATGCCAGAAGTTGACCACATGCACTCCATGACGCCTCCTCCACCCGGTGTCAGTGGTACCCTGACCACCACCCTGCTCCCATGGGAGGAGGTGCACATGCAGGTGCACATCATCCTGATTGTCGTCATTTTTTGTATCGTCTGCTTCCTGCTCCTGCTCGCCTTCTTCTACACCTTGTGCTTTCATTGCTCCATCGGTCCATTGCCTAAAGAGTCACACACAGCCAACGCATGCAGCCTCGACCGCGAGGACGCCTCCTACAGGTGCAGCTCCCCTGAGAACCAGCCGGTGGGGAACATGGTCTGACTGGGACACAGGACCAGGATAACTGATATTTGACTGTGTTATAGGATTACACTATTCTTGTTCTGGTGACCCGGTCCTGTATGGATGTGTCGCAGCATCATCGGGCAGAGGGTAACTTATTTAAAAACGAAGCATGAAATCTGACGTTGCTTTGACTTGTTGATCTGTTCCTGTGTTTGATCAATGATTGAACAGCAGCAGCGTTTTCCACACTTGATAATTACTAAAAATACAGTTGTGATGCATTTTGAAGGTAAAAATACAAAGACATTCGGTGAGGTGCAGGTACACATGCATGCATTTTACGTGAGAACACATACAAACAGTAATTACATTACATTACATTACATTACATTTCATTTAGCTGACGCTTTTATCCAAAGCGACTTACAATAAGTGCATTCTACGGTTACATACAAGAATCAGAACAACAAGAATCAAGAAGGTACAATTTCGACAAAAAGTTCAACTACAAAGTGCTATCAGTAAGAGCCATTTCAGTGCTACTAAAGTGCTACTTCCTTTATTCAAGGTATAGTCGGAAAAGATGTGTTTTTAGTTTGCGACGGAAGATGTAGAGACTTTCTGATGTCCTGATGTCAATGGGGAGCTCATTCCACCATCGAGGAGCCAGGACAGAGAACAGTCGAGACTTTGTTGAGTGTTTAGCTCGCAGTGACGGAGCTACAAGGCGATTGGCAGAAGCCGAGCGGAGCGCACGAGTTGGGGTGTAAGGTTTTACCATGTCCTGGATGTAGACTGGACCAGATCTGTTCGTTGCACGGTACGCCAGTACCAATGTTTTGAAGCGGATGCGGGCGGCCACCGGTAACCAGTGAAGGTCGCGGAGTAATAACATGTCCATGGAAAAATGTGTTCAATAAATAGAAATGTAAATGTGAGTCTGACTGCCAGTGACTTTGAGTGACAAACGTAAACAAACAGATCCACACACGGCTCAGCAGTCGGCTCACTTTATTTTCACTGAGCTGACAAGCGTTCACATTTCGCCGGCTGTGTATTTGACGAAACTGATAGAGAACAATGAATTCAGAAGTGCAGGATGAAGGAAAAGGACGGAGGAGGGATTCAGAGGGATGTCTTCCGAGGATGAAATAAGATGTCAAATCTACAAGATGCAGCAGCACTAACAGGAAATTACAGTGCTGGGCCATGTGGCAGTGACCACTTCTTGGTAATAAAACATTCGTTAGCAATGATAGATGAGATTTATTTCTGTTGAGTCAGAGCTCAATAAACACTGATGATTTTGCAATGCAACATAACACCACGCAAGGCTACTAGAAATGTCAAGCATTACAGACTAGGCCATGTGCAAACACTACATCGTTAGAGATTCTCATGGCATCACCACAAGGGTGCCAAAATATCAGCAAAAAACGGCATTCCTATCTGGCATTTAAGGGTTATCTTCAAAAAGCTTTTACATCAGAATTACTGGCTATAGCATCAGCTCGCGTCTGTTTGGCTCATGACACGGAGCACGTGGCACTCTTGGAGTCACAGGAGCTGTCAGGGGAGTCGACGATGGAGTCTCTGCCGTCAGACTCAGGGGAGTCCAGTTCCAGGTGAGTGTCCCGGAGGTCGTCCGGCAAGGCATCCTTATAGTGGGACTGGGGACCAAACCGTACATTTAATCACACCAGTAACAAAACAACAGTAGAGAAATCATAGTTTGGAGGAAAAGAAAAATAATCAGAAGTTGAAGTTAAATCAGAGTCATTAAAAGTCAATTATTCCCACTCACCTTATTAACAGACATCTCCTCCACTCTGCAATCCATCGACTTCTCCAGACAGTGGCCTGAACTCTCCATCTTGATACGATGAGAGCGAATAGACTTCACATCATCCTTGTCTCGCCCTGCCACCGGTGGGGAAACCTGGGGCAAAAACTCAGGGAATCAGAGATGATGATGATGATGATGGTGGTGGTGCCAATGAATCGCATGAGAGTGTAAACCATTCAAGGATGTCTTAGTAGAATTATTACCAGTCCCTCCTTATCGCCTGTGGCCTCAGGGCTTGATATGTTGACCTTGCTGATGGTCTGGGTCTCAAACTGAGGACACGCAGCCTGAGCGTTACCGTCTTTGTCTCTCTTTCCTTTCAGCCAGTAGGTCTCAATTTCAACATTCCCCTAAAAATGGCAAAAGAGAAAAAGTAAGAATGAGGTTTATATATGCACAAATATGGATAGGCATGTACTCAAAGGCACGAATACTGATGACTGTGACAGGTGTCATATACCAATAATCGGAAAAAAGGAGTTGCTCTTGTTTTCCTGAGATTCAAGCCTGTAAGCAGCGGCCTTAAAACCCTTTGGGACTGAATGTACAGCCTCAAAGTCAGACCCAGTTACCAGCTCTGAACATTAAGTTCTGATTCGCCATGAGTCAAAATATTGTGAGTTATTATCATTTCATATAGTTTTACGATTCTTAAATGTTTATTATGTCTGATTGCCGATCCACAAATATTCAAAGATAACAGTCTCAATGCTTGGTTTCAAATAGGTTGTGTATAATAATGTGCAGATATCATGTATTTACTTTTCATTAGAGGCCTCCAGGCCGCTCTGAGCCACAGCATCACTGTGTGTTGCCCATATATTCAACACCAAATCATATTAGTTGTATGTTGTCATAGTGGCTGCAGGTAATTCATGAGTTGCTTTGACATCCTAACCTTGATGGTAATGGTGCCCCTCCTTTCAAAAATAAAGTGACTTCCTTTCAGGTGCTCGTAGGTGGCGCTGCTGAGCTGAATGTGCATCTCCTAAATGAGATAAATGAAGACCAGGCAGTTACAACAAAAGCACAGAGAGTCGTCATACATCCAAACTAAGCATCCCCACCTTTCCATTGCTCTCCATGGCTGAAGCCGTGTGGACTGTGTCCCCGTGCAGACCGTATCGTGGCATCTTGTGCCCCACCACACCTGCCACCACCATCCCAGAGTGGATCCCTGCAACCAGAACAGCACGGTCCTTTACTCAGTCAAACAGTGACGCAGACACAACCTCGTCCTCACGCGTTCTACCCACCAACACGAATCTGTATGTGGTTGCCATTGGAGGGGTCTTTCAGGTGATCAATGGAGCGCACCATGTCCAGCGCCATGTCACAGATGTTGTGAGCGTGAAACGTTGTCTTCTCCGGAGTCCCAGCTACCACCATGTAGGCATCTCCAATGGTCTCAACCTGGAGGAGAGAGGAAGATGCAGCAGCACATGCAGCAGCACTTCTAGGTAAAGTAGGCCCATGCCAGAGAAAGGGAGATTCACACACAGACCTTGAAGACGCGGTGCTTCTCGCTGAGCGTGTCGAACAGCGTGTACATGGTGTTAAGCATGGAGACCACCTGCATTGGAGTGATGTGGCTGCAAATGCGCGTAAATCCCACGACATCGCTGAAAAGAATGGTCACATCTGGGAACACCTGGGAGAAAAGAGATAAGGGTGTTGATGAGAACACATGTTGATACACTGCACACCTGCACACACACACACACACACACACAGACATACTTGTCCACACTTTTATTCACCATCAGGAAGTCACTCTCAATTCACCTGAACTTTACTATAGCAGAAAGTCTAAAATATTAAAAACATTTGCAGGAATGTGTGTGTGTGTGTGTGTGTGTGTGTGTGTGTGTGTGTGTGTGTGTGTGTGTGTGTGTGTGTGTGTGTGTGTGTGTGTGTGTGTGTGTGTGTGTGTGTGTGTGTGTGTGTCTAGATATCTATCACTATCTACATTGAGCAAGGAAAGAACTCCATCCTAGTAACGGATGATTGATAGATGCAAGATTAAACGTTTATCTTTGTACCAACGTGTGTGTTTTGGTGGACATTCGTGAGATACTTTAGAAGACTGATATGTGTCTTGTTCTGTAAGATACATATGCAGCTCTTTGGCTTCAGCTTAGTTTCCTACAGTATGGCTCAGTCTAAGGGTAACACAATATGCACCTCTTCAGCACTATGCAGCCTTTGTTACAGAGCCAGGATAGCTGTCTCCCTCTGTTTCTAATCTTTGCGCTAAGCTAAGCTACGCTAAGCTAACTAGCTGATGTTCTGTAGCTTCATATTAGCTGGACAGCCATGTGTGGTATCAATCTTTTCATATAACTCTCTGTAAGAAGGTGAATGTGTGCATTTCCCAGAATGTTAAACTGCTGTTTCAGAGAGTGGCAAATGTTAGTGCTTTATGTCTTAAACTATAGAAGCATATATATATATATATATATATATATATATATATATATGGTGTGATCCTGACCTCACAAGTGTTCACAGCAGGCTCTCCTTTGCGCAGCCTCTTGGCCACCGGCTTGGGAATCATCCTGTACAGCAGGTCATCCGTCTTCTTCATCTCATAGTCCAACATCTTCATGCTCTCCTCCAGCTTGCTGGACTTCTTTTGCTCCTGTGTTCACAATAGGAAATAAAACAGAATGAAACTGTAAGTGTGTGTCTATTTCCTTCATCACATGTCTGCAGGGGGGGGGGGGGGGGGGGGGGGGGGGGATGAACCTGTATGAGAGCTCTCTTCAGCTCCTCTGACTGCTGCGTGCCCGCCAGCACCAGGTCTCTGCTGGAGTCGTGCATGCTCAGGTCATTGATGTACAGGCCGGTCCTGAACATAGCACTCAGACTCTCCATCCTAGACAAATATCAAAAAGACAATTTATAACAATGATAATAACAGTGTATGTAGAAATAACAACAGCAGGATCTATAAAAGTCTAACACTTAAAAGACAGTGATCGTGAGAGATAATATTTGTAGTTTCCTACAGTATAAATCAGCGTGATGTGGCATTTAACATTTGAGTAGTTTTGTCAATACAAGCATGAGGGCATTTACTTGCAAAACAAAATGTTTGAGAAGAGGAGGGGGATGTTTTGGTAATGTACTCTGAGGAAAACACTCTCACTTGCAAATGGGTTTCCATTAGGCTCATAAGAGCTGCACTGTCTGATTACAAGCTAATTAGCAGCTCATTTCATGCATGGTAAGTGCTGTTAGAATGGGCCCCTGATTTGATTCACTGCCCAGGCTTTTATTTCCAGCCTCCTAATTCAGTTTAGCTCTTGCAGCTTTTTAAACTGTTTTACTTTTCAACGGCAGCATTTTAGTAAATATCAGTGTCTATGAATGTGTGTGTGTGTGTGTGTGTGTGTGTGTGTGTGTTAGTAGGCCTTACACAGGGGTTCCCAGGAAGATGATGGACTCCCACTCTGGCATGTATCTCATTTGTCCTTTCAGTTTCAGGCAGCGGCTCCCATCGCCCCAGCTCTCCATCGCATTAGCACTGTTGCCGTCTAAAAGAGGAGCACGATGAAATACCAACAAGACAAACGTTTAGAGAGGTTACATTTCAGCTGTAGATTATGACTGCACTGTGTTAGCAGTTTATTATTGTTCAACCTAGATAGCTCAAATATCTGGAAAATATCTATTTTATATATATTATTTCTATTTTTATTTTGGCTAAAAGTGAGATGAGAAGATCAATAACACTCATATCTGTATGTTCAGTATGGAGCTGTAGCCGGCAGCCGTTTAGTGTAAGCTCAGCCGTGAGAGGCAACACGGGAAACAGAAAACCTGACTCTGTCCTAAGGTAACGACAATGACCGGCTTTCAGTGGGTTTTGTGCTGGACGACTTCTTGGATGGAACTTTCTGGAGAGTCAGCTGGTTGCCTGGCAGCCACACACTGAAAGCAAGACTTCGGGAAGTAATTGGTCTCAGCCAAGTGGGAGCCCCCCCTATAAAATCATAAATTGTCTCTTTTGCACTTTCGCTTTTCAAAAAAACAAAAAATAGCATGTTAAAAAATGAGCTTTGTTGCCTTTGAACAGAGCCCGGCCAGCTGTTTCCCAACGTAATGCTAAGCTGCTGGCTACAGCTTCATAATAAACTGAGGTTCTTTTGTATTCTAAATGTGTCGGTGTCTTTAATAGGTTTTATTTCGTCACTATCAGCTGGACTAGTTCAGTGTCTGAATGCTCAGGTCTTGTCTTTTTTTAGAGAACAGAAAGGTCATGACCTTTGCAATCATCTTCAATAATGGACTGGAAAGCCATGAGCTCCACATCTACGTCAGCAGAGCGATTGGCATTTTCATAGTCTGAATCTGTGAAAAAACAGGGTAAACTGTCGGAGCCATAAACATTCATATTCACACCAGATCCCGTAAATTCAATCAAACAAACTCTCAACCTTCTAAACTCTCATTCAGCAGAGTTGTACTGCACACCTGCTCTTTTTTCTTTTATTCAATGAAACTAAAATTGAGCATTTATTTTGCAAGGCAGTGAAATTGATCTGACCCCAAGCCAGCTAGTTCTGGCCCTCCACACACCCCTGCACACACCCGGCTCTTACTCTGGACTCGGTTGTGAAGGTTCCTCTCTCTTTTCACAGGCTCCTTGGACATGATCTCAAACAGGTTGTTGGGGTGGGAGATGATCTGTTCATAGATGTTCAAGTCAGTATTATCAGCACTCATCAGCGTGCTGTTCAAAACTGATGCATTTTGACTTCTATGGAGAATTGTGTAGTTAAACGGGGACATGCAACGTGAGTCTGACCATGCTCCAGGATAACTCCACAAGGGGGCGAGCCAGCAGGAAGGCGTCATTGATCTTCTTCCCATCCAGATCCGGGAAGACAGTGGACAAGCCCGAGCCAACATTATGCACCACCATGTCCTAAAGAGTCAAACCAATGCAGTGATTTTATCAATTCAACACTTCACTCCATCAATTAGCTGAGGTGAGGTCTGTAACTCAATTACCTGTCTGAAGACAATGTTAAAGGGGAAGACCTCAAAGAAGAAGTCTGAGGTGATGGGCAAGATTTCTTGCTCCTCCTCATCCTCCTTCATGATGTAGCGATAGGCTGAGTTATCAAAGTTCAGCCTGCATAAACACACACCGATCAATATGTTTTCTAAAGTTTACAGTGAAGTATAAACTGTGGTGGAAGAAGTATTCTGTTCTTTGACTTAAGTTAAAGTTACAACACAACATTGATATTATTATGTTTCTTTCATTTTAAGAGTGATAGGACTGATGCATCAGTACAGTAGCATTTTGCCGTGGTTAGTTACTTTTAAATAATTATGTTAACTGGTTTTCTGAAAAGTATGAAGTAGCATAATATAGAAATACTCAAGTATAGTACCTCAAACCTTTACTTATATACTCTTAAATAAATCTACCTATAGTTACTTTCCACCACTAAGTAAAATGTTTTGTGTGTGTGTGTGTGTGTGTGTGTGTGTGTGTGTGTGTGTGTGTGTGTGTGTGTGTGTGTGTACCTCATGGTGACATGGGAGTAGTCTCCAACCATCTGCTCAGACAGCACCTCCACATGGATGTCGGTGTCGTAGAACTGCTTCCCCATCTGCCTCAGCTGACCCATGGCGTAGTGCAGGTAGCCCTTGCGTTTACTCCTGCCGGTCACGGAGAGACACAATTCAATATCAGCCTGAAAGAAATTAATCACACAGCCCTCTCTCCCACTCTGTTTGCCCTGTCCTTTAGGTCTGATGTCTGATAGTTTGTCAACATCCCTCCTGCTGGTCTCAGACCTGTAGTGGAGGGTGACTCCAGTGGCCGACTCCTCCTGGCAGAAGAAGGTTGGAGGCTGCACTTTGGGGTAGCTGAAGCGCAGGTACTCGTGGAGATTATCAAGGCCGTTGACAAAGTCACGAACATGGCGGCCCAGCACCTGAAGGCAGAGACAGAGGGTGGCAGCCAGGTCAAGTCTTAGAAAGTTGCTCTACATTACTTTTAAAGTACTTCACTAATTTAATACCATCAGGGTTATTTTGGCTTGAGGACAAAAAGCTATTAAGGATGAGCATGTTCGGGGCTTTGAGCCATGCAATTGAATGCAAATCAGGATAGCTTGCCCTTTGCTGCTGTGGTTTTGACTATTCTTGACTTGTTTGCCCATGAGTTATATATTGCCTCTTCAATAATATGACACAATAACAAATATGAGACACTAGGAAACCCCACAATTGCAGTTTAAGGATACATAGCTCACTGGGTAGTTAAATATATTCTCACACATCTACCAAAAGACAACATAGCTCTGACAGTTTTGAGTCTGAGATCTTTTTTTTTCACCTTGAGGATCCTGTCATAACCGTACTTCCCAACAAAGCCCAGGAAGTAGACACCCCAGGAGTTCATCAGCTCGTTGTAGGGCGTGCCTGTCACTCCACTGGCAGCCTTTGCAATACGGGGAATCACACTCTCACTATACACCTGCAGACACACACATATATATAGACCTTAATATAAAAAATCAGGACTATGAAGCTCAGACAGAGTGACAAAAGCTGAAGACAGATTAACTTGGATGCACACATATATTACTATTCAGTGCACACACACAATGATATTATTCATCTCAGAAACCGTACCTCGTGGGTGACAAAAGAGTGTAACCTGACATCTGCTCTTTCTCTGACCAGCTTCCACACATCATCTCCGTACGACTCCTTGATGAAGTCGTGAAGACTCTCACACAGCAGCCCGTACATTATGTCTCTCTGGATTGGAGCTCAAAAACCGAGCAAGACGGCTCCCCAACTGCTTGACTTCCAACAGCCCTCCCAAAGGCACCTGCGAGCGAGTAAGAAAAGTTCAGAATGATGACTCTGTCAGCGCTGCAAGCTGAATCTCAATGTATTTAGCTTTCAGCGTGAAGCTATAAAAAGCCATCCACTGAATATTGTTGCCTATCAACACTACCTGTGGAGTTTTGAACTCCCTCAGACAAGCTAGCTAGTTAAGGTTTCATCTGAAGGCCAACAGGGCAAACGGTTTTAAAGGTGCCGTAATCACACAAGCTCTCGAGTCTGAATGGGTCTCTTTTGTTCTTGTGTTAGCTGTCAGCGCCTGGTGGCTGTGCACCTCTCTCTAGGTGACATGAACACACTGCACCTCTCAAACACAGATGACACCAATCTTGAGAATTTGTTCCATTTTCATAATCTTGTGATTGTCCTTTTAAAGAAAATTGCATTTTGAATCACAGAATTATCAATACGCAACTGTCAAAAAAACCTAATTTAATAATAATGAAATGGATTGCAATAAGAAATAGATTGGAATAAAATGGAAGTGACGGATTGATTCTAAACACTAAGGCTTAGTTCGATACAGCGCCACACAAACACTTTTTACATGTTCAAAGGAGGCTGCAAACCTCCTGTGGTTTCTTTTTATGAAGCAAATTTGGTTTTTTCCTACTTCACCAACACTCTTAAATAAACTCTTAATGGGCAGCAACTATTCAACTTCTATTGTGTGTCTGAAGATATTTTTATGTGGCTCAGGATGACTCCACATTTTCTTTCAGATGCCGGGAGGCTTCCCACTGGGGGGATAGAGGTGGTGCTGTGGAGCAGTGCAGGTGCAAAATCAATATCCAATCTCAACAGGGATAAGGAAAATGTTTTTTCCCCTCCAGGCTCCTGCTGAGCTCTATGAATTAATTTGTGAGGGAAAAAGCTGCTCGATAAAGACTAACCTGACTTCAAAAAGGCCAACTAAATATGAAGTTAAAGGGCATTTTTCAGTCATGCAAAATGTGAGTTTTTTCAGAATTCACAACTCTTAGCAGTTTGTAACCCAAGCAATACATGATAAGAAAATAGCAAACACACTGAGTTATGTATTGTCATATTCTACGCTGCTGAATAACTACGGTATTTAGAATGCCAAAAAGGAAAAGGGGTGTCAAAGGTCAAACCTTTGACCCTAAACTGCTAAACTGAATCACATCCTTTGATCGCAGTGACCTCATCAATTTTACAACAGCACTTGTAAAACTATATGGAAAACACATTGCGGGTGTGATTGAAAGCAAATCAGTATATGTGACAGAGCAGTTACAAAGTGCTTTACAGAACGGGAAACAGACATTGTGTTTGTGTGTGTCTATGTTTACACTCGAGAGCTTGGACTCTTGGCCTCTCTGGACAGCAGCTGTTATCACACACACACACACACACACACACACACACACACACACACACACACACACACACACACACACACACACACACACACACACACACACACACACACACACACACACACACACACACACATACACACACACTGAGGGGATCAAGTTTTATTATCAAAGAGGCTTGAGGTCAGGATGTAAATCTTTATACTTGCCCCTTCCCCTTAATCGTCCTTTATAGCCTTCCATAACACTCCCTGCATCCATCCTCACTCTCATATCCCTCTGCTAAAATAACCCAGTGAGGTAAGCACCCGAGGCATCCCGAGATGGGTTTTATATCGGCCGCTCCTTCTCTGCTGAGGAGAGTCCGAGTGGAGCGTGGAGGCATCCCAGCTCCAGTACGGGATAAACCATACGACCATCCAGACCAGCTCCAATACTCGAAATACAGGCCAGCCAGAAGCACAGGTAAGGGCCGAGGTGACGGGCGTGTACGCCTACAAATAGACAAGATAAGCAGTGATAGAAGGCACTGCTTCCAATGTGACTGAACAGAGTATAAAGTGTAAAGTGAAGTTTCATGTCCTTTAATGAACTGTATTTACATTTATATTACATTACATTACATTTAGCTGACGCTTTTATCCAAAGTGACTTACATGATATACAGTAGACCGTAGACACAGCAACGGTGAGCAATGAGGGTTAAGTGTCTTGCTCAAGGACACAACGACGCAGACTGCCGGAGCCGGGGATCGAACCACCGACCTTCTGATTGAAAGACCGACTTGCTAACCACTGAGCCACAGTCGCTGATGCTGTAGAGACAGCTGAGACTGCTTTAAAATGTAAACATGCACTGCGGTTTTACTGCACTTCAGATTTCTATAATTAATCATGAAATTAATGCAAAAAAGGTGATTCACTTCAGTAGCAAATAATGAATTTCATTCAGAATCAGAATTTGGAATCAGAATTCAGAGTTCGGAATCAGAATTTTTGAAATTCAGAATCAGAATCAGAATTGTTTAATTGCCAAGTACGCTTGAGATAAGAAGAATTTGACTCGGTGAAAACAGAATAAAAAAGAATACAAATAATATAAAAAACAATATAAAACAGTGCAATAATAGATACATGTGTTAAATAACAAACTGATAACAGTAACTTTAACTTAATATACTTAAACAAGTATATCATTTAAAATAAAAGTGGCAAGTGTATTTTAATAAGTGAAGAAGGGAGGGGGGGGTGCAAGGGGGTTTGAAATTGTCCTGGGATGTGAGTCAGAGTCGGTCAGTGGGAGTCCCGGGCTTTGTTGATGAACTAACTTTAGAAACTTAACACTTATGGTATGTTCTGGGCCCTTGAAGTCAAAACACATGACCGGAGTAATTTAGCCTTGCCCTTAATATAACTTATAATTTAGGATTTGTATTTCATGATAAAGAAATGTATTTTTCCACACTAAATGTCACTAAATAATAAGTCTTACTAAAAGGGATTTGCAGTAGTAAATTACATATTAAACAGAGAAACAAACAACAATCCTGAACCATAATTATTCACGTCCATTAGAGGAAGATGATGAAGATGATGCCGTCAGGCCTGGATGACATGACTAAGCAGAGGATGTTGCAGGCTAAGGCTCTGTGTAAGGAGGCCAGGGGAGGTAAGTACAGATTGAGATGCATTGATTGGATATCAGATTCCTGTCTATGTCAGTACAGAACTCACATACACATCATATTTGGAAGTAAGCTAACAAACATGATAGTTTACATACTGGTGAACACATCTTTAACAAATTGCCATGCTCCTGTGTGTATATCTTCAAACTACCATAGTGTGTGATTACGCGCCGAGGCTGTCGGATCAGCCAAACATCAAACGTCTGGGCACACAAACGATCTCAGGAGTGCCAGTGTGCTGTTGAGATGCAGGGACCCATCCCGGTTTGTTTTCTAGCGCTGTCCTCCAGCTAGGCTTTGAAACCAAGTCCCCTAAACTCAGCAGAATGTGACTCCCACCACTGAATTTTACGCAGGCTCATCAAAGGCAGCTCAAGGGTGCCCAGACTTCCCCTCACACTTTTCATGTGCGAAAAAGAGCGGCATCCGCCCTTTCATCCAAAGATTTTATTTTGATGCCATGTTACCCATGCAACGCTGGACCACAACAAACATTACGCACCCCTTGACATCAGCTCCAGGCTATTTCAGACACTCCGCCGTGCCATGATACAACACCAGAAGAGACCCTGAGCTGTATGGATACCAACTTAGCGATGCTGCACATGTTTTTTTTTGTTTTTTTTTAAATCAGTCCCCCTCAGCTGTTTAAAGTTGACAGAAACAAGAAGATCAGAGGAGACATGATTTGGGTCCTTATTAGTCTGTTTTTTTCTCTTCTCTTTCCAAATGTCTGGAAGTTGCTGTTATCACAGATATTGCCTTTGCACTAACAACTAAATGTCATGATGTATTTATGCAACCACCTAACCTGATGCCACGCCACACAGCTTAGGAACCTGCAGTAGACAGATTTCTCTCCTCTGATCCTGCCATTTTGAAAATACATAAGGCTATTAAATGTAATGACTTATTAAAGCACCTCCATTTGTCTGTGGTGTTGTGCCAGAGGGTCTGAACCTCGGGAAGAAGAGCAGCATTCCAAAGGATGTGATGATGGAGGAGCTCAACCTTCCATCTAATCGAGGCTCTCGCATGTTTCAGGAGAGACAGAAGAGGGTGGAGAGGTTCGCCCTGGAGAACAGTGCTAATGATGCCTACAACACCACCACTGTAAGGAAGAGAGGAGGCACACAGCAGCCATCCACTGACCGTACTGTAACCTACTCCCCCAAAATAATGGACCTGTGTTTTTGACCTGTAGTCACAATTTATTTTGCAATTGATAAAACGCAATTTCTGAAAATCGACCCTCCGTCAGAATTCTACATAATTAAGCTAACACTTAATTCAAAACTGTATGAACTCTTCTTAAAATGGTATTTTTGCTTTAGCTCTTTCCACATGAAAACACTGATGTGCTTCCTATAACACACTGTTCAATAGAGGGTTTTTTTTATTTGTAGCATGCTGTAAATATGGAGCATTAACACAAAGGCTATTTGTTTATTCTCATCACTTATATTCATTCACAGTATGAGGCACAATTAATTTAAATGAAGATGACATAAACATAGTTATTGTACTGTAAACAATTACTATGAACAACAATCAAAGAAACCCTGAGCACTATTTATAGTATTCAAGCTCTGATTGCTACGTGATCTAATAAGTTTCAGGTGTTTTCACAGGTGCATCTGAGGTGCAGGTGATTGGCAATTGAGTGTGGCATTTCATTGGCAAATAACACACATATACCGTTAGCTTAAAACCGATGTGTCTAATATACTGTAGCTAACCATACCTGGTCAATATATATATACACGTTACATAAGTTAGTTGTTTTAATAATTCAGCCACAAGTTGGTGTGTGAATTGCAAGGAGTCCTGTCAATTGACAGGAAAATAAATAATTATTCATTTTACATTTGTTCTATACCAAAGAATATGCACTTCAACATTTTACTACTCATATGTGTCATCATACAAACTGAAACCTTTGTGTTTCTTTCTTCTAATCATTGTGGAAAACATGAGTATGTGACAAATAAATTGTTAAATCTAACTGTGTTCACTCCCCAGGTCCACCCTGTGGCCCTTCCTCCCCCACAGATCTTCGCTGAGACACAGGGAGGAAAAGAGAACCGGGCGTTCTCCGTCCCTGGTAAGCACAGCCTGGTGATGAACCTCCAGAAGACTGTAGCAAAGAAGGGCAGCCCAGACATCCTCGCTCCAGGTACGTCTCAATAGATAGTGAAGACTAGATCTCCTCAAAGCCAATGCATGGACACTGTATCTCACTTTTATCTGATAGTGTTTACTTTTCATATGGAAATGTATTGAGCAAATACATGAGTTTTCATAGTCAGTGCCAGGACAGTTGGCAGTTTAGAAAAAGTGGTTGTGTGACCATCTTTTCCAAGTGCTGTTGTGTGTTGGTCCTAACAGAAGGCACTGCTTACAATCTGACAGTGAGCTAATCTCTGTTTATTACTGTGAAGTCACACTGAGATCTAATTATGTAGGTTCCATTGTTGACAGGAGTGACATCAATGAGATTTAGATGAATATTAGATCCGTTTGTGCTCTGCTTGGGCTTGATTTCTTTAATTATCTAATGGGTTTGTCATTATAGTTTCCAGGAATAAAAGACTATAATTTTTTCCTGAACTAAGGGGAGACTTATTGAGCTTACTTAATTTAAAAGGGGAAAAAAAAAATTAAAGTAACAAAGCTTTCACTTTACAGTTTGAGCAGTATGTCACTATTAATCAATAACATTGGACTTGTTCCTGTCAGGATATTCTGGCCCGCTGAAGGAAATTCCTCATGAAAAGTTCAACACAACATCCATCCCCAAATCCTACAGCTCCCCGTGGAGCCAAGCTTTGGGAGACAACACAGAGCTCCTGGAAGCCCTCCATTGCCAGTTGCCTCAGCTCCCACAAAGACACCAGCTTTCCAGCTACAGGTGCTTCAACAGGTAAATCTGCTGCTGCTCACTCCACCCAAATAAATCCAGATTCATTAAATCCTGCTGAGCTGGAAGCACAGGCGACTCATCTTGAAATAGACCCGCAAATGACCTAACCACGAAATCCATCACAATCACCGCTTCCCTCGGCTCCGCTCCATGTTTCCACAGTGAAAATGAATATCTGGCTTGCACCTCCTTGGAGTGTGGCTGCGTGACGGCTATTTTGAACACCAGTTCTTGAAAGATGATCCACTTGGGGGATGCTAGCTTTTAATACCCCCCTCAAGACATATTGCGCACGAAAGAGAATCAATTTTCTTGTGGCACACAAGGAATTGCATCACACCAGCGAGTCAGTACAAAGGTTAAGTTTGGGCAGATGGAGAATATATGAAAGCCAAACTCAAGACTTTACTCAATTACAGCTGTCAATCACTCTGCCAGCCAGTCTGAACCTGTAGTGAGATCCGTTTACACCCTTCAGTTATTAATTATGAAATTGTGATGCCTTAATTACAGTTAAACTCCCAACTGTCAAGAACGGCTACACAAGTAGAATCTGAATCATGCTGAATCCCAGGTGACTTCTATTAAAATCAGATGACCAGAATGGGTATTATTTGAAAGTCCCCCCCAAGAGGAATACGATACCTCGGGTCATATTCTGCAAAGACCATGTAACCAAAACATTCAGTTTGCTAAGTAACAACTCCTCTGTCTCTCAGATCTGCCTTGCCTTTCGGTGGAGCCATGGCCAGCGAGAGGGTGATCCCAGTGATCGGCTTTGAGGCGATGGAATCCCAGAACTTGCCCGGCATCGCTCTGGACCGCATGTGTCGGAGGCCCAACTTCAACAGAGCCCCCAGGGGATGGGGCATCGATTACAAGCCTGAATCCAATGAACTATGAAGAGGGGCTGATCAGCTAAAGACTGGAGCTCCGACCGATGCTTGGTGCTCTCGTCCTACAAAGATGATCCCTCTGCTTATCAGTGGGCACTGCAGGAGAGAAAAACACTCCTGCATGATATTTAAAGTAGTTTGCTACTGCTGAGAGGTTTGACCAGATGCGCTAAACTCTAAAGACTGCTGAATCACGTCATTACATAAAGTCCAACAACAAAGTGCTGTCATGGGTTGAACAGCTGTTTGTTATCCTTTGCAGTACCTGATCCTGTCAATACCTGACACCCTCTTCATCTGATAAGTCTCACACTGACTTTACATCTTTGTTGTCTCCCATTATGTGAGAGAAATAGGAGAACCCCTCCCCTGAAATAGTTAAACAACTTAATTATTTATGAAACATATGCACTCTGCATGGATCAATGACAAAATTGGGTCATTTTAATGACAAGTGAAAAGAACATTCAAAGAAAGCCTTACAATAAACAAAGTAATTATGCTGTAGGATATTAAGATTGTGTCAAATAAAAAAGTAACTGAAAATTAAGTTTAAAAATGCTGCTCAGGATTGTTATCCATGTTGCACAATTTGACAAACACAAGTTTAACTGACAGTATGCATTTCTATATGTACAACGCTCCAGCCACAGGAGCCTTTAAAAACTATATGGCTCTGATCACATTGGCCAGTACTCTTATGTCTCTCTAGACACTGGAGCTGGTGCTGGTTCATTAACTGCAGGTGTCATAATAAAGCAATGTTATCCAGGAAGAAATCTCTCCTGGAAATAGTCTACGGGTTTCAGGCCCACTGACAGCATCTGAAGTGAAAGCACCTGACCAGGTACAATGACACCCAATCACAGTATAACTTCACTTTAGCAGCTAATCACCATGACGAGAGCCATGTGCAGCATGGGCACCCATGCGCTGAGGATCCTGAGAGGGGTAGTGGATTTGACCAGGTGGTCTCATGCTCATTGGAGGGGGCATTGGTGGAGCCATGTGACCCATGGGGTGAAACATTGGAGGGCCAAACCCTGTTTGAGCAGATGAAAAGGAAAGGAATTTGGCATTAGGCATACATATATATTTCCTTAGCGTTTGAAAAATGTACGATGCATTAGAGAAAAGCTGCATCTACGAGACCAGAGTAGGGATTTTACCTGGAGGAGGGTTGATGCCTGGAGGTGGAGGCAGAGCAATGTTCATAACTGCAGGAGAGGAGCTAGGGTCCAAGTTAAAGTAGTTTGCAGGAGCTTCTTCATCCAAAGCTGGTGGTGGTGGAAGAGCTACAGCACAAACAAAAATAGAATTAGAGAAACTAAATGACAAACTAATACATCCACTGTCCATTTCAATAATGTCCTATTATACATGACCAGAAAGAACAGGAATCAAAAACTCACGACACTGTTGACATTAGAGACTACTTTTAATTACATCCACACACGTGTTTGCAGACTTACCTCCAGGCAATCCAGGAACAGGATCCAGTCGGGTACCCATCTCACTGATGCCGTCTTTGATGCCCTCCTTCCCTCTTGCTGCCTGAGACCTAAAACAACAAACAAGTTATACTGTAAATAATATTCACGTCCCTTACTGTGTTTGACACACTGAATAGTGTGAATAAAGAGAAAGGTGTCCTGCCCTGCACACATTCTTTTGCCGTGGTTTAGCTCTTTTACATACATGTCTATATTAAAAAAGACCTGTGGTCAGTTGTTTACTCATTTGACTCGAATGGCATCATGTGGAGTTTAAAAGTAATAGGGATCTGTTACTTTCAAACACACACGCTCTCTGAACACTATCAACCGTTTCATAAGCAAACTATCACTACACATCTTCACATATCCTCCCATGCTGCTCTAGTAAGTGGGACTGTATGAAAGCCAAGAAATCAGAGAGGAGGAGCTTTTTTGAGTTTCATCCGCAGAACGCATGAGCAAGTGTCTGGGGGTCAGGTTGGGGATGGACATCCTTATGATTAACTTTTACCCCCTTGATTCTTACCTTCCCCACTTCACAGTGAGCCTGCGTCCATTAATGATGAGTTTGTTGAAAGACTTCTCAGCAGCCATTTCAGCTGACTGCCGAGTGGCAAACTGGATGAAGGCACACTGCTGCCTCTGGACGATGGTAATGGTGCGAATCTCGCCAAACTGGTAAAAGTGACTCCTGCAATAAAACAGATAAATGTCCAATAGATCAAAAACACTGGATGTTGGAAGGTTTAAAATTGTAACATCAGTCCTTTTATGACCATGAACATTCTACAATATTCCCAAAATTAGTAAACCCCACTCTCACTGGTGTCAAGGGGTTGTATAATTGTAATTAAAAAAAAAAAAATAATCCTTACTTGAGCTCTCCTTCAGTGACGGTATCTCCCAAACCCCCTATGTAGAGGGTGGAGATGGACTTGTCGTCTGGTGGGTCCAGTCGGGGCATAGTTGAGGCCCGTTTCAGCAGCTTGTCCGCAACTGGGTCATTGATGCCGTAGTAACGGTCCTTAATGTTCTGGTCAGCTAGAGGATCATCAGGATCTGTGGGCTTCTCGTGCCTGCATGAAAAGGACAACCACAATGAGAAAATACTGCACTAACTGAACCACAAGAACAAATCAATTTGTATTTTGCCTATGATAATAGGTACTCCAGAATAATGTAAAACTCAGACATAGAAAACAAGGAACTGCATATGCAGTCCTTTTCATGAAGTGCCGCTCACCTATAGGGACACTCCTCCCCTCTCTTACACTCTCCCTTCACCCAGAAGGAACAGATGTGCGGTCGGTTCCTCTTGTAGTATGGAGTGGTCCGGGCCAGTTTCAGCAACATATCACTGGAGCTGGGTGCTTTGCCCAACTGGCCGACTGGCCGTGTGCCATCAGTATTGGCTATCTGGTAACACAGGAGCAAATAGGCACAAATGACTGACCAAAAAAAGGCAACTTTTTAGAGCAATAGAAACTACTTAAGAATGTCCTGTTTTGTCGCCATTTTAAATTCAATCTTGAAAGGTGAACCAAACAAAGGGCTAATGATGGTTCATATCGACACTGCCAATGTTTTATTAATTGAATTCAAGCTCAACCCTGTCCAAAGTATTCATATTCTGTCAGAAAACAATTCTTAAAATACAGACATTGGACCAGATACTCACTATTTAAGGACTTAAATGTCCTGCACAGTTCAGGACATGCCATCAAGCTAATTGTGGCCTTTGTAGCTGTATCACAATAAACAGAACACACATTTTGATCGGCTTCAGAAAGCAATTATACCTCTCTCTCCATGTTCTGTGTGTAGTACTCCTTGTTCACATCCGACTTAGGAACCTCATCTTTTACTGATAGCCCAGTGTCTCTGACCTGAATAGGCAAACCTGTAAAACACAAGGTGTGACAAGGTAAAACAAATGTATTCTTTAATAAACAAATGTACACAAGCTCAATGATAATTACAAGGAGTTAGTTGCAGACTCACCATACTCCAGGTCCAGCAGACATGTCTGACAAACATTCTTCATTTTACTGCAAGTCTGACAGACCTCCGTTTTCTTGAAACGCATTCGTGTCCCTGGACACCATCTGAACACAGTAAACGGTCGCGCACAAATCTGATGGGCAAAGAATGAAAATTAATTAATAAATATGGAATACAGTGGCACAGTTTTAATCTAAACGTTGCTGTGTGCAGCATAACAAAGACTCAATATATTAATGGAAAACATACCTTGCATTCTTTCCCATACTTCTCCTTGGTCTATAAAACAAAGAATGAACAAATTTGAGCTTGCACACTCATTAGTTATCAATGCTAGAAGAAAATAACCTTTAAATAATTATAATGCACAATAAGGAAAACTCACCATGCGGATGTAAGGGTTTTCTCCTAAACATGTCTGACACAGAATTGGAAAATCCTGAAAGAAAAAAGGGAAACATTAATTTAAGACCAAGAATCATATCTGTTATTCATCCAACAGTCCTGCGATAGATTACATGATGTTGGCAATGTTAAATACGGGACTCGCTCACTTCTACTTTGACATCTGTCAAATGATGCGGTTTCAATCTAAGTGCTAGCTGCTGAATATGACCTCTTCTTAATCCATCCCAATGACAGCATAAGCCAAACGCCTAAATATAAGCAGCTCATGTGGTTCAAACGTCAACTAAAGTCTAGTGTTGCAAAGTGTATATTCTGGTGTGTTACTAAAACCAACATTGGCCAAAGGTTCTGTTGTGTCATGGCTCGAGAGAGAGGAAACGGATGTGTTGCCCTGTAAAGGTTATATGCATTTTAAGAGGAACAATGCACAAATAGAATGAACGGTTAAGAGTTGGTAGTCTGTTGCTCATGCGTGTTATATCAGTCCGTTTTCCACTACAATGACTAGCAGCAAGCATGGCTCATGAAGAACAATGTATAGAGCCGTTTGTAACGCAGACCACAATGTTTCGCATGTTTGCATAAGTCAAAATATAGAGTCGGATTCGGTCCTTTCCTGTGTTGCTCAGCTAAAGTAGACCGTTTCGACTTAACGACAATAGTTTACAACTGCAGATGAACGAGCACGTCCACTAACAGCTCGGTATGTCGGTTATCTGGATGATGGTGAATGCGACTTATTAGCATTAACTGATATATAGCGCTATTATTGTAGCCTGCTAGTGCTAGCCTTCCTTAGCTCAGTAGCTAACATTAGCACTAAACATATTACAGTAAAATTAACCGAGTGCTTGTTTAGAGGCCAATCTCTGTAGCCCATCTTCTGTAGCTCATACACTGTTGGGCCCATATGAACGGCGATGTTTTATGAATTAACGTTTACACTATCGTTCGTAAGAGACGTGTTAGGAAGGCAGCAGCCACGCTCTTACTAGCTAGCGTGAGCTAACAGTAGCTAGCTAGCTAGCTAATAAGCGAACAGAGCGCATTTGTGTCAAACTGTGAGATTTAATGGCCCAGTTGCATCCCATAATGTAACTGAGAATTGCCGTGTTTTAGTCAAATGCTCTGTACAGTGAACTACCCCGCTATTTTAACGTACCGCGTCTTCCCAGTTCTGTCTATTGTAGGTGTTGGATCCTAGGGACGTCGCCATTTTGCAGAATGTGAGCCAAACGGCGCCGCAAGAGCTGTCGGACCACAATGCACCGCAGCAGACAGCCACGTTTCACCTTAGGTGTCGCCCTATTTCAATAAACTATCAGACATAATCCAATGTAAGAAAATGTAAAATGTAATAAGCAGATATAAATATTGGGAAAGTAGAAATACTTGCTGTGTATCACAAGTAACTTTGGCACCAGCCGTTTACATTTAAAGCTGCATTAGTTCCTATAAGGTTAATTGTTTTGCTGTAGTAACTCTCATGATACACAGATATATGGCAGGCCTTTACAATATAGTAACATTGTTACTTTATGCCACAGTTTACATTTCTACACTACATGTCTTAGACAGGGGTTGTACATTTTACACCAATACCATTAGCTGGTAGTTTTAGTTTCTTTGTAGATTAAGACTTTACACAAAATGTATTGGATTTACATTTTGCCGATAATGCTTACTTACATTAGATTTTGAGGACCTTTGCTTGTTATGCAAGTATTTTTACCCTCTGGTATAATACCTTTACCCCCACACACCTGTTACTGGCAACGTGTGTGTGTGTGTGTGTGTGTGTGTGTGTGTGTGTGTGTGTGTGTGTGTGTGTGTGTGTGTGTGTGTGTGTGTGTGTGTGTGTGTGTGAGTGAGTGAGTGAGTGTGAGTGAGTGAGTGAGTGAGTGAGTGAGTGAGTGAGTGAGTGAGTGAGTGAGTGAGTGAGTGAGTGAGTGAGTGAGTGAGTGAGTGAGTGAGTGAATGAGAAAAAGAGACAGAAGACAGAGTGCTGGTGTGTGTGAGCTTGTATAAGCCAATTGTGTGCACCACTTACCGTTTATCTATCCACCTGTTCCAGTTCAGGTCAGGGTGTCTTTGCTGTGTGAAACTCCAATTAGCGGGGCATAGGATGTTTGAGATTACAGTTGGGTATTAAGCCCCTACTGTTTATTTAAGGTCAGGGCGAGGTTTTGGAGGAGTCAAAAGACAGGGATTAGATCCAGGCCTGAAGAGCTGGCAAATCTGTCATAGTGCAGCTTCCATTCAGAAGGTCACGCTGTACTTTTAGGCTACTTCCAAATGAAAAACATCTTCTCTTCTCGAGTTACATTCTGAGTTGCATTGTGGTCATAAGCTATAGGTAATGCTGATTATTGATCAACACATGCTCATGTCATCATATTTCAAGAGAAAGGCTTCAACTGAAAGCCTCCTCCACCTGTTTCCCTCCAGTTGCATAGTTTGTGTCTTGCCTTGTGTTTAGGGGTACACTGAGGTAAAGTCATCACCCTCTTTTTGTTAATGAGTTGTGTTACTCTGTCTCCTCTATCATGTGATGTGGACGAGACAGTCAGAATGGTCAGCTTTGTTTTAGATTTTGCCATTCTGTAATCAAAACCACCATCCGGATCACAAGGTCAGGGGACATATTGGTGTCCCCTGACCTCACAGCTGCACAGCTGCTGTTTTTCTCTCTCTCCATTCAACATATTATATTCTGAGAATGGTTGCTTCTGTTGATGTTATGTATCATTTGTGCAGCACTGGCTCTGATTTGTGCACAATTTACGTGTTCACATATAATCATTTTAATATTTACTTCCTTTGTTTTCCATATACTATGTTTGGTAAGCTAGCTATTCGTTTTCAATATAATCTTTGTAGCTATAATATAATTGGAGTTAATTTATCCTGAGTCACTATGACTGAGAAATATAAATATATACTTGAGTTATAGGGATATTGGAGTGATATTTAAAATTTGTTATTGTTATAACCTAAACCAATTTTCCCTTTGACACACAATTGTAAAAATGTACTGTAAAATGTACACATATTGTTTACATCACTGGCAAGAAAACGGAAAGAAAGGAATCGAAAAGAAAAATAAATAGGAATCCCAAGAACTTTCAGGATTATCCCAGTATCATGCACTGCACAATTTAATTCCGATAAAAGTATTGACACACAGACACATTTCACCAGGGCTATAATCTCATTACTAAGAACACGGACGCAGATAAAACCCGCGACACGAATATGACTGCACGGATCTTTCTTTGAGGAGATGTGTAGTCACTACATAGTGCATACATGTGTGCGCATATCAGAGACAAAAAAAGTGCTGTGCGGGCGCCTCCTGTCGACAGTTATGGGCCACTGCCGGTGCACTGAGCTGCAAAAAGAGAGGGGCATTCTCAGATTTCCCGATTTCTCCCAGCCGAGTCCGCTGTGCCGCTTCCACATCACGGCCGACAGCAAACCGAGACGACGACGACACGCGCGCGCTTCACTCCTGCAATCACCCCAAGTGGACGGCGTAGTCCCCGAACCCACCTAACCTCAAACAAGGTGAGTACATCGGCGCAACGCGAGTCACGGCGCGGTGTTTTCGCACACATTTCGGTATGGCTAACGTGCACGACCGAGAGCCCCGCCGCTCGGTCTCCCAGGCCAGGCTAGTGAACATTGTCTGGCGCAGACGGAGAATGAGGCCAGTTTTTCGGCCTGACTCCCCGGCTGGAAACGTGAAGCCCCGGCGACATAGTGGAGGCTCGGTTCAGCTTTCAGCGTCCAGCCCGCCCGCACGGCGCCAGAAAAAAGGACGCTATCTTCTTGATGCGGCTCGGGTGGAAGTTTGTGCTCAGGAGAGAGCCGCGTCCGGCTGCTCCGGTCTGTGATTTAATATCGGAATTCCTTTATCCAGCCGGATACCGTAATGCAGCCCGGCAGCAGCTACGCGAGGAACTAGTTTGTGTAACTTTGCAGCAGCTGTGATGTATAGAGTATTTACCCAACGCTCGCCTCAAGTTAGCTTTTACTACTTGGCGTCAATGTGGCCATTTAACCCCAAACGGTACAGTCTAGCGTGTCCCGTGCAACGGGAAAGGCCAACCGATGTTCAAATTATAATTAAAGGTCGATACGACTCTGCCACCTAATCTAATAGCGCGGCACAAGAGAACCACGGGAATGCGACGAGTGCGTTAACATTATCCAATTTGTCCAAATGATTTCGGGGAACTTGGGTTAATTATCAGCTGTGATTACAAACTCTGTGTTATGACAGATGATGCATCAGGCTATTATGTAGCTACCTGTAGGAATCCTGCAGGCTGATTGCTACTAATATTGCCCCTCAGTCAAATTTCTGTGTGTGTGAGAGTGTGAGTGTGATAATGCTGACTTTGACATATCATTCTCTAGTTTTAGCTTCCATAAAAAAAGTAGGGCAGTTTGGGATGCATGGAGCCAGTTGTAAGTGTGTTTTGATGTTGTTGTTTCCAAGTGGATATAGAGGCTTTTGCACAATGCACTGATGAGACAGTGTCTTTTCTTAAATAGGATCTTTTTTTTTTTTTTTTTTACTGTGTGAGGCTGCTTTGTTAACCTTTGTTGAGCATCTGCATCGTCGTAGCTGCATCTGTTAAATACTAAAAACACTTGACTTGTCTGAAGCAAAAAGGGGCAGTCCAGACCTGCCTGAAATTGCTGCCTTGGGGTTTGTGCGCGTGCACCTATGTGAGTAAGAGATTACTAAAGGAGACTCAGAATGACTCACGTTCAGAGTGTATTTGGCAAAGTCATGAGGACTTTCCCTGCGTTTTGCCTCAGCTGTAGACGTTCTTGGAACTGAAAAGTGCAGTCCTTCTGGTTTTATGTATCATGAGATTTTTTCAACCAGTGCATCACATTTTTGCTATTCCCAAGCCATGTGTTGTTTATCACATGTTCCACCCATCATTTGAAAAAAAAAAAAAAAAAAATGTAGGGCTTATTCCATTTGCAGATTAGAAAAAAAAAAGAGCGTGGTTGCCGTCATTTGTTTGTCAAATTTGTGGAGAGCTGAATCTTAAGTTGCGCTCTATTTATCAGTGCCAACTGTTTGTCTGGTTGTTCTAACCCTCCATCTGACTGCTCCCACTGGCTGCCAAACATGCTGTGATCTAGCGCTTTCAGTTGATGAAGGCTGCCACTGCTGCCGCAGCCATTTGATCGTATATCAGCATCTCTTCACTTAGATATGCCTGCGAAATGCTGCAACTGAGTTACACTGCCTACACACGGAGGTTGATAAAATGCTGTGGGCCTGACAGTAAATGACGGATCGCGTCACCAAACGGTGTTTGGACGTTTATCAGAATGAGACATGATCACAGACAATTTGTCATTTTAGATTTTAGGCTTGAATGGGGAAGAGTAAGAAGAATATTGTTGTCAGCCATCGCTCCGACTGCTTTGCTGCTCTGCATCTCCGCATTGAGGAGGATGTGGGGTTCAATTGTAGTGAAGTATGCCATCACATTTAATGCTTTACACAAGCTAACTGTTGGGAACTTTGGTGCCCAACAACTTGCCATCTCTTGTATTTTTCCATGTCAGTGCCCCTTGTATCCACACTCAGTGTGTGTGTGGGGGGGTAGACCTCTCTTTAGAGTGGGGCTGAAGCCAGGCATCTTTCCAGAACTCAAGTCCCCCCCAACCCTCTCTGCTGGGTATAAGCACTGCTTTGTGCCACAGCACTGCTCCCTATGGTTCTTATTCATTTACTACTACAACACCACTGGCTCCACTAGATACTGGAATCTACAATTGGAAGTGTACCCAAAATAGCCTGCTGTTTGACAGACCAACTCAGATGTTTCCTCATTAAGTCAAGCTTTTGGATTAAAACACCAGAATGCAGGAGGAAGATTGTACTATTGTACAATAAGTAAGTTTGTATTGAAATGCCGGTTTCTGCCTGGAATGTGGCTGCGGCATTTGTTGGCTTAGGCTGTGCTATCGTGAGGGGTATTGGAGAGCAGGAGCAGAGTAAATGCATTTCAAACGGCACAGCACAACCGAGTATTAGCAAATGATCCGATAGCATCTGTAATCCTCGGGAAAACCTGGAGAGTTGTTTTTTGAATACTGTTAGCCTCCATCAGATAGTTGGCAGGCACTGGGGGTGTCCACATGTGTGACTGGCTGGCTAGGCTAGCGGCGCGGCTGAACGCTACAGTATGCAGGCAGATCAGATTACTGAACGATTAGCCATGGCCTCCTATCCCCGGCCCAGGGAAATGATTTTCCACTGTCATAATTCCCTAGACTGAATTACGCAGGCCAGTGACTCAGAGATACTCAATTCTACAGGCCCGAGTACTGCTCTGCATAACTGTTGCTCTCTGGAGATGGGAGATGTGGTTGCACTATTGTTGCACTCAAGGACAGAATAGTTATCTAATTGGAATTTCTAGTTGCGCTAAAGCGTGGCGAGTAGTGTGACCCAGCATCAAATGCTGAGCCCAGTGTGAGCGTTATTGGGATGTTTACCGTTTGGTTGGGCCCGAGACAGGAAGGAGGCAGCAGACAACTGGAAAAACGGTTCCAAAAGTGTGAACTGTCCCTCACACGTCCTTCTATTGTGAGACGTGTGTCAAAAATGTGAGCACATGTCAGACGGGCGATGAGGCAGTGTAAACCAAGGCCTCTAGTGGAACTTTGGGGAATGGAAAGATAGACGAGAGAGAGAGGGGAGAGGAAAAGTGGGAGAGGCTAGCTGGGGGAGGTAGGACCATGTTTCCAAGGTGCCTACCCCCCGAGGCAGGAATCCGATACATTCCAGAGGTTCCTGTATCCAGACGAATAATGGTGACTAGGGTGTAGCGTTTCATCAGATGAGGAGCGTAAGTGCTGGGAAAGTAAGAGCTATGTCATAGGCTGAGAGGTAGCCAGCTCTGGTTGCCTGAGGGATCGGGAAATACACCAGAAGAACAGGACAGATTGTGTGAGATATGGATTTATCCCCAGCACAGGACAGCATGTTTTTATTATAGCTTCTTTAGTTATTGTCACCCACTCCCCACCGTTTAGATGTAGACCTTTTCATCATTTTAGGCATTTAGGCAACGGATTACAATAAAAGGCAAACTCTAATCGTCTGTTGTACTCTGTTATATTCTGATTAGGCCCATAGGGGCAGCTAAACTCGTCCTTAAATTACTTCTGACCAAAAAGTCATTAGATCCTGCTTGGCTACACTCTCGACAAGTTATAGCATGAAGCAGAATTGTGTGACATTTCTCTTCATGTCAGACAAATTCGCAAATGACACGGTACCAAGAACAAGAGCAAATCCTTTTCCCGTGTAGCAGAGTTTTCATCCCCAGAAATGTATTTCTTGCCAGCTCCTAAGCTAAAGGCTATTTATATTGCAGACACAGAAAAATACCCCGTTTTTATTTAGTGGTCAAAAAACAAGCTGTCGGGTGTTAATGGACTTCACCTCAGCCATTCCAGCGGACCCTCGGGGTACAGCGCGTTCATGCACTCGACGAGGGAGCTCTTGGCGCTGGCCTGTTAATGAAGCCGTTTTCAGAGCTGGAGAGATGCAGTAATGGGAACGCACCTCTTCACTGCGGGATATTCTAACCCCGTCCTCATCATAAGTGCTATCAGTCATAGGATATGATACGATTAGATGTAGTCTCTGTCCGTGTAGCCTGTCGGAAGGCTCGTTTTCAGAGACATGTTTGTCTTGCCGTGGCGTTGCACTAAGTAAGGCATGCTTATCATTTATATTGAGGAATTTTGAGCATGCTGTTTTTTGGGGTCAAGGTTTTGTACTATTACCAAGAGAACATGAAATCTGCGATGAAGACCGTGCCATGTAAATGTTCCACATTAGCCGTACATCATTGGACCTATGGCTTTGTGCTAAAGGCTCACTGATGTGAGCACGGAGGGCAGACAGGTGGAGGGGAGGGGGGTCTGCATGTTTACCCAGTTGTCTGGTGGCCTCGCCGGGTCTGGCTGCACCACAGATCTCACACACATTCTCTCACCTCCTTCAGAGCTTACGTGTGCACGCCCACAGTCGTGCATGCCTCCGGTTGTTTACCATTCATACAGTATAGTGGAAACGGTTTGGCTTCCCATTGAGAAAAGCGCTCCATTAAATCAGGCTTCTTCGTGTAACATTTAAACCGATGTCTTGAGACAAAACAATACTACATTTTCAGTCATTTTTTTAAAATTATAACATTATAAATGGTACCTTGTTGGAAAAAAACCTCTTGACTAACGTGCACATGTATGATGTCAAATGCAAAATGGGTTTTTATTGTCGGTATCATTATCAACACTGATCAAAATCTTACACTAGCTTTAATAGGGAAGCTGAAATGGATGTAAAAACACTTTCAGACTAAACTGATTGCAGAGCTGTTCGTTAGCTACGTATGTATTAACTGACAGCTTAGGTTTTAGTCGGTGCCCCTCTCTCCTCAACAAGCGTAGCTGTCTTTTCTTCAACTGTTTGACCATTTTTCCTGAAGATTATACAAGACCACGGCCCAATGCTGTCAGGAAGACTGTTTGCGTACCAGAGTTTGTGTTTACAGTGATGTCACGGCAAACAGGGATATTGTTGGAAAGTGAGGAGTGAACACCTACACAAGGTCAAGGTAGAGGTTTCAGTTTTCTTTTGTTCGCCTGCGATGAGAATAGAGTGTGTTGTTGGCCAGGACAACAGTACAACATGGAAACGGGCACGTCTGTGACACACACAGACCAGGCCGGAGCTTCGTGGCGTCCCACCAGGACAGCGGGACTGGGTAAACTTTAGCAGGACATCTGGTGCCCCGTGCCCCTGCTCTCTTCCCTCTCTCTCCCCTGTCTCCTGGCCTCAAAGCAGACCAAGCCACCACACCACAGCAAGTCATCTGGTGTTCAGCCGGCTCCCATCTGTGAGTGCATTTGGCTTCACTGCAAACAAAGCATTGTGGCATGCAAGCGGCCTCCGCTACTTCTAAACAACTCAGCCCTGCTATCTAGCTCAATCTTTGGGTGGAAACTATGAGTGCATTGCCAGGGTTATGGGTCATCTCCATTTCAATTCATTAAATTGCATCGAGGCATTGAGAATCCACCGTAACAAACTGACCACAGCTGATGGCATACCTCTTCTCCATTTTGAATTGCTGAGGTGGAAAGAATTGTAATGGTGCCGACCCGAGGTTTAGCTGCTGGCAGCTCCAAGCGTACCCCTCCACTGATCCGAGGCGGTGCCGTGTCTGCCCATCCTGCTGTCTCTCATCCATCGTGTGTGTGTGTGTGTGTGTGTGTGTGTGTGTGTGTGTGTGTGTGTGTGTGTGTGTGTGTGTGTGTGTGTGTGTGTGTGTGTGTGTGTGTGTGTGTGTGTGTGTGTGTGTGTGTGTGTGTGTGTGTGTGTGTGTGTGTGTGTGTGTGTGTGTGTGTGTGTGTGTGTGTGTGTGTGTGTGTGTGTGTGTGTGTGTGTGTGTGTGTGTGTGTGTGTGTGTGTGTGTGTGTGTGTGTGTGTGTGTGTGTGTGTGTGTGTGTGTGTGTGTGTGTGTGTGTGTGTGTGTGTGCGCTCCTCTCACTGTCGATGCAGGACAGGTGTTGGCAACCCTGAGGTCAGTCCAGATGCAGCTGGGGCATCTAGACAGGAGAACGGCTGGAGACTGCAAATGACAGCAGGATGAATGAGCTTTGTTTTGGCCAGTTTTATTCAGAGTGTGCAGCTTCGAATGGGGTCAGTTGTGATGGTCAGGTGGTGTAACGGTTGGGAGCTCTCAGCGGGACGTGCTACAGCCACAAGCATTTGGTCCTCACAGGGAGCCTCGGAGGCTGTTTGGGTAAAGAAGCTAAACTGAAGGAGCCAAAGTGGGGCGTGCAAGCCTGCAAACACAAACACCACCCTACCCCCTCTGTGAAGTGTTAAGTGGCCGGATATGTTGGTTGAATGGGACACAGGTGTCTGGGCCACGCTGTGTGTGCCTAGCCAGAGTTCTGTGTTTGTTTTCTCTCTGTAATGGCCCCCGACTCTCTGCTGCAGCGCCACCAGAGCTCAGTGGCTCTCAATGGGCCGGGGTGGAGGCCCCCTCATTTTTTTTCTCCCCTTCCACGGTGGGACCGAGCAGTGGATGAACTTGAGTCACCAGTTTGATAATGAAATTCAAGACATCCACCAACACAATGCCGAGGCTACACACTGAGCAAGCCTGGTGATTTTCAGATTCCTCTTTCTTCCTTTATTCTACCCTTTATCCCTCCGTTGCCTCTGATCTCCAGCAAAGTAGGCGTTTGAAGTTGTCAAGACTCTGGCTTTACTGTTGAGTCCTCAAAGTGCTTGTGTGACAGGTAGAGAGGAGCTGGAGGGGAGTAATCTCACATAGTCCACAGCCTCCACTGTCTCCATCCTCCATGCCCTTGTCTCCCACTTGCCTCCTGCACATAGGCGTAGTCGCTGCCGTGATGTCACTGCGCTGAGTTCCCCTTTGTTGAGTAACAGCCTAAAGGTGCGCCACGGGTTATGGTGGAGACGCACACACACCGCCACCATAACCACATGCTGTGCCGCCCCAGGGAGCGCAGCAGGGTGAGGTAATGGGTTGTTAACCCCTCAGCCACCTCCCATGTTTGGACGTCGTGCCATCAGCAGTGGCCACTATCACCGCCCTGATCTGATTGTTTGAGTAAACCTGTGGCCTCTCCAGATGGCCTGGCCTCTGAGCTGGTTTATGATAACCATACAGTTAATATCTGGCCCACATAACGCTCACCCCCCCCCCTCCCCACAGACTCTGCTGCTCTCATTTCTCGCTACCACCCTCTGTGCTATTGTCTCTCATGCCTTCTTCTGAGTACCCTGTTTTATTTCTTCATTTCACTCATCTTTTTAAATTCCAGAATCCATTTCTTTTGTCCCCAGGCACAACGGGTGAAGGCTAGAGACGGTGTAGCAAATTAAATTTGGTCTCCCTCTTATGCTCCCCTTGGACGTGGGCATGATGGAACAGTCGAAGGAGAACAGGAGCAAAAAAATCTGGAGGAAAAAGCCCATTTCCCATGCATTACTGTCTCTTTCCTGGGGGGCTAGTGGAGTAACACCAACACCTCTATCGCTTTTTCCCCCTGTCTTTTAATTTTCTTTTTCTCCTCCCTCCCTCCCTCTCGCTCTCGCTGCTGCTGTTCCTTCTCAGGCAACCTAACCTGAAGGTCTCTCTGCTCTTGCTACTACTGCTAACACAATCTGACCCAGTTTATTAGTTTGGGTCTAGTGAATCATTAATCGAGGTTATCTAACTGTTCCTGTAATGATTCCACTGTAACTTGGGTGTCAGAGCCTCTCCGCGTTCAGAACCAATCAAGCCCTGTGCTTCTTGTTCTACACATTTGTACTCTATCATAACCATCTTGCAAAAAAAAAGAAGAAGCATCGACCCTCAAGCTAGACTATATGTTTAATAGGTGTGCCATGCACTGTAATATGTCATTGTGTCAGAGCACAATACGAGGACTAAGTGCACTGAATGCAAATTAATCTTGTGGGATGGCAGCAGCTGAATAGAGTGTGGTTTTGGGGAAAGGAGGTGAGCAAAGGGAGGGACAGAAGGAGGGCTAATAGTGGCGACAGAGAGGAGAGGGAGAGAAAAGAGCATGTGAGGAGGAGGAGGGGGGGGATGTGGGATGTAGTCATCGCCAGGCCCATTCATCATGCAATGCCTGCTGGGATGCGCTGGGGTCAGTCCCGCACAACACAATTACAGCCTGTTCTGGTGTGTTGTGCTCGGCTCCACTGTGTTCCGACTATGTTCTGTTGTCTTTTGTTAGATTTCCTCTGTTCTACCTCTTGTTTCTCTCTCTGCTCTGTTGTGTGCGCTCTTGTTCGGTGGCAGATTTCCTCCCTTTTTCTTCTGTTCCATATTTTCGAACTCGCTGCTCAAGCTATCGCTAGATGATCAGCGGCAGTTCTTTGAGCAAAACATCTCAATTAGCTGAGTTATTGTTTGTGTCTTTGAGTAAACTCTCTTTGTCTTTTGCAATTACTTGCCACAGTCTTTTGCCCGCGTGGTGTAGCTTCCCGGGCTGCGGTACCATCCATTGCGCAGCCGTCTTCTTTCGTCCCCATCTGAATCGCAGCCGCAAGCTTGATTCTTGTGATTGACGGGCCTGGTGAGCATGGGGGTGTGAGATTCTAGTAAGCATGTTGTTTACCCGGCCTGCCTGACAGTCCTCTAAGGTTCTACAGATGTTTCCAGAAAGCTGTAAATATCTGCCGTGTGCTCTTAATGTCGGTTGACAGCATATCCGATGATAAGGATATCCATGTCTTTCTGTGCCTGGCTATTCTTCATGCAGTGAAAAAAAAGAGTTTTCTCTGCCAGGAAACCTTTGAGGTGGTCTGAAGGCCGCAATGAAAGCGTCACGCAGGGATCCAGCAACATCAACTGTTGAAGACGGTCCAGATATTTGTGTTAACATCATAGGACATGGCAGGGCTTTTATGTTATGGTGGCATCTTGCCTGAGAAACAATAGATGAGGAGGCATAGATCCCCCCTGTATATATAGATAGATGGAGGATGCTCTCATCTCATGTAGGAGCAACTTGCTGCATATATTTAGATTTAACTATTTGATGCTTTAAGGAACACACTTTATATTAAGTCTGCTGTTTTCTTAAAGACCCAGTGAGTATTTTATTTGGGATAATAAGCATGATGGGTATAATCAGCATGTAGACAATTAAAAATATAATAACATTTTGATAAAGTATTTTTGTTTCTCTAGTGATTGTGATTTGAAAATATATATATATTTTGATTAATTTGTCAATTTATCAAATATTTGTTTATTTAGTAAAAGAATTCATCATGTGTTCCCTAACCCCAAGTTATTTCCAATCACCAGTTCAAAACCTTCAAATGTATAAAGGGCTTTCATATGTGACACATATTTCAAATTTTTAAAAGCTGAAACTATGAACTGTTTTTGCAAATTTACTTGAAAACTGACTTAATTTAATACACAATATGTAATATACTACACTTTATGATGTTAACATAAATGGTATCAGTAAATATTGAGGGGCTGTCAAGTGTACGCCTTGTTACTTGATGAGTTATAGGTCCCAGCTCTGTGTTTAGATGTTTAATGATGGGCTGCTAGTCCTTGGTTTACATTTGGATGATCAATTCTGCTTTTAATAAATTACATCATTAGTACAACTGGTCACATTTTGTAATATATCAAGCTGATTATGGTGAAATATTATGCTGCTGAAGTTGCTTTTTGTTTCTTTTTTTTTAAATAGCATTCTTCCTCATATAGCCTTGTATGTAATTTTGATGGCTAACCTGTCAAAAACAAATCCTGTAAATGACAAATACTCTAAAAATGTATTCTTGGCATAAACATACTGTTTAATATGATTCATAGGATTTCCAGTTGCTGAAGGACTTCTTGTAACGGAACAAAACTCCCCCAAAGAGCTCAAAAGTTCACTTGCTCGCGAAGGATGCATTGGGTGGTGGCTCGGCTGATGAGAACTAATATGAAGCCCAACGATTGACTGGAGGAATGACACATCTTTGCCAGAATATGCAACGGTTTGTAGCACAAGTATGTAGCATCTGGAAACAATCAGAAACAATGGATTGTCTAAAGCAGGCTCCATGTCAAACTGTATGGAAGCTTCTCCTTCCTGACTTCCTTGAGTTTTGGTCTCTTGAGACAAAATTGGGAAGGAGTTGGATGACAGAGAGAGAGTTACTTGGCATTCTTTGATTTGAAATTCATCTTAAAACTCAGCACTGAACCTCGTACATACTCAAAAACGTTTGGCGGATTGGCAGAATGAGGGTAAAAATCATATCCTCATTCCAGGCATGTCAGCTATGGATGGCCTTGGCTTAATGATATTGGATTCTCACTGAATGATATCACTTGCATACAGTATAAAGGACTAACCCTTATCTGAAAGATTCATATACCCCCTATAAAGGCTAAATTCAATGAACAATAAATTAATAAAACTGACACCATTACGGCGGACATTTCTTTTATAGTTGGTCACCGCTTGGCTATCATCAACAGATAAGCCAAGTGTCGTTAATTTGAAGTGGCCTTTGAGCTCTTTTTGTATAACCGCTAAACACGGCTGTATTGTGTAATCAAGGACGAGTTCTAACAACATCTCACGGCGGCGCTCTGGGTTGCCAAGAACACCTGCCCGCCCGGTGCCTCCTCAACCTGCAGACGCAGCGGCTCGTCTGTCGTCGAGTTGTCTTTTGTGTGCCCTGATGAAGCCGGGGAGACGTGACGACATGCCTCGCGTTTCCCTCTTCACCTAATTGTGTTGATGTGGAGGCTGATATTAGTGCGGCGGTGGTTAATCTTCCCAGTGAGAGGAAATGGCGGAGCCATCAAGGGATACGACACAGCTAATTAGACTTGTGTACGCTTCCATGTGTGAGGTGGGGGCGAAGTGGGATGGAGCGAGAAAAGAAAATGGCTTATTTCTCCTTTTTAAAAATAAAAAGTTTTTCTATATTGATTTGAATGGGCACTGAAGGTCTTGCATGTGTGTTCAATCTTTGAATGTCAAGCCGCTTAATGACGGCATCCTCTTTCAGGCGAGGGACAACTGGGGGAAACCTCAACATTCATTACAGCCTGACATTTTACCCACTGCACAAAACACCATCACAGAGTCTGAAATTAAAACCATTTGAAGTTGCAAATGGCCTACTGGTACAATAATGCTGTTTTTGGCCTCCCCATCCCCCGAGAAAAGCTGTTAGTTGTTTTGACTGATTAGGGCCCGAAGCCACCGGCTCTCAATGAAACGGAAGACAAAGCTTCAACCCTTGCTGCTGGAAAATCAGGAGCAATGAATTAGTGATAAAGGTATTAAAGGCAACACCATTAGAGGGTCTGTCGGGAGGAGGTGGACTTCTTTTCCTTGCAATTTACAGAGTAGGTAATTTGCAGTCCAAAGGAATACAAGTGAAATGCTTAAGATTTCTTTTTCCTTTTCTCTCGGTTACTTCTCTGCTTCTCTCCCTCTGGCTACCGGTGACCGTGATATTAACCGTATCTCACTGTCCTCGTGTGACCTAGAAGTCACCGTGTGAGGAGTGGTCGACTGTTCTGCCTCTCGGCTCTCACTGGAGCTCGATATGCGCTATGATTCCATCGCTCTGGGTGGGAGGAGCCAATAAAATATTAAGATTATGTTGCTGGCTGTCACACCCCACTTGCTTTGAAGTACTGCGCCAGCACATTTTTTTACAAAGTCATAGTGTGATTTCTTTTTTTTTTCTTCCCCATCCCAAAGAACGCCTGAGGCCCTGTTTGATTTGGTTTTGTATTCCGACCTTTTGCCAATGACATCCACACCGCTCATGCCCCGTATTGACCGTTAGCACACACATATCTGTCAGGCTGATGGTGACACCGTTTGCCACATTGCCCGCCGCCTGGTCCATCTCTGTTAGTGGAGGGAGCTCAGTCCTGTCACCTGAGGGATAAAGTGTATGGTGGAAACTTGTATCCTCTGAGGTATGCGGGGCAGATGCAGACCCTCCGTTGGTTCAGCTGTTGCGCCCTGTGCCGACAGCGAGGCCCCGGCAGGTCTCCGTCTCTGTTGTTGGAGGCGTTGTAGAGCTGGGCGAGATATTTATGGTTTGCTTTGCTGTGAGGTTTTCATGCCTCTTTAAATCAGAATTTAGAGTCAGGGTGGTCCTTTTGCAGGGGTCACTTTAGTTCCTTTGTGTTACTTATACCATCTAATTTCAACCGTAAGGACTTGTTGTGTAACAACATGTTCTTCCCAAACGCTACGCCTCTAACCTCTTGTACGACATATTTACCATGACTCTGGTTGGTGGTTATGGTTTTGTTAAACATGGTGGCTTCAGGTCAGCCCACTTGAACTGCGGGCAGCAGGGTGCCAATTATTTTTCTACTGCTCGAAGCAGCTCTCAAAACAGACTCGTTTTTTCTGACTAAAAACTAATTAAAACATTTTTTGCCCACATGCATTGTACAAAATTAGCCAACGATGAGCTCCCAGGAGTCACAGTAATCAAAAGCATACTGTACTTCAACAAACTGGCCGACAACACAAAATAAACAGGATCAAATGAAGAACCTACAAATCATTGGCAATTAAAAAAAACTAGTATCTTAGGAACTTTTAAGGTGTTTCCCTTGGAGAGGACAGGTTAAACCTCTAGTAAAGAGTAAAAAGGTTGCCTTTACTACCTTTTTTGACGGCAAAGCTAGTACATTGTGTTTCTATCGGCTGAGCTTTTCTCCTCGTCTCAGAGGTCACATGCTGTCATCAAGGGTCGTGGTACTAGATGACTGGTGCATCGGATGGAGCGACCGTCTCGGTGACCTCAGCGGGATGTTCACATCCGCCTCTGCACGTTCCCTCACCTGCTTCCATTATATTAGCCCGTGACGGCGAGCAAAGTAATGGGAGGTTACAAGTTCCTGTCTTTGTGCGATCTGTCTTGTGACAGCTGGGTAATGCACATCACACTGTCTCCCTCAGCCGGCACATTACCTTTCCGCAGCCTCGCCCAGTCGGTTGATATGACGGTTTTTTGCTCTCATCAGCTGCTTGCTCTAATTAGATGAGGGTGATTTCAATAAAGTTACTGTCGTCCTCACTCCATTAGTTATATTAACACTCGGATTCCTGCCCCTGAGTCGTCTATCTATCCTCCGTCTTTCACCGGGGGGGGGGGGGGGGGGGGGGCGATGCTCTTCTTTTCATGGATCTGTGTAACCTAGTTACTGAGGCCCAGCAGGGAAGGCCAATCAATTAATGAACAAAGGAGCCCGCTCACTGAGAAGCGGCGCGAGTCTGGGACTCTAAACGGGGCGCTCCCAAAACATGGTCGCTGTCAGTTCAGTGCTCATCTGATGGATGTTGTTTTGCTTTGTTGTTTTGCGCTTGTCTACGCGTTCAGAAGAGCCTAAAGCCAGTGGATGCTGCTGCGGTACCTGTTCAAACGCACTACCATCCAATATCCAGGTGTCTCTTATGGAAAATCAGTTGTGAAAGAACTGAACATGGAACGGGCAGCCGGCTGTCGGAGGACTTTGAAAAGGGCCCGCAGGACCATTTGGACACTTCTTTGATCTTTAATTTATATTATTTCATTTTTATTTGGCTTTATTTTGCTTTCAGTGGTGTGTAGTCATACCCTTGCTTATTCTCCAGCTGAGAGGGACTGTGTTGTATAAAGATTGTTTAGCATATGAAAGAAAAAACAATGTTGCTGGCTTTGGACACACACACACACACACACAAACTCTTAGAAAAGATAATAAACAGTGAAAGAGAAAGATGGCTTTGAACATTTTGAGTCATTATGTTTTGTCATAATTGAGATGTGGGTAAATGGACTGTAGCATTTTCTGCCACTGTGTTGTGAAAAGGCTGGAAAGCGTGTGCTTCCCTCGGACGAAATGTGCAGCAGAGCCGACAAATAAGCTATGTGCCGTGGTCAAAGGTTAATCGTCCATATTCAGTGATTCTGATCGGTCTCCCATGGCAACAAGCAGATTTGGACGGACAGGCCTCCTTTCTTTCTCCACCTGTGCTCACTCACTATCTTTCACCACTTTCTCATCCTTCCCTTTTCTCAGTACTTCTTTTCATCCTATTGAATCCTTGTTTTTTACCCCGCCACATCCCTCATTCTCTCTTATCTTTCTTCTTTCCAGCCTCCCGGTCCCTCTGTCATCCCTCTTTCTTAATCCGGCTATTCGTCCCGAGTGTTCCCCTCCCTGGAGTTTCCAGCTCTGCCTCCCTGTGTGTGAGATCAGGGAGCAGGCTGTTGTAACAAGCTGTTGAATAATGTAAGCAGCGCAGGGCTATATGCCAGAGTTTCAGTTAACCCTTTGATCTCCGATCACACAGTGGGCGAGGCGGACGCATCATCAATGACAGCTCGACAGCCCGAAGGCCTTTTCGCTTCCGTCTTGCTCCCACCTCTAGCTAAAGGCTAAAGTTCCCCATCCGGTCCCATTGTCACGACCTTTGTAAGCAGGCACACAGTGAGCGTCCCTATCCTTTGTTATTCTAACACTTATGTATAATTAAAGGGTTAGAAAAGGCGATGCTGAATAATTGATATTGGAGCAAAGAATGTTGTGGCATCCTGAACTTTATCGTATACTCAGTATTTTTACCTGCAGTGCAGTTAAAGGATTCACTAGTTGGCTTTCCTTCTGGTCACCTCGTTCAGTCTGCACTGATTCCTCGTGGCACCTCTGACCAGATGAGCTATTATCATTGTTTCGTTCATCCTTAATTCACCGGTGTGCACAAGGCAGTGGACTGTGGAATAGTCGGATTAAACAATCAACAGTCAAGTTTGTGCATGTGTTATCAATTTGTCTCAATTAAATGACCAAGTCATGCATTTTCAATCTCAAAAAAGCGTAGCCAGCACACAAGGTCTCGTTAACCCTTTGTAATCAATACAGATTCCCCTCTCCTTAAGTGCTTCTAGTTAGCTTTAGAGCCTCATATCCTGAGGCCAGGGTGTATTGATCTGCTGGACTGATTGGAAGTTTCCCTTCAGGAGGTGAAGGATAGCGGGACTGAGGGATGTTTTGGCAAGAGAGGAGAAGGAGTGGGTCTTCATGGCTGGATCAGCTTACCACTTCCTACCCCCACACACACCTGTGTGTGTGTGTGTGTGTGTGTGTGTGTGTGTGTGTGTGTGTGTGTGTGTGTGTGTGTGTGTGTGTGTGTGTGTGTGTGTGTGTGTGTGTGTGTGTGTGTGTGTGTGTGTGTGTGTGTGTGTGTGTGTGTGTGTGTGTGTGTGTGTGTGTGTGTGTGTGTGTGTGTGTGTGTGTGTGTGTGTGTGTGTGTGTGTGTGTGTGTGTGTGTGTGTGTGTGTGTGTGTGTGTGTGTGTGTGTGTGTGTGTGTGTGTGTGTGTGTGTGTGTGGTTGAGAGGCGTAGCAAAAGAGAAATGTGTTACATAGGGTTTATGGTGACGGCGTGTGGCTGAACTGCATTGACTTTGGCAGCTGCTGGCTGGTTATGGATGGGTGGCGGGAGATTTTATATTTTATATGGCTAACGCACGACTTGACAGTCTGCTTTTCAGTTTAGGTGTTTGGACCCTCAGCCCACCGCTGAGCCGTATGCATCCAGCAACACGTGAATGTGCACGCGTCTACACACACTGACATTCAGGTGTGTGTGTGTGTTCACAATGCTGCGCAGTGATATTTAATCCATAACTCTGACAGGCTTTCCTTGAACTGACAGGGAAACACATCGCCTCTTGCCACATAAATACAACCCTCTCTCTCCCCTGCTGAAAAATTATGTATTATTGGTTTCATCCGGGTGGGGACAGAGTGCCTACCACAAGCGAAGGAGTTCAAGTATCTCGGGGTCTTGTTCACGAGTGAGGGTAAAATGGAGCGGGAGATCGACAGGCGTATCGGTGCGGCTGCAGCAGTAAAACAGGCGTTGCACCGGGCCGTCTTGGTGAAGAAGGAGCTGAGCCGAAAGGCAAAGCTCTCAATTTACTGGTCGGTCTACGTCCCAACCCTCACCTATGGTCACGAGCTTTGGATCGTGTCCGAAAGAACGAGGTCGCGGATACAAGCGGCCGAAATGAGTTTCCTCCGTAGAGTGGCCGGGCTCAGCCTTAGAGATAGGGTGAGGAGCTCGGACATCAGGAGGGAGCTTGAAGTTGAGCCGCTACTCCTTCGTGTCGAAAGGAGTCAGCTGAGGTGGTTCGGGCATCTAATTAGGATGCCTCCAGGACGCCTCCCTTTAGAGGTTTTCCAGGCACGTCCAACTGGTAGGAGGCCCCGGGGAAGACCCAGGACACGCTGGAGGGATTATATCTCCCAGCTGGCCTGGGAACGCCTCGGGATCCCCCAGAATGGGCTGGTAGATGTTGCGGGTGAGAGAGAAGTCTGGGTCAGCCTGCTGGACCTGCTGCCACCGCGACCCGACCCCGGATAAGCGGTGGAAAATGGATGGATGGATGGATGGATGGTTTCATCTCAAAGTGTTGTGTTCCATGGACATACACCATGCATGCAGCACTGTCGAAGGCTTGACCCTGTGCACAGGCCACAGCTACCCCCTCCTGTAAACTGATGTCTGTGTGTGTGTGTGGTGACACGGTAGGATACACAGCAGCTGTAGAGGCGGTGGTGAAGAGAGGAAATGGGAAGAGCCAGCGCAGTAGACAGAGCCCAGATAGACCTGTCAGCTCCGTGACACCCACACATGCCTCACCCTCTGGTCCAGGACAAGAACAGAGGAAGGGAAAGCAGCGTGGATGGCGACAGGTAGAGCGCTTCAGCGAGGGGCTGAAATAGACACGGAGTCTTGACCGGCTGCAGCCGGGACTCGAGTAGGGAAAGGAATAATAGCTGTGTTTATTTGGAGGAACACTGGGACACTTGAGGAAGAGGGGATAGGAGACCTGGAAGCTATAATGTCTAATTATTCTTAAGTAGTCCCCCGTCTTTGACTTTTCATAATGAATATATTGGAAAAAGCTTCTTTTATTATACTGATCAACAGATAAACACAACACAACAGATAAAAACAGACAAATATAAAATGCAAGATAGTGATTGCTTAAGTTGCTAAAGTCAATTACAGGCTTATGGCAGTGGGGATAGGTCTGTATCAGCACATATATATTAACAGGCTCTGTAGGTAGTAGTCCTGCAGATAATTCAGTATTGCATTGAGGTCTGGACCCTGTCACTTCAGGACATTAACATCGTTGTGTTCAAGCCATTCCTTTGTGGCTTTTGGCCTTTCCTTAGGATTGATTGCTACAAATCGTCTCTGAAGTCTGTCTTCTGTCAAACTTTAGCAAGTTTATCCCATCGGTTTGTGCGGTATTGTATTTGACCCTCTTCAACTCTTCCAGGTCGTACTGCAGAGAAGCCTCTCCAAAGCATGCATTGCATTTTTGTCTCATCGCACTAGACCTACTTCAATTTAGTGTTCTCCCACTTGCCTTCTGGCAAACAAACGCTGAGGTGTCATGTGAGTTATTTTTAACAGTAGATTTCTCTTTACCGATGTGCTATAAAATTGACTGCTGAATCCCCCCAGGCAGCAGTTTTTGAATGCACAGTGGCCTCTCGGTGGCCTTCACACCAGTGTCCTTTAATGCAGAGAGATGCTCAGTTATTCTTTTTTCCCAGGACGGCCTTCTCTTGGAAAAAAGAACAGCTGTGCCAGATTCAGTCCTTTTTTTTATTTAATGACCTTACTGTACTACACGGGGTAATTGAACATCTATTTCCTATATTTATTTAGTCACTATTTTGACAGGATAATGTCAGCTGTTACTTCGAGGTGTAGTTATCATGTTCACATCTTAGTTACACAGTCTGCAACTTATTTATGCCCCTTCTGAAAACTGTATGCACTGGTTGTTAAAATCATAATTTTGACGATTTTCTGTTAACATTAAACCACATATAGCGCTAATACTGTACATAACAAATACCTTCCCATTGTTTGTCATGGAATCACATCTGTGGTAAGCCGTCTTATATTCGCTGACAAATTAGTTGTTTTTTCTAAACATTATGGGCCTACAAACAGCAAAGACGGTGTAAGAGGGTTTGTAAAAAACCACGACTGGGGCAGAAAGTAGAGAGAGAAGAGAAAAGCTGGAGCTTAGCGTCAGTTTAAAATAAACACACACGGTTTGTAATAGGATTCATGACCGGGGCTACAATTGGGATCGTAATTATTGTTATTGCGATAAACCAATCATGAGGCTGGGCATTTCTCTGCCGTTGGAGTTTTCACACATTTATTGCCTGCAATTACGGCGATGGGGCCACGTGTCAAGTGTGCACTGTTTGTTTATGTAAAACATACAGTACACAACCCGCCAGACAAATGTCTTCCGCAATCCATTTATCTGTTGTTCTTGATTGGTCTTTGAAAGCAAGCTGCTGATTATGAGCACGTCTTCCTGCAGGAGGAACAATCCTATCCGTTTCATCTCGCAGGCAAAAATATGGGCAGCACAACACAATCTCATCTCTTGTGTCAGCTATTCTTCTGCACCGTGATATTCCCATGGGAACGCGTTTCTGCTGCGCGAATCAGTCAGATCAGTGCGGGCCGGTTCCTATCTGGACATGAAAGAGGGGAAGATGGAAGAGGGAGGTGTTAAAAAAAAGGGAGGGGGGGAAAGAGGAGGCGAGAGGCAGGGCTCCCCTGGGAATGATAATACCTGAAATTCACTGGGCGGCATCTGAATCTAGCTCATCATCATTTCATGAGTTGGTATTGTACTTATTGCTATTACACTCCGAGATGCAGGCTCTGCTCTGCAGCTTCCGCTCGGTCTCTCCCAGATTGATTGAGCAGATTAGACAGTTATATTGTTTATGTGTGTGCCATGTGTGTGTTACAGCATGCCTTGGGATTTTATTATTAGTTTGATTTCTCTTATTTGTCTGCGGTCATCACAAGCGCCATAGTTGTTGTTGTTTTGATAGCATCTCTGGTTCAAGACAGGTCAGCAAATTTGTTATTGCCGTCCCGCTGCAGGTGTAATAGTCTTAATAAAACAGTTGTGCGTTAGTCAGAGATCCTGTGCAGCTCACGATGGGGTTTTCTCAGCTGAATAAGCAGTTGAATTGATTAGCAGACCCTGCAGTATGAAACCACACTGACAAGTACTGTTATCTCTACTTGCCCCGTCCCCTCCGAACTCACACATTCACTCTCTCTCACACACACACACACACACACACACACACACACACACACACACACACACACACACACACACACACACACACACACACACACACACACACACGCCTTCTCCACAAGTACTATGGCTTTCCCCTCTGAGTGATGTCCATTGTCCGTATAAGGAGAGGCCCATTACGAATCCTGAGTCCCAATGGAGACATTGTGCTGCCCGCCATGCTCCCTTGTCCTTCAGCAGCGTCCTGAGATGACAGTAGATAAACAATGTGAACAAACAGTCACTCCCACCAGCATTGATCCGGCTCCCTCGCCCCCCCTCCTCGCACCAACAACGCCACATTGATTCCACCTACACTCAATTTATATGAAAGCCCCCGTGCCCCACCTCCCTTTTCTTCCAGGACTGACAAAAATGATAAATGACCAACTCCTTCCTCCCTCTGCCACCACCTCCCTGTGCCTGGCGTTGGCTGTCCGAGGCACTACAAGCCTATTTCTTCTCTCGGAGAGCCAATAGACTCCCTTTCCTCCGAAGTGTACCATTTACATTTCTTTGTTAGTAGAGGGTGGGGGTTATTCATGGCCTCGGGTCCTTTCTATAATTTCCACACGTGAACATGCCACTGCCGTAATTTCAAGCCTGCACGACATTCATATGCACATTGTCAAACCATCAAAGAAGACCAGTGAAGGAAATGATTATGTATTTCGATTGCGCACACCGTAGGATCTCCTCTCCTGTGGCTTCTGACTAATAGTCTGCGATGCCACTCAAAGATGAAATCGTATGCAGAGCCTTCAAAGTGGGGTCAATTATTTCTCTTTCTCTGATTAATCCGTCCACTTTGTAGTCACACGAATGAGATTGCAGTTAATTTAAACATGACATCGTTCTTGTTTTGAATCTGTCGTCATTTGTGAAATGAGAACGGGTTGACTGTCTGTCCTAATGGAGTTTCATCTTCCTGCAGTATTTTATGTACACGTCTGCAGTATACAAATTATGTCTTGTGGTCTCCCCTGTTTTTATTTTTTGTGTATTTTTTTATTGTACAGATTCCATGCTTGTAAATGGGGCACACAGTGTCTATAAATAGATATACCGTGGTAGGGAGCTGCCGGTGGTTATCAGCAGAGGTGGTGGGGGGGTATTTGTGCATGCGGTGCTTTTTATGTGCTGCGTTGAGCTGATCGAGGCTATTGATGAAGGTGTTGGTTCCGCTCTCGCCACTCCACCCCACCACCCAGAGGAGTAATACCATTTGGGAAAGTCTCCATTTCACATCTCTGCACCGCTCCCTAATGACCCTTCCTCGCTTTGTCCCCGCCCCGCCACAGTTTCCCCATGGCTCCCTCCCACAGCTCATCCACACTGCTTTTCACACTGCGAGGTAATCCATTTTACAGTTCTGCCGCACTCACAACGCTCCTGCTTGAGATCCCCGATCTAAAGAGGACGGGAGGATTGGGAGCCTGTTTTAAGATGAAAAAGACTCTGAGAGCGCCATGTATATTTGATTTCTGCCCTGTGTTTTTATTCATCTTGCTCCTAATCGTCAGCACATAATATGAATGTGTGAAGATGCCGTTGCGCTTGTGCCTGCGCAGGCTTTCTATATGGAGGATGATATCAGTGTTGATGGGATCTGACATGATCTTCTCTAATGGATGTCTGAGGGTGGGACCTTGCTCTGTCAATATAAAGTACAGCAGTGGTACAGAAATGCCCAAATTCTCCTTAATTGTCACTTTAGCTGTCGTCCCATTCTGTTCATAATTGCTCTTTAGAAAAGATTGCAGTCCCTTGTCTGGATTTGAAGATGAGCCTCTTCCTCTTTGTCCCATTACTGTGTCAACGAATAACATTGCAATCATTTCAATTACGACAGCACTGGGGCCGAGGTCTCCAAGTAGGGCCTTGAGATGTAATTGGAGGGGCACGGGCGAATTGAGGAAAGGCTTTTTTCTTCTGTGAAATTGCCTCAGTCTTGGGGACAGTAAATTGAGGTGGTGAAAAATGATGTGATAATTCAGCCGCATGGTTTGGTAGGGGGAATGTTCTGAAAGTCACTTTCTAGAGAATTGGAAGGCAAAACTACATTTCCCTCCCGAGTCCTCTGTCCTTCACGCAGTGGCATGAAATGAATTGATGAGACAGAGGGAGAGGGAAGTGTCGGTGTAAATGTTTGCAGCTAAAATGAAGCTGCCTGCTTGTGCATTTAGATTGTCTGAGGGGTGGGAGGCTCAAGCTGGAGTAAAAATACGGCGCCGCGCTCCACGCTATTTCATGGCCTAAGCCTTTAATCGCGGCAGCAGCCACGATGAATGCATAAAATGGAATTCAAAATTCTGATTGATTGATTCTATATTGATGAATGCCAAGGCCGGCTTATGGGAAGGAAAGAAAAAAAACCTGCAACTGTGACTTTTTAAATGTAACCTTTTTAAGAAGGCGAGTCCTTGCTTCCTCTCATGTGCCTGTTTTGTTGCTTTTTAGATGTGCTTCAAAAGAAATATGAAAATGTGTGCTTTTTTGAAGTTTAATCTCTGGCATGAAAGGGTAGGAGGCTGAATGCAAATGCTGAAATTTGCTTTGGCTTTGCTTCTTGCTGCATTTGGTGGAGAATCCCAGCACCGTGGTCTTGTAGCGTTATACAACGAGGTGAGGAGTCGAGATCCATCGCATCCTCTCAATACAACGTTCACCCCTCGCCTTCATCTCTCCATTGTGTCTAGTTTCTTAATCCCTTCAGGCCATCTAGCACAGTAACAGAGCTGGCATAAGCACATTTGTTACTGTTTGCAGTGTCGTGATTTAACAGGATTACAAATTGGGGATTACACTGGCGTCATCCTTACCCATTCTTAACCTTGACCCCGTGGCCCCGTGTTCAATTCAAACCGTCAGACCAAAGTTGTTTTTGTCTTTTGTGAGGCTTGAGTGTTTGCACAAAAGCTCAGGAATATTTGTTCAGGAATAAAACCAAACGCACACATGCTTTGTCGTCGGATAATTTGGACTCGTCTAATGAGTCTCTCGGGTCTGTCTCCGCTGCGATGGAGCCCCTGTAGTAAATGCACATCAATACACAGCCACAGACGGAAAAGTGACAACAACAGTGGCCTTTTGATGAGTGTCCTATGGATTACTGCCCTCCCTCCATTTCCTGTTGCACGGTTTCTCCAGCGTTTCCACGGAGAACGTGTGGTTGCCATGGTCTGTGGCGATTGAACACAGAGGGTCATCGTTTATTCCCGTCAGTCAGTGGCGAGGGGATGGATCGGGCAGAGGGGGGGGGCAGCAGGGGGGCAAGGGGGGGAACTGTTGGGTCCTGAGGGGCTTGGAGGGTCCAGCTCTCCTTTTAGAAGTTTATTTGTCCAAGGGATCACCCACGGCTAGTCTGACTCCGGCCGGCGGTGTTAATGTACTGACTCTCCTCACATCCCTGAACACTTGGTCCTATTCACACTTTAAAAAGAAGTGCAACAGCAGTGTCTGGGAGGGAGGGGCGGCGGGGGGAGTGAGGCTACATATGGCCAGCCTTAGCGCTGTTTATCCAGAGAGTTGTTACAGCTGAGGACCAGGCTCCGTCCCCCTGTTCCTCATCGTGTCTCATTAATCTAGCAGTATGGTTCTGGCTTGCTGCCCGTGATGTAGAGGGAGCAGGTTTTAGTGACCACCCAGCCCGAGGAAAAGCATTAGTCTGTCCTCTCGACCATCACCTGCCATTGTTTATGCCTCCACTTCATTCTGTCACCGTCTTTCAGCTGCTATAAAATAACGAGGGGACTATTTTAATTGATGTTTTCAAAGCCTTGAGATTGATAGTTGCCTGAGGGGGAGGGGGGGGGGGGTTCACTCATTTCTCCCCCCGATCTGTTTTTTTTTCTCAAGGTTCGGTAGTTGATCTTGTCTTTCCCCGAGGCTCGTTTCTCATGTTACTGCTCTTTTTTCCCTCTTATTGGTCGGTCTGCCACCTCCATTTAGTCCACATGTGCAGATTCTGAGCTCTTTCCATCGTTGAGAATGAAAAGATTGGCTATCAGGTAGGCATTAGTCTCCATCTGCCTCTCCCTTTATGCATGAGTCAAGACACTGACTCTCTGCACACATTTTGGCTGCTCTGTACCTTGAATATGTCTGCTGGCTACACCTCTCATCAGCTAAATATGAAATATTCATGTTCCCCTTTCTTCCTCTACATTTTTGCATCAATTACTGTGGAGGAAGGCGGAGTGAGATGTTTGCGGTTGTATCTTGGCTTCTTCTAAAGGTATACATGGCACAGAAAGTAAAAGACGCATTAGGTAAGATGGTGCAGACATTTGAGATCCATTAGCTATTATGCTCCTATGTCAGTGCTATATCCCAGTCTCCATTACAGTTTAATGTATTGTGCTCTATTTAGCTGGCCCGATCTCAAAGCTGTAGTTTCACACTCGAGGCCTTGAGCTTTCCATCTATTTGCGTCAGCGGCTCTCTTACTCCCCCTCTCAGGCTGTCACGTTCTCTCTCTCCCTTCCTTCCTTCGGTTGTAGCTCTCTGTGTCTCAGTCTGAAGGTCAACATCGGGAGGCGGCCATCACCTCTGCGAATTGGGCAAGAAGTGAGGTTTTCTGTGCCTCTACCGTGTTTTGTGGCGTGTCACCATTTAATCTGCTCTCACGCCTGTTCAGCAGTGCCATTAAAGTCCCGGCAGAGCTCATTGTCTCCCTGCAGACGGAGATAACGCGTCTTCGTTCGGATTAATCATTAACCGAAAATGGCTTCAAGATTGCCTTTTTCCCTAAGACTGGAGCTGGCCGATATGTGTTTGAAATCATTGTTGAATTATTAATAACGTTATTTTACTTTGTCAATATACCACACATCTCATACATGTGCACAAGGGAGACGTTACATATTCATGTTGGGATGGTTTCACGCCATTTCACTGATGGGTGCGGTCGAGGTGTGCAAAGAAATGCAGCAATGCACCAGCAAAGACGGGGAAGAAAAGAAGCTAGCTAGCGGGTAAACATGCGTTGTGCAATGTTAAAAAACTAATATGTCAAAGATGCAACCTGCACTGGTAAGAAACCCTGAATGTAATAACAAACGTATGAGGGAAATCCACAAGAGACCTTTTAATTGAAATATTTGATCAATTATTTGAATGTAATATCTTTTGGCTTTTGACCATTGATTGAAGTAGTTTAGAAACCTGTGACTTTTCAATTCATTGAAACAGATTATGTAGATGTGTTGCCCAGCCCTCATAACTAGAATGTGGTGATGAGAAATCTCATAATTGGAAGTTTTCATTTATTTTCATTTCGATTTTGCCAAACCTTTCCCAGAGGACCAGAAAATAGTGTTTGTCCTCGGTGTCGTGTTTAAAGTTGTCTCCTCTTCTGCTTCACTGTTTCCAGCAGCTTCCTGTGGCTAATCATTCTTTGATATGCAACGACACAAACCCCGGCTCCCTCAGAAATGAACAAACAAGGCATCGGGAGGATCTCCGAGCGAGCAGGGCTGTTGGTTTTTGTCTGCTCGGCTGCGATACATTCTCTGAACGCCCACTGTTTTTTCACGGCCTGTCTTTACATTAACTCCTCGTAAAGAGGAAACTTGGAAACGACTCAGAGAAAAGTGTGATTTCTTCCACTGCACTCGCAGGGAGATATAAAGTGTTGTGTTAAGCTTCGCTGGGAGGCTAGAGGGGGCAGAACTACTCGCCAGAAGGCTGACCCTGATAACATTAAAGGGACACTATCCGGGCTGCATTTTTTACAAAGCAATACTGTGTTTACATGAACGATAACTTCAATAATCAAAGGATTATCAAATAGGGAAATCTGTTATAAACAATATATGGAACGATCTGAAGTGGCAGCCCATAGGATCCACTGTGCTCAGCACACTCTTGTATTTTTAATGTTACTCACCTTTTAATTAAACCTTAGTTTATAGTGTTACTAATAAACCTCTTTGATGGCATTATCAAATCCTTTTTATGTCTGATTTGTGTCTGATGGGTTTGGTGGTCACCGTTTAATGCCTCTGGGTTGAGAGGGCTCCAACTCTAATGTGGGGTGTGTGTGTGTGTGTGTGTGTGTGTGTGTGTGTGTGTGTGTGTGTGTGTGTGTGTGTGTGTGTGTGTGTGTGTGTGTGTGTGTGTGTGTGTGTGTGTGTGTGTGTGTGTGTGTGTGTGTGTGTGTGTGTGTGTGTGTGTGTGTGTGTGTGTGTGTGTGTGTGTGTGTGTGTGTGTGTGTGTGTGTGTGTGTGTGTGTGTGTGTGTGTGTGTGTGTGTGTGTGTGTGTGTGTGTGTGTGTGTGTGTGTGTGTGTGTGTGTGTGTGTGTGTGTGTGTGTGTGTGTGTGTGTCCGTCCAGCTTAATGGACAGAGCATTTCCATGCAAAGGTAATGATGCTGCTTCTCCACCAGGCCTCTAAATGGAGACATGATGTATTTGTAAGAGACAAGTTCACACCGTTCTCATGCCGCATTGTGTGCTTTTCTCACTCAGCTTGATGGAGATTGGCTAAAGGGCCTCTGTATTATGATGGGTCTGCAGAGAGTATGGGGATGTATATTGAATGTGATAAGGCCTTTTCTCCTGGAGTAATGGATCCTACTGTTGCCAGGTGTGTCTGTCACTGTCATCCACTCCTCTGCTCTTGGATCGCTTCCCTTCCATCAGCTTGCTTTTCTCCCTTCTCCTGCACTCCATTTTGGTCTGGATACTGCTGAGGATTTGAGGAAAATAGAAGGCGAGTGTCCCCGCGGGTGATGGCTTCACTTGTATGCAGTCACACAGTCCTACTGGACTGAACTGGGGATTGGCTCGCCTCGAGGCTTTGTCGTCACTCACTTTCTGCCTATTGATTGTGTGGGGGCTGCGTGAGCAAGTGTATTTTTTTTATTTATTTATGCTCTTGTGTGTGCGTATGTTTGCGCACACAGGGGTTAGGACCGTGTGTGTGTAGGGGGGGAATTGGCAGCTCCTACTCTGTGTAGGTGAATGCAAGGACTACTTTGGAGTGAACTTTTAGAGTGTTGGCACTGGCAGCATGCACACGTCTCCCACACACAGCTGAACCCACTCAACAAAAGAAAGCAATATGTTGTTTGTTCTATAGGTGCTGCTGCTGTGCTTTCATATTTTGACATATTTTCTTCTGTCTTGCTGTTTTTCTAGGAGAGGAAATTCGACCCCAAGGGAATGGTGCTGCTGAGATGACCTGCGTGACATTGCTTTTCTCAAGGGATCATTCTCCAATCAAGAGAGCGGGGTGGAATCTAACCAGGACATGGTTGGCAGGTTCACATGATGGACAGGTGATGGAGTCTTCCATCATCTTTCTCCACCAGTGACTCGGCCTGCCAGCCCTCCCTCTGAGGCACAAGTGTGTACCAGCGGTCCAAGGCCCCCTATTTCTCTGCCATGGTGACATAAGCAGTGCTGCAATATGAGGGAGAGCCAACGTGAGACCGTCTCATTTCTTTCTCCAGTAGCTGCTGCAGCTGCTACTTTGACGCCGTTTGTGTTTAGCGCGATAACGAGACTGACTCTGTTGTGAATAGTCCCTGCTCGCCGTTTTCTACGCACGCCGAGAGAGACGGTCCCCGTGTTGCTGGGCTGGTGGGGCGGAGCGGTGTGGCGTGAGACGATGCTGGGATGCGTGACACGCCTCCGTCGGCTGGTCCGTCTCCTCCCCCTGCAGACCTCCCTCCTCCTCCTCTTCCTCTTCTGCACCGTCAGCGTCTTCATCTCTGCCTACTTCCTCTATGGCGTCAAGCGGGAGCTAGAGCCGTCGGGAGGGGGCGTGTCCGGGGCCGAGGGAGCGTCCGCAGACTCCGATGACTCGAGGGTTTCTCCGTCCCGGCTGCTACCGCTGCGGGGCGTCTCAGGGGGCCCGGGGATGGATCCCGGAGGGGCCAGGACAGATCCTGTGGTTCTGGTGTTTGTGGAAAGCCAGTATTCTCAACTGGGTCAGGAGATCGTGGCCATCTTGGAGTCGGGTCGGTTCAAATACCGGACTGAGATCTCTCCCGGTAAAGGGGACATGCCCACATTGACGGACAAAGACAGAGGGCGCTTCACACTGGTGATTTATGAGAACATTCTCAAGTATGTTAACTTGGACGCATGGAACCGAGAGCTGCTGGACAAATACTGTGTGGAATATGGAGTGGGCATCATTGGCTTCTTCAAGGTTAGGACAGCACCACACTCCCTCTCACTCCCCCTCCCTCCCCCTCACTCACACCTTCTGCCCTGTCCATCTGGCTCCTCCGTCTCTAAAGAGATGGGATTCACAGGGTTGGAAAGACCTGGCTGGTTCAGTATCACTGTCACTTTTTCTCTTAGATGCTCCGTCTATTTCTTGTTCATCTTTATTCTGCTATCTGGTCTCCTTGCCTCTTGTTTCTCTTTTCTTGTCCTTTTTGTTTTAGTTTCTATAAAGTGCTCTAAACCTCTTTGTTCCTCTCTATCTCTCTTACTTTTTCTCTCTCCTCTCTCTCTCTCTCTCTCTCTCTCTCTCTCTCTCCCAGTAATCCCTAGCTGAGCCTGTTTGCCTAAAGGCCTGTTTCAGGTCTTATGGATTTGATCACCGTCCCTGAGCCACGCAAAGAATATAGAAAGAAATGTGGAGGCATGGATGGTGGTGCAGTGATATTAGGGTTATAGGTGAAGGTTAGAAATGAAAGCCTGGTGGGATTTAGCAGCTATTGGGAGAGGAGGAGGTAGAGCAATGGTGTGCATCCTAATGAAGTGGACACACAACGCTGCTGCCCGGCTATCTGAACCGAACTGTTTGCAGTACTGATGTCTGGATACACGATTTTAGCACATTACAAATATGCATCGACATGCGTGTTGAGTTACTAGAGAGATGAGCAGTACAAAAAGAAGATAATTTTGAGGTAATTAAGAGACAGTGAAAGTATAGTTTTTCAACTGTAAAATGTTGCCTTTGATATACAGCTTGGTCATAATTATTTTATACCAAATTGAAAAAAATTTAGTTTACTTAATGAGGATTCTGAGAAGCTCGGTCTCCCCACACTGAACCATTGTTTTATCAGCTTGGTACTTTATGACCTTTCCTCATTTTATTAAAATTGTAAAAAAAAAAAAACGTACAGTCCACTATTGAAATTTGCGAATTACTTCTGTTTCTCAGAGACCTCAGTTATAAAAAATGACTCAGTGCAACAGGTTTTCATATCCTCTCCATCTGTGGATTTCTGTTTTTGGTGTTTTACAGTTTTAGTAAGAGTTGGAGAGTCACTGTATAGGATTACATTCAGTAAATGTATTGACACACACACACACATACGCACACACAAATCATAACAAACAAATAAAATGTTTTCTTATTTGGAGGATTAACAATACGTTATGGTCATGAACACATTTTCTCACCTTTCTACATTTGGTTTTAATAAGGTTGGAAGAAAAAAAAGCAAAAAATAAATTGTTGATTTTACAATTATAATATTTACACATACAGCAATCAGGTCTGTAGAGCCGGATTAAAGAATATCTGATATATTGTTATATTTATTGATTTTTCAAATATCAGTGGCTGTAGTTAAGAGATGTGAACAGCACACAGTAGATCAGTGTGTGGTGATCTTCATCTTACACCCACCACATATGCATCGTGGTGAAGTTTTAAGACTCAAGTAAAAGTGCTGGAGAAAGTTGTCTATCTGTGGCAGTGGAGATGTGAGCGATTTGGAGAACACATTATAGAGGAGACATTTTTCAATGAATAATCACTGAACCCCTTAGACTTTGAATCGTAGAGGACACCGCAGGAGGTCATTCATTTTGACTGCAATCTCGGAGCACATCAGATTCAGCATAGCAGGTAGAGGCCGCCTCATGCCTTCACGTTTGAGTAGGCCTGACATTCTTCATTTCACAGATGATTGGAGAAATTGGGGAATTATATCCAATACATTTATATCTTCATCACTCGGTATGATAAATCCATGTGATCTCTCTTTTGTCTCCATCTCTCTGTTGATCAGGCCAATGAAAACAGTCTGCTCAGTGCACAGCTGAAAGGCTTCCCTCTCTTTCTGCACTCTAACTTGGGTCTGAAGGACTGCACTGTCAACCCCAAGTCCCCCCTGCTCTTTATCACTCGATCCGGGCAGCCCTTGCCAGGTCCCCTTCCCGGGGACGACTGGACCGTTTTCCAGTCCAACCACTCGACGTACGAGCCCGTGTTGCTGGCCAAGACCCAGTCAGCTGAGAGCGTTGCGTCGATGGGGCAGAACGCCGCTCTGCTCCCGTCGGTGGTGCAGGACCTGGGGCTCCATGATGGTATCCAGAGGGTCCTGTTCGGCAACAACTTGGCCTTCTGGTTGCACAAGCTGGTGTTTGTGGACGCCGTGGCCTTTCTGACGGGGAAGAGGCTGTCGTTGTCCGTGGAGCGCTACATCCTGGTGGACATAGACGACATCTTTGTGGGAAAAGAGGGCACACGCATGAAGGTGCCTGACGTAAAGGTGAGTTTTGCATGAGTTCCAGAGTAAAATAAAAACTTTATCAGAATAGAAACTGAACCCATTTATGTATTTTTCAACAGCTCTTTGCTCAAATATAAAAATTGCCTCACACATAGCATGTGGTACCCTGTGCCAGTCATACAGAGAACCCCGTCTCCCGCTCCTCGTCTCCCTTTGAATGCGTTCGTCCCAGTAGGCCGCTCAAAGCTGACAGGCCCCACTGCTCACACTGTCACAGAAGCTCCACAGCAATGAATATTTCAGGGGCCCAGAGACATACAAAGAATGTATGTCCTGTGCTCCTTGTTTGCGTCCCCTTAGCGCAGAACAGACCCCCTCACATCTGGAGGCTGAGGGTGTAAGAAAAACTATACATGGAGGAAGCATCAAGCCGTCTCATTGGCAGAGCAACAGCGAGCTTTTAGGAACAAATCGCACCCTGACAAGACGGAGAAATCAGTGAGCGTGAGAGAGGGTGTGTGCTGGGAGTCTCCTTCAGTGTGGAGATCAAATGAAACAAACACCCGAATCAGGAGAGAAAAATATCAAACGGAATGAAGGAGAGGAGTGAGGCAACCGGGACTGGATGTTGGATGTTTACCGAGAGAAACTTGCGGAATGAAATATGTATGCGGGCACGCGGGCGTTCACACTTCCTCATTAATGCGCTCGTGCACCAGTATGAGCAAAACGTGTATTGACTCACTCTGCTGTGCTCCCACCGTTTCAGGCCCTGCTGGAGACGCAAAGGGAGCTGCGCACCCATGTGCCCAACTTCACCTTCAATCTGGGTTTCTCAGGGAAATTCTTTCACGCTGGTAAGATGCAGCCCGTGAAGAAAGCCTTTGCTACCGTTGATTCAAGCGGAGATGAGAACACGTACTAAACCAAAAGAGATGACACCTCTATGTTGTGATTCACAACGTTTTCATTTCTCTACTCCACTTCTTCTCCTCCATGCCATGACTTTATTTATTCTGCTATTAATCCCCCACATGTTTCTCTCTAATGTTTGAACGTCGGCCTCTCTGCCTTTCATTTCCTCCGTGATCCCATTTCACCTCTGCCTCTTCTTTGTCATTGTCCATTTTTTTTTTTTTATCTCCTTCATTTCCTTCTCACCCGTCTGTCTCCCCTTGTGTTTCTGTTAACCTGTCATCTCCCTCCATCTCCTCCCTCTGTCATGTCCAGGATCTGATGAGGAGGACCTGGGAGATGACCTGCTGCTTTCCTTCGTGAAGGAGTTCTGGTGGTTCCCTCACATGTGGAGCCACATGCAGCCCCATCTCTTCCACAACCAGTCCGTGCTGGCCGAGCAGATGTTGCTCAACAAGAAATTTGCCATGGTGAGTCACAGGGGGGCGAAGGTCAGATCACAGCTTTGGGTGAGCGCCTGAGCAGAGCTGTACTTGCATATCTCATCTTCCCTGTTCAAATAGCGGTCTGTGAATGCTTTTTACAAGCTAAAGTCTGTAAGATTTGAGTCCTCGTTGGTTTGACGATACCTGTGGTGCTACAGTAAACACTTTGTCAGGAATACAGGACGAGCGACTGGTGTATCTGTTTGTATTGAGTCCAAACAAAGTCACGCTGTTTATATTTCAGGTCAAAAATATTTGCAACTGCTGTCAGATTTCGTGCTGCACACAACAGGAGGTCACAGTGGGGTTTGTTAGGCTGGAGACGGTCCGCCTAACACCTCGCTGGGGCGTAAAAATAAAAACAGACAGAGAGGGGACGAAAAGGACATTGGCTTTTTTGTTTTGCCAGAATTAGCATTGGCAACGACCGTAAGAGAGCGAACAGTAAACGGTGTGAAAATTGTGATTTTTTTTTTCTTGTGAATCCCTCCTGTGGATGTAGTGTGGGAGTAGTGGACGCCGCCACCAATACAATCTAATGCATTCAAAATATGGAAATATATTGTTGACTTCATGAACATCTTAAGCATAGTATTATAGCTTTCATATGCTGGGAACGTGATGGGTTGACCTTTTCCTTCTCTCTTTTTCTTCTTCCCCAACTCTCTTGTCTTCAACCTCTAGGAGCATGGGATCCCCACGAACATGGGTTACGCGGTGGCGCCCCACCACTCCGGCGTCTACCCTGTCCACATGCAGCTGTACGACGCCTGGAAGAAGGTGTGGGGCATTAAGGTGACCAGCACAGAGGAATACCCACACCTGAAGCCTGCCCGCTTCCGCCGAGGTTTCATCCACAGCGGCATCAGCGTAAGACCACTTCTCATCCACAAGGCCTCATTATCTTGTTACCTCTGGCCCGTTGCTTTTCCTCCACTTGTCTTATCGGCATCCATTGTCCTTTCAGCTAATAATCCCTTTAGGGTTCTCTTTCTCCATTAACATATGCTATCCTTCATTCATTAATTCTCACTATCTCCACCTCCTCCAGTTCTTTTGTACTTGTTCTTCTCTCATGGCCAGCGGCTACTCTCCATCCTGCATTCTTCCATCATCTCCTTTCCTCTCCGCCTCTGCTTTTCTTAAGTCTTTTCCCCCCCAAAGACACTGAGCAGAATCTTATTGTCATTTACGATGCATCACTGAGGCAATCATCTCATTACTCGAGCTGGGACGTTGTATTCTTCCACTAAGTTTGAGATGATGGTGTCGAAAAGTCTAGTGAACCAGTCTTGCATGAGACACCTGTCCAAGTAGTGCTGCCCAGCAGGCCCGGGCACCACAACATAGCAAGTGTCTGCTCACAACCAATCACGGAAATGTCAACCCCCCCCCCCCCCCAAAAAACCTTTACTCCATTCAGCTTCTCAGCACCAGCCAATGCTGAATAATGTAGTCATGAGAGCAGAATTAAAGTTGCATAGATAACATTCAAGAGGTTCAAAAAACGAAGAAGAAATCTTATCTATGTCTTTCCCAGGTTGACCTTCAGCGCCGATAGGAAACAGTGCAGCCTCGATCCAGTTCCTTTGTAGCGTTGGCATTCAGTCAGCCTGTGTGGGCTCAGAGCTCCACAACCGTCCTTCAGATAGCGCCGCAGTCTGAATGGACAGTCTCCACTGCTTACTGATGATTGATATTCAGTTCCCCTGACTCTCCAAACTGTAAACGCATTTCCATGTATTTCCATATAGACTCGGAGTGAATAAGGGGTTTGCTTTGGCTAGATGAGCTGCATAATATGAATGTTATTGAGAGCAAACAATGTGTGGGGTAACCGCCTGGAGTCCTGACGGCTCCGCTCTCAGCGGAGGGCTGATGGTGTTTGTGTGTTATTTGTGTGAATGCATCTCTTTGTGATTTCCGTTTTATCAATGTGTTTGTGAATTTTTGTCCTTTTTTGGTGACTTTGTGTTCATATCACAGGTGCTGCCCAGGCAGACGTGTGGTCTCTTCACACACACCATCTTCTATAAAGACTACCCGGGCAGTCCGAATGAACTGGACAAGCTCATCAATGGAGGAGAACTCTTCCTCACTGTTTTGCTGAACCCTGTGAGTCAAATGAACATCCGCACGCCACAGCTTTTGTCTTGCACACTTGGAAACCCATTCAACTGGCGGTGTAAATTGAAATCTAAATTTGGGACCGAACAATGACTCGGCAGTGACTCACGCAGTGATGTCTGCATCGTGCTTTCTCTTTTTACACTACTGTGAAAGCTTCTTTTATTGGAGCTGTACTTTTGAGATAATACAAATGGTTACTTTTATTACAATATCTGCCACAAATGTCACCCTGAATAGCAGATAATTGTATTCATCTCAATTACTTTTTAAAACTAAACTATGTAATAAGAATCCTTTGTTCAAACAAGTTCATTATTGTTCCTGCCATCAATTTCTCCACCACTTTATTTTGAAGTGCATTTGTATAAGCATGAAAGGGAAGCAATTACAATTTTGTATTTGTATTGTCCTGTCAGTGACACTTAGGTTAAATGATAGGATCTGGATTTTCTTAAAACAATAGTCGGATATAAACATTGCTTGCTGTGGACTTCCTTCTATTCATACTGGCCCTCGACGATGATGATGGGGGACAACATTCACAGAAAGGGATCTCTTGATGCAATGTTCATACGAGCACCAGCCTATTGTTTTCAGACGGACTTAAAACAGTGTTATCTTTACCTTTAAGCAACTTATGTATTGATGTCATTATCGATTTAATCTGCTTAGTATTTCCTTGATAAATCCGTTCATTGTTTAGTTTGTCATAACATAGCAAACAAATATGAAATACGATTGCCTAGATCTCAATGTGACGTCTTGAATTACTTTTTCTGACAGTGTGCCATTGACACAATTCAAACCACCCATCCTCGATGTAGAGCATATTGAGTTTTTCTTCATCCACTAAGTATTTCTCTGCCTGTCCTCCCACCACAGATCAGTATCTTCATGACCCATCTGTCCAACTATGGAAACGATCGCCTCGGCCTGTACACCTTTAAAAGCCTGGTGACGTTCCTCCAGACGTGGACCAACCTGAAGATGCAGACCCTGCCACCTATTCAGCTGGCTCAGAAGTACTTCAGCCTCTTTCCCTCTGAGAGAGATCCACTCTGGCAGGTGATGGTGATATCATTTATTTATATATTTATTGCATAATATATTTGTATCCAGTAGTAATTTTTTGACAGCTTTCAGTTGAATGCTGCAATAATGATAAAATATAGTAGACGAGGGTACGGTATAAAACACATTGTATCCCTTAAAATATGACATTAAACAGTAATAGCTTGAATCCTTTGCAATAATGACTTTGGTAATGAGTAATACAATGTTTAATGGTTGGACGGAGAGTAATGTCGTTACTCATCGTATATTTTATTAAATGCATCTCATTTGTTAACTGTAGTCCCGGAAGAACAAGATTAACCTGCTTTCTCTTGTATTGTTAAATTTGTGAGAACCAGATATAAAACAAAACGATTGTTTATCTCTTTGTGGCTGCAGGATCCTTGTGAGGACAAAAGGCACAAGGACATCTGGTCCAAAGAGAAAACATGTGACCGCTTCCCCAAACTGCTCGTCATCGGACCCCAGAAGACGGGTGAGACATGGTGCTTCAGCACCGCCTACAGGAGGAATCTGGAAGTCATTTAATTCGAAGTTCATCATTCAGTTTGAAGCAGAAGTCGGGCCATGTTCAGCGTGGTTTGAATGCTGCTGTTGTTTACGTTGTGTGTTCATCTTATAATAGGATGTACACTAAACCCTTTTTCTCTTTTCTTCCCCTCTTTGTCTTGTCTTCGTCGCTTGTTCTTTCGTTCTGCTCTCAGGGACGACGGCGCTCTACCTGTTTCTTGGCATGCACCCTGACCTGACCAGTAACTACCCGAGCAAGGAGACCTTCGAGGAGATCCAGTTCTTCAACGGGCACAACTACCACAGAGGCATTGACTGGTATGAAATTGTTGTGCAGAAAATTTCAAGTTACAAAAACATGAAAGAACAGTTAAAAAAAACATTAGATTTAATTCTGACTTTCTCATTCAATTTAAAACCCCAAGGTGGTAGGGGTGTTTCTAGTTAATACAAATTAAATCAAGAATCAAAATGCAAATTATGCCAAGAAACTCAACAACAAATATACTCATTAGTGAAATGCCTAAGAGCAAGACCAGCCGCACAATCAACACCTATTTAGTTGGACATTCACTGTAGGTTTAATTGATGTGAAACCTGCATCAACAAGAAGCTTCATGCAGCACATTAAAAAGAGTCCAACACTAAATGAAATTGGCAGGCTTGATATATGTGAGCAGGCGGCCCAAATATTAATATCGTAAGTGCTGCTTGATGGTGTTTTTCCTGTATACGAGGTGACAAGCTGACGCACATGACCGATCACCGACGTAGCGTAGAGCAGAGAAACGATCTTGATCTACGGAGAGCAAATTGGACCAAATCAACTACGGCTGCTTGTAACGCTTTGTGTTGCGTTTGCTGTGCGTTAGGTATATGGAGTACTTCCCCCTGCCCTCCAACACCAGTTCAGACTACTACTTTGAGAAGAGTGCCAACTACTTTGACTCTGAGGTGGCTGCTCAGAGGGCTGCAGCTCTCCTGCCCAAAGCCAAGATTGTCACCATCCTCATCAACCCAGCCGACAGAGCCTACTCCTGGTACCAGGTCTGTCACAGGCAGCCCCAAACTAATAACAAGAAAAACACTGTAATATAATTAGATTTATTTTACTCACTACTCTGTCCGCCCACAGCACCAAAGAGCCCACGATGACCCGGTGGCGTTGAAGTACTCCTTCCGTGACGTCATCACCGCAGGCCACGACGCTCCGGTCAAACTACGGGTCCTGCAGAACCGCTGTCTGGTGCCAGGCTGGTACGCCATCCACCTGGAGCGCTGGCTCAACTTCTACCACTCCAGCCAGGTAGCGTGCGTGTGTTCCTGCACATAGTGGTGGGCAGCATGCGGTTACAAGCTCTGTGGGTGGCTGGGAGGTATTGTGTTTTTCCTGAACGGTTTGGGGGAAAGGAGGCAGAGCTGCCCTTCAGGGACAGTCTCAGAAATACAAGCGCTTGTTGCCCCAGAATTATCAAATCTATAATACAATGACCTGCGCTCATTCCTGTTAGAAAGAACGTTGTAGTAGACCTTCTACTAGCAGCTCATTGAATGCAGTCTTTAGGTTTTCAGGTAGCTGTTTTTATTTTGAACAAGGAACATTTTTTTAATTCTTAATATTATTGCGGTAATGATGATGTTTCACAGCTGTTATCATTCGAGGCTGTCCAGCTCCGGTTCTGACTGTTTGGTTGTGGTTTGTGTGTCTCACCCAGTTGTTAGTCTTGGATGGACAGATGCTGAAGACCGAGCCTGCTTCAATCATGGATAAAATCCAGAAGTATCTGGCCCTGGTCAACGTCATCAACTACCACAAGATCCTAGCGTGAGTATCGCCTTTCACTTTAAATCACTTGCAGAGTCATTTCTTCAACTGCCATGTTTACAAATGAATTTACAGATTGATTTAATTTGGACACAGACACAACATAATACGTACTTTGTAGTTCCACATTATTTTATGCATGTATTATGTACAGGTTCGACCCTAAGAAAGGGTTCTGGTGTCAGCTGCTGGAGGGAGGGAAGACCAAGTGTTTGGGGAAGAGTAAAGGGCGCAGGTACCCTGACATGGACCCTGAGGTATGAGACTTTTGCTCTAAGGAATATATTTGCCAGCTGTTAATATTTAACCTTTTTTTAGAGGTGATTTCATCTTATCTCCTTGTCTCCTTTAGTCCCAGGGCGTCCTCAGGGAGTACTATAGGGATCACAACATTGAGCTGTCCAAGCTGCTCTACAGGATGGGTCAGCCGCTGCCCAGCTGGCTCAGAGAAGAGCTGGTCCACACCAGGTAGCAGCACCACAGGGGGGAGACCACAGCTCCACACACTGAACTCCACCCTGCTGGGGTGGCCTGAAATATTGAAGATCCCAAATAGTCTTGAAAGGGACCGATATATATATATCGAAAATTGAGGATGGGATGCCCAACCAGAACTCAAAACTTTACTATGATCTTCCCAAATGGACAGGACAGCAGTGGATGATGATCAAGACGAGAGCGTAGTTGCTTTGAGCAGCTGTTAGCGCTCCCCTCCCTCCCTGAGCTTCCAGATGCTGTTACTCCCCTGCAGGACAAACCAGGACCACGGTTGTCCTAGTGACGGCCTCCGCTGTCCTGCAGAAGAAGGAAAGGCTCAGTGGTGCATAGGAGGGACCCCAGTGTTTGATAATCACAGCCCTGCTCTCCTTAATCAAACATCTCTTCTTCGCATGGACTTCATCTTGAAAATCTAAGGAAGGAAAAAAACAACAACAGTGAAAGCTTGAGCAGTCTTTCAGCTCTGGGAAACAGGAAGAGATGAACACAACCTCACCTGAGTCTCCAGCGAAGAGTTGTTGTGTTTGGAGCACATGAAAACAGGCAACTTAACATTGACTTAAATGGATGACAGCCTGGTCGACAGAGAGACAATGGTGGCAAAGGCCTTTGACATAAGTAAGTGTTAATAAGTGTTCGTATGAGAGGAGAAAGAGACATCTGGAGTCTTGACTCAGGCTGCATGTTGTAGCCTTATTCGATAGGCCTTGGTAGTATCTAGTTATCGCATTTACAAGTGCCAGGACAGAATCTTCATTGACATATTATCACGTGGACTTTTAAGGGGTTCCTTTTTTTTTTTTTATAAAGTTATACGTTTTCTTTACTTTCCTCCGATTTTTTGGTTTTAACCTGTCTATAATGCGGAAGGCAATGCATTATTGTAGAATGTACCAAAACTAAACATTTTAGCTCAGTTTTCTCATACAGGCCGGATGTACAGAAGGTTTGTTAAACTGTTGGGCTCGGCCTCCTGTGGAGTCGGTTTAGACCAATAAATTGTCTCAAGCAGGAGCAGTACGATATATATATGTTGAAAGCACAATATTTAAGGCACTCAAGTAAACATTGCTTCTGAACATACAGGTTACTGGAAAGCACACTAACAAAAATGGATCCTACTACAGTCTGTGAAGAAGATCATAAGCTAGCTACTGTATGTTTAATTACACATTGTGGTCAGATAGATTCAGATTGGTACAGAACAAGATTGGGCATTTCAAATCTGTTTTTAGCATTGGATTCTTTTTTGTGGTTGTCAGAACTATATTTTATTTTGATTTCATTCATTAGATCATTTTAAGTTTGGGGGGGAGAAACTGTCTCTGGGAATAAGGTTAAAAGTTGCCGGGCAGAACAACCGTTTGCCCATTGAGACCATACAGACATTTGGTTGTCGGTTAAGGTGTTACCACTGCAACTAGATGTCAAGCATAGATAATAAAAAGCTGCTCTTATTGCAATAGTTTTGTACAATGTTCTGATGTAATATCAATGCACATGTTGGTCCTTTCATTTCCCGACTTTGTAATGTACATAATACGCAACCCTCGGTAGACCTAAATTATTGAATGTGTTTGGGTTTACACTCGTCATCAGCCCATTCCCATAGTGTGAACTGTCAGTGCTGTGCTGAGGGGAGTCTGGACAGAGGTGTGTCGCTGAGATTGTTTCCTCTCGTTCCTCTCACTGCCAACTATTGTACACAGGTACTCTCCATATAAAGTATTAAGTGATAACACATAACAGCAATGATGGTACTAATCTCCTGGACTGTATGATAAAGATTTGTAATTGTTGTCAATAATTTTTACATTGTAACTAATATTGTCGGTGCTTTTTAATTTGCAAATAAAACACCACTGTATTTTTCAATAGTTTGATCTGTTTTCCCCTCATTTCTCAGTTGAATTCCTACCTCTTTATTGTTAACACACTTTTATTGAGTTGAGCTCTAAATTCAGTGCAGGATGATGGTGTTTGCTTTTGTGCAGAGATTTCTAGAACAACAAGGTTGGTTTGTCTTTTGGTTTCACTTCATGTTGCGATGCTTTCGAGACACAAAGAAGAACATGAATCTCTCACAATTACAGGAATGGACCGGTTCAACAGCAAAATACACTTTTGTATTGTCCTTCTGATCTTTACCCTAACCCTGGGTAGATTAACACGAGGCTCGTTATTTTTATTCCTACTTTGGGTGTACCAAAAAGCAAAGTCAACATTGGCCACCGTATCGTAACATTAACTGCTGCATTATTGAAGAATAATGGATTCAAGTTCAAATACATAACTGAAATGCCTGTTTGCATGGTCACTACTGATACAAGTGCATATTAAGGATTACTAAATATATTTTTGCTCTATTGTTGGTAGTGAAGGTAGTAGTTATATTTAATTAGATTTTTGCCTTCATTGTATGCATATTTCATTTTCCTGTATAGCACTTTGTGACCTTACTGAAAGGAAACGTTCTAGACTGATGAAATATATTATAAGTAGCCTATTCACGAGTAAAATATATCTAAGTAATAATATAAGAAGCCCTATTATATATATATATATATATATATATAATTGTAACCCAGATTATTCATATTTCAGCCATAAGTAAGTAAAAGTAAGTAAATTTTTTGCTGCACATAAATGGCACTCTTGTGCGTATCTTTGCGAGGCTTTGTTTGACAGCGGATTTGACATTCTTGAATCAGTTCAAGTTTTGAATCACTTTGAGTCATATTTATGGTTTGTTAATATTTATGGTGGAATTGTGTTTCTTTATTCACATATTTGTTTTTGACTATGAAGCTCAGACTTTGCTAAATCTTTTGAATATTATCATCAATGGGTCTGCCAATGATTCTGGGTTCATATGACCACCTGCAAACATGACTAGAGCTCAGTTTTAAGCAAATCGGACCCAATATGGGGCTCGTTGTTCAAAAAGGTTTTAAATAGCATATTAGTAGTATTAACCCTACATGTTAGCTCGGAATTAGTGCAAACGATAGATAATATCCAGAAGGACAAGTTGAGTGAAATATTCTTCTTCACAACAAGTGATGGCAGATGTGAATTGACCAATCACAGCTCGTCGCTGCACCGAGCCACCCAGCAGCGCGTTTAAAGGCTGGAGGGACTTTCCACATCCATTCACATTTCTGAAGAACAAGCCTGTGTTCCTTCCTCATTTATTACACCATTTATCCACTAGACTCGTCGGACTTTCACCAGTTTCTTGCTTTGAAGTTAAGACGTTGAGACAAACTCCCAAAACAGATGGCCGACTCTGCAGAAGACGCTCCCCTGTCCGGAGGGAGTCTGGCGGGCAGCGAAGAGGTCCTTGTGGCCCCTGCAGGACCCGTGGGGTGAGTGGTCGGATGAACTCTTATCAACAGCTGCTCGCTCAGCAGACACTTCACACCTTTGCTACAAAAGTACTGGTTTTCTTTGTGTAGCTGAATTAAAATATTAACAAAATATAAGTTTTACACTTTAAGCTCGAAGCCCAGCTAATTTAGTTTACAGGAACTAATTATTAATTAGCGTTCTTGTTTCTGTACTATTAGATATTGTATTTTTATCCTGAATGGAATAATATTATAGCGTATATTTTCTTTGCATCAAATTAGTTGATGAAACAATAAGTGGATTTAGTTATTGCTTCCCAACCAGCTTTTGTCATACACTAAACATATTTGAAAGCATCGTCAGTCGCCTAACTTTAAATCGGACAGCGGCCACTTCACAGAAGCCGTCTGTCTGGTAACTGATGATGCCGTCTTCCTATTGGTTCATAATTAACAGCAGCGAAAAAACATTGGCCAACGTTATACAGTTCAACTTAGAAATAAATATGATGTATGAGTGTAATAAAATAATAGTGTTTGTAATGTTTGACAAATGTTTGTTATTTGTGCGGGATAAATGAGGCGTATAATTTCCCTCATAACTTGTTATGTATTCAGTTTTAATACAAATTATCTGAAGATAAATTAGAACTAACAGACCAACATCCTAATAACAATGCCAAGTTAGATATGCTGCCATTGTTTACATTCTAGAGTACAGTAGTAAAATGAGCTTCTGGGTTGTAGTTTCACTTTTTTTTTATTGTAGCAACTATTTACAAAAAAACTAAATATACAGTTGTGAGCTTTTTATGAGAACAAATATTTTTTACACCACTTTACCATTTTTAATAGATGTTAACTCTTAGTTGTATCTGTACTTCCTAACACTTCCATAACACCAAGAATGTGTCTGCCTGGTAACAAGTGACGCTCCCATTTTATTGTCTGATTAAGAGCAGCATGTGTGTGTGTATATGTATAGATATATATATATATATACATATATACACACATATATATACATATATATAATATATATTTGGATTTGGCTATGTTCCATGTTCTCCCCTCTCCCCTGCTGTTATATCCTCACATAGTTTTCTATTTGTCTCTCTCAGGGGCTCTAACCGCCGAGCCTTTAAGGTGGCAGGCCTGACGACCCTTGCATGTCTGCTGCTGGCCAGCCAGGTCTTCACTGCCTACATGGTGTTTGACCAGAAGCAGGACATCCACACGCTGCAGAGAAACTCAGACAGATTGGGCAAGCAGCTGAAACGCTCATCCCAAGGTAAAAGGAAGCATGAAAGTCCCAATGATCAGACAGGGTGGGTGGTCCGAAGGAATGTGTCACTAATGAGTAAATATAGTCTTTGAGGAGGAGGAGGAGGATGATGATGATGATGATGTGGACAAGGAAGTGAGAGTTTGCTTTAAGGAACTTGATATGACATCTGAAACCTGGGCATACAAATTAACATTTGCTTCTAATTCATGAGGGGGTTTATATATTCTGTGGTGCTTTAATCTTGTGTATTGTCATTTTAGATCAGATATGTGTGTGTGTGTGTGTGTGAGGTTAACAACACAAACAACTAATCAGTTAATTAACTTTCAGTTTTTCTTTGCTAATTAATGAATGTGTTTGTTTGTTAACAGCTCCAATAAGGAGGATGCAGATGCCCATGCAGAGTCCTCTGCTGATGGACTTCACTTTGAATGAGGACACCAAGACACCTCTGACTGTAAGTTTACACCAGCATACTATAAAATATGTTAAATATAATGAACTGGATTATGTATAATGAATGAATATGTTTCAACAGGAATTCAAACATTATTTGACTTCTTTCTTCCCTCCCATCAGAAACTGCAGGACGCCATCGTCAGCGTGGAGACCCAGCTGAAGGATCTCATGCAGGTACGTTGCACTCGTGTCCCGTGTACCCTCATGTCCCTTCGTGTCCCATGTGTCCTCGTGTCTCGTGTGTCCCATGTGTCCCATGTGTCCCCTGTGTCCTCGTGTCTCCCCTGTGTCCTCGTGTCTCGTGTGTCCCATGTGTCCTCGTGTCCCCGTGTGTCCCCTCGTGTCCCAATGTTGTCACTGAGCTCTGGTCTGCTCTGAGCAGGACTCCCAGCTGCCCCAGTTCAACGAGACCTTCCTGGTCAACCTGCAGGGCCTGAAGCAGCACGTGAATGAGAGCGAGTGGAAGGTAACGCTGCACACACACTTACATGGAGGCCACTAAGACAAAGATATCCATGAATAAATTGATAAGCATGATTTTATACATGTTGCACTCTGCAGAGCTTTGAGTCCTGGATGCGTTACTGGCTGATCTTCCAGATGGCCCAGCAGAAACCTGCAACCCCAACACCTGAGTCAGGTGACTGCAACTTTCTCTCTTTACAGTTTAGTGTTTAGTTGATGTTCTAATCCAGACACATGCTGTGACAGTGGATGCTAGGTTTTCCCTATTTAAGTACTGTGGCTGTAATCTATCAGTGTGAAAATATGAATGTCTTTGTTTATGTGTAGTACAGAGAAACACGGACAGTTGCCAATCTACTCTACATGTGTACATAGCTGAAGCTAATTTCCAACACCAGTCCTTTGATAGTTTAAGTTATCATTTTAAATTATATGTTACAGTTTAAAATCTTAAAATAATCAAAAACACAGACAGTCATCCATGACAACATTCAAACAAACAAGCAGCACATTTCATTTACAAAAGTGTAAATAATGACTATTTTCTGTCAGAGTTACGTTCTGGACAAGTTCTTTTTTACAGTTGACATAATGCATATCAGTGGCTTGATTAAGTTAACATGTACTATCATGTTAATTATTTGGGTGCAAAAAGGTTACAATTGCATGCCAGATATTATTCAGAAACTCATATTGTACCAGCACATCCAGTGCTCGCTGTATAACACATTGCACACATTGTTTAACAAAAAAAACATTTGTCTGGATTCATTTGTTATTATTATTTTGTAACCTTTGGAAACAGCCAGGCTAGCCATCTCAACTATGTAGTGTCCTCTTCTAATTCCATCCCTCAGCCTCTGTGATCAAGACCAAATGCCAGACGGAGGCAGACAGCGGGGTCACCAAGATCGGCTTTTACAAGCCCCAGTGTGACGAGCAGGGCCGCTACAAGCCCATGCAGTGCTGGGCCCCCACCGGCTACTGCTGGTGTGTGGACCAGACTGGCACAGCCATCGTGGGCACCAGCATGCGCGGTCGCCCCGACTGTCAGAGAGGTAGAAGACTGATAAATACTTTTGATTCAACGCTACGTCTGTAGGCGGTCGTGAATGATGAAATTAATTGCCCCGTTTTCTTTGCCTCAGCTCAACCTAGCCAGAGGATGCGTGCACCCATGCTGATGCAGAAGACCATCAACTTTGATGGTAAGTGCCTCATATTATTTTTTTTTAGTGGATTACAGGTTGTTTTTTTGCAATTGCCAAGACTCAAAAACTGGTACAATTATTGAAACCACTAACTCAACGACTCTATTGACCAGGTGTGTGAAACATAAGACAATTGTCTGCTTTACACCAAGTCTGACATTCTAAAACTCACTTTTTTTATATAACTACAGACAGTTATATACACCAGACACATCATTTTAAAACTAAAAGCCTGTGTGTGCAAAAGAAAACCATTGAAATACCGTCATCAATTACCTGCTCCCAGAATACACCTGAAACCAATTACATAATTTAGAAGCAGAGCTTGAACTCTTTAAATAGGACTCTGGGGGCCAATGTACTGTGTTTGGTTTACAGTACCAGACATATCTTCAGTTAAAGTTATTCAATAACACATTGTATTTGTTTTGCATGAAATGTTTGATATTTTAGGTTTATGTTTTGGGGTTTAAGATATTGACAAATGGGGCCCAGTTACAGAAATGATTTTAGCAATTGCAAATAACTGTGTAGATGTTCACTCACAAGCTTTTGTTACTACACCTCATCACATGTTCTCTTTGTTTTCCAGATCAGTGAAACAATCAGAGTTGAAGATTTTCAGTATCTTTTCATCAAGCTCCAAGGGCATGAGAAAAAGTATTTTTAAGCGGGATGCAGACAGTTATCGTTTGATTAGCTAATCAGATAGTAGTGCACTTCCATGTCATTTTTAAATTGAACTATTTTGCTGGCTGCTTGAAATCAAATCAATATAGGCCTGTTACAGCGTATTGCTTTTAAGGTTTAATGTTTTTGTCATTTATAATGGACACATATTGGAGTTCCTGACATTTTAATCTTGATATCCATATCATCACATATTTCTCCTTTACCATGTAGACATTGAGGTAGTTCAGTTTTGAAGTTTGTTTATGGTGCATACAGCATTGAAACTGATTTCAACAGCCAGAATCTTTCCTCCAACAGTGTCCATTGCTTCTTTGATGACCTACAGACTACACTGAACAGTTTTCATTCAAACCATTTCTTTGATAGAAAGTAGTTTCAATAAAAACTGTTCACAGTGAAGTCTGGATGTAATGGTAATTGAGACACCAATTCTCAACATAAATGTTTTTCAAGGCTGTGAGCACCACAAATTGGTTAATAAAACTAAAACTACCTGCATGGCTACGAGTTTAGTGAGAATATGTTCTTTGTAATTTGCTTGAGCCTTTAACACAATTATGAACGTATGCAATAGCAACTTATAGGGATGTTTGTGAAAAGAAGGTTCAATAAAGTTTTCCTGACCACAATATTTGCATTATTATCTTATATCTGATGATATTCACTCACACTGCTTTACTTCTTCCATCCGCTCTTAGTTTAAAGTTTCACTTTTCATTGACGCACACTGGACTCACTCAGTTATAGACATTTGCTGTTCAAGAACTTAAAATATACGTCTCACCCACTGACTGGAATTAAAGACAACTTGGGTTTATCGGTCACTACACAAACAGAACAATCAATCAGTAATTAATAGATACAGTCTGACCTTTTCATGGCATACATCAGCAGGAAATATAATGTATTGTAATATTCAAGAGGTGAAGGACAAAGAGGCCTACCACACTTTGTACATGTCCTTTTCTTTCCTAAGCACCTCACACTGGCACACCTGTTCCTACTTCCCCATCTGTCCATCCTATAATTAACTGGATTGCCTAAATTCTCTGTACTGTACAAAATAAACAAGCTGGGCAGCTTAAATGAGGCAGTGCTCATCAGCAAATCAATGTAATTAAATTAACAGGATCTGCTGGGCAAAGAAGAAAACCATTGTTTTGATGACATGCAGAAATCACAATGGTATGATTCATGTTGTAAGAAAATCAGAAGTCAGGTGAGAATAAAGGAACTGAATGATGGCAAACTGGACGTGAGCCTTGAAACGGATACAGGAATATATCCAAATGTTCTTCAGTTAATCTGGATGGATAAACTCATTTTTAATAACGTCACTATCGCCTCTTCATTTATCAGTGCAGTGATCCCTTTTCTGCGCTTCTCAAGTTTGAGCAAAATTGACATAATTTCATCTACTCTGAAAGGTGTCCGGTCCCCAGAGTCACCATCTAACAGAAAAACCCTTCTACTAGAAGACGTTAGTGGACCTCGTTCTCATGCAGCCCTCATTCCAGCAGTGGCTGTTTGGCTCTCTGGGATCTCCTGTCCTTGTCCGTTGCGGCCTGGTTGAGATTGACTGCAGCTGGGCTCGATCTGTCAGAGAACCCCATCTCTTTCACCAGCCTGCAGAATCTCACATTGCCCCTCTCTTCTATTCAAATATCTGAAATCTCTTCATCTGAGACGCAGCAACTTCACCTCCTTCAAGTCCCTCTGCACACTCTTGAGTCTCACCCCGGCCCTCGCAGTATTTGATGTCAGCAGGAACAATTTCTCAATTGTCCACTATCCGCAATGCTTAATCTGTCCCACTCCAGAATCACAGAGATTCACTTGTTAAACTCGACTTCTCTGGGAGAACTGGATCTAAGTTATAATTCTCTGGAGGTATTCAACAACCCTCTGCTGACCTTGAAAAAGCTAAATTTGTCTCATAACCGCCTCATACGTCACCCCTCTCTGGGTCACCTGTCTCAGCTCCAGGCCCTAAACGTGGACAGAAACCAATTTACCATCTTGATGAATGAGACGGGCGTCGTCCTGAACAGCACAGACAGCGGGTCTGTGGTGGACTTCCCTGAAGGGCTTCTCAGTGCCTCACCGGTGGACCAGCAGGGGACTCCGATGATGAATTTGTCTCTTGAAACATGTGCGAAGCCGACCAGTGGGACACAGCGACTCTTCTCTCTGCCTGCTCTTTATGGGTTTTGTGTCATACCTCGTTTATTTGTGTTGATTGTTTTTTGCAGGCAACATCTTTGTTTGGGGACCACTTTCTAATAAGGCATTGCATGAGTTAACAATAGCTTTGATATTGGCTAACAGACTATTTACTATAAACTTAGTACTTAGTTAGTCAATTATACATGTCATTAAAATGACAGCGTTTAGGTTGCCAGGTTGTGAAAATCCATTTTGCTGATTGGATAATTACGTTCCCAAAGGATCTGGAGCTAAATCAATTAGTTGATCATGCATTACACGTGCAAGATATATGATTGGGTTGCATTTCTATTGCCTCCCAGCGCGCTAGCTCGTAGCTAACAGAGCTAATGGTGTTCACCTGAGCGGGAACCGGCGCTACGCTTCTGTGATGATGCTGCAAAACAAAGTGCCGCGAGCTAACCAGGGCGCGCTCACGTGCAGCCGATCCGGCTGTCAACGCAAGGTCATGCAAGGACAACGACCACAAAGAGGGAGAGCGACTTCATTCTGCTCAGGTAGACACTGAGCAAATGGTTGTTTGTTGCTGCTCTGAATGCTATTTCCAACCTTCATAACTGCATAGATTCAACAGTCAAAGGGGTTTTCACAACCTGGCAACTTAAAATTAGCTCGTATTGATAGTTTATAACTGATCTATTAAGCATTAAAAATGATTTAACCATTAAAAACGTTTCATACCATTATTAGTCAATTTCAACCAATAACCACATTTTAAAGGTGCCGTACCTATTAAGGCATAACATGTCAAATTAATACAGGATAATTTTATTTTTGTAATCATATTATTGATCATGTCATCATTGTTTGCAATATTTTGTATGTGTAAATGATTAAAAACAGATCAATTAAATCGGATCACTAATATATGAGTCTGATCTCATTCTGTTATTTCAAAAAGACATTGTAAAAGTGTTTTACGGTAATTATTTCCTAATTGTTACTTCTCATTGTTACCGTCAGTTGTGCCCTTTGTCACTCTGGTGACTACAAGACAAATGAAAGTAGATTCTGGCTCCTAAATATTTCAGTGCAGTGTAATGAAACCCAGCTGACCCAGTGGCTGCAGTACACATCCACATGGGATGGCCACTGTGACCATGAACGCACCTGTAAGTACCTTCTTTTATCAACAACATGTGTAAAGATGGGAAAGACAGCAAAGGAATTAAGACCTTTGTTGTTAGTTTTGACCAATTTCCATGTCTCTCCAGTTGTGTGAGGGAGGAGAAAGAGTGAGAGTGGGAGTAGTTCTGACTGCACTCCCAGGTAAAGCAAAGACAAAACATATATCTGTAAATTTGTTGTTGGAAATTTGTGTTTACCTGTTTGTTTTTTTATGTTTGGCTAAAGACAATGTAGTTATTGGTGAGGAAGGACGTGGTTTGGACTACAAGTCGGGAAAGAATAAAGTAAAACATTTGGATTTGCTTCAATGAACATTTAGCTATTTGCTTTCTGAAACCTCTGTGATGTTGTCTCACTGTAATGTGTGTTTCGATCAGGAAGCAACATCCTTCTCTTTTGACAAAGTGGTGACTGTTGACAACATACAGGTACAAAAGGTCTTCTGACCTCTGATTTAAATCAAAGTAACTGTTTTCATTAGCAAACTTTGGAATGTCTTGAAACTAAAAGCCTGAATATTCATCTGCAGATTTTCCACCCTGAGTTCCTGCAGCCTCTCACTGAGTCCATATCAGGTGGTTCCAATGGAGCGCTGCTGATATGTGGAGCCTCCACAGAGGAGATTAGCGCTCTGATTGACCAAACTATCATCAAACAGGTGGAGCTCAAAACAGAACTACTCTTAATATTGGCAGATTTGACCTATAACAATGAATCTTACCCCTGACTCTGTCAAAGGTCTTGGCCGATCTGTTTGGTCGTATGTTGTCACAAGGGGAAGAGGAGTTGTTCATCTCTGTGTCGTTCATTCAGGTTTGTCCTTCTGTTTAGTAGCATCACCATGAATCACAATAGACACAATACGCTGCAGGATAACTGATGTTTGTCACTGTCAGTTTTACCCAGATGACAATGCAGTGGATCTCCTGAGCCCCAGTAGACAGAGTCTAAAACTTATGGCTCACCCCGTCCTTGGGAAGTGAGTGCAGCCAAACACATACGTACACCCCACTTGTACATTTACCTAGTATGAAGTGTAAACCAAAGGATTCGTCCTTGTTTATTTTCTCAGTCTTGTAGGAGGTTTATGTGAGGTGTGTGTGTGCTCAGCGGAAGAAGCCTATACTCTGTATGAAACATGCAGGGAGACCCTGCAGGCCGATGGAGGACCTATCTCAAGCAGGTAAAGCACAGGTCAAATGAACTGGGGCCATGTCATTTATTAACTAAATTCCATTACTTTGAATGGATTAATTACTATGGGCGGTCTCAAAGTACCAATTTGTCACTGCGCTTTGTCATAGGACGTTCGCGTCCTGAGCGTCATGAATTAATTGACTTGTTATTGTCTCTGCATGTTCATCCGGTCGCCTCCCTCAGATGCAGTTCCCTGTTCTCAGTGGCTGTGGAGTGGAAACTTCATCCGGAGGAGGTGGAGTCGGAGGTGTGCCGCAGCAGACTGCAGCTGTTCAGACTGGCAGGAGGAGCCAGCAGGACCGACCTCAGAGGGTCAGTCGTGTACTCAATTACGGCCAGCTATCCATTACATGGACCAGAGGAACTGAAAATGATATGCTGATGTTCAGAAATGTTTGAGCACTTTTCTGACTGACTGGAGAATTTCCTGGTGAATTAAAGAGGTACCAGGAATTATGCTGGAGGAGGAAATGCTTTTTAAATGGAACCGAAGCATTGGTTTAAAGTTTAAACCTATTAACCCTTTTTTTTCAGTATTCCGTTTTAAAAGTATCTTAAAACAACAACAGCCCTTTTTGACATGTCACAGTAGGAAAAGGGTGTACGTACGTTGTAGGGTCCTTGTATTGTGCATACTGGCTCACACGTGAATAGAACAGAGCCAATAAAGTTAATTTACGACATGTCAAAATGTTGACAGTGAAAAAGAAGTATTAATCAAGTCAAATTAACAATGAAGACATATGCTTCCCATGCAAACAACGTTATCAAAATTGTGAAGAAGGGGGCGACTGTGGCTCAGTGGTTAGCAAGTCAGTCTTTCAATCAGAAGGTCAGTGGTTCAAACCCCGCCTCAGCCAGTCCATGTCGTTGTGTCCTTGAGCAAGACACTTAACCCTAATTGCTCACCGTTGCTGTGTCTTCGGTCTAATGTATACTGTATATCATGTAAGTCGCTTTGGATAAAAGCGTCAGCTAAATGAAATGTAATGTAATGTAAGATCATCTGCCATGGAGACTTTATTTCAGCCAGATTTCATACACGTTGCATCACATTCATATCTAGTTTACTAGTCAGTTAAATGAGCCTTGCAGCTTGACGGGTGATGATGGTGGTGAAACGCAACATCTCAGAAAACTAAAATATTTGAGGTTACAGAAAAAATATTTGCTGTTTTGTGAAGTTTAATTGGCAGTGGCCTATGCACTGTGTACATATTGCAACTTGTCCTGTTCGTATAAAAGTATATTGATTTCTTGTACATTGCCGGGCAAAAAAACATTATATTAAAATGTAGTATACTTTATAAAGAATGATAGAACAAACCTCATATGTCCTGACTTGAATATACGTTTATTCCAACACAAACCTGATTACAATCTTGATGCCTGGACAGTCAAACAAAACACTTGCTCAGCTTTATAAAGCATGCCTTCTGTCAAACATGATCACATTAAATCCTGCTAAACAATTTATCATGGGAATCTGGAACATCTTTAAGGTCTTCATCTTCATCTCAACACCCAGAGCCTCCTCGTAAAGCATACATGAACCATGACAAGTTTAATCATTTTCTACCACAAACACTTTCCAGAGTCAGCCCACTGGTGAAGGTAGTGGACCAAACCCACCGTGAAGCCACAACAGACAAGGTCCTCCCTTTCCTCTTAAATGATGCCTTAACAGGAAACAGCAGGACGGCTATCATTTACTGTATTAACCCTCAAGGTAACGTTCCTCTGAGCCCGGCCACACTAATTTACCCATAATCCCTTGAGCATAGAAATTACTTGTCTTTATCCACCAGGTCTTCTAGATGACGAGACCCCCTCCGCTTTAGCTTTGGCCCAGAAAGCGAGAGGTTTGGTCCCCAAGGCCACGGTTTATCGCTGGTGTCCAAGAGCAACCGAGCAAAAGATCAGAGACAGCATCGTGGACCAAAGAAACATGATGATGTCGCAGGGGGGAAGTGAAGTTCACAGCACCTTCAGGCTAGCAGAGCTGACCCACAACCTGCAGGTAATTCATTAAATAAACCTCCTAATCTGTAGAGACTAAATGAGATCATTGAAATGCATTCTGCCATCTTTCTAACAGATTGTGAAAAATCAGTCATGGGAGAAGAGGAGGGAAGAGTCAAAGAAGATAAAAGGCCAAACACAGGTTCCTACCTATGCCTTAAACATTTCCAAAGTTTAACAAAACTAACAGATTATGTGTGTTCCCAACATTATGAAATGAATACCATGTTTTGCATTGATTTGGCAGAGTTGGACTCCAAACAGCAATTTGCACATCAGTGATCACAGAGAGGCTACAGACCCAATGGCATACTTACAAGCCCAACTGAAACAAGAAATGGAAGAACATATCAGAGGTAATTTGCTGTGATTTAAAATATGTTTATATACACAGCGGCATCCATGATATTGAGTGTGTTTCTCATATCCACAGAGGGTAAAGGGGATGTAGAGAAAGTGCAGGAGAGAGTAGGAAGAATCCAGCAGTTGAGGGATGCTCTCAGAGAGGAGACACTCAAGAGTGGGGCTGCTACAGAGCAATCTGACCTCTGCCAACAAGTAATGCTCTCTATCAATTAAATATGATGTATGCCTGTTTATCTGATTGGATACGGTGTTTACAAGGCTCTGTTGATACCCTATTAAACATATTAACAAGATGTATGTGTGCGATAGTGGGTTACCCACACGCTGACATTTATTTTGCCAATTTAAGTCTCAGTTGGAATACAGCAAAGCACAAGAACAGAGGAGGAAACTAAAGGAGGACCACTGGAGATTAATTCAGGAGGAGGTGGAGAAGATGGAGAGAGACTTGGCACAGGAACAGCTACTGGTGAGATAATGAGATACGCTGTTGTTTAACATTATTCAGTTTGTGATCTATCTTAGCCGAGGATGCTGAGTCAGTTTGAATTAATTCAAGGCTGGATTTATGGTGGGCAGTGGAAACTACTGCATTTGCAACTTAATTCTGTTATTCCCTTGCATTTGTTATGGTTTCATCCATTCCCCTGCTAGACAGAAGGCCCCCAGAGAGAGCTGCTGGTGCTGACCAGCGAGAGGCGGGTCCTGGTGCTGCAGATAGAGGCCCTGCGCGCTGAGGCCCAGCAGGCTGAGAGAGACCTGCAGAATCAATATCATCAACACCAAACAGAGCTGCATTGTCTGAGAGAGGAGAGCCTGCAGGTTGGGAGAGGACACAGTTTGAGAGAACACCGATTCAAATGTCACCTTTTCCATTTAGTTTGTTTATTACTAGTTTTCTAGTCGGATACTTCATTAGTCGGATACTTCATTTTCTGTTTTACTGCAGGTATTCAGAGTGTTTCGTCAGGTAAGTGAGGAGCAGAGGAGGATGTCAGAGAGCAGATACAGAAGTGTGTTGCTGGAAGCTGTGCAGGATGCGGTCTACCTCTCTGCCCAGAACCAGGAGCTGCAGGCTGACAACAAACAAATCCGTAAAGGTCCGTGTATGTTCCTTAACCTGAACCAGTCTGGATGTTTCTCCTGACCTCTGACGTAAAATGTTAAACAGAGGCCCAGACATGATTCTTCCTCCCAGCATTCAAACATACTGCGTTTTTCTTTTACAGCCTTGGGAGAGTTAAAGGATACTCTAGCTGTGCGGGGTGATCCGGTGGCTGAACTGTTATCCCAGCAACATTGAATGTATGACTGAAAGTGTTTATCACACCTTGTGCTTAATGTAAATTATAAGAAATACAACTATTTGACAGTTTATTGGTTATCATTAATACACTTTGACATTGTTCTTGGCAGAGAATGAAATACAAAACAAAATTACACGAGCAGCACTCTTCAGAAATGTTTAACTTAAGATATAACAATCCTGATTTATTTTAGTTTACTTGCATCAGTGTGAAGAAATTGTGAATTAAATAAAAAAAGATGTCATTTGTCGTATGGTACAGCTGACAAATGTCCACATGATATGGTTTGTTACAAATAAAATGAGTTGGATATTGGATTTCAGAAGGCAGATATAAGGCAGAAAACAAATCAAATCTGAAAAACTAGAAAAGAAATGCACAGACTGTAATGAGTTCAACGGGCCTCATGGTTCAGTTAATAACTATCTGTAGTACATGAAAGCTGCCAGTCCAATCATAGAAACGGGGAGGAGGAAAAAAGGCGTGAGCTGCAGCCCCAAGATGGCCCACGACAACAGAGCGTTAACCAACATGGAGCAGGAAATGACAAACAGTCTGGTGATCCCGCTGCCGTGCTTGAGCACCACGGACATCAGAAGTCCGTTAGCTGCCTGCCCTGCTATGATGGTCCAAACCACCCCTGAGTATCCCTCCAGAAAGCTCTTTTCTCCCCCTACAAAAGATAAGGAGGAGATCCCATTTATAGCCACACCAAACACATAGAGGTAGAGATTCTGCAAGCTGAGGGGCAGCTTCTGGCTCTTCAGCACCCTCTCTGTGTAAACTGCTGCAAGCCCTGAAACACAGCAGTACACCAGCACAAGGAAAAGCCCCCACGCTGTGATATGAAGCCTGGGGCCTTCCTCGGCTTCAGCCCTCTCACGGTCCCCTAGATCCAGGCTGCTGTAGCTGTGACACACCCCTGCACCCATGAGGAGCCCCAGGGCCAACCACTGAGAAGGCCGGAGCCTCTTGCCCAGGCAGAGGGAGTACAGCAGAGCCGTGGAGGCAATTTTCAGGTTAGAGAGGACTTGGTATGAGCTTGGGTCCATGTAGGCCTGCATGAGAACTACCAGGTTGTTGTTGAGGGCGTAGAGTATCGCAGGGACTGCATAGGGGGCCACACGGACTAGAGGTGGAGCAGCATGTAAGGCGGACGTACCCCCGGTTGACATGAGAGTCGCCAGAGAAATCAGGAGTTTGCATAACTCAATCATTACAACACACGAGGAGGGGTTGAAAGGGACTTGGCCGTCTATCTTGGTGAGAGCGATGAGTGGCGCATGAGAGCCATAGATAAGGACCATCAGCCCAAACAGGACACCCCACAGAATCCTTTTCCTCCACTGTCTCCTAATCCTTGCTGGGGAACTGGGCCCCACATTCTGAATCACAATCATCCTCAATGATTCAAAATAAACAATTTCTCACAATCCTAATAGTGCAAAAAAAACACCTCACTTTTGTAAAATAAATGAATCTCAACCATTTAAATATCTATTTTAAAATACATATGCATTATTCTCTGTATAACTTTGATTATGTATTTTGAATGGAACAATAAGGTGTAGGAGACATTTGCATGAATTACTGCCTGTTTCACACACAACCAACTCATAAACTAACACGCTGAAGTAACTGCTCCAGGCAGCAAGCACGTTATGAAATCTGATGGACCAAACATTAAAACACTGCAGGAACAAAGTCTTCCACTCTGTAAACGTCACACAAGCAGAAATTAAACAGCAGTATTTAACTGAACCCAGATAGAAATATGCAAATAAAAAAACATCAGGCTTTTACTTTGACTCCTCAATGAAATTCCAGTTGTATCATTATATCCATAGTCCAGTCTGATCTGCTGATCCGTCACAAGACAGCAGCAGCAGCAGTATTTCCTTCTCTTGTGCCCCTTCAGTCACTGACCAGACGAGCAGTCAATCTGAATCATTTTGGTCCTTTTTTAACGCTGTTAATATATTCTTTCACAGTCCTTTCAATGTTGGGCACTGGGTAGTTCTGTGCCGCGTAAATGCCAGTGATTGTTCCCAGCAGCACTCCCAGGAAGGCAGAGGAGCGTAGCTTGGCCACCACATAGCCGGCCAGAAAGCCCTTCAGAAATGGAGATCCCAACACTGAGCCTCCCTTCAAGATTAAGAGACGGGCAGAAGAATTTTAAGCACAGTCCCAGCACAGATAAAAGGACAAACAGATGGGTGAATAATAACTAACATATGTACCGCACAAATAGGGGAGCATAGATATCACAATCGAAACATATTGTCAACAATGTAACACAAAAAGAATCACAAGGGGACAAAACTAAACAAATAAACTGCATTTCAATTTCAAAAATACAAAAAGGTAAATAAAATGGCAAGTGTTTCTGCTCATTTACATTTCTGTTTACTTGCCATGAGAATGACATGCTCCAACCCAAACATATTTGAAACAATCCACGCTTTTCACAACAACAATTCACACCTATTTCATCACATGCGTGGTCAATTATCAGGGGCACCTTTAACAACTTACCTGCGGGATTCCCACAGAAACCTCGTTCTCCACGCGCCTCTGGATCTCCTCCAACTGGTTTTTGAGCTTCGTCAGGTCTTTCAGCTGTTTCAGAGGATCCTGTAATGAAAGCAATGACTCGCATTTGAATTAGGAAACATTGTACGAATGCCACTGTGAATCTAACTCAGTATAGCTAGCAACATAGCATACAGTTAGTCACTTAAGAGCTTCTGCAAGAAAACGGATCAGTGTCTAGAAGTTTGCTGGTTTGCTAATTGCAGCATAACTTAACCGGCTCAGTGATCCATTAATTTAGAAAACGATCATCGCCGCGGGGACTTAATTTGATAGCCAATTGATAGCCTCTCTAGCAGTTGCTGTCATCTGACGAAACATGAAGTTAAAACATTTCAAAACCACAACATAACTCTCTCACCTTGTCATCCGCCATGTTTGCTCAGTGGGATGATCGGCGTTCGGCTCATAAACCTGGGACATTTATTTCTGCTTTAGCTCGATTAATTCGGCCTGGGTTATGGTGTGAATGAGATCAAATACAAATGTAATCATCCCGAGGAAATGTGCCCCCTCCCCTGTAACTTGTTAACTTAATTTAGTAGTTTGATAGACCAGAATAGTTCATTTAGCACCCTGATACTAATACATACGATAATATACCCGGACATGTTGAAGTAACTTAGTGCAAGCTGCTGCTATATAAAAGCGTCAGCAAATGTAAAGCTAACGTAAAATCTGTGGGGGGGCGGGGGCGTTACTTTCACGTGTCAAAAACGTCTTCCTTGATTGGCCCGTACTTATTTATTCCGCCATTTGATTGGTTGAAAGCCATGGCAACAAACCGCCATCTTTTTTACAAATCGACTGGAAAAGGAGGCTTCTTTACAGACATTTATGCATCGCAACTCAATGATTTAACATGAAGCTCAGGTGAAGTCCAGCGTTACTTTCCGTCGGCACGATGCCTGACGTTGTCGGCGACTTCTAAAGGCCGTTCAGAGCAGTTTGTAGCGCGTCGGGTCATCGTAGGTAAGGCTTCAATAAGAAGGCATTTCATTGGATAGCTCTCTGGCTGTGCAGGCAGTATAAGCACACGCTATTAAACCTACTTTTGAAGCAGGGAAGGACCGGTGCATTTCACATGTTTGCGCTTTATTAGTCTCCCAAGAGCACTATGCATGCCATGTTTCAATGGTATTTTATTTGGACTTAGACACCTTTGTGCTACATTCTCTCTGCATGAAGTTACTGCCCGTAGTCAAAATGCCCGTAGCTTTTACTTGACAAGATATCTCTGTTTGCCTCGTATCTGCTGAAACATAGCTACATGCTGCGCTATGATACACTTCAGAAATCCAGTCCTGTCATTAAAGTACAGATGATTAATGCACTCAAGTATGTGCCTGCTGTGCCAATTAGGAGATTAAAAGCGTAGTATTATGCAAAGCACATTTAATAAACCTATATTTAGCTTAAATGTTTTTCAGTGTGATACAACATCCCAATGAACTCTACTTTTATTAAGGCTCAAACATAAACAACCGACTAATCTCGTAATATTTTTCAAGTTGGCCTGAGATCTTTGGAGATCATGGAGAAGGTGGAGGTGTTTGAGGTTGTGAAAGTGACTGAGGAGGTGGAGAGCTACTACAGCCAAATGGAGGTGGCTATTCCTAAAAAGAGGAAGAGCAAAGCTCAAGAAGACAGTGTTGAGAAACCTAAAAAGCCTAGGTAACGTACACACTCCAAAGGACCGTCACTCACAGCTCTTACAATATCATAACACAAGTTATGGCCCCTGTATTAAACAGGGATAACATGTCTCCCCCATTGGCATGTACTGATTGAAGATGTGGAATTTGTTTGTCTGTGTGTCTGTTTTAGGTCTGCCTACCTGCTATACTACTTTGATGTTCATCAGACTATGCAAAAGGAAATCTCCAATCTACCACAGTCAGAGATCAACAAGAGAATCAGTGAGAGCTGGAAAAGGCTCAGTGTAGCCGAGAAAGCCTACTATCTGGAGAAGGCCAAGTCTGAGAAAGAGGGTATAGACACTGTAAGCTGCATCCTCAACTTTTTTTACATAAAGAAAACCTTCTGTTAATAACATCAGAAAATCAGTTTTCAAGGGAATTCAAATGTATATTTTGATATCTTTCCATGTTCTGAATATCTTGTGTTGATGTGTATGATGGTTCCTAGTTTCCAAGAGATGCCAAGTAAAGCACACCACATTCTAAAAACGATGAGCAGAAAAGTATATGATAAACTAAACATACTATGATGAATGATTTAATACGATCTGAGACCTGCAGGGCTAATGATGGATATTCTGTTGTATCAGTACAACCTGCAGCAGTAAATTAATAATAGTGCCAAGCAAACAACCGAAGCTCATTTTTTAAAGTGTTTTTCCACAATGGAGTGCTTGATTTTGTTTTGGCTGTTGAGGATATCAGTCCTTTTCTATTATTAAGCACTGCGGAGCACTTATAGAGTCAATTGGCTTGATTTCATTTGTAATAAAAACATTTGCCTCATGTAACCGCAGATGAAGTCAGGAAGAAGTAAACCATTAATATCAATAACAACAGCACAGATAAAGCAGCTTTTTCCTGCTTTGTCTCAACAATGGCCTAACTCACTGGTGTCTCGTATAATGTCAAAGGGATAGATCTATGGATAGCTATAAACAATATTCTCAATTGTGCTTTTTCCTCAGTCGTCGCTCAGCCCCTCTAAAGACCTGCCAGGCTTCCGCAAAATCCTCCCCAGAGCCAGTTACTTTCTCTTGTCCAAAGGCTGCTCCTCAAATCAGCAGCTGGCAGGCGCTCAGTCAGAGGTGAGCTTGGAGGCTCTGGACTCTCCGGTGGAGGGAGGCCTGCCTTCCGTCCCTCTCCCCCAAGAGCCCCAGTTCACACCTCTTGAGTTGGACAGTGAGGTGCAGCTTTCTGAGCAGTCCATTGTTGTTGACGACATAGCAGAGGAAACGGAAGTGGCGTCTAATCCCACAGACCCCCAAGGCATCCCTCGCTGCTCATCCTCCTCTGTTTCAAGCAAACCCTCAATAGATGCCCACGCCTCACAGGGCTCTGGTGGCCTTACAGCAAATGGGGTCCCCCTGAAAGGAAATGAGACAAGAGTGGCTGCTTGTGGTTATGGTGTGGCGATACAGGGGGAAATGACACATGTGGTTTCCATTGTACCCACACAGGTGAGACTCAAATGTCTTTTTACCACTTAGCAGAATGAGCTTAATTTACTCAAGAGTTATTGATCATTTTAATCACAGAAAGGGTTTTAATTAATGCAGTGAAATGGTTTGTCCATCACTTTAGAACCTGCTAGAGGCCAAGTCTTTGCCAGGTGTCAGCTCTGTGGGCTCAGTCATGATGGTCTCTGTCGGAGCCAGCACCGAACAAAGTGCCAAACCTTCCTATAAAATGGTAAGCACCCACATTATTCATCCACCTTACAAATGTCAATACTGAAATTGGCAAGCATGGAGTCTAATAATGTCATTATTCAGATTTAAGATGATCGTGGTGGCAATAGCGGCTAGGAGACCTGAACCCTTCATGATTTGCTCTTTTTTTGTAGTCTGTTAAGACATACACCCGAAGAGGTCGAGGGAGGTGTCTAAATCCTGGATGTTCATTTGTTTATGTGACCCGTCACAAGCCACCAAAGTGTCCTGACTGTGGGAGCCACTTGGGTGGAAAATGGATCCCTACTGTAAGTATCAAACAACATGTGCACAAACAGTTTGGGATGCTCAATCTTACACGGACATCTAGGAGTTGTACAAAGATTCTCAAATCAGTTAACTTTGTCTGCATTTATATGTTAGGCAAAGATGACACAAGAGAAAGAACCTGCGTCCAAGCCACAGAATGCTGAATGCAAGACTAATGAAAGCTGCCAAGCCACACCTCCCCCGGCTCAGGAGGAGAATGCAGATGTCAGTGAAACAAACGCCACTGGGAGCAAACAAGTAGGGCAAGTTCGACGGCGCTCCAAAAAGCAGTGTGCAGTTCCAGCTGACAAGCCACCAGAGGGCAGCAGCACCAAGGAGCAGGAAAAAAAGAAGCAAGCAACCATGAAATTGTAATTCCATTTTTTAAATTGTTTTTCTGTTTGCCACATGGATCCCAATAGCATGTTTACCATGTGGACTGTATTTGCAGATTAGTGCTAATTTATACATTACGTGTGATACATAGTTTTGAATTATTGTTTATTTGAAATGCTTAACTGTATATAACTGTGGGATTGAAACCTTCAGTTAACCCAAAAATATGGATGGAATACGATTTTGAGGTGTGTGTGTGTGTGTGTGTGTGTGTGTGTGTGTGTGTGTGTGTGTGTGTGTGTGTGTGTGTGTGTGTGTGTGTGTGTGTGTGTGTGTGTGTGTGTGTGTGTGTGTGTGTGTGTGTGTGTGTGTGTGTGTGTGTGTGTGTGTGTGTGTGTGTGTGTGTGTGTGTGTGTGTGTGTGTGTGTGTGTGTGTGTGTGTGTGTGTGTGTGTGTGTGTGTGTGTGTGTGTGTGTGACATCATAGATATTTCTTTTATATATTGTTTATATGACTGAAATCTGCCTTGTTGCAGCATTACGTAGGTTTCTTTTATAATTTCAATTAAGTCTTGTAATCGGCAGTTCAGACCAGAAACATTCTTATGTGATAGTTTTCTTAAGTATTTTAAACAAACATGTATGTCTTCCTAAAGTCTCTTGCAGCTGTTTCCATTGCAGGTTTGGGTGATTGTGTGTATCTAACTTGCTTTACTTTCATTCTGTCATTGAGTAGACAGATGAAAGGCAGTCTTCAGAGCACGACTGTCCAAGGGCAAGACAGAAGCAATGCTGCTGTGCAGAAGAGGCCTGTGAGACCCATACTTCCTGCCTACTACAACACAGGTGCAATAAAACCTATATGGCACACAGGCAATATTGTTAATGTGTTATCATATCAATTTACATATTGGCTTGTGTTTGTTATTAGGTCGGGCTTTGTTCCAGATCATAACTGTCCCACCTGACAAAGGAAGGTTTCAGAGTGCAACTGACAATAAATCAGCAACTGGTACTGTGCATCATTTCATTTTATTTGTATTATACTTGATTAAATGTAATCTTTTAGTTCGTAGTTTGGATACAGTTAAATTGTATATTCAGTCTGCTTATTATTGGCATAATATACTGCATTATACAGAGAGGAAGTGATATAGGTGACTGCACTTTCTGAGGTTGCAGCGCTCAGCTGATGTGATCGTTATCTAACCACAGGGCCTCGAGAGAGTTTCTCAGGTCTCAAACCCAGCACTTTAAAGCAGCTCGGCCAGACGGTCCCAACAACCGTAGCAAAGCAGGTTAGTTCACACACACTGACACAAATAAGAAACACAAATACAGACCGCAAACGTTCAGATTTGGTCCAATATGGTCTTTTTCCGTATGTCTTTCGTAGGACTCTTCTGTCCCGGCAGGTGGAAGCCAGCCGATGTGTTCAATGGTTGATAAGGGAGTGAATATCGTGTCATTCGTGCCTTTCAAACAACACACCGTTTCCAGCTTTGTCAGTATACTACTATTCTCATTTCTCTATCTTATATTAAATTACACTAAATGTTCCTCTCTAATGTATATTTGTTTCTGGATATCCCCTGTTTCCTTGATTTTTGGATAATTCTTGCTCTTCTTTGTTCTCTTAGGATTTGGGTCTGTCTACAGCTCGAGGAAGGGGTCGATGTAAGAACACCTCCTGTGACTATATGTACAAGAACAGACACAAACCTGCAGTGTGCCCTAAATGTGGCTGTGAGCTGACCCAGAGGAACACCAAGGGAACAAAGGTGAAAGCTTACGTCCTTCAGACCGTCCAGAAGTGTAATATTATCTTTTAGCTCTATCTCTAGCCTTGAACCCCTTTATGAGTCTGAGAACAACCATGGATCCCTGAGCACTTGCCTCTTAGCATCAATACATCTCCATTTAAGGCTGATGACAACAGGCCTCATGTTAAGTCACTAATCTTTGCAGTAGTAGTAGGTCCCATAGACGTGGTGTACATTGCCATGCTTACTCATGTCTCATAAGATGTTCCAGCAATTTTTGGCTGGATACCGTTTGTTGTCCAGATTTGGTGCTACATTTTAAAAAGTTATTAAGTAATGTCGGGGGTCAGAGTTAATGACGATTTATTTTTTCCTTTTCTCAGTCTGAGACTCTGCTCGATCCGTACCAGGCCCTGAGTCCTGCTCAGAAGGACATCCAGCGCCAAAACACCCTGCAGTTACTGCACCGTTCCCTGCAGATTCCTGAGAGCGAGACTGAGCTTCAGGAAACGTTGACCCTCATCCAGGAGCTCAACAGCCTCCAGATCGTCTTGGTTCAACCATGTGGAGATGAGCACGGGGACAGCTTGGAGACGGAGACGCTGGTGGAGTCTGGGTGGCCTCAGTTCTATGAGTCCGCAGCAACTCACTGTGGCTTGTGTAACTATCCTCTCTTCAAAGGAGGTCAGAGGTGAGAATATGGGTATTCTAACCATCTTGCCTCTGGTACCATCATGTTGTGTTGATGTTCTCCTCCCTAATGTATCCTCATATGTGTGTGCTTGTGCATCCTAGTACCGTCGCAGGACAAGAGGACTGCTGGCTGCTGACTGAGACTCTGATCCAGACCGCCACTCTTCAGCTCAAGGTGTGTCTCAACGTTCAGTGTCTGGCTCTGCACAGCTTCACTGACCTACATCCAGGTAAGCAGCACCTCGTTCAACAAGTGCCAAGTACTGAAGCCTCATAGTTTCAGCTTACTCTCGGTTCGTTGTCCTCCATTGTGTTCGAAGCGATTTGTTCAGAATTTCTCAAATCAAAATATGCTTGTACTTCTGGGACTTATATTAATTATTATATCACTTCTGTTTCATAATTTCCAGAAGTACACTGATTGTTTCATGGTTGAAGCTTCTGCATATACAAAAGGGTTGCTGAGACTTTTAATCATTTACGCTCAGTATTTTGCTGATTGGCCAAAAGGGGGCACCACAACTATGAACTAAGGAAAGATTTCACTAAAAAGTACTTGACCCCTTTTTCTTGCAATAGTCTTTTGTCACACATTTCCACCATTTTGCTCTCATTTATTAGGAACATCTTTTCAAAATGTTTTACATGTTTTTGTGAGTGCTGATAAAAAAACATCCAAATGATTGTAATTTTAAGATTAAGATGCCAACATATTGTGATATTTAACTGCTTAATGTGGCATGTAAATATTTCAGAACAAGCATTTGAGATCAAAAGGCAAACATATATGCAAAACTGCAATTAGTATCATCATTTATCACAAGTGTTTTAACACAAACTTTCTGTTGCAAGACTCCGTACGTATTGGCTGTAGCTTTCCACACTGTTTTCTTGTATTTGTGTGCAAGACCACAGTTTATCTTTTGCTCATGTATTGATGGATATGGAAATGCAAGTTGCACTGTATCAACACTTAACTGAGGTATGGCCGGATGTCATCTTTCTCTTTTGATTATTTTTGTGACAGGTTTGTTCAACATAGGGAACAGACTGCTCGTAAGTATTGACCTGTTTCTGAAGATCAGGACCAGTATAAAACAGGGCCAAGCCCCCCCTCAGGCAGCCAGGACCATACTAAACCACACCCCCAATCACCCAGGTAAACACTGGATTCAACTCTACATCATGAATTCTGCAACTGTTTAATGTCTGTCTTAATTTGAATATTTTGCCATCTTGTATATTCTGTGTCTTCCTTTTGTCACCTAGTCCACGCTCTGAGTCCAGAGGAGATGTCTCAAATTCAGGAGTTTCTTCTGAGTGGCTACTGGGCCTTTGAGTGTCTGACGGTGCGTGATTACAACGACATGATCTGTGGCATTTGTGGTGTTGCCCCCAAACTGGAGATAGCACAACGATACACAAGCAACGTCCTGGAGCTAAAGAATGTGGAGGTGAGAGATTAATGTAAGAAAATGAGGTGGAAATTAAGATATTTAGAGAAACGGTATCATACAGTATGTTTTCCTCATGAAAAACGTACAGAAAGTAAGCTAGCACATATGTCTCCATACTTTAGGGACCTCTTCACTAGCTTACACACATGTTCTCTCCACAGTTTACTTGGCCTGAGATTTCTGTCTCGGATGAGGTACACATGGACGACTTCTGGCTGACCATGGAAAGTGAGGCTCTCGAGCAAGCAACTTTCCCCACAGACATCCCCATCACCCGAGTGGATGCTTCCATCATCGCGCCCTTCATTCCCCCGCTGATGAGGAGTCCCACTGTCATCAACACAGAGAAGGACAAAGTCCTGTCACACACACAGCCGCCCTCAGGTACAGGAATCCTTTAAGCCACCGCCGAATGTGAAATACATTGTTTTGGAGTCTGAAATAATCGAGATGTGGCTTCATAGACAATGAGAGGGAAAAATATGATGACATTCAGATGGATGGTATGCTTTGTTTGTTGTGAATAAATAATAGTGTGATAATGCAAATAGCAGGGTTTCAACGTATTGTATTTTAAGTGTTACTTGTTGAGTTATTCTCCCATGTTTAATGATTTCTGTAAGTAATGCAAGTTGCTTATATGGACCATTTAAAACAAACTATATTTTAAGAGAGTGGTTCTTCATCTGTTTTAGGAGATCCATCAATGTTGGTGCGTCTCATTCATGATGGTCAGCTAAGACTCGACAAGCTTGAAGAGCACAGTGAGAACGAGCTGAGAACAATACTGGACCGCTGTGCGGCGAGTATCAGCCCAGACTCCACTAAGGTGAGTGAGTGAGTTACCTAGTGTGGTGCAGTCAGCCCTGTCGTACCTTTGCATAATTCAGTGAACCCATGGTGGGAAAAGTCTTCTGGTAACCCCAGCTTAGTGGGGTTATTTGTCCAGCACCAACGTTATGGGCGTTATAAATTAGTATCGCTGAGTGGTGCTATCTGCTCGTGCTTGTTGACTCCAGGGAAGTAAAGAAAAGTTAGCACGCTATATCCAGCAGTCAAAGTGAACTACAGCCAATGAGCTGCGGCCTTCCTGCTGCGGACGACATGCTGGACTCAGACGGCAGAGTCTTGAAGCCCGGCTCCCGCTGCTTCACGGGTCCCTTATTCATTTTCTTATTCAGAGTTTATTCATATTGAACGTGTCACTTGTCCAAATTGCACCACACTTGATAAATCACTCCCATGACAGACAGATATCCCTTTTCTTGAGATGACTGGAAGTCAACATGTTGAATGTAAAATATTAGCTAGAATACAAGTAGAAATACACTAGTCATGTGATAAGTTCTTGGCCTACTAAAGGAACAGTAACCCCCCCACCCTTCCCTCCCCCGCACCCTGGGGCTGGTAAGACTTTATGTCTCGCTCAAGGATATTTCAGCATGTTGGTTTGCTTGATATGATAGTTGAAAGATGATTTCCATATTCCTTACCAATGCGTTAATCTTATTTCCGCTTACCCTGGTGTACTCCTATTTGTGTGGGAGCTTGCTTAATGAAAAGCCTCCTTTCTTTCCTTCTGTTAGAATGAGCTGCTGGGGTCCCTGATCTCCTTGTACACACTTGTTCATGGTGGCCTCTCCACGGCCCCACAACCCCCTCCTCACCTCACCGCTGGCAAGCTGTCAAAGGTCTGCCCCCACAAGGTAAAAACAGCAGCTAGGCAGCTAGGTCATATGTGGGAAAAAAAAAAAATATATATATATATAGCCCTGTTCAGATCTAATATTGACTGCCATTGACATGCGTCTGGGTTATCCGATCATAAGTGGACAGCTCCACCTCGGTGGTCGGTGAGATCGGACCTCAGTGCATCCTCAATGTCTCTTGGTTGCATTCTCACCTGTACTTTGAGATGAAACTGAAACTCAAATGTCTCCTGTGTGATTGGAAGTGTCTCGTGTTACTCATCTTTTCCCCTCCCATACCTGTCTCCAGGTGGTGTGCGGCTCTAAGTATTTGGTGAGAGGAGAGACTGCTCGAGACCACGTAGACCTGCTACTGTCCTCCCGCTACTGGCCCCCAGTCTATGTTAGTGACTGTGCCCGTCAGGTGGCGCTCTGTGCTGACATGCAGTACCCAGAACAGGCAACCCAGATGTGGGGCAGGAACCAAGGCTGCTTCTCTGACCCTTTTGAAAAGCCAGAGGTGAGTGATTGAAATTAAATCCAATGATCTATTTAGGAAGTCCCATGTGTGCTGGTTAGAATGAAACATTTTAAGAATCACTTAAAAACAGGTATATTTACGTATACATTTATTTCTTAATTTTCTCGGTATTTTTTATTTTTTTTACAAATGTAATGTTTTAGAGTCAAAGCAGGATTCTTTTTTTCAGAATTTTATTTTACATGAAGTATAATAAATCACAGATTAGGGCTTTAATACAGTCCATCTATTTATCAGGAAGTCTGCCTCATACTGTGTGCACATAATTGTTTCTTTGATGAAGGCCAATACTGTGTTGCTGTCTTTAGTTTGTGTCATGTGCTGAGCTACAAGAGCAGCCGTACAGCGCTGACCTTTCGTTGGTAGCAGAGAACCAGCAGGTCAACCCCATCACCAAATCATCCAGTTGCTGGCTGGTTCATCCGCCTGAAGCCACCCAGGAGCCTCCTGCTCCGTCAGAGCACCACTCAATGGCCCTCTGCAGAGATCTGGAGCCCTACGTCCAGCTGATGGCTGAGCTGGAGAAAGAAGAGGAGGAGGACGAAGGTGAAGAACCGAAAGCGGAGGATGACTCCGCCTCGAACTCAGAGGACTGTTACTCGGTCAGCCGTGCGCGGCGCCAACCTGCAGTTTTCAACAACACAGCTTATTACTACCTTTACAACCGCCTGGTAGATTTCCTCACCAGCAGAGACATTGTGAGCCAACAGATCAACCAAGTGGTGAAGGCCTGCCAACCGGGTGAGGTCGTGATCAGGGATGCTCTGTACCGACTGGGAGTGGCACAGATCAACACAGAGAAAGAGGAGAATGAAGGAAGTGGAGTGGAGGGACAGACACAAGAGGTAGGGACAGAGACATATGAGGTTGAGCTTACTGAATAGAATTGTTTACGGTGGACAATCAACATGGATGGCCTGAATGTAAAGATGGCTGCATGCAGACAGGAGTGCAGATTATAATTATACAATTATAACAGACATGAGGACAAATGAGGAGAGAAGCAAGTGCTACCAGAAGGAGACAAGAATTCGGAGGCGACACGGTGCTATCCGCATTTCAGTGTTGGAGATTACGTTCTCTCAAAGTAACCTGTACAACAGCCCAGTTAAGTAGCGTTACAGTGTGAGTAATCAGTCGTCTGTGGTAGGTCATATTCTTAACCATCTCAAAGTACAGTAACAGTAAGTGTGAGCGGTAATACAAGTCAAGAGGATGGAGACTGAATAAAAATTATTATTTCAAATGATTAAAGGAATGTAACAATATCTTGTGTTTTTTCTTCTACCACTAGGGTGCTAAGAAGTGCAAGTGTGAGTAAAGATCCATCCTGTGACTTAAATAATGTAAACAGGATTTTAATAACTCTTCTAATTCAAGCCTGAATGTATTTATTATTTAACCATGACTTTAGTACTTTGTATTTATTTCCGCTTTTATGTCCAGAAACATTTCAGCTTTTACCTCTCCCCTGCTTCTTTTGGACTGACGCTTGCTTTTGAGAAGTGATGATCAATGTGTATTGTTGTACTGAATCATAATGTGGTGATGGACCTTTTTACATTATGTTTTCTTCTCAATAGAGATCCATCCGAGGAGGCATACAATGGATTGTCTTCCTTTCTGTCAACCAATCGACAGTCAGCCTTTGAGAATGAACTGAAGATGTTTTAGTAGATCTGCCTGCATGAGGGGCTTTAAAGAACGTGCTATTTGTCACCGATGCTTTGCTTAATGATGAATTAAAATGAGTGAATCTGTCGACTTCACGTGTTCAATAGGGGACACCTGACATCACAGCAGCCACGTATATTATGTAGATAAAGAAAATAGTTTAAACTATTATCTTGCAAATAAAACCACTGATGTAACAAATGGATATGAATGAATAATTAAAGAAATTACGTTTATAGAAAATAAGAAAGAATTGTCTGATGTAAACATTGAGATTATGGAGGAGCAATATTTCTGTGATTTAACAGGGAGTGAACCTCTCTGAACTAGACCACAAATACTGTATAACTCGTCGGCTACCACAAACTCAACATGAGCGTTTGCATCCCAAACTACCTGCTAGAATAACTATCGTTCTCATTCCAGTCATGTGGTATGAAAAGAGGCTTCAAACGTCATCAAAGTCAAAGCCCTTAATTGTGCTAAGAGTAAGAGAGATTTCATGAATTACTTTTTGTGCTTGGACTTCCTGAATAACGACTTTTTATTTAACATCACACCACTTCAGGATTGATACACTGGACTTCTGTATAAAGTGCTTCAGGGACTTTGACTCCTCTTAGGTTCAAAAATAAATATTGTGTCTTTTTTATTCAATAACATGGCTGTTCTTTGCAGAATAATGTTGTGCATACAAAATCTGCTTTAAATATGATTCAGTGCTATAGTTTACCACCACCGTAACCAACTGAGCTGAATGTTCTGTCCATTGTGAGTACTCTCTTTTTTTAAATACTCAAGTAAAAAGGTTTTCTGTCAATACAACTTCATATTTACTCAAAGTAGGGAAGAACTACTTGAATTCAACAGGTCGGCTTATTTTAATTTACATCATTCTAATTAGGGTGAACAACCAACAAAACATACATTTTACCGTTTAAATCTTCATTTACATTTACGACAAAAAAATAATCACTCACAGTCCATCATGAAGCCTACAAACTCCACCTCAATACCTACAAAGATGCCCTCACTGCTGCCAAATCTGACTACCTCTCCACCATCCTCACCGACCCCTGCCAAAATCCTAGAACCCTCTTCTCCACAGTGAACAACCTCCTCAATCCTCGGACCAACACCCTCCCTACCTCTACTCCGGATCTCTGCAACTCATTTTTCATCACTTCTTCACTGACAAAATCAACATAATTTACAAATCTCTATCCCCTGCATCTGACCTCCCACTATTTACTCCATCGCCCACCACGGCCCCCCCTATCCCCATCTCTCCTGACCTCCTGACCCCTCCTCCACACTGCCTCCTCTCCGAGTTTGACCTGGTCACTGTTCCTGAAATCTCTAAACTCATCAGCTCTTCCAAACCCACTACCTGCTCCCTGGACCCCCTCCCTACTCCCCTCCTGAAGTCCTGCCTCCCCGTACTATGCCCCTACCTTACAAACCTCTTCAACTCCTCACTGTCCCTTGGAACTGTCCCCTCTGCCTTCAAAACCGCTGCTGTCACCCCAATCCTCAAAAAACCTGGTCTGGATCCCTCCTCCCTCAACAACTACCGCCCAATATCCAACCTCCCTTTTCTGTCTAAAACCCTGGAACGTATAGTCGCCTCACAGCTACAATCCCATCTTCATACCAATAACCTATTTGAACCCCTCCAATCTGGTTTTCGCCCTCTCCATAGCACAGAAACCACTCTTCTGAAAGTCCTCAACGACCTCCTCACCTCTGCTGACACCGGTTCCCTCAACATCCTCATCCTCCTTGACCTGAGTGCAGCCTTCGATACCGTGAGCCATAACATTCTGCTCACCAGACTCAAAGACCTTGGTATCGAAGGTACTGCACTCAGCTGGCTCCACTCCTACCTCTCCAACAGATCACACTTCATCTCTCTTCATAATCACACCTCTGCCACAGCCACAGTCACTCAAGGCGTTCCCCAAGGCTCCGTATTCGGCCCCCTCCTCTTCATCATCTACATTCTCCCCCTTGGTCAGATACTCCGCCACTTCAACCTGGACTTCCACTGTTACGCCGATGACACCCAGATCTACCTTAGCACCAAATCCCCCCTCGACCCTCCCCTCTCCCACATCAACTCCTGCCTGTCAGCTATTAAAATCTGGATGCAACACAACTTCCTCAAACTCAACAGTGATAAAACAGAATTCCTTCTCATTGGCTCCAAATCCACACTCAGCAAAACCAATAACCCCACTCTCACCATTGACGGCACCATTGTCTCCCCATCTCCCCAGGCCCGAAACCTTGGCGTGATCTTTGATTCCACCCTCTCCCTTGAGCCCCACATCCGCCATGTCATCAAAACCTCCTTCTTCCACCTCCGCAACATCGCTAAAATCAGACCCTCTCTCACACCCCCCGCGGCTGAAAGACTCATTCACGCCTTCATCTCTTCCCGACTGGACTACTGTAACTCACTTCTCCTCGGCATCAGCTCTACCAATATCAACCGCCTCCAACTGGTCCAGAACGCAGCTGCCCGACTCATCACCCGCTCCAAATCTTGGCACCACATCACTCCAGTCCTAAAACAACTCCACTGGTTCCTATCCCCCACCGGATCACCTACAAAATCCTGGTCCTCACCTACAAAGCCCTCCACCATCTGGCCCCCTCATACCTCACTGACCTCCTGTCCCCCTACCAACCCTCACGGTCCCTCGGATCCACCTCAGCCGGTCTCCTCTGCATCCACAAGTCCAAACTCCGCAGTTTTGGGGACAGAGCCTTCTCCAGGGCAGCTCCCAGGCTCTGGAACTCCCTCCCCCAAGAGATCCGCACCTCTGAGTCCCTCACCGTCTTCCAGTCCCGCCTCAAGACCCATCTCTTCACCTCTGCCTATCAGTAGCCCCCTATTGACTGTATCATGTTCTGCTTTGTCCTGTTTTCTTTTGCTTTGTTTTGTTTTGTCTTGTATCGTCCAGTTTTGCTTTACCTTCTAATCTTGCTCCCTGTAAAGCGACTTTGAGTCCATGAAAAGCGCTATATAAATTCAATTTATTATTATTATTATTTATTGTATCGCAGTACAATTGAGTTCATGATCTGTGCTTCACATTCCTGAAAGACAGCATTTTTAGAAGAAACGTCAACATGTAGCCCAGGAATATTTGTTTGTGCTGTTGCTGATAAGATCATTAAAATGATGACAACAAAATGCCACAGTTATTAGAAATAATTGATTCTGGGGCAACTGAAGGAAATAATAGATGAAGACACTGGCAGAGCAACAACGGCACTGTGGAGATTATTATGCTTTACTCAAACTTTGTAACATCTTAGTTTCATGATGGAGAACTGAACAAAGACTGTTGTTCAAAATGTAGAAAGTCTGGCGTATGGAGACAAATCAGCGAAATAGTTTTGAACCTGAAGATTCAACTTTTCAATTCAACAATGTATTCAAAATAAAAATAAGTATGAAAAGTTATTTTGGGTTCAATATAATATTTATTCAGTTCTGTTTTTTGGGGGGAATTAAATATATTTCTCATTATTCAGTAGCAGATTTTATATTTTCAATCTTTTATTTATAGTTTCGAATCTTATTTTTTCAGGTTAAAATCTTTTTTTCAGTTTCAAATATTTTTTCAAATGATCAAAACTATTGACCCAGATTTGGCTCTATACTGGCACCCCATAAAGTGTCCAAAAGTGGATGTCTCCTTCAAAATATGATTTTAGCTGAAACCACAAGGAGAAAAGGCATTTAGACTTTCCGTAGTCTCAGCTGTGGGATGAATACTTCCCTACAAAGACTCAGAGTTGCAATGTTGACAGATACTGTGGGAAATGTTCCAGAGGAAATGCAGATTGGACGTTATCCAATACAAAAAGGGAAGTGAGGAGAGGTAAACATAAATGCAGCGCAGCTCAGTGAGGTACAACAAAGACAAACTCAAAATATCTGGCCCCACATCATAATCTTGTAGTATATAAAAACTTTACATTCTGAAGTTTTAATGGTAAAGCTTCATTCAGAGCCTTTGCAGTTTTTCAGTGATTTAATTTGCAGCTTTTGCATTGATTGTCTCATTTGCACACAAAAAACACATAACACATATATGACATACTGATGAACTACCATCTACTCTACAACATTCCAGCGAATATAAATATAATTCTTGATTTACATCATGAGATATATACATTATCCGACATCTCACTCGTGATTCACTCAGATTGAAGCCTGGAGCCCCCCAGATCTGCAGTGTGTATCTCTCACATAGCTTATATGTTATTCTCAAGTCTTCAAACAGTTGGCAGTGTAGGCTGACTGCTACATATAGACACCAGTGAGGTTTACATCCTAACACTCATCTCATTCTACAGGAAATTAAGATTAAGTTGTGCTACTCAATAAAAAGAAGAAAAAAAACAGGAATTCACATTGTCATGTAACATTGTTCGTCTGATCATAAGAGATCCACAGATTTCCCTGCTCAGTTCAGTTGTATTCCCCGCTTCTAAATAACACCGAGCCCTGCTTAATGAATTAAGTTGAAGTGGAACAATCACATGTTTCCACCAACTGAAAGCTGCTGTAAGTGTGTCACAAGAAATACAGCTATGACCAAAGCACAGAGAGGAAAACAACATGGTCATTCTTTGCCTTCTCCGTGGTGGATTTAGCATGTTCAAACAGGGGAAAACACTATAGCTCTGTTTATAAGTTGAATAACTGTAAGGTGATCCCACTGTAAAACCTAACTTGTCTGGAGCACATAAAGTTGAGTGGTCACAAAGTGTTTGTGACTGTTGGGTTGCTTACTCTGAGAAACCATACATGAACCTGCTGACAAATGTGACTGAAATCTCTACAAAGACAATCAGCGTCATGGGGAAGTAATATAAAATAGGAATACACGCAGTGCACAATATATAATTAGGAACACTCTCAGAAGAAAGGACGCACACATTCTCCTTCAGATAACAGATTATACCTCAAATACATATCAGAAGGAGCGATGTATAGGATAAGTTACAGCTTTTGGACGCTTGTGCAGTTTGTTGACATGTTTCCTCCTCTTCCTCCTAGTCGTGGTAATTACTAGTCATGGTCTGCAAAGAAGCATGTCACATGCTTGTCTGGCTGGCGAGCAGACAGCAGGCAAAAAATAGCTGTGAAGGCGACTCTCTGAGACTGCCTGGCGGCTAGAAAAAACTGTGGTTCTCTGGCCACGAACTACAGCTGATCCCACTTGCCGGGTGCTTGTTGATGCTCGGGCTTTCAACAAAACTGGTAGTTGTTGGTCTTCATCAGAGGGTGCTCCTCTTCCTGGAGGTCACAAGACTGGTCACAGGGGCCGTCGCTGCACTTGGGCTCCTCACTCACTTCCCCTTCTGTGACCTGCTGCAAATTCTGGTAGATAAGCTGTGGGGAGGCAGCATCAGGAGGGTGAGACTAGATCCAACAAAGCCAAATCTCAGCTTCATCTGAATATTATGGTGTGATGAGGGAACAAATTCTTCCAAATGATATCACAAATCACAACCCGTTTCTGAGGGAGGATTTAAATTCAAATAAGAAGGGTGTCCTGGCGACATTTCGACCGTAGCGTCACATGCATAGTTTTGCCAAAGCTGAACTCTGCGCCTCACTAACTCACCTGTCCCGGCTCTGGCTGTTCCCCGAGCAGTCTTTCGATGATCTGACTGATCTTGCTAAACGTCGGACGCTCTGTGGGCTCCAGATTCCAGCACATCTTCATGATCATATAGCTGAAACAAAGTCAACCATTCTTACAAAACAGATTTCAGAAGAGCTCCCTGGACAAAAAAAAAAACATTGATGGTACACATTTTAAAGAGGGTTTATGAACTGTGCACTGTTCAAATCAGGTAACACCCAATTAGATGAAAAAGGAGAGGCTTAAGGAGGTGGTGACGCAGTTTGATAAGAGACTCCTTCATAAGAACCCCTGCCCCTCCAGTCTCATTTTGCGGCCATGAAATAGCAGTTACATGGCTTCCTAGTTTGAGATCATGTGGCTAACAGGCAGAACTGAGGCCTGACACACAGCAGAACAACAGATGATTCGGCCCTGACTCAGATTCAGTCCCCTCTGTTTTCACAATTATTCCGGGGGGTGTGACGTCCACGCCAAATCAGCACACAGACGTTTTTCTGAGGTACTGGGAAAAACACTCTTCTTATTTTCTCATTTTTGCTTGTTAAATTTTGGGCTTAGGAGATAACTCGAAGCAAGTCAATTAAAATTAGGAATAATGAAAGTGCTTCATGAGGTTACCTCATGTGTCAGTTATTTCAGATGTTAGAGCAGAAGACTGGCAAAGAAATAAGGGCTCTTTGTTCTGTCGTGATCAACATTTGAGACGCACGCTACTTGAACTGTTCAACGTTGAAGTCAACTTTGGATCACCGATTTATTATAAATCAGTCATAGTTAAAGCTTATATACACTTAATTGTTACCAGTTGCTCCTGTGTTCGTCAGAGTCCGATAAGCAACGTGATAACGTTTTACCAGTGGATAAAAAGGCTACTATTACTGAACCTCAACTGATAATCAGGTGACATTTGCCGGACAAAGTAAAGTGTTAAAAAGGGGATCTGAGGGAAAAAGAAGCAGTGATTCATCTTTTTATGAACCAGGCTCTATGTTGATCAGGGATCGAGCTTACATCTCAGCCGGGGCAAAGTTTGGTTGGCACATCTGGTAGCCGCGCTTCACCATCTTGTAGAACCGGGAGTCCACAGCCACGCTGGGGTAAGGGCTCTTGCCTGATAGAGAATCATATACAGTAGGTTTAGCAAGCAAATCATGAAATACATTTGTGTAAATGTAGGATACAAATGCACATGTTCTGACCTAAAGAGAAGATCTCCCACAGGAGGATGCCATAGGACCAGACGTCACTCTGGATGGTGTAGACACAGTCAAAGATGCTCTCTGGAGCCATCCACTTCACTGGCAGACGGGCCTTCATGAACAACGCAGAAGCACAAAAGGTGTTTATTTTACTATAATGTGGTTAATGTGCAGTAAACTTTAGCTTGTTTGTACTCAGGGGCTTACATTGCCCTTCACCACGTAGTTGGAGTCATTCATGATGTCACGTGCCAGGCCAAAGTCACATATCTTGGCCACTCTGTGATCTGTCAAGAGGACATTCCTCGCAGCCACGTCTCTATGAATACACTGCAAACATACACACACACACACACACACACACACACACACACACACACACACACACACACACACGCAGTTGATCTTGGGTTGTAGTCTCACACATCAAAAGACAAAAAGTTCACTGAACAGTGTATCTCAATGCAGCATGAAGCATTACAATCTATACATTGTCACTATGACGATGAGTAAATATGAAGAATGTAATGGGAAATACCCCTTATAGGCCCAACAACTCATTCCTCATATTATATAAAAGGAGATACTGTTTCATGCAAATTTTATTTTCCCTGAAGATTTTGCTTGTTATGTGGGTGATATCCACTTTCGGGGGTCAACCCAGCTGCTGCTGCTGTAAATGTTCATGTAATGTTTTCTGGCGTCGATGTGCGTTCATTTAGATGCTTTTTACTGAACAAATCACTCACGTTTTTGGCAGCCAAAAAGTCAAGGCCCTGAGCCACTTGAAAGGAAAACCTCAGCAAGTCGTCGATGTCCAGCGGCCAGTCACCCGTCTCCTCACATACACAGTCTTGGCAATAATCAGACAGGAGTAATGTTAGTAACACAGGGGCAGGAAGTAAAGAGGCGGATGCTTTTCATTCACATGATGCTGCATAATGGATGCATTTGTGTTTTGATGGACTTGGGGGGAGGGGGAGGCTCTTTTTACCTGGAGATGATTCCATATTGGGCACCTGGCTGGGTCTCATCTCTAAGTAATTGCTTGAAAATGTACTGGAGATCCCACTGTCACTGTTGGATGGAGAAAACCAGAGAAGAGAGACAGAGTGGTGTCAGAAATGTGAATGTTTTTCACAAATCCTCCGTCATCAGACTGCACATGTCTGGTGATGTACCTTCTAATAAACTGGCTCTCCCTGCTGACGTTCTTGTAGTCATTAGAGCCCTCCATAACGTCGGGGACGCTCATAACAAAGTTCTCAAACGTCTCTGCCTTCTGGCGAAGGAAGTTCAGGAGGTCGCCGAGGCTGCAGTACTCTGTGATCACCAGCACTGGTCCTGATAAAGAGACACTCCATGGTATGATCCTCTCAACAAGGGAGAATGTGGTTGCATGCAAATGACAGGATGACTTTCATAAACATGTTTTTATTGTATTCTGATGTCATCCAACATGACAACAGAACAAATACAGGCTGCTGTCTGACCTCCATAAGTGCAGGCTCCCAGTAGATTGACGATGTTCTTGTGGTGTCCCAGGTGACTCAGGATCTTCAGCTCAGACATCAGAGCTTCCCTTTCATCTGAATGGGCACTGGCTGCAGAAATACAGTTTTGTCATGGCGATCATATCTGATCATGCGTAACAAAGGATTTCACTCTGGGACATTTTCTCTGTACACCAATAACAATCTCTCTGTTTAATCTTAAAGGTCTTTAGATCGGCTCACCTTTTAACATTTTCACAGCTACACGCAACGCATTGTCTTCTATTCCCAGACCATAGGCTGTGGCCTCAACGACCTTTCCAAAAGCTCCTGCACCCAGGATCTTCCCTGGTCGGACAGAAAATACAACAAGAAAGCATCATGAGTATAACCCGCCCACCTATCAGGTCTGTTATTCACAATCAAATTTCAGTCAGTCTTCATGTTTTTTTCCTAATCTTATTATGTTTATAATTACTATTCTACTCTATTTTTCCAGAGCACTGAATCATTTTTTCAAATATTGTTCAAAATTAGTACATTTGAGTCAATTTATGATTACATGGTACAGACCTAGCTTCAGCTTGTCTCGTGGGAACTCCCACTTCTCATTATAAGGCAGCTGAGTGGGGTCAATGAAGGTGTAGTTGTTTCCATCTCTTGCCTCAATGATCTGCCAACGGATCTCATACCTGGGTTTCTGAAGATGAAAACAGGAGCCAAAATGGAAGTAAACCACACCAACAAAAGCACAACAACGTAGTAGCTCTGTCCCATGGGAATAGTGGAGGACTTAGACTGCTGTATGTTTTAATGGATGCAAGAACACCTTACCTGCTTATATTTATACAACAGAAAAACCAGTAGCACAAGGAGGATGGCCAGAATGCCTGCTGCTCCAGTCAAGGTGAAAGTGAAGAGTTTGTCTACACAATCAGAGAAAGATCATGAACTCACAATTTAACTTACTGACTGTGGGTCATACAAGCTCATGTTCTCTAATGTACCTCTGTGGATGTTGTGTACTGTCTGCACATGTATCGTTATATGAAATGTTAAGCGACACAAATTGAAACAATAGAACAATGCAGTTTCATAAAAACTAATAAGGAATCTGGAGACCATGTCGACACAGTTTCACAAACAAAGACATTACATTTTGTCTGAGCCCCATGTGACTCCACAATAGCAAATTGAGAACTACAGCCCTTCCCGAAGAGGAACAATTGATAATCAAATTATCCGATACTCACCAGAAACCTCCATGGCAAAAGTGTCGCTGCTGACGCCGACAAGGTTGAAGGCCACACACTCGACCGTCATCCTCCGGCTGGACGGCCACACGGTGAGGACGCTCTCCACCTCCACGGCCCCGTACTCCTCCCTCTGGACCTCCACGGTGGGAGCCTGGAGAGGGATCGCCAGCTGCAGCCCTGAGGTGTTTTCATTGCACCTGCCTCATAGCAAAAACACATACAGTCAGGCAAAGGACCAACTGTTGAGGTTGAAACGTAATGGTTGAAACTACATGACATTTTCTTTGAGTATTGCTGCCATTGCAGGGATACTTACGTAGGCCGTATCCCAAAACACTGGTACCAGATGATTCTGGGGGCGGGATAGCCAAATGAGGTGCAAGTGAGGGTGGTTATGTTCTCCCATCTCACCACAGCAACAGGTCTCTCTACATGTAAAGAGAGACCAACAGCAATCAGCAGATTTACAAGGATGAATGTGTTGACATTTGTTTTGTGTTTACAGCGTCACTTACGATACATTTGGACTTGGAATGTGATGGATGCATTGGCCAAGTCACTCTCGGCATAAAAGGTGTATATCCCCTGCTCCTGTGCATTCATTCTCTTTAGCTGTAGCGTAGCATGGTATCTAAAAAAAAAGAAGGATATTTTAACTCAGAAAAAGAGGAATCTGAAGTGACTAATTGTTAGCATATTCTATATTGGATGCCTGGTAGAAAATCCGGAAGAATTCAGCCAAACGACTTCTCTCATTTGGTAGGTTTATTTCTCTGGTCACAATCAAAGTACTAGCGCTGCAGTTGCAAGAGCAGCGCTTCGCTTCATCAACACGCAGGTTGAGATCAAAACAGAACCTAACCTCAATCTCCACTTCCACCTCCAACTCCAACTCCAACCCACTCCAACCCCCTCCCACCGGAAGCCCGGTGGTTTTATACATAGATTCTTCGTCACAGGTTTCATTACATCATCCTAGCATCTAATTGGCTCTAACCTGTCAACGGGGAGGAAAGACACATATCCTCCCCATCTCACAAGACTGGGCGTCCAACGCCGGTCTTCTGCAGCTGGTCTAACATAATAATAACAGATGTGGGTGTTGTGGCAGTGCTTGGCGTGTAACTAGTCTAAACACTCAGCGGCTCCTCAGGGACCTCTCTGACTCCATGATAACACTATTATTCTGGCCCTGAGCGCCCTGAACTGTTCCATAGACAAGAATGTACAATAATATAACAAACATCATGATTTATATTTTCAATCCCCCTTTTTACATAATTCATTATGTAAACTAAACAATATGAATCAGCTACAGAAACAGGTTATATTAATTCCTAACTATGTGTGGGTTATTTATTTAACAGTGTTAAAATCTTTAACATATCTATTGTAGTGGCTAGATCAGTTCATAACTATGTGTGTGTTACTCCTCTCACAGGGTGGAAATCTCTAACATATACACATATTATACTACAAGCATGGCTAAGTCAGTTCATGACTATGGCTGAACACATTACAATAAAGCTAAGCTAACCCCCTGTACCCCTTCGGGCATCCTCTAAGCACATAAGCACAATATGGCACAAGCAAAACAGTAAAGAATCATCCTAGGCCTACAATCTCACGCCGTCTACGTGTGTGCGTATGCTATATGGGATATGGTCAAATATTAGCAAAGTTACTCATACAGGAAAGGGGATTCTAACTCAGTCTCTTCTTCGGATCCATCGATGTCGAATCTCACCATACCATTTTCCTCATTCCCCTCCAACAACTGTACCTGCTCTTCTAACAAAGTCATCTGATATGGAGGGGTCAATTTAGAGTCCACGGCTGTGGTGATACACTTCAGGCATAACTGTCTAATACAGGGGATGCAACAACATCCACATAATGTCATCACTACTGTCGCTATGACTATGGAGAGAAATGCAGATATAATTATGCTCTTCCACCTGCCGAACATACTACTTAACCGATCGTTAAGGGGGCTTACTATACCTGAGTGTTCTGCCAATTCGTGGGACATTGCTCTCAGACCTTCTAAGGCCCTGGTAAAAGATCCATCTGGGGCTGTGTTATTTGGAATGAAAGTGCAACAAGTTTGGCCAAACATAGAGCACACTCCTCCCTTCTCTGCCAACAACATATCGAGCGCCATCCGGTTCTGGTAAGACATTAAAGAGGTGGCAGACAACTGTCCATGCACTCCATCTAGGGCATCTCTAGTCTGGTTGGTCAGGCGTTGAATATTGAAATGTACATAATTCAGGCGGTCTACATTTTTATTTACTATGATCCACGGGAGAATGGATGCAAATCCATCAGCTATTTGGTCAGCCAGCTTGTATTCGTTAGGGACCCCTCTGGGCACTCCTATTGCATCGAAATATATGGGGGACCCCTTATCTAAGTCTATAGTTCTCTTCTTTCTTTTCCACAGACCCACCATTCTCACCCGGGTTTCTAACTGCTGGACGTTCATCTGAATTACACTGAAGGGGACTATCAACGAGACAGAGGCGCACGTGCCCTGCCAATTAGAGGGCAATACATTCATTAGTCGTCTTCCTCCACAGAACCAATAGATATCTGCCCTGGCATACTGCAACTTTGTTACATTTTCCCAACTAGTGACGTTAAATGTGGTACCGCACCAATCTCTCTCAATCTCACCTACCAGAGCACCAATCTCGTTTTCCCTCGTAAGACAGGTGTACTTATTTTTCATGGGCGTAAACACCGGTGGGACCGCATCCCTCTGGGATCCTGGGTATATTATGTCCCACTTTTTACACCGCTGAGTTGGGTTCTCCTGTCTGTGGGCCTCTATTAAACAGTCAAGATTCTCTACCTGACTCAGGGTGGAGGGGACAGTCCAGGTACTAGGTCTAGCATTTGCACATACCACACAATCTAGAGATTTAACCCCTTCCGCCGCCGTAGTTACCCAGTCCATCCAATAATTCGTCTGCTCAAAACCAGTCTCTATTGCTAATTTCACATGTATTCTCTTCATCCTAGTAACCTCAGGAACGGCTATGCTGGACTTGCTGGTGGTCTTTGACTTCAACTTCGGAAGTATCTTAAAGTTTAGTAACCCCAGTGGGTCCCGCCCTGATACATCCACCCCTATGGCCATGGTCCATCGATCTCCGTTCGTGGGAACACCTGGTCTATCGGGGAATGGGGAAACTCTTAGGTCAGTCACAGAGAATAGGAGTGGATTCACCCCTGTCTTCCCCCTTCCAGATTGATCCCGAACCATCGTTATCTTATCCTGTATTCTAACCCCTGGCGTGGCTTTAGGCAAGACCTCCCTTAAATCCGTCTTATACCCATTAAACCCCGAGTTCCATCCCACCACCTGCCATGATTGGCACCATGGTTCCCATATCGTCTCCGCGGGTATGCACATATATACATCGTACCCCCTCCAAGCCTGGGGGTGCTCTCCACACGAAATTATTTCACATAAATCTATTTCAAATATTTGAGTTCCGGATTCATTCTTAACTGCAATGGTAGGGACTAAATCCCCCTGCTTGGCTCTTTTAGTCCTGTGTAGATAGAGCTCCTTCCCCACTAGTGGAGCGAAGGTTGTGGTGTCATTCTTGGATTGGTCTAATTTACTCAAATAGAGTTCCCACCACATGAAGGGAAGTCCTACCAAGAGACTTATGATTAAGAGTACCAGGAGAGTGGCCCTCGTGTTACATCCTAGAACAGTTTTCATTATCGCGATACCCCAGTATCAAAGCTATAGTTATTAATTATTGCCCCTACTAACCCCTGATTTTCCATCCTTATTTTTATCTTTCATCTATTTTCTATCTTGATAAGAAATACATCTATTTCTATTGTCTTTTTCTTTATTTTGTTTTAGGTTTTATTCTTATTTTACTATGCCCTTCCGGCTCCTCAGGTTATACCTCGGTTCCTCCTCGTCTTCACAAACTTCACGAACTTCACGAACTTCCTCCTTTTTCTCTGAGGCTCCTGCTCCCAGGATTTCGTTCAGCTCTCTCAAGTCACTCCTTTTATCCAGCTCTCTCAAGTCACACCTAACTTGGGCCAATGTTCTGTCTTTAGGGGCCAGACCTCGACAGCAGTGGGTCTTGTGTATCCAATTACTTATCTTATCTTCTTTCAACCACACCTTCACACAGTGTGAGGTTACCTCTGCAACCTTATACGGTCCTTCCCAGCGGGGAGCCGTCCAGTTGAATCTGTATACCTTCTTCAGTACCCAGTCATCTACTTCAACGGAAGCACCCTCCCCCTCTTGCTCTTCGGACAGGATCTCCGTCACCTGTTGAGAGATACTCATAACAGCGTTGTTCAACCGCCTCATGTAATCGGATATCTCCATATGCTGGTATTGCAACTGACTCACAGTGGTCGGTAAGGTAGAGGTCAGTGGACATGGCATTTTCCTACCCGTAAGTACTTCATGGGGACTTATCCCTACCTTCTAGTTTGGACTTGACCTAATTCCATACAGTACTATGGGGAGAGCCTCAACCCAGTTCAACTTAGTGTCTGCGCATACTTTCCCAAGCCCCTCTTTTATGGTCCTATTTGCTCTTTCTACCAGTCCCTGAGACGCTGGATGATATACTGCTCCGAACTTATGAGTGATGCCAAATGTCGTCTCTATTTCTCGTAGTTCTACGTTAGAGAAATGTGAGCCATTGTCTGATCTTATTATTTCCGGAATGCCAAATCGGGGTATGAGTTCCCTTGTCAACCATTTCACCACCTCTACAGCCCTCTCTGACTTTGTGGGGATAGCTTCTACCCACCGCGAGAATGGATCAACACATACCAACAAATATCTTTTCCCTTCAACGCGATTCTCAGTCCCCATATCTGTAAAATCTATTACTACCTCCTTCCAAGGAGCTGTTGGGGAGGGAAAGCTTCCCAACCCGGCTTTGAGTGCTACTTTGGGGTTGTGTTGGCAACATATCTCACAAGTCTGGACGTAGTATTTAGCTATATCCCTCATGAATGGATGCCACCACTTCTGAGAAAGCAATGTCACCATCCTACCACTTGCACCATGTCCTCTGCTATGTGCTTCCTGACACAACATGTTCAACAGACCTGCGGAGGCTACTACTTTCCCTTCATGGTTTCTCCATATGCCTTCCTCATCTTTTCTCGCTCCCTTCTCCATCCAAGCCTGTTTCTCTGTTGATGCTGCCTGTTCCTGCAATCTTCTGATGTGATCTGAGTCTAATCTTCCTCTCTCTGGCTCTTCTGTTCCCTGCATCATCTGTCTCTTGGGTCCATACCCTGCTGTGATCTTAGCTGCTCGGTCTGCCGCATTATTTCCCTTCACTATCTCAGAGGCATCTGTCTGATGTCCCTTGCATTTCATCACTGCTACCTGTTTGGGTTCCCCTAAGGCATAGTAGAGGTCCAATAAGGGTTGCAAATGCTTTACCGGTGTACCTTTACTGGTCACAAAACCTTTTCGTCTCCAATGGCAGAGGTCTATGTGTGCTGCTTGTAGGGTGTATGCTGAATCTGAATAGATATTCACTCTCTTTCCCTTCGCTGCCTTGCATGCTTCTGTTAGTGCTGTCACTTCTGCAGTTTGTGCTGACGCTGGCTGTGGAACTATGCCTGTTCCCACTGTCTCCCACCCGTCAGATGATCTTCTCACTACCGCATAAGACGCAACAATCCCTCGGTCTTGTGTCTGATGGCTGTGGCCGTCACAGTAGTAGGTGTCGTCTGGATCAGTCAGTGGCTCTTTTTCTAAGGTCTGGTACACCTTCATTTCATGGTCTGTTGCCTCTGCACATACATGCTCATTCCCATTGCCCATCTGTGTTGCCATGTTTTTAACTGAGGCCTCAAAATGTATGTGTGTCTTAATCAAAAGGCTTTGCAAAGTTGCCTGCCTTGCCGCGGAGAGTGTGAAAGTATTCGACTGTAGAAACGCCACTACTCCGTGTGTGGAATGTACAACAGTCTGGTGCTCCATCGTTATATGGGCTGTTTTTATCAGTGCTTTCCCTATGGCCGCTACGTGTCTTACACATGTGGGGTGCCCTATTTCCACATTGTCTAATTTCCCACTGTAGTACATCAGAACTCTCCTATCCCCGCAACTCTCCCCCTTTTGAAACAGGACAGAATTCACAAATCCGTCCTTCTCATCAACATCAAGATGAAATGGCTTAGAATAGTCAGGTGGGTGCAACGTGGTCGCTCTGGCCATGGCTTGTTTAATTGTTATGAACGCGGCCTCTGCCTCCTGGGTCCATATCAATGGTTTAGAGTAATTTCGATACCCTGCTCCCTGTATAAGTCTCCTCAACGGGGACACTTCCTCTGAGAAATTAGCAATGAAATTCTTACTCCAGTTTACCAACCCTAAAAATGTCATCATCTCTCTCACTGTTCCTGGCTTTGTATGCTGCAAAATCGACGATTTCTGTTCCTCAGTCATAGCTTGCCCTGTTCTGGATACTATTCTTCCCAAAAACGTTACTCTCTGTCTCCCAATCTGCAACTTTGACTTGGACACCTTGAATCCATTCACCTGTAGCCACCCCAAAACCCCCTTTGTGGCCTCCATAATGGACTCCGAGCTGGTACCTGCTAGCAAAATGTCATCCACATACTGCAACAGCACCACTCCAACTGGTAACTCCAGTTTCATCAGAATGCCTTTTAACACATGGTTAAATATAGAGGGCGAGTCTAAATAGCCCTGTGGTAGGCGTGTGTACGTGTACTGCTTCCCCTGATATGAGAATGCAAACATCTGTCTTGAACTTTCAGCCAATGGCACACAGAAGAAAGCATTTGCCAAGTCTATGCATGAGAACCAAGTCTTGTCTGGACCCACAGCATTCAACATTGTATAAGGGTTTGGAGTGTCATAATTAGTCGGCACCACTACTTTATTTATTGGTCTCAAATCGTGGACCATCCTGTAGTCTGGTTTTCCAGGTTTGGGGACCGGATTAATAGGTGTGTTCCAGGGGGACCTCGTCCTTACCAATACACCTGCCTTCAACAGCCCTTCTATCGTTTTAGAAATCCCTACAGTCTGTTCCATCCTTAAGGGATACTGGTAACGATAAATTGGAATCGTCCCTGGCTTTAGCTCTATTTCAACGGGAGCCATCTCAATCAGCCCCACATCAGCTCCCCCTTTTGTCCAAAAGGTGTCTGGAAATAAAGCTAACATGTTCTCAGTGCCCCCATGATCAGTGTTCTCTCTACCATGCGTGCGACTAAGCATGTGTGTCTCTGGCCCTAACTGGACCTCCGATGTGTGTGCAATTCTGTACATGTCGATAGATGGGGAGTAATGCATGTTTTTATTCTGTGTGGGCACCCAGTCACTGTAATTCATACCTGCTAGCCCTACTGTCCCTTGCAGCTGGGTCCGTATGGCCTCAGGCAAAGATGCTACTATTATCACTCTGAACAACACCTCAGTCGTGTTCACCCCCACGGGGTCTTCTCCCAGATTATTGTTCCATAAACTTCTGACCCTACTCAAGTAAGCTGCTCCTCCCTCACCATCCAGTGGTGGCACCACTGTAAGCTCTGCGGTCACTATCTTTGTCGGGTACCTATATCTAAGCTCAGGCCAATAATCACTGACCCAGTGTGCTAACGGTTCCCCATCAGCCACATCTGATGTCCCCGCAATCCTCTCTAAATGTTGCAATTCCGCTAATGAGGCGCAGGCTACAAAAATTCTCCTAAAGTCTCCCACCCCAGGTACACTCCCCGCACATTGCTCCAAAAAACCTCGGATCCAAGCTGCACCTCCTTTTTCAATTATCGGCAGCTTCTCCTTCAGCATTGACACATCTGCCAGCGCAAGGGGAGAGTATGTTGTTTTTTCGTTACCATTAGCTCCTACTGCAGTCAGGAGTGGGAACTGATATTGGGGCTCTCTGCGTGTACTTCCAGTGACCCTCCAGTCAACTGGTCTATTCATGTCGTCACATTGGTGTACATTTTCTCCTCTAACTTCCCTTCTTTGATAATACCTATCCCTGCCACGCCTTAAACCTCCTGGCTCTGGATGCTGTACCACAGCGCGCTTAGCATCTCTTTCCCGTCTTTCATTATCTCTAACCACCTGCTCTTCCTCACTCTCTGTTTCTTCCTCTTCCTTCGCTAAACTCTCCCTTGCCTTTCCCCCTACTGGCTCAACATCCCTTTTAGATATCCGCTTCTCTCTCTCTGTGCCTCTAGCTCTCCCTCTCGCTGTATCCCCAGTCCGGGATGTCATGGGTCTAGGCCCGATCGCGGGACCCCCTCTTTCTACACACTCCTTTGTCTCTGCTCCCATCTCCCATTCATCGATAGTCGTCCAAAGTGGAGGGGGGAAGGGAGAAGAAGGCAATTTCACTGTCTCCTCCAGATACTGATCTATCTGTCCCTCCTCTGCTAGCTCTTGAGCGGTTACTTGCAATAACCCTTTATGAACTAACAACACCTGTGTCTGTTCTGGTTCAGCTCCTCTGCTTTGTCTTAAGGGCATTTGGTGGAACGGATTTATGTGTGTGCGTACAGGCAGCGAGTGTGCTCCGCACAGATTTGAGTGTGTGTGTGCGAGTGGTGAGTGTGACCTTGAGGGTGCAGCCCCTGTTATCAGCATTTGCGAAACCTCCTCATACGGCTTAGACAAACATGGTGGCGGTACCGATTGCTCTGAACTTAGCACCTTCGGGCATATGTCAAGTGGGGTCTCGTCGTCATTTTTAAGCATTGTTTTCACTGTTTGCGGCATCTGTCTTGCCGTCTTACCCATTATCACTGCATTCATTTCCCCCAGGAAATAATTACAATCGGTCAAAAACTCTTCTGCTTGCTCCCAACTTTTCTTCTCTTTACCGCTACCTTTCCCTGTTGCTGCTAGTACCAGCTGTGATTGCTCTCTTCCCTTTCTAGCCATGCTCAGATGGCTCACCAGTCCCTGGCATGTCGGTTGGGGAGTTCTCTCCCCTTCCAGCATGCCTCTCTCTCTCATACTTTCTGTCCACTGCACATATCTCTTCGCTACACTCCCTCTATCTGCCTCTTGCGTCTTATTCATAACCCTCTCATACGTTCTCAACAAGGCATGCCCTAATGTACCTTCCGGGCATCCCTTCCACACCTCGATGGTTTTCCCCGTTCTTCCCATCTTCAACAGTTTATTTTATTAATTTATTCACACGTATCCTTGAAGCTCAGGAGAAAGGCTGCAATACCCAATACAGTGAACTCGAACGAGAAGCTTCTACTGTATCAGAGGGATACAGCGCTCGATCGCTGGGGTTTCTAACACCAGTCCACAAATATTGTTTTATTTCTCCTCGCTCCGTAGTACCATAGACTATGATTTTCCCTTTTATTCCCCTTTAATGCCCCACAGATATGCAGTCTGGTCGAACACCTTCTCCCGAGGAATTCTCAGTACACTTACGTGTTCTGATACACCCGGTTTCAGGTTTCGTCAAAACACCAAGACTTACAAAAACCACCCACACATTTCATGAAACACAACAAATCTTTCCCTGTGTCCTTATCTTCGCCTCTTGCGACATCGCTACCACAGCGGCATTATTCAAAATCCTAAACTGACCGTCACCATCATCGCTATATCGCTCCGTGACTTCAGTTACCAGAGGTATCAATGTATCACACAGATTTCAACTTGGATTTCTACCGACTAAGAGTCGACCTCCGGTAGCTCCAACGAGCATCCCTTTGTCCTATTTAAACTCTTTATTCGTATTAAATAAATCCCTAATCCTGTGGACACTTATTCTCTTCCCTTTTCAACATAACATCATAAACATCAGTGGAAATATGTGCTTTTACTTTACTTGTGACCAGGTACCATGTTATAACTATTTCTAAACTATGGGCAGAGACTCATTCAGTTGTTGACAACACAATTTAGTTTATCCAATCACAGACATTCTATTCATCCGAATAAAAGGTTGCCTGCTCACCTGTTCTTTATGAGGTACCTCTCGTTGTCAACCGCCAAACAGCCGCCGACCCTCAGCAGGGGGTCCGTACAACGGACGTCGTCACCGCTCTTTCTCTTTACCCAGGTCAAACAACCAACGTTCGGGGTCACCAAATTGTTAGCATATTCTATATTGGATGCCTGGTAGAAAATCCGGAAGAATTCAGCCAAACGACTTCTCTCATTTGGTAGGTTTATTTCTCTGGTCACAATCAAAGTACTAGCGCTGCAGTTGCAAGAGCAGCGCTTCGCTTCATCAACACGCAGGTTGAGATCAAAACAGAACCTAACCTCAATCTCCACTTCCACCTCCAACTCCAACTCCAACCCACTCCAACCCCCTCCCACCGGAAGCCCGGTGGTTTTATACATAGATTCTTCGTCACAGGTTTCATTACATCATCCTAGCATCTAATTGGCTCTAACCTGTCAACGGGGAGGAAAGACACATATCCTCCCCATCTCACAAGACTGGGCGTCCAACGCCGGTCTTCTGCAGCTGGTCTAACATAATAATAACAGATGTGGGTGTTGTGGCAGTGCTTGGCGTGTAACTAGTCTAAACACTCAGCGGCTCCTCAGGGACCTCTCTGACTCCATGATAACACTATTATTCTGGCCCTGAGCGCCCTGAACTGTTCCATAGACAAGAATGTACAATAATATAACAAACATCATGATTTATATTTTCACTAATTCTGTGGTGGAAACTTAGACAGTTCCAATGTATCACCGCTGAGTGGGTCAAACAACTCCTCCCTCTAGCACAACCTGAGAAAATATAATGACCTTGGGTTTCCCTGATAAATTCACCCTTTGTGCACTGACAGCATATTTTGAAACCAGAGTAGCTTGCCCTTTCTACGGTACTCTTCATTATTTGTTTTTTACATTTAAACTGTGCTGACATATTGGAGCTGTTGGAGACCCCCCTTTGACGTAGAGGGGTACGTTCTCCATTATCACCGGCCTCGGTGTTGTACCTGTTGTTGTATCTGATGAACTTGTGCTCCTGTGTGGACGTGTTGGGAGATGTTGGGGTGTGCCATCTGTGCACTGTAATGTGTGGGTATGCTTCAATGAGCACGGTCAGCTCCAAGTCTTCTCCCTCATTCACTTCCACAGAAAGACCCTGATGGGCGAGTTTAGGGGACAGCTGGGGCAGCAGCCTGATGTAGGCCTTGTCTGTTTAGAATAACCCAAATAATTTGGTTTTAGTGGTCGATTAACACTCCTGGCTTTTTGATATGAGGCATAGCAGGAGCGATTGTTTCTGTAGCTTACCTACAACCAGCATGTATGTTGTTGAACTGTTCGCCCCTGCTTCATTAGTGCCAATGCAGGAAATGTTCCCTGTGTCTGTAAGGTCCACAGCAGCGATGGTCAGTATGCTCTGTATGTCCAGGCGATTTTCTCCGCTAGAGCGAACCCTCTCCTCTATTGTTGGTTTCTGAAATATAAGTCTGAGTTAAGATCATGATTACCACAACAATAAAGAAGGCCCTCTGAATGCATAATACGGACCGACTTGGTGGTGTATTTCCAGGTGACATTGTAGTTGAAGTTGGGGTTGTGGGTTGTGCAGCGAATCTTGAGTTCCTCCCCAACAATGCGCACATATTCATCGGTCTCCAAGAGTACGTATGGAGGGAAACGAAGCTCTAGAGCAAGAGGAAATCATAAATGAGTATCAAACCTGATGCATGTCTCACTTAAAATTACTCTGTGACCGCTTTCGGGGATCATTCCCAACAACCAAGTGGCCTCACTCTGAATGACGTAGATGGAAAAGGCTTTGGAGATCATTTCCACTCCGCTGACCCTGGCTGTGCAGACATAGTCGGCATTGAAGCCTGGGTGGAGCTGGTGGATGAGAATACCATGGTGCCGGTAAACTGTATAGTTCATGCCTGGCGGCACGGAGGTGCCGTTGTCCATGCGGAGGCCCAGATCTGTGGCTGCTGGATCGGTCAGCAGGCAGGGCAGCAGGTAGTCCTCACCCTCCTTCTTCACCACCCGGAGGGACGTGCTGCTGCTCCAGAACGCACGGTTGGGTTCTGGTAAAGAAAGACATGGTGACAGTCCATTAGACCAATGGAATAATGTGAGATTTCCACTGAGGCAATCGAATAAACAATCAATGAAACGTATAACCAGTGAGGACAACGTTCCATCCAAGCACTTACAAGTCAACATTAGGAAGCTTGTCCCACTGTTCTGTTCTCATTAATGCGTCCTCACCTTTTACGTACACATGCACTGAGGAGGTGAGTTTCTGCGACGCAGCCGTGTAAACACACTTGTATGTTCCAGTAAATTCAGCAGAGGGTCGTTCCACTTTTAGGGTGCGGACATTCCCATTGCCCCTGGACACGAAGCGTCTGTGTTTGGCGAGCCTCGTTTGCCAGTTTACAGGCCCGTCGCCCTCACACCTCAGATTCAGAGGGGTCCCAGGTCCGATCACCAACTCAGACCTCTGCACCACCCTAGAGTTGAACTTGATCACCGGACGCCTCCATTCCGCTAATAAGGAACATTAATGAAATTAATTAATTAATTGACTTTTCATGCAAACACAGTACATATTAATTCAAACACACTCAGTACTTTTTTTTTAATAAGTAGAAACTTTGTTTCTGTTTTGGTCATTTGAAAGAAATTTGAACGCAGAGCTGTCTCGCCTGTGCCATGATTCAGATCTATTTTGGGAGTAATCTCATGAATTAAGGAAACGAATATCAGACTTGGACCCTGAGAAACTCCCTCTGTCCATCTTACTTCCTTTTTACATCTGTTACTGTATTTTTACGGATGTTCTGTTTATTTTCTTTTGGTCATTATACTATGTCATCTCTCTCCTGGACCATTTTCTCTGATGGTCTAATAATTGATGGAGATGCGTTTACTTTGAAGTCTGATACTGACACTAGCGTGCCTTGTGCGTCGTGTCAGGCACCGAGCGGTGTTACAAATCGTTGGTATTTGACACACTGGGGATGCGAACGAGCTGAAAAACTGTATTAGTGTTACTATTACTACCAATCATTTTTTCCAGTGCTCGCACTCCATCTCAAGGTCCAAGGCTGAATTTCAGTCCCAGTGCGCCCCTCCTTTGTACTGATGTCAGTTAAAAAGAGTCATATTTCTCCGTCAACTTTGAGGGAGCTCAAAAAGATCAAAACCCTCAGGGGGTGTTGAAGTTTTAGAGATAAAAAACAATGCTCCCTTTGATTACTTGGAAAGTAAGTTGGATAATCCCTAAACTTTTGAGGGGGTTGGACTACGTTTGTTCAAACACTGGAGAGACGGACATGTCTTTCCGGTTAACCTGAAGCCTCCTCTCATTTAAAGTTCAGCCGACACCCTCGGTAAAGGTTATACAAGGTTTAGAGGTTTGGACAGTGTGTTTTCAACCTCGAAGCAGAACTGAGATTCTATGTTCAGCATTTTTCCTATTCACTACAAGATAATATGGAGAACTAGGAATTAAATAAATCAGCATTTTAGATCCGAACCTCCTAGCTGTCAGTGCAAATAGTTGCCTTTCCTTCAATGTCTCCGTTCAATACTCTAAATTAACTATTCATCCAACCTCAGCACGACCCCAATGGCACCTCATACAATAATGTGCCAGAAGGCAAAATTAATTGATTGTGCCATAATCAAACCAAACAACAGATGCTTTTGTGTGCACAAATGCAAATACATGAAATTGCAATTTGATGCTTGGCGGGTGATATTCACACAAAATGGGAAAAAAGAGAAAGAAAGCATGTGTTAGATCTCACATGGAGAAGCATGCAGTGTTTCTTAGCTCCTCTGCATTGAACACGAGTTTGTGCCATGAAATGTACCATAAAATTATTAGAGCGCAATACATGAGAAGTCAAGTTACTGTGTTACAAAGTGTGTTTTTATAAGTTGTTGGTGGTTGTGGTGCAAATAAATATGTCTTAAAGAATACTTTTAAAATGTATCCAAACCTTTTAGACCATTTTTTACACATGAAACACTTGACATCTTTCAAATCAACATGAAAATGATAAAGAAAATCCCTTCTGTATGCTTTGCCTGTTTCAATAACATTGTTTTATTCGAGATTCTTTAAATCTATAGTATCTGTCAAAAAAAAGGTGACGTTTGTGTGGCCTTACCTGAAGCAGCAGAGGCCACAATCCCCAGCAGCAGAGCAAGGTAGGACTGCATCCTGGATCAACTCCAAACCTGCAGTTTGAATGTTTAAGTTTGTGTGCTACCAAATACTTTTCCTTCCTAATCTGTGGCATTAGGGAGAGAAATGAGAAAAACGCCTCTGAAGTTGTGCCATCACTCATCCCTCACCTCAACTTCACTTTTCTGACTTTTCCCATAAACTCAATTATCTGCTGAACAGCAATGTATTATTCTGCACAAAATCAGGACTAACGTACAGAAAACTTAGAAAACTTTCACGATCACAATTATTTAATTGATGAGTCACTTCATCTCAAAATAAAACGGACAAATTATGCATCAGTCATTTATTTCCAAAGAACTCACCTGCAGATGTCTTCAGTTGAACAACGGGGTAGGGCTATGATTGCTCCCCAGCAGGGTTGGATGTTTCCAGCATCCAGAGCCGACACAAGAGTCCCCTCTTCTCTTTCTGTTTGCCTCTGCCCTTCCTCTCCCTTCGGCTTGTTTACAGTCTCTTCAACACTGAAGTCTCACAGCAAACTTTTTTTTTTCTTCCCCAGACAGCAAGTGGTGGAGGGTGGAGGCAACTGTTTGTGTGTGTGTATGTTTGTGTGTGTGTGTGTGTGGGTGGTGGCCGGATCAGCACATCACGCTCAACAAATTAATGAGCCAGTTTCAATTTGCCACAGAAAGGCACAATTCTCCCGAGACATCCGTTGAGGTGAGACTAATCACCTCCACCACTGCAGGACCATGGCTGCCAGGCTTTTCAAGCATGGATTTGCGGGAGAGGAATGGAAAGTCAAAGGGCTCTTAGAAATCTGGAGTTAGAAAAAGTCACTGAGAGATATAAAAAAAACTATATTTAAGTTTACTATAATAAAATAAGTCATGTTATAGCTGTTGTGACATGAGATGAAGCCAGAGTACAGCAGCTAAAATAGAGGTGTTAAATTCTTATGATTGATAAAAGACTCACACTTCCAGTGTTACTATGATAATACACATTTATTGTCATATTTACAATATACAAAATGGCACATGTAAAAAATACATTTGTAAACGTTAAGAAGAGCTTTGGTACCATAGCTTGTGATACAGTGATCTTGTGCATTTTAAATGGAAAAGGAGTTTGTAATAAATGGTGCACTATTGTCAATACTTCAGTACTGACAATTGTGTGAGTGAATGCTAAACAATGCAGTAGAAGACTAAAAGCATCAGTTTTACATGTATACACGTGGCTATCTAGGTTTCTTGAGTACAGTGGCCTCTCATATCTGCTAAACCCTCTATAAAAAACCTTCCTAATTGGTGAGCAACAATAGCTGGAAGGCAAAAGTCTGTCAGTCTGTACAAAGACACTCATGTGTGCCATCTTGTGCTAAGGCAGTGATACGCTGTATTTAGTGTTTTCCCCTTGAGTCACCTGTCACCACAGAAACTGATTTACTGTACTGTACTGATTTACTGCCACATGTTTCAGTCAAAAGTTGATTTGAAGTTTAACTTTTGAATCTATACTTTAGTATATTTATTTATATCTTCATTATGAATATTCACATATTTCTAAATAAAGTGCAAATCTGGCACAGAGCTATGTATTAAACCTATGCAAAACAAGTATTCAAAATTCACAGATGACATAGATTTTTCATATAATTCTAGCAAAAAAAGAACTGAATATGTCTGGCACTATGGCATATGTAAATACAAAGAAAGTATTTGTCATAGTAAAACAGTGCATATCTGTATTTCATGTCCAAGAAATAAAATGTTGCAAAATATTACAATACAGTGAGTACAGCTGTAGGTCGTACTTAAGAAAAGAAATGCAACATAAGGTTTAAATCCATTTAAATCCATTTCCCATGGCTGATTGTGGTCTATTATATTGTGTTAATGATTCCCACTAATATGGGAATTCCATATTGTTCTTGATTGGACAGTATTTAAACTATAACTAAACTGCGTATAATCAATTAGAAGAGCACATATCTCATAAGGCCTCATACGCGGCTACAATAGAAAATACAGTAAACACATTACTGGAAACTGATTCTCTACAGTGGGTGAGGAGAGTACCGTATTTATATTATGACAAGTCTCTAATAAATGACCGATTGATAACATCAGGGTCATTATTTGTAACCATTTTAGTTTCAGAGGTACTAAGTTTGATACAAAACTCAAAAGAAGGGCAACCCGTTTCGAGTGCTTCGTGGAAATACAAAGATTTTCTTCTCAGTCTCAATTTTGCTACATTCTAGTTTAGTAACGTTCCCTTTTTAAGGCAGATTAACAAGTACCAGGAAAGGGGGTGTTTTCTCAGAGTGTGGCTACAAGAAGCTATCTTCTACCTCAGGTGTCCCAGAAAAACCCAGCAGAGCGTCTCGCTCACTGGTCTCCTCCAGTCGGTCCTCTTCCGGCAGAGTGTCGGCTGTGTCCCGCGACATGGAGTCGGCCTCTTCCTCCAGAGCCAGAGAGCTGAGGGTGGGAAGACAAAACACAACTTCACATTGTGCACTCAGTCACATAGGAGTCATAGAAATACACTACAGCGTCTGTACTTATCGATGTTCATAATAAATTATTGATATCTTCCTTCATTTTTTCATTTTCCTTCCAGCAACCACAAGTCACACCTAAAAAATGAAAATACTTACCCAATTTGAGAACATTTACATGCTTTGTTCTTCTGTATTTTTAAGGGTTATAAAAATGTTTTCCAATGCAGTTCTTTGTATAGAGAAATGATGAGTACTTCCTGTGTTTTGAACATGCACTAAAGTTAACGACTGGTTAGAACCTATTTGCAGCCAAATTGATCTCTAGTTTATCTTAGTTATCAATAATACAAGCGACAGCACTTCTTCATTCGTTAGGATGTTAAACAGTAATGGTTTAACATCCTAAATATATGTATGAAGAAAGAATATAATTTGGCCTATTAGAAGTGATGTAATTGAAACTCAAATGTGTTAAAAGTGCGAGATACGAGATTGGGAGCGTTTCTATTGCCTCTCAACATTTCGCTGGTGAGCCGGCGGCTCGTAACGGTGCGGGCGGCACTAAAGCTTTGTTTACTCGTGCTTGGCATCGTAGCGCGAGCCTCTGCAGATGGCGCTCAAGCACCGAGCATGCATCTCATTGCACGGCTTGTTGCATTATACGCCAAAATGGCAAATGGCGAACTGTGAAAGATCAACAAGCAAATGAGTGTAACTGGAAAAAAAGCCATAAACCTACCTCCACAACGCCCAGGAGGAATCTTAATTAACCGTAAACTCATGTCTCATATGCTCATATGATTCTATGTGTAAATATACCTGGATTTCTCACAGTCAGAAGTGTATTTGGCCTTTATTAAACTGTATGTTTATGTCTGCTGTCATAATACAGCTATTGGCTCAGCTCAACATCTGGATGGGTGGGTGTGTGGTGGAAAAAAACACTGCTCTTGTTAATCATCCTCATCTTTCTTGCTACCCCAGCATTTGGAATACATCTGCAGCATATGTTTTAGCGGCTCCGTACCTTGCAGGGCTTTCTGACGGCACATCAGTGAAAACATCCTCTGGCTTAGGGTCGGGGATGGGAATGATGTATTCGTTGTATGAAGTTATGACTTCCTGTGTGTCTGCCTCTTGTCGGTATTCTCCGGGGCTCAGGCTCTGGTTGTAGGGGTCCGGAGGGAGGTAATGGGGGGATGGGGTGCCGAAGGATGGGTTAGCGCTTGGAAAGGGGGAGGAGAGTCTGGGTTTGGTGCGGGTGACTGCCGGGTGGTCACTCTTCAGGAAGTTGTCATTGACTTGACTGTATTTCTGTTGCCAGGGAACAATTGTTTTATTATTTGCTGAATGCTGAATCTATTAGTCAACAGTTTATGAGCTTGAGGTTGCAGATTGCAGATATAAGATGTTGAGCACAAAGGATTTGACATCACAGACAACATTATTCACTTTCTATCTACTTTAAGAATCAGTGAGGAATCAAACTGGTGGACAGTGTGTTGACTGCAGTTTCTTTCTTTCCTCCAATCAGCCACTGGGAGGCAGATAGGCTGACTGAGTAGATGAATTAATTGGTATAATAACATTTGAAGATTAGGAGTATGTGGTGTAGAGTTCAAACTTCAAGCTCACAGTTCAGAAGCTGTATACGTACCTTTGTATAACTGTCTGCCAGCATGTTCCCAACGCTGTGGACCAGAAAGGAGAAATCAGGCCTTTTCTCAAACTTCTCGTCCCAGCACTTCTTCATGATGTCATAACTGCAAAAGAGATAACGTGCAGTTAATTTCTTATTCTATATTTTCATGTCTGAGTTACTGGAGAGGTGATACATGTGGCAGGGTTACAATGAGACTCACACTTCATCAGAGGCGTGTGCAGGTTTGGACATTCGGTATCCTCGCTTCAAAGCGCTGTAGAACAACTCGTTCATGGGCAAATCAGGGTAGGGGGTTCCTCCTGCAGAAAGCATCCCATAAGTAAGAATGTAAGTAAATGTAGGGAAAGCTTTATTTATACAGCACTTTGGAAAACACACAAGAACAATATCAAGGAATTAGGTGAAAAGATAGATTGCAATACAATAAGAGACAGACCAAACTGGAACCGAAAGTATGTCGGGGTGAGATCTATGAAAAGGCTTGTCTATAAAGACGTTTTTTTTGAAGCCTTATGAAACCGTCCAAACTTTCAGCAACGCTGACTGACGATCCCTAAGGGAATCAGCAGCGCAGCAACGGTGCGATCACCTTTTGTTTTGCAGTTAAAGCGAGGGAAAAGATTAACAGATGAGGATCTGAGTGGTCGGGAATCTGGAACAAGGAGATAAGCAATGTGATTCTGGGCAAGGTCATGCAGGGCCTTATCTGTAATTAAAAAGATAACATGTAATGTATTCATAAATGTTACTGGAAGCCTAGAAGGGGTGAAGAAAAACAAAGGGCTACTTCAGGTTAATAACCTGGCAGCTGCATTTTGAACCAGCTGTCAGCATTTAGAGCAGCTTGATGCAGGTGTAGAGGGAATTACATGGATAGACGGGAGAAATTAAAGTTTGGATTACTAGTTTGAGATGCGTCAAGAACAAGATGCATTGGATTTTTGTGATATTTCTTAGTTGGAGAAAACAGGACGTGTTCATTTACGTCGTGATCAATAAAGTCATGCACCGGCTGGAAAAGTAAAATGATAAATGTGAAGTCATGCACACACTGAGAAGAAGAATTGGGCCAATTGATTCTAGTTGTTCTGATGCAAGTCTGTAAGGAAAAAGCATCTAAAAAGTCCAATTCAGATTCAGACGAGGAAGTGCAACGTTTTTTACAGAGGTTGGATTGTGAGTTTGTTTTCCATCACTTAAACACTTTTATAAACTGTCTCCTTTGTTTTCATGGTTTCCAAAATCATGGGAAGAGGGTTTTATTTTTCCTTTTCTTCCAAGAGGAAATGGTGATTTCAAAGCTTGACTGTGCTTAATCGGGTTTAGACCTTATACAAGTCTTCAAACTAAATGGTATGTACTTTCAATCAGACATGGCATTTTACATTTTCTTTGCATACATTCATTGTCATGTTAGACACAAGTTTTCATAACTTAAGTTTTACCAGAAGTCTGGTGTTTGTTTTGGCTTCAATAATTACGAGGAGTCAAGCAGGTGAAAATGATTAAATGTGATCTACATTACATTACATTTCATTTAGCTGACGCTTTTATCCAAAGCGACTTACATGATATACAGTATACAGTAGACACAGCAACAGTGAGCAATTCGGGTTAAGTGTCTTGCTCAAGGACACATCGACATGGACTAGCTGTGCCGGGAATCGAACCACCGATCCTCCCATAGTCGCCCACAACAGTCGCACATAAGCAATTAAAAAAGATGAATCCCACTTGTGTGTAAACCAGTTCTGATTTGGATTTGGGTTAATGGTTAAATATGTGTGTGTGTTTGGACTGACCCAGAGTGAAAATCTCCCAAAGAAGAATGCCGTATGACCACACGTCGCTCAGGGTGGTGTACAAATTATGGAAAATGCTTTCTGGGGCCATCCACTTCAGGGGCAAGAAGGTCTGAATGAAAACATTTAGGCATTAGACAGTTGAACAGGTTAAACATTGTTTTAATGCACTTATCTGCTACCATTGCAGATCCACTGATGATCATATTTGCAGAATGTTATTTATTAGCTAATTTTGGTTAAATTATATCAATTACACTACATTCCTTTGGCAGTTGCTCTGGTATGAAGTGCATTCAAACTTGAGAGCAACACAAGCTAGGTGGCATAATGTGCATTTTGTTTATTAGCCTTCAGGATTGTATCACTTACGCTGCCTTTAGAGATGTAGTTGGAATCATGCATGATGTCTCTGGCCAGGCCAAAGTCACAGATCTTCACCAGTTTGCCCTCGCAGATCAGCACATTCCTGGCAGCGAGGTCACGATGGACACACTGTGGTGGAATACAATTAAATTCAATTAAAGTGGTAATTAGTGAGTTCCCCCTGTTTCCAATCTCTATGCTAAGCTAAGCTAACTGGCTGCTCGCTATAGCTTCATATTTGGAGTACAGGCATGGTATCAATATGGCGCAATTCCACAATACAGAGTGGTATTGATTTCCTCTTGTAAATTTCAGATGGTAAAAATGTGGAACTAGCCCTTTAAATGGAAACTAATCCAGAGGAATCTTAAGTCAAATATCACCAACTATATATTAAGCCGAATTATTTCTCATATCCTACATTCTTGGAGGCGAGAAACTCCATCCCCTTAGCCACTTGATAGCTGAAGCCCAGCAGATCGTCATAGGTGAGAATGGAAGAGTCACTGATGGCCAGGTCCAGTCTGCTGCCACCTGAACACGATGACAAGGTGAGATGACAATGAGAAGAAGAGACGGTGAGGACCATCTACTGAATGAAGACACTGTCTTGTTCCGGCTGTCCTGTGACTGCATGGCCTGAAATTAAGCGCATGCCCTTCACATGCTCTAACATTTGTTAGTGCTTTTTGATCAAAGACCGGAAAAAAATTCAAGCTGCATTCATTAATTTATGAGGAGAAAACAATGCATGTCTTCATGAAATGCACTATTTCCAGCTCACTGATTAAGAATTCACACACGAATGGTGTGATGGTTACTGGTTGGCCTCACAATGCGTACCATTCTTCTTTGTTTCCTGGGTTCAGTGTGCTGGATTCTTAATACTGGTTTTCATTTATAAATGAATTTCAAATAATTTAAAGTTCAATACTCATCATTGACATCAACATAGAAACACAAACAAACCTTGTTCCTGATAGATGTCCTGCTGGTAGGGCGACTCGTACGGAGAGGGCTGGATGTCCACGTACTTGATGGTGTCCATATGCTCCTGCATGGGCATGTAGATGGTGGGCTCATCTTTACTCATGTCCATGTATCCTCCATCACTCTCACTTCCAAAGGACACATAGCTGGATGCACAAAGTGTGAAGATGCAATGTGAGAAGGTGACCTAAACCCATTTCATTTCATGGCACTTTATCATTTATTTAATTTAATAAATGTGAGGAAGACGCACGTGTCTATGTGACAGCAGATGCACACACACACACACACACACACACACACACACACACACACACACACACACACACACACACACACACACACACACACACACACACACACACACACACACATCATACAAGGTGGTATCTGTTCTTCTCACCCTTTCCTCTGGCTGAGCGGAGTGCTTCCTCCAGAGATGAGGCAGCCGTCGTCTTGGTTCTTCTCTGCTTGGTTCTGCAGGAGGGTGTGCTTGTTCCTGTGCAGGTAGTCCACCAGGTCGCCATAGCGACAGTACTCCGTAATCAGATACAGAGGGCCTGATTGGTGGAAAAAGAGAAGTCAAAAGGTATGATTAAAATCATGCAGTGGTCTGCATTATAGGGGCAGCCATTGATCTTTTGATGAAGTACTAAGTGTTTCCAGTCCAAGCAGAACGTAGACAGCAGCATTTCTACTACATGTTTACGTCTGTTTACATTTTTCCCTCTTTCTTCAACAACCTCTGAAGCCACATGAATGTTTGAACCCTCAGCATGAAATTGTAACTGTCTCGCTTTATTCTCTGATGCGCTCTGTAACTTGAAGGAAATGCTACTAGCTGATCTAAGGTACCGTTAATGCGTAAACAGACTATACAATGACCTAATTATCATGAATGTTTGCACACCGGTGCTCACCATTTTTGGTGCAAGCTCCCAGCAAGTTGACGATGTTGAGGTGAGGGCCCAGGTGACTCATGATCTTCAACTCTGACATCAGAGCCTGAGTCTCACTCCTCCTGGCTGTAGCTGGATGGAGAGAGAGATGTATTAAAGTAGGGCAGTATGAGGCAGATATGGGAACAGGAGAACGTAACATAGTGAGGCCAGTACACTGACACCAAACTGCTCAATGAGCCTTTGGCTGAAACTTCAACCAGGCTGGCAACCAAACTAAAGCTCGGCAGGCTTCTGCTCTCCGTGTGCTCGCAGGAATAGAGCACCGATTTCACAGTAACTGACAGCTACTGTATGCAGGGGCTCGACTGGGATCTCCACATTGTTCACACAAGTACGCACATGGCTTTAGACTGTGTTTTTACATTGTATGTCTTACATTTCAGCATTTTCACGGCCACTTTTGTGCTGGACTGGGAATGAGTGAGACCATGTGCAGTTGCCTCGACCACCCTGCCAAAGGCTCCTGATCCAAGAGTGCGACCTGAAACAAAGAAAGGCTCAGTGGGACAGAATGGGAATGGGGCACATGGTAGACCTGAAACAGAAGTGGCATCCTTCTCTGTTCATTTAAATATGAATGTAAATACAATTCTCTGGTAACTTGAGCAGATCATAACAGTTGGTCCAGATTCTTGAGCAGAAGTCTAACCATCAAAGTGTCCTGTTTGTACGGAGCAGCTGACTACCAACAACACGGGGTCAAAAACAAAGAGCTTTAAAAATGAGGCAGGATTAGAGCCAAGAAGAAAAGTTTAACAAACCTCAGTTAGTATTCTAGCCTCAGCTACACCCAGACGACCCAAACCACCCACAACACTATGGTCACCTGGTGATAGCTACACTCTTGTTGCTCTTTAAATCTGTTTAGTCTGAGATTAAGTGAAATGGAAACATATTTTGTTAAAACTAACAACCACTACAAAACTACTACTACTACTACTACTACTACTTAAAAGGGAGCAATGAAAAACAAATATATAATTTAATCAGTCATAAGTATTTCAAATAAAAACCTATTTAGCCAAAGTAATATAAAACAATTTATGAATTGTATTGTCAGTATTTCAAATGCTTGTTCGCACAAATACATTTTGTAATTAAATCTACCTATTATTAAACTGTCTTTATTTTTGACTCGGCTTCAAGAAATGTTAAATGCATAAAGTGACGGCACATCCAGCGTATGTGTCATAAAGTGTCTCGATGGGCTTCACGGGGACTCACCAAGCATCAGGTTGTCTCTTGGCATTTCCCAGGCCAGGTCGTAGGGCAGGTGGATGGGGTCCACATAGATGTACTCATGACCGTCCTGGCTCACTGACTCTATCACCTTCCATCTGATCTCATAGCGAGGTTTCTGAGAACACACGTAACGACAAACACAAGAGCAAAACTGAAACACCAAAATAAAAGGCTTCTACTTTTTTTATTCAAAAATGATTTGTGAAGAACTAAAAAAATATGGATGTTGAGTTTGTAACTTGTGTGCCTCACCTTTCTCCACACAGCAACGAGGATGATGATAGATATGATAATGATAACCACTAAGGCTAAAACAGCAGCCAATACTGCCACCTGGGAGTACAGTGCTGCAACAGGAAAAAGGACACAAGGAAGAGAAGGTTATATATAAGAAACATTTAATTAACCAAGCTGTGTCAAATATATAAACATACAACTTCCCTTTATAAACATGTTGGCAACAATTCTGTAAATAGAGCTAGTTAGAATTATAGTAAAAGCTAAAGTACAAATACATATTATTTTCTGTAAAACCTTGTCATGTATCTCTAAATGGTAACTTTTTCTTGTTCACCATGTTTGTTAAGATAAACCAACTGTGATGTTTTATTGTTATAATGTTTTAATTATCTTATAGTTAACTTGTATACAGCACATTTACAGTGAAACTTCCACTTCCTTTGGTCTTTTGGTAGGCTGAACTATGAAACACTAAACCGTGACATTCTTGCTGTGACACCTACTGCTGGACACCAGTTTGACGTCTCTCCTGTCGATGAGTCGTGCTTGGTTGCTGGTCTCACAGCGCACTGTGACCTGCTGGGGCTTGTGGAAGGTCACCTGGCTGCGCACCTGGCTGGTTTTACGGGTCTCGCTGTAGCTGACATTGGTCCGGATGCTCAGCACCTCCTGCTCTGGTGTCAGCGGCTGCCACACCGCTGTTTGGTTGCTACACCTGCAGCACGGCACGAGATCAACGGACGGAGTCAAAAGAAGTCAAAGCAGACGCACAGAATTTGAAAGTCAAATACTGATCCGCCCTCCGGTGTTTGTTATCTGACAGTTCAGTGATGAATGGGTGACTTACTGGTGCATGCTGTCACAGCTGTACCACTGGATGGTCGGGGTTGGGACCCCCTCAGCCACACAGGTCACCAAGTGTCTTTTCCCGGGAAGGTGGTGGTCCGTCAGGTCTTTAATCTGAGCGGGAACTACACGCAGGGGGTGCAACGGACATTAATCATTTCTGACGTGGATAAAAACAATTTCTGTCCTTGACTTTTCGTGTGCACTTTCAAATCGTCGGGCTAGGAATTTAAATGAACACCCGGCACACTGTGAGGATTCTTCAAACAGCCTCTCACCTTGGACCTCCAGGTCAAAGGTCACTTCCTTTGTGTCATCTCCGTTTGTGACAAGGACAGAGTAGCGGCCTTTCTGCTCCTTCCGCACCCTCACCAAGGTGAGCAGAGTGGCATATCTGAGGTAGAAGATGAGAAAATAAAAGATGCATGAGTATTCCCTGCTCTCTTCCTACATGTATGAGCTGCTGTCACAAAGGGATGGAAATGTGATCCATGAATATATCAAAGATGATTGCCAAGAGGCCAAAGATTTGATTACATTTACTTTTACATGCAACAAACAGTTGCTCATCACCCTGTCCTTCTGGGAGGGCATACTCATTTATAGATTTATTTCAAAGGAACTCAGTGGGACAAATTGTAAATTTGTGTTTAAATCTAAATATGTTTTTCAAGAAATAGAGTAACGTGTTTGTTAACAGAAGGCTTATCCATGCGAGTCGAGCACGTGGATGATGTTTCACCTTGTTTGATGTTTGTTGCACAGAAATGTGAAAACATGGTCCTGCAATTACAACATTATTTGGCCTTTTACTAAAAGACATTTGTGAGTTGTGACAGGTATCTTGTGTTTATGGTTTCGGTGTGATGAATGATTGGAGTCCTGCCCTCTAGAGAGTATTGTGTTTCTCTCTGCGGAGGCCTTATCTGGTGATGACTGACAAGAGCGGGGTGCCTCCGGAGGCTGCCACCCGAACAGAGGTTCACAGCTAATTATCTAAATGTATAAACTTGTAAGAGATCCTCAATTGCTCCAAGGTGTGTAGGTGATTTCATTGGGTTTGGCTGAATGTTTCACCTGATCCCATGCGCTCGTTTGGTTGTGATGGTTTTATCTCCCTTGATTGAGGCGCCGTCTTTGCTCCAGCGGACCTGCGGGGGAGGGTAGGCTTCAACCTCCACTCTCAACTCCACGTTCTCTTGCAGCTTGGCTGAAATATTTGTTTGCGGAGCAGTCTTCACATCCACGAAGCCTCGCTCTGAAGAAAGAAAATAGTATCATCAGTAACTTAATGTAAATGTCATGCACTTGATCTTCTGCACAAGATCTTTGTTAATAATTCTGTGTAGGTTTTAGCACTTAGCTAATCATTTATCGATCTTGCTCATATACAAGTATTCATGTGCTCCATTATTGATATAAAATCATCAATTATTATATTCAAGTTACTTCACTGGACGGCAGCAACAGTACTGTACCGCTGCTGTTCACTGCCGACCTTTGTGGCCAGACAATATCTGTCTTTTCCACTGAGATGTCCAGCCAGCACTACTAAACTGTCTTAGTGGAGCATGGCGGTTCAAGTAATTCAAGGATTTCATAAACATAGCACACCTCACTGCAGACAGAATAAGCATTCACAGACCCAAATGTGTTCAGTAACTGTCAAGAGAGAAAAGGAAGTTCAGCATGATGAATCCTGGGTTATTTGGTGTTTATTCTCAAAAGTCTAAATATAGAGTTGCTGCCCCCCCCCCGGTTTGAAGCTCTGTTTTTCAAGGCGTCCCTCAGGGCATCCGCACCATGTGAGCGGTTTATTTCACACTTTGAACAGAAATAAATAGCAGTCATCTTCATTTCCTTTATAAGAATCACCTCTTTCACCTTGACTTGTCAAGGTTTACATAATGAGGAGTCTTCTCTCTGTCAGCGAAACACAATAATAATCAGTCCAGCATCAGTTTGTTTTAGTTTTGTGTGCATGTTTGGGTGTCGTCTAACCAAGCACAGTGATGTTGACGCTGGCTGAGGCCTTCTGGTCTTGGATACTCTCGAGGACATGGCAAACGTATTGTCCGCTGTTGGCCACCGTGGCACGAGGGAAGATCAGGCAGGAGCGCATGTTCATGACAGGCAGGAAGTCTGTCAGTGGCTCGACATCAACGACCTTGAAGAGAGAGGAACGACATCTGCATAACCAGGCTTCCTGAAATTATTTCTTCAACATGATCTAAAGTTTAACCCCCCAAAAAATGTTTAACAGATTATTACACTACCAACACCACATGTTATCAGTAGCATTTCTCTGGGGGATAGAAATTAAGGTGTGTCTCTACATCTTGATGCAATTTGGGCTCGGCCTTGAGGCCTGAGATTGATCACGAAGGGAAAGCTGAACAAAAGCGCTTGTTCAACTCCACTCCTACTCACCTCTCTGTTGGGGATATCCCAGGAAAAAAACACGAGCTCCACTCCATACACTGTGCAGTTTACTGTCAGCGGTTCGCCCTGTTTCAGGATGGTCTTTGACGCATTGATGTAGGCGTCGATGGCCTCGGGGACTGAGACGGGAAGAGAGATTGTGGGGGAGAGGAGGAGGAAGAGGTGGTGGTGATGATGATGGTTTATTGTAGAGAAAAATCTCCTTCACTACTAATCAATAGTCAAAACTGAACAGAACTAAACTGTAGTTGGCTCCTGTGGAGAACAAAACACGTCTAAACTCCACAAAAGTGAAAGAAAACAAGAAAGCTTTTAGTTTTCTATGCAAATTATTATTGCACTTTGAGACCAAAAGTCCAGTATGTACCTAATTATCTCTTCACAAAAAAAAAACGTCACACCCTCCAGTAGCAATTCTTCCACCAGAGAGTTGTAATGTGACCAGAGCCTATGTGATAATATGGGAATGAATGATACTTTTGGACTGACGATACTTTGGCCATGAAACCTGCAGATTTTGCAGCATAAGCTTTTCTGGTTGTTTTTCTGGTGCTTTAAAAAGATAGACTCATGAACTTAAATAGTTTGGGTGTCGGCTGAGATTAAATTGAAGGGGTCAACTCTGTATGTGTTTGTGAGCTCTCTGGACTTTCAGCACATTCAGGGGGGTGAAATCGATAATGACCACATTTTGATTTGGGGAAAAGTTGTTTCTCCAACCGAACTCTTTCACCTGAACACCTACCGACAATGCTGAAGACGTAGAAGGACTGAGACTCTTTGACTTCGTTGTTCAGCTCTCCCCGACACACATAGGTCCTGTCCTCCAGCGGCGCCTTGTACCCCTCACTAGGAACATACAGCCCCCTGATGGGCAGATCAGTGTCTTTCTCATACAGGGTGACGCTGATGTTCGGATTGGAGACCACGCAGGGGATGGTGCTCTCCTCACTGGTCTTTGTTACCATGCCGTGTGAGCTCTCTATGAACCACACATCAGGGTCTATGGGCAGAAACACCACTCGTTTGATTATCGAAATTGTGGATCAAACAATTAATGTGTGCACAGTTCTATAATTTATCTTGTATCCTGTTTTTACAGTTAGGTTACATGACAGAGGATGAAATAAATGGGCTCAATTGAGCAAAATATTTTTTCAAATCTTTCTCTTTCCGGTGCATTGCATTGTGGGGTAATAATGTGCATGTACAGCACACTTTTTTTAACATGCCTTGTGACTCTTCTAAGTGTACATTAATCTGTGACTTTACTGGTGTGAGTCAGCCTTAATGTGTCTTTGTTATCAGGCAGCTTTTACAATAAACTGGTTAAGAGGCCTCACCTGGGACAAAAATAGCCACCTCCTTAATTTCTCCAGTGTGTCGATCGGTGCACTGATACACCCCTGTGTGCTTCCAGCTCACGTTCCACAAGGTCAAAACACTGGATGTGACGTTGCTTTGCACAATCTGGTAGCTTTGACCATCGTTTTGAACTTGTTCCGCTTGGAAATACGGCACATCGTCCCTCTTGAACTCCCACTTTGTGTCTTCTGAGCCAGAGCAGGTGAGGGTGAGAGAGGAGCCCTCAGCCAGGACGAGCTCTTTGTCATTGGGTGTGATCTCCAGACAACGCAGCTCCGTGCAGAAATAGAGGAGAGCTGTTGTTGGCACAACAAGAAAGAAGATCAGGTTGGAGGCCAAAGAGGCAGCAGCGTGAGGTCAAAGGTTAAGTCAACAATACATGCCAGATCCTGTTCTAGCTCTGAATGATGAAGGATATGAGTTGCGTGGAGTGGCTATGTGGGAGGATCATGATGCCTCGTCAGTGACAGATGCATTTTAAATGGCAGAGGTCAGTTTGAATGCATCGTTGTCCTTTACATCAAAGTATTGTGTTTTTGTGTTATCTCACCGGCTGGACGGCTAATAAATAATCTAAAAAGATACATTCTCTTTGTAAGATATTTCAATCATTGACTGTATTGCTGTAAATACACTATAACAACTACTTTTGAAAAAGTCTACCCCCTCACTAAACCCAACTTTGTCATGACTGCAAATCTATGTACTGGCCCAAATAAATTATGACCCTTTTAATCATATTAAGTTTCATTTGGATATGTTGTAAAAAGAAAAAGTGTAAAATACCCCTAAGCTTGGCTTCATGCTCTTCGCTTCCCTGAAAAAGAACCTGTGTTACAGTTTTTCCTTTTTAGTTTGTTTATTGAAATCGAGTTCTCACCTGTAACTGTGACAGTCAGATGGAGCGCGGCTGCCATCACCCTCCTTATGGTGGAAGCCTTCAATGCACTTTATTCTGCTGAAAAAAACAGAAGTTATAACAACACTGGTTAATCTTCATGTACCCTTTTTGGAAATGTCATGCCTTGCACATTGCGTAAATTCTTCAAGAAACACAGATCATTCTGTCCACAGAAAGAAGAAAAAACAGCAGGAAAAGCTGGTTTGTGTTCACTCCAAGAGACACATAACACCACCACAGTTAGCATAAGTATTTATAGCATGATGGATTGATTCCTGCCCTCATAAGCGCCACCGCGTCAGCTGGAAGCTGACATTGCACATCAGGATAATCTGCTTCCAATCAAAGAAAATGCTCTGCTCATGCTAAAGGAAACTCATATTATTTAGTGGGCTGTCAATCTGCTTTCTTTAATGGTTTCTGGCCGGCACACGGCGGTGCAGATACAGCTTACTCTGGAGGTATTTGATGCCTCGCTGCACCAGGACAGAGCGACAATGTCTGGCTCTTTTTGTTCCTGGTCCACCCACATTCAGCCCACTAACAAACGGGTCACTGTGTGCAGCTTTGCAACACGCTCACTGGCAACAATGCTGCGTCCAAGCTATTCTAGAGCCGTGCTGAGCCATTAATTGGTTTTGGTGTAAACAAAAGTGAAAATGAGGGCATTCACATCAGCTGCTGACACATGAGCGTACGCGTACTCAGGAGTTTGAAAGGATGCTTTGGTTTTGTAACACTAATATCAAGTTGTACACCAACGTGATATTACCATTATTTATGAACTATTGGGGTCAAAGGTGACAAATACTTACTGTACCCTCCTCCCATAATGAACATTGCCCGCAGTTAGTCAATGCAAGTAAGAAGGCAGAAGGAAAACTTGAGGAGGGGAGGAATGGTTTGTTATTATGTTTGGGATGGGGGATAAGCCTGGCAGAAAACAGACGTCTGGAAACAGTTAAGGATGGATCACAGGCCTGTACGCAAGAGGGTGGGAAAGAGAGAAAGGGCGGAAGAGCGAGGCTTGGGAAGAGCGAGGGTGGAGGACGAAGTGAGAGAAGTAGTGGAAAATTGTGAAATATATCTTGAGAAGTCTTACCCGACTTTAACGTTTTTCCTTGATAACGCAATAACATTTTACAATCTCTATTTTAAGAAATTGGACTATATGCATTATGTAATACGTGTTTTTATGGATTACATTTCTCCATCTTATCAACAACACTTAGGAATTCTGTCAGTTTTTGCTTATTAATTAATAATAGCAACGTGTCTGGCAACACCAGCAGAAGAGCTTATCTATAAAAGTGTATTAGGGTTACAGATTTGTTTTATTTCAAGACATAATAACAGAGAAGATTGATCCCTCTGCCAGTGGTGGTGAGGCACAAGAAGTTCCATGACTAACCCAAAGCCAGTTACTCAAACCAGAGATACACGTTGTCTCTCTAAATTAATAACTGCCTTTGGCACTTCCGCTCCCAAAACGAAAAACTCTTGAGTTGCTCCAAAAACATGACTGGTCCATTTCCTCCCTAGCCTCCTGGTTCTAATAAAAGTGGTGAAAGAGTGAGAGAGAGAGAGAGAGAGACATGTGCACATAGACACATCCTTACTGGCATGCGCTAAAGCATACTCACTGTACACACAGGCGGACGCTGTATTACACTTCCACCCCACCATCTTCTTCACCCACTACATCCACACACACAGATCTCTCCCCCTCTTCCTCTTTTTGTCACTGGTTTCTGTGCACAGTTCACGTTCCCACAGTACTTCTCTGGAACTTTCCCAGGACCGCTGATACACTTGGGACCCTGCTGGTGATGACGCCAGGGGGAGGGGGTCACCTTATCCCTATGGGCCCGAGCAACCAGCACGGAGGGAACGTCCTCTGAGGAAGCCACACATCAGTGCTTATGAGAACCAGTAACCTCAGTGTCAGGGATGTGACTTTGAGAGACAACAGCCAAATGCGTTGACGCCGAAGGGTCACTGGGTCACTTGGCAGCAAGAGGACTAACAAATCTTATCGTAGTTGGCTGCTCGTGCTATTTATCCTCAAACCAGCCAAAGAGCTACATTAGAGAGGTACAGCAGGATGAACATTTACATCAGCAGAAAACTGAACAAGAATCTCACTGTGCTCAAATCTTATTTGGAAGTCTTTGAAAAAGACGGAAAAATAATGTTTGGCTACTGGGGGGGGGGGGGCTTTGAACGGAGAAGGAATTTGACCATTAAAATAGGATGTGCTGACTCGGATCAGAGGGCCAAAGGGAGCCAGAGTTTGGAGAGTGAACATTATCACAAGATTTTCTCCAAGATTTAGGAACATTCACAGCATATCAAAGTCATAGTCTTGATGCAAGAAGACACCTAAGGGCAGCTCAACACATTTGACAACATGGCTGTTTTGTGCTCTGCCATTGCGAAGTCTTTGTGCAAGAAAGTGAATAAACACACATTGAAGTGTTAAAAAGGGCCAGGACACTCGTGAACCTGCCAAGAAGGTTTTGGCAGCATTACTTTTTTCCCACTTATTAAAAGCACTCTGTAGCAGTTTGAGACAACAGAGTGGTGTTTGAGGCCATTTACAGTAAGAAACATCAATGATATCCTTAAATCAAGTGAAGTGGCTCTCATTCTGAGGATTCTGTGGAGGGTCTTAAAGATGATTTATCTGAAAACTGTTTTCGAACACAGATGTTTATTGTTGTCTTTGTTGTCTTTGAAATGGGATACTCCAATCCTGCAATGATCTTGGAGGTCAAAAACAAACAGTGTTTATGTAAATGATGGTGCAGTAATCACCATAGAAGATAAACTGTTATCCCACTGTATACGTATTCCCACAGATGCTGGGAATTTGGTGGCTGATTGACCCTTGCTGGTTTACATAAACAACGCTGCTACACTCAAAGTGTCACCGGCTAATGAGGAAGAATGCCAAAATTGACCTCAGCGGGACGCACGCAGCCCACGCACAACCCCACAGCAGCCTGTAATCCCACTTCTGGGATTATCTATATATACTGTAGCTGCATGTTTTATTTAAACATCTGGCAGTGATGAAGGACTCCTCGATGAGGTGGGAACTGCTTTGTGAACCACATTTGCAGCCAACTGTTTGCTTTAGTGTGTCCCAAGGGGGTTGAATTTAGAGAAGGGGGGGAAAGTGTAATCTATAACAAAAGAGAGAAAAATGTCCAGCTGGAAAGCTCTGACTTCCTGTATGAGAAAATGTCCTGGCCTTGTGTGGGTGTAAGGCTGTGATGCATCAGTGACACAGCAGACCACCACAAACACTAACCAAATACTGATGGAGACAACAATAGATGCCACAATGAGAAGAGGACAAGCTGCACATAATGACACTTCTCCAGAGAGAAAAACTGCTTTAAGTAACAAGCTGCACATGTAGTGGGGGACGCTCACCAGAGAGGGGTTGTTGAACGCAGCCCTCGGCTGGCTCCTCCCCCCCCAATCAGGCAATAGATAAAGGACACCTGTAGTCATGGTGTCATTCCCTTTTGGTCCCTGTCCTGGCTTGGTGGTGGCTCGTGTGAGTTTTTTAAAATTAATGTATTGTAGTCAGAATCTTTGAAGCTGGCCTTTTCATCTTCATTTTTTAGGGTCCCCCACTACACACAGAAAATATGTATAATCACAATCAGGAATGATGAAAAACAAGAACAAAAGAAGAGAAAAAACATGCAAAAACAGACCAATTAGACCAATGACAAAGCATGACAAACCTTCACCACACCACAAGAAGACTGCACACGGCACCAGACAGTGGAAAAGACAACAAGGGGAGCATGCAGACATACAGAATGCAATTCAGAGGGAACGCCACATCAAAGCACAGAGTGAGGCAGCAGAGGGAGTCTTGCATCACAGACAGTGATGTTTACTCTGCTGAAGTGTACAGGAAGCTGTGATCTGATGCTGAACGCTATTAGGAGATGTACTAAATCACGTCACTAGAATAGCTGCAGAATAAATGTACTCGTACTCTTCTTTTTTAGTTTTTAGAGGGATGTCAGGTTTACTTAACATATCTCTGAACAGACAGATTTTGGCAAGCTCTGTGGGAAAAAAATGACCCAGGGTGTCTTTGTTAAAACAAACCTCCATTTTTATCACTCCAAACCCCAATCCCCCAGCTCCCTGAGGAAAACCTACTGGTCCCTCCGAAGAAGACCCACAATGCACTGTACCAACCCCAGACGACCTGGCTGTCCCCCAACTCAGTTATACATGCACTGTATGTTGTGGAAATCATATTTTGTAGATGAGAGACAGCTCGTCCTGACCTCACCGACTCTGCGCCATCAGCAGGGCCAAATAACAAGTGTATCTTATTATTGTTTTGTCTCATGTGCTGTACTGTCTTCCAGTTCTCGCCCCGTCCCCCAGAGCCTTGTAGACAAAACCACCTTCAGACATGCACCAAGGCTGAGCTCTTAATGCAGGGGGGTAAGATGTGTATAAAGACTCTGTTAAACCTCTTCTTGGGGTTAGACCTCTGAACCATCTGAGGTAAAAGAGCTCTATCTATTCGATTGAATTATTCCAAGTATCTGTTTAATAAATGCTTAAAGACATTTGAGTGTTTTACATCTTGTTTGTTTCTCTAAAGGAAACTAAGAGGGCTGTCTTCCACCACACTGTGCATTAGCAGAGCTGTAATAATGACGGATAAACTGCAGGCTCATGTAAAAAAGGCACTTTCAGCTGGGAGAGCACACATGTCATCAACATGCTGTCAGAATATGTGAGTTACTGTAAACAGGAAGTGTGTGCAGTCTTATTATGGAGTCTGTGTTTGTATCACAATAATCCATCTTTCATAATGTAAAAGGAGAGAAGACGGCCGGTGAACTTCTAGATTGTGAGCTCTCCGACGTCTTTGTCTAAATATCAGGAACACATGGATCTGTTGGATTGTATCTGTTTTGGTAAAACACTATCTGCATCATGTGTGTCGTGTTTAAAGCCGCAATAATACATGTATTTGCCACTTGGGAGATAGGGAAGCTAGCTGTGAACTTAACAATTTAAATAGTTTTACAAATTGCAAGAAGAAAATGTAATTGGGTGCTTTACAAATGAATGCTAATTCTCCAATATTGTGCCACTAAACCATTGCAGAAAAATATACTACAGATGATGGGAATATGGCATTTTTGTTTATTTCATGTATTCATTTGGGGGACCGTCTCATCAGTCCACACAGCTTGAATGTTTATTTGTGTCTTCTGTGACGTTTAAGTCACATCATGTATCAGAGCTGCAGTCAGCAAATTAAAAATATATATCTCCAAAATAGAAACCCATATTTCTACACTCCAGAACTATCATAATAGTTTTGGCAATATTAAGTAACTTATTGAGCCTGAAAATAGATCTTAAATCTTTATTGCAATAGATATTGCTGTGACTGACAGAAAACGTCATAGTTGTGGCTCAGTTATGCTGAAGTTGCAAAAGAAGTTGCAGTTTCAAGACTTGGAAGAACAGGAAGAAACTGCTGTAACTTCAGAGCTTGAAGCTGCACTTAAGCCATCTCAAGTTTGCGTTATCAGATTCTGGTGAATTTAAAACAAAAGAAAATGTTTTTCTTGCTCTTGAATCCCCTTTGGTTTGAATTGGCTCAGCATAGAGACACAGTGACTGGGAGTGGTCTTACCTCAGCCATCAAAGTGAGTCTACTGCTCATACTGAGGCAACACATGTTTGGGAAACTGGGGATTTTGGTGTGCTCCCTTTCAAACGGAGTTGTAAATGTTGTTTAGTGGTGGTGGGGGGATGTAAAGGGCTTCTGAGTAAAACTGACTGACAGCTTTAGATGTGGTTAGTGTTTGATTTCAGTTTAATGATCTAATGTTCTACTCATTTGGGAATCTAAATGAGGGAAAAATGATTAAGATGTCAAACAAACAGTTGTCATTTAAGTCTTTCTTGAGCAGTAAACCTTTGATTACCAGTTAGGCCGTAATTATCTATGTACCTTGGCCCAATTCAAACTGCTCATAGGGAATACAGGGATATCTGATATATTTACTCTGCTCCACATCCTCCCACGCTTTTCTTCAGAGACCTCTGCTCCCTCCTTTTTCCTGCACACCGGCCATCACACTAACACTTGAGGGTATAAGCCCCTCAACCTTCCCCGTGAGAAATGGCAGACGCCTACACACACTTCCAGCCTCCACTGTGACACACCCACACCCCCCTGAAAGAAGGAAACAGAAACAGCTGAATACAATTAGGCCAGACTGGTTTTAAATTGTGCTTGTTTCCCTAAACTTGATGTTTGAAAAAAAAAGGAAAAGAGTGACAGAAGCATCAATCTGGGTGATAATTTATGCAAAGTGCAGTTAAGTTATGTTGTCTTTGACACTTGCAGCAAAACAATCTCGGAATAGCTCTCTTGGGTATCATTTTCTATGCATGATTAACATGTTTTTCAAAAACACCAATGATGTTCAAAACTTCTCTTAAAACCTGACAAACTGAGAGAAATACGAATAAAGTCCTTATTTTCCATTGTGTGAAATCTTTGTATCTTGTAAAAGCAAAGGCTGTTTTTCTTTCGTCCTCCTGTCTCACTGCACTGTATCGTCGATTACAGACTGTTTTTGTTGGATTCAGGACAACACAAATGCCAGAGTTAAAATAAAATCTGATGGAAGCAAAACCTCCTGCTTAAAATCTGAATTTTTCCTGATGCAGTAAATTCTGAGAGGAGATTGTCGTATCCTTTAATGTTATATGTATACAGAGGTGGAAGAAGTAGTCCAATCCTTGACTTGAGGAAAAAGTTGTAATGCAACAGTGTAAAAATAATGTATTACAAGCAAAACTTTACTTAACTTGGTTTCAAATCTTAGGAATAGTTTGAGATTTGCTTTTTGTGCATGAGAAGAACTATACTCATGTTTGATTGGTGAATATAAAGCCGGAGCCAGTTAGCTTAGTTTAACACAAGGACTAGAAACAGGGGGAAACTGCAAGCTCCGGGTTATTTGTGAATTGTCATTTTTCCACTTAGGTCTTTATACAGATTAAAGAAACTAAAAATAAATTGTTAATTAGGAAGTTAAAAAGGTGCTGTTAGACATGTAATTCTCTCGGACATTACTTATTTATGATTAAATAAGTAGCACTCAAGTTAAAGGTTGGAAAAACAACATATAAAGAGTTTAACACTCAAAAACCCAGCTATGATTTGATCAGATGTGTTTGACAGTGAACACTAAATGGCTTTGTTTTTGTAGGTTTTATTTATGAACATTAACAGCATTAACTATTGTTGTCCCGCACAGAACATACAGTGGATTAAACAGGACATTATTTCCCTCTGTTTTATTCGAGTGAATTAACTTTCCATCCCTTTGGTACGATAACTCAAAAAGAAAGATTTCCTCCAGGAGTTGTCTTGTAGGAGTGGCTGTGCTCTCTGGCTGAAGATGATATGCAGCTGCCTTACAGCTCTGTGTGAGTGGGAGGGAGGGAGAGAAGGAGGGAACGAGGGGGAGGCCAGATGGACGGGCCGCCGTACAGGATGCTGTATCGCAGCAGCACTTAGTTCTGATCATTAAAGCTATAAGATGAGTGTCAAAGTACAGTGGTCTATAGGCCAGAGCATGTGACTGATGGACTTCCGAAGAGGCAACAGCTCAGCTCAAAAGTATGAAAGATGAATTATGAATCATCCAATAAGTGACTAAGTCAGAGGCTGCTAAAAAACAAAGTGCACTCACCAAATTCTATACTTCATCCAGACCTAAACAACGCCTCACTCCAGAGCACGATGGCTGGACAGCTGTGTGTTCAGGTCACGGAGATAAATCACAAGAGGACAAAATGGGATCAATGTGTTTGAAAACTTGCTGCCAAGCTCAGGCTGTTACATATCGGCACATGTGAGCCAAATCAGACTCCTGGCATGTTTTCTGCATGGTCATAATGTGAAGCACATTTTCTCAGAGCGAATGGCATGCGGAGAGCCCAGAGAGCCAGGAAACAGCTGATGACGAAGGATTAGGTCTGGGCCAGGGGAGTGGAGCTGACTGGGCCGCGCTGCATCAGGGAGAGGGGCTCTGCTGTAGTACATACCAGCAGCCTGACGCACAGGGTGAAACATCCCACGGGTCCGGAGACAAATGAAACTTCAATATGTTTTACAAATTCTTGTTATAAAGATTTGTGGTACTGCGAAATGTTCAGCAGGAGACATCCAGCTGACGGTGAAACTATGGAATACAGTCTAATACCGTTGATGGTAAAAGTATGACATGCATGCAATTTTCCAACAGCTCATCTGTAATAACATCGCTAGAAAATGCCTGGACCAAAATATCCACAGAGCCAGTGAAGATCCGAAACTTCAAAAGAAACTAACTTTAGAGGTGGAGAGCAGCAGACACAAAACACATGCCAACATTGTTTTGATTACAGCGTATGCTAATTCAGAAGGCCCCATATCAAAAAGATCATCTGTATAAAAAAGATGGATGGGCAGTTAATCAACCCAAAAACAACATAGCAGCCGTTCATAGCAGGGAAATGTGGAGGTTTTCAGGTGCAAAACATATTATTTCATATATATTTCATTAGAGTGAAAAGACATGCATGACACATGTGTCTGCTATGAAATAGCTTGCATTGCTATAATGTAACTCATTCCAGATACTAAAACCTTCTCCTGTGATGAATGAGAGGAGATGATTCAACCGATTGTGCCTGCTCGGCTCTGCGTTCCTCAGATGAGATTGAATCACAGCTTTATGAGAGATTTAAATTTAAAAAAGGGTGACAAAGGCATTAAGTGTTTTATTGAAGCTGGTAGTGCTATCACTAAAAGGAGATCCAAAGGATGCTGGTGACAGTGACTGATGCCAGGTCCAGTTTCAATGAGCTTCTCCATGTAGCATTGCAGAGAAGATTGATTCAGTGAGGGACATCCAAGGGAGGAAAGAGACTGATGGTCTAGCAGTGAGGACGGTTCACTCAGGGTGACTGAAGAGAGCTGTATAAACAAGCTCTTTAGCAGTGAAGCACAAAGTGGAGCGCATACAAACAGCTTGTACTATAAAGCCCAATGTGTGTGTGTGTGTGTGTGTGTGTGTGTGTGTGTGTGTGTGTGTGTGTGTGTGTGTGTGTGTGTGTGTGTGTGTGTGTGTGTGTGTGTGTGTGCGACCCCGGGATACCTTGTCAAACGTATTCTCTTGGTGAGAAGATAAACATAGTTAAAGTTGCGCTATGAAAAGAATGAAAAGGTGTCTATGTACAGAGATGCAAGCCGTCCCCATGTTGGTGTTTGAACAGGTCGCTCACACTCTTTCACAATGTAATTCCTGGTGTGTACACATTCAAGTATGTGGGTAACAAATACCACCAACAAAGACACATTACCTCTAACTAGCAACGTCACACAACAAAACAGACTTAAATGTTAACACCAGACATTGCCTCGAGGCATTAAATCAGATTGTTTTATCCTTGCAGTGTTGCAAGGATGAAGCGCATCTTGTCTCTGACAGGCAGCTATGAAATTGAATCTGTCACAGAGGGCTTCCCATGCAGGCTAAGTGAATATTCACTGCTTGGTATAGTTCATCTTCACTTCTGTCAACAGCTGACAAAGCAACCATGACTAAAAGTAAAATCCTTGACAGTGACAGAGAAGTAAGACCTCTTACCTTCAGGGTGATCCTAGAAGCATAGACACGTCTTCCCTCTCTGTCCGAGGAGGTTGCTGGACAGCAGTTGGTCCTCCTTCTGAAATCAGAGGAGAGATGTCCAGCTGGTTGTCTACAGGGGCTGCTGCCTCAGATGTATAGATCCCTCAGATGTTCAGAGTCTGAGGTTAATCTCTGCTGTCCCGGGAGTCTGCTGGAGGAGGTACCACTCTGAGCCCGGCTGTTTGTTTAGTCAAATCACAGCACCACGGGGGTCTCCTCTCCTCTCCCACACTCTGAAGAAGCCTGTCCACCGTTCCCAAAGAGTGCTGTAAGTTGAAAAAGAAGTGTTCTCAATGGAGACATGCGCACACACATACACACTGCTTCCCTGACAGATTCACACAGAGGAGCTGCTGAAGCTAGAGTAAGAGTGAGCTGGAGAGGGAGAGGAGGGAGGGAATTGTGAGTGGGAGTTGAGCAGAAAGCAATAGAGGGAAGTTTGAAAAAAGAGAGGAAAAAAGTAAAGGGAGAAAGAGAATATGCAGAGGGAGAAAACTTTGAAACGCAGGTTCGGTTCTGCTTGTTGTTTTTCGATAGCGGTTCAAGGGTCCCGAGCTGGAGTGATTTGTTTGTGAATGGAGTGGCGAGCAACTGGAGGTGAAGTGAGACAGTCTCTGTTGGCAGCAGAAATCTGGATCGCATCTAAACCTTTCATAAAGCAACAAACAAAATAAAAAGGAAAAGACAGGCGGGGAGAGTGAGTGAGAGGTCCAAACAGGGAGGAAAGAAAGGTTTTGGCCGAGCCCATGGTGGCCTGCTTTGGAAACAAACATGGAAGTTCTCAGCTAAATACCTTCACTTACATAATCACACCAGTCTCAGGTGTAAAAGAGCTTGAGATCTGTCTTTTTATTTCTTCTCTTTTTCCATTTATCCCACAAGACATAATTCAACATCTTTTTTCCTCACCCTTTTCTGACCCTTTACTTTCCGCCTCTCTCTTATATAAACTCGTCAGACACACGCCATGCAAGTACATCTATATTGGCTCTCAGCCTAATTTCTTCCTTTCCGAGGATATGAGCGTATGGCTTGAAATTCATAACGCAGTCCTGCAGCTGACGAAGGCCTTTTCTCTCTTGAAAGGGCCGGGCAGACAGGGGGAGGGGGGAATAGGGGCTAAATTGGACAGTAACCATGTTCTCCTCTAATTGTGAGGGTAAATCTAAAAGCCCTGCTCGCAGTAATTAGAGAGTCAGTGAAGCCCCAGTTATTAGATAGGAGGGGAGCAACACCACACAGGACTGTGCACCTTAAAATCAATCTATTTATAACTATGTAATTAACACCTTCTTGCAATAAATCTGCCCCACGTCCACCGCCCCATGGATCCCCTTGTGTACATTTAAGTGCTTGCAAAGTCAATTAAAATGTTTACAAGAGATAATAGGTAATAATGCAGCAATAAAACGTCAACATAAGGCAATGGCCACAATCCTTTATCAGCTTGAAATAAGACACATTCTCTGTCTAAACATCCTGCAGCTCTAACATGACACGCTAAATCTCTACATGTTTAAGAGTACCAAGAAAGACATCTAATGTGGCATTTTGTTATTTTCTATAATTGCAGCATATGTTGTCCCAATGGAGTGGTTGGTGTAGAAAGAGAACACACAAGGATATGGCAATGGCTTTATATTTAGCAGCTGTCCTTCTTTATTCATGCAGCTTGACAAAGTCGCAAACCACACAATAAACTGGACAATACTCAGCCTATTCAGCCTATCAGAGCAGCTAAAGAGGGTTCTCTCACCACTAATCTGGGTTGTTTCCATCACTGGAGTGCAACTAGTGCAACCTGTCAAGCAAGTGTGAGCAGAGAACCAGGGGAAGGGCTGTTATGTGTATATAAATGGGTTTCTGGGTAAAGGAGGCTTGAGAGCAAAGGTGCAAAGCAAAAATGAGTTAGAAGCAGGAAGCACTGGGGCTGAGGAGACCTTGAGCTGAACCCAACACAGCTCTGATAGATGAAGCCATTCAATGATTGATCTGGAGTCAGATTCATGAAACATTGCAGTCAGAGGCCCTTAAAGACTTGATTTAGATGTTGTTCACTGGGAATTGCATAATACACAACAACAACAACAACATTACATTTAGCTGATGCTTTTATCCAAAGAGACTTACATGATAAACAGTAGAACGTAGACACAGCAACAGTGAGCAATTAGGGTTAAGTGTCTTGCTCAAGGACACAACGACATGGACTACTGGAGGCTGGGATTGAACCACCGACCCTCTGATTGAAAGACAGACTTGCTAACCACTAAGCCACAGTCGCCCCAACAAGAACAGCAACAACAAAAACAGCAGCAGCAACAACAATCCTCAACATCATGACATTTCAGGATACTGCTTCTCAAAGCAGAAATTTAGAGCTTAAACTATTAGTTTAATAAGTGAATGACTAGCCAATCGATAGAGAATGTTTTGATAATTGTAATTTTAAAAGCAAAAATATAATTCAATGTGATACTTTGTTATGTGTCATTGTCGGATGTAATACCAAACTGACTAACTTTGGGGGTTTGACTGTTAGATTGAAGAACATTATAGATACATCATGGTGGGTATTTATACTATGATTACAATGTTTCTGGTTTTGAGTCCGGCTCAGGACCTTTGTTGCATGTCATTCCTCTCTTTGACTCTCATTTCCTGTCAACTCTCTACTGCATACTGCAGGAAATAAATACATGCTTTCAAAAAAAGAGAAAGTAGGGGACAGAAGCACTAAGTATACTTGTGCTACTTTTTTACTCAATGTATCATCTGAGTGGTCGGGTTGCATTCAGAATAAACAGATTATGATTCAACTTTAAGAGTCTTTTTGAAGAGATTCCCTAAAAATGGACGATGTTTTTATGCATCAACAACAGTTATTAGATTCAGTTGTTTAGTTGATCATGATAAATGATGATGTACACCTTATTTCAAATCCTTATCCGGTTTTCAATGTTTCTCTGCCACCATGAATCAGAATCTTACAGACATGCTCGAGGTGTTTTTAGCACTTGATAAGTATTGTTTTCAGGCTTTTTGTGGACCGTAATAGGTCTCAGAGGAGACCTGACTGTGAAAGATGAAAGCTCTGGGTGTGTCTGGGCACCTACAGCAGCTCCCATTTTAACACATGTGAATTTTTAGAATTGGTGAAAAGAGGCTACAAGCCTCTTATTAGTTCCCCCTCGATGCACTTGAACGTCAGAACGACTGAGGAGACCAGTGGGAACATTGTTTATGCTCCACTGTTTAAACTGGATCCATATACATGTTTCATTCCCTACAGTAACCTGCCATTTAGATGAATATTAAAGATTCATATGGCCTGAAAAGAGCTCAAGGGCTTTACATTTAAGGTCTGAATGAAGGTCTGATTGTTTGAAACCATTGTAGTGCCAGTTTTGGGGTCACTTAAAACCTAACCAGTTTGTACATCAACACATGCTGTAATGTATTCTGTAAGTGCTAAAACCATGTTTCCACGCTTTATAGACTAGTTAGCTGTGATCTATTATTATTCTAGCTTTTTGCAATATGTGTTTGCAGTTGCACTTTTCTCTCCATTAACATGTCCCTGCTTCATGATACAGCTGCTATCGGTTAGAGCTTATATTGACTGTTCTGACCAAGATATGAATATTGTATGAATGCTTGGTAGACTCAGATGCAGAAGGACCCACAGACAAGCTCAACATGTGGAATACACAATATACTTATTTGGCCATGATATCCTGAGTACATCAATTAAATGTGGAAAATAGGGACCTTATGCAAACTGCAGGTCTGTGTATCTGCAGGATTTCAGACCTGGTAGTTCATGGATTGCAATTTTCAGAATTTTGCTGCCCTCATGTGGCTGTTGTAAATTGTTTTGAGTTTATGTAGGTGTGTATATCTATAGATAAATATACTGTATGTACCAACCAATGATACAATGCAATTTATGATATAAAATGTTCTTGCAAAACCTATATATAGCAGCGAGGAGGTTTCATGTGATCGAATAGTTTATACTCTACTATTACATAAATGCACAGTTGGATTTCTTAAAGCTTGATATTTCAGTTGTGTAGTTCAATTCAATTCAGTTTATTTTGTCTAGCCCAAAATCACAAAATATAAATTTTCCTCGGAGGGCTTTACAATCTGTACACATACAACATCCCTGTCCCAGAACCTCACATATGATCAGGAAAAACTTCCCAAAAAAACAGAAAAAAAGTGGAAAAAAGGAAGAAACCTCAGGAGAGCAACAGAGGAGGATCTCTCTCCCCGGATGGACAGAGGAAATATATATATATAATGTGTAAATACTGTGGGAGACTCTATTTATATAGAATATGATATGAAATAAAACCTGGTCACATTGTTATGAGTGTGGCAATTTGGACTCATAAACTCAATATGTAATTCCTGGCCAATGTCCTGCCTCATGAATACTTTTACATTTCTTGTTGCTAATAATACTTATGTACTTTTACTTTGGTGAGGTTATGACTATGTTTCACATAGTGGTTTAACGTCTAATAAACTTCTACCACCACTAAGCCAACTCACATCTTGATTTGCAATCACTGTGCTGGATGTCACATGACACCTGCACGCAGGTGTACACACACCTCGCATGTTGGCCTTATCAAAATGATCCACCAGGGTAGACCCGTTAAATCAAGGTCAATGTCCTCACGTCGCCAAGACGAGCAGGCAGGTGGGTCTCAGGCAAAACGTGACGTCATGATGATACTTTTGAACTCCTCGGCAGTAAATCTATAAAGGTGTGTGTAGGCTACCTGTGCCGAACCTTAGACTGAAGTGAAAACAGAGCGCTCGCGCATGCTGGGAATAGACAAGGAGGCCTGACATGCTCCAGGTAGTTTGATTCCCGAGGTCTACCCGAGAGTCCCCCTACCTGTCGGTCGAGGGCACCGGTATGTACCCGAACTCACAACCGGCTCAGACACTGTCACTGAACAGTCAGTACTTTCCGCCATCGTATGACTTCACCAGTTATCATCATGTCCCGGGAGTCGGCGACCCGTCGACAAGTGCCTGGAACTCCGTCTACGCTCCCCGGGAGGAGTATCCGTTCAGCTTCCCGGGGTCAAGCCCCAACACCGGGCAGGTCAGCTTCTCCTCCCCGGAGCTGAGCGTCACGCCTCACGCCGCTGAAGGAGCGTACAACTTCATCTCCGGCCAGGACCCCTTCAGCTCCAGGAGGAGACCACACGAACTCATCAGACCGTCCTTTTCAGGTGGGCCTTAAGACTTCATATGGAGACAGCCATAGGGCTCACCATAGGCGTATTATAGGCTGCATGGTGCAGTGGCCTATGGTACAGTGTAAATATTAATATATGAAGATACATTTAAAGAATTTGTTTATAAAGTTTTATCTGATTTTGTTTTAAAACAAATGTTCTGATCCATCTCGGGGCGGATGTTTTAATTTACTGATAATCATCTAATTTATGGTCATCTTGATAACACTTACCCTCAGGGTAAGGATACTCAAAGTAGCTCATAACTTGTATTAGATGCAGTCCCCAGTCCAGTCACAAGATGCTGACAAGCTAAACTCCAGGAGTTGAGTGGGTGTACAGATAACAGATATGGTAAAACACATATTCATAGACACGAACGATTTCAACATGTACACACACATCCATCAAGCCTTCCGCCTCTCCCTTCCGCCAGCATGGTTTGAGATGTCAATAACTAACACAGGAAGTCTGCAGAAATGTCATTCCCCACCCTCTCTGTCCACTGGGTGGGTGCAAAAGGGTGACAACCTGCTAGATAACACGGGAAGTCTGCAGATGTCAAACCGAATGTCCTCTTAAGGCGAACCCTCGGCCCTTACTTGTGTGTGCGTGTGTGTGCGCATGTGTGTGTGTGCCTCAATCGATGTTGTCATGACATTGGCAAGATTTTAGATCAATAACTTTGACTACCTTGTGTGTGTGTGTGTGTGTGTGTGTGTGTGTGTGTGTGTGTCAATGAATAGCTGCCTGTGTAAACACCTATGTAAACACCACTCACAGTGATAAGGAGAACCACTGATGCAATGCAGAGGGGAGTCTTTACATTGCTTATAGTTAGCGTGATTAATAGAGTTAATGAGGCTTTAAGTGGCGCCTGAACTTGAACGTGGCACCAGACGTCTTCATATTAGTCATCTGTTTTGACACAGCTCACACTGCACGAGACTCAATGGCATTATGATCATGTTCACACACCTCTTTACTTACATGTACTAAGTCAGTCAATCCTCCAATCTGGTGTTAGTTGTTTTACTAAATCAAGATTTATTTTGTGTGATTCAGGAACGAAGACACGCACTAAAGACAAGTACAGGGTGGTGTACACTGACCAGCAACGCCTGGAGCTGGAGAAAGAGTTTCAATGCAACCGATATATCACCATGAGGAGGAAGAGCGAGCTGTCAATGGCACTGAGCCTCTCTGAGAGACAGGTGAGCCTGGAGCAAATTAAAGTTAGACCGAGAAAGGTAAGGGGCAGAGAGAACAGGTTAGAAACCAAGGGGCCTTAATGAAAAGAGCAGAAGCAAATGTAAAATAAAAATACAACCCAAACTCTTTAGCATTATTAAAGAGGGTCATTAATTATAAAGGGTCTGTAATGTAGCGTGGGGACACAAACTAATAATTGGGCTCATGGGCAGCAAATGCCTCCTGTGTAGACACACTGTTATGGTCATCCAGCAAATAGATGAGCAATATCGTGAGACGCAGCTTAAAGCTCCAGTAAAAACTAAGTAAAGTTAAGATTTCCTTTATTCAACTAACTGTGCAAGGTAAAGAAAGAGGGCCTTCTTTAAGAATGATATCTAAAATAGCCTCTAGCTTATTTTGCTTGACCCCTCTTGTTTCTGTTTTGTATGTTTTTTTTTACTTGAGGGGGTTGACAGTAGTGAGGAGTGGAAGTTATGAAGGGAGTATAGGCTGTATTTTCTTCATGTCATGTAATATTTTAGTAATATAAATGAAAATAAAAAATTGCAATTCCTAAAAACCCAGTGGCACAGTACTTATGTCACATGCAGTTGATTGGTGCTGTTCTTTTTTTATTGACATTGATATATTTAATTTATGCATAGCTCAAATTAGCAGAACGTTTTTCAACAACCCCATTTTAAAGAACCAGCTTTAAAACAAACATCCAAAACCTCTGTAAACTTGTATATATTGTCTTGTAAAAGTAGTGTTAATGGGGAATACCTCATGCTCGCTCTTATGATGCTATTATTGTTATTATTGTTTTTTTTTCCCGCCTACTCATTGTGGAATCCACAGTTGACTGCAACAAAGTCATTCTGGGAACGAAGGAAATTACTAAACTTAAGCAGAAGTAGGTGCGGCAGCGCAATAACACGCGTAACTATAGACAAAGAGTCAAAGGAAAGCGAACGTATAACAAAGAATGCCTCATTGCTATTTATGATCATATCTTATATCATGTTGGATTCCACACTTAATAAATGTGTTTCTGACGTTGATATCTCAGGTGAAGATTTGGTTTCAGAACAGGCGTGCCAAAGAGAGGAAGATAAACCGCAAGAAGCTGCAGAATTCCCAGCAGGCCTCGACAACAACCCCCACCTCACCAGCTCAGGGGGGACCCGCTGACACCCACATCACCACCAGCCCCAGCAACAACATTTTGTCGAACACTATATCAGAGGAATACTAGGTGGATTTTATATGGAAGACGGCGTGAAATATGTAAATAGCCTTATTTTTGTTTTTATAACTTTACCACACAATGAATGATGATGATTCACATCAACATGCTGTTTTAATCCTGCTTTCACAATGACAGGCACTACATATGTCTGTGGCATTGATCATCTCTGTTGGGCATTTGCCAATCGCAGGACTTCTCTGTGTTTATATGGATACTTTTCAGCATCAAGATACTGATTTTAATAAGGACAAAAAAATCATTGGATCAATTGTCAAACTTGAGTGTCTTCTTTAAAACTACTTGTTTAAATCCCCAATGAAAAAGCATTACAGAAGTTTTTCTTGAACTTAAACATGTTGAAATTTGTCTGAAATCTTGGTGGGTAAGCAAGACAATGTGTTTGTCCATCTTTAGTCAAGTTTCTGCTTCATGAGTAGGAACATAGTTTCAAGCCTATAAATAAACTGCATCTTGAAATCAAACGTTACCATTAAAATGAATAATGCAGATTCTGTCAAGAAATGAAAAAGGGAAGTACAATGATACAAATAAGTTTATATTATAAGCGTTAGCATTTACAGGAAATAGAGAAAAAGCAGAAAGTTCTTACTTCTAAACGCATTTAATGTTCCGTCTGTTGAAATGTTGACTCAGGATTTACAATGAAAATAGATCATTCAAAAGTATAAACCAATGGGTTCAGTTAAGGAAGCTGTGTTTGGTGGAGTGGAAATGAAGAATGAACAGAAATGTTTTTCTTTTCTTTTAAAGAAATAAAAGCAGCATGATCTTGAAATGAAGACAAATGTTGTCATTTGGCATTGAACAGGTGTATAATGTGATATAAAAAACATTTGGTTGAAACACTTCATTTTGATTTACTTTTTAAAAACTTTTTTAGCTACAACATTGTGATAGCAGCAAGGAACTGAGAGCAAGCATGTTTAAAAATGATCGCGGAATATCGTGCTCAGACAGCAGTGCTTAGCCACATCCTGAAAAACAGCTGCTGCATGACTCATGGTCTACCGACATTGTACAGCCAAATGCCGACATGCACAGACGCAGTGTGCATGTATGAAATGTTAAAGTATGTACTACATTGTACGTGTTAACACACTTTCACATTGTTCCTGTTTGTATATTAAAGAAGAGGAAGAAAAACTGTCAAATGTGGAAATGTAAATCGTGTACTGTCAGAGTCGGCCAACCTTCTTTTCAAAATAAACAACTGTCCCACCAACTTTTTGCAACTCATCATGTATTTGCTGTGTAGTAAAAAATAACTCCCCCGTTTCAAGTTTATGTTGGTTGTGCTGCACGTGAAATAAAAAGCATAGGTGTATATAGGTTTATCGATCTGGTTTGTATTTTCTTTTAAGCAGCACTGAGCATCGGCTTTCAACCGTTGGAAACATTTCAACAGAGAAAAGCATCTTGAAGACGTTCGTGCCGCCAATGAGGAAGTGATGCAATGGTGTACAGCCTTATCTGCCCACAAATTAGTGTTACTAAATACGTGGTAATTATGAAATTATGACCTGAGATGACTTTTGTTTTGGACCATAACTTTATATTAAATCTTACATTAATACAGACTACATTACAGAGTGATTTTTACAGAAACCTTTAAATCTCACAACACTGCATTTATTTACATTTACACTGTTCCACAGTAAACCACTGTACTGTACATATACTGTACAAATAATGTGTAAATACTGAATCAAAATTCACAATTTTATATAAAGAAGAAATCTATAATCTCATCTGTGGAAAATCTTTACAGTTTTTCTTGATTGCTTTGACCTGCTTAAAGAAACTGGGATCCACTCGGTTTTCATCGTCACTGTCTCAGCAGAGCACAAGACACCTCTTGCAAATGTGTTAACCCTTTCTCATTGGATTGACACATTTTCCCCACCCTTTTGCAGAACAGTTAACACGGATGTCATTCAAGCAGTCCAAACTGCATTGTTTTAGCTATGGTAACCAAAAAGAAACCATCTGTTCCTAACTATTAGAAACTACCTACATCAGTATGAAATCACTGAAGCACCTGTTTGACACTCCTTCACACAAATCTTCAATTAGCAATCAGTCTGCAGGCCTTAAAAGGTGCAGCGTCTGGGTTGCAAGAGAGGATATTGAATGTGATGTGGATGAGGCCATGTGGCTCCATCGTCAAGACAGAAGAGTATCAATAGTGGCTATTTCTTATACTTTACTGTAATAGATTTTATTTTGGTTTACATGTATTTTGTGTAATATTTACAGTTTTTCTTGATTGCTTTGACCTGCTTAAAGAAACTGGGATCCACTCGGTTTTCATCGTCACTGTCTCAGCAGAGCACAAGACACCTCTTGCAAATGTGTTAACCCTTTCTCATTGGATTGACACATTTTCTCCACCCTTTTGCAGAACAGTTAACACGGATGTCATTCAAGCAGTCCAAACTGCATTGTTTTAGCTATGGTAACCAAAAAGAAACCATCTGTTCCTAACTATTAGAAACTACCTACATCAGTATGAAATCACTGAAGCACCTGTTTGACACTCCTTCACACAAATCTTCAATTAGCAATCAGTCTGCAGGCCTTAAAAGGTGTAGCGTCTGGGTTGCAAGAGAGGATATTGAATGTGATGTGGATGAGGCCATGTGGCCCCATCGTCAAGACAGAAGAGTATCAATAGTGGCTATTTCTTATACTTTACTGTAATAGATTTATTTTGGTTTACATGTATTTTGTGTAATATTTAAAGTATTTCAGTTTTCAGCCACAGTTTGAAAAAAAGAATCAATGGAATCAATAAAATTTGCATCAAAGCATTTCTGATTCTGGATCCAATTCTTTGCAAGAAGGCAAATTTGACAACAAATTTGACTGGCATGAAAGCTACGTACAGTAATTGGCTACAATGACAAGCAATGGTGCACTGATTCTCACTGAGTGCTGTATTTTGTATTTTGTTGTCCACTGTGTAATGGTTGATTGGAAGAGCTCATACACTTGTTTGCAAGTTGTGTTGTTTGAAGGCAAAATTTGCTTTTGTTGCATATTTTAAATGTTTTGGCGCGGTTAGAGCCTTTTGCAAACAAAATGTGTCATTTCGACCATGAGTGCCACTGTTTCGGCCTGTGTGTTAACTGTTTTGAAAATGTGGAGTTTGAGTTGACTGCTGCATCAAAGCAATCAAGAAAAACTGTAAAGTATTTCAGTTTTCAGCCACAGTTTGAAAAAAATAATCAATGGAATCAATAAAATTTGCATCAAAGCATTTCTGATTCTGGATCCAATTCTTTGCAAGAAGGCAAATTTGACAACAAATGGCACTGGCATGAAAGCTACATACAGTAATTGGCTACAATGACAAGCAATGGTATGGAGTGCTGTATTTTGTATTTTGTTGTCCACTGTGTAATGGTTGATTGGAAGAGCTCATACACTTGTTTGCAAGTTGTGTTGTTTGAAGGCAAAATTTGCTTTTGTTGCATATTTTAAATGTTTTGGCGCGGTTAGAGCCTTTTGCAAACAAAATGTGTCATTTCGACCATGAGTGCCACTGTTTCGGCCTGTGTGTTAACTGTTTTGAAAATGTGGAGTTTGAGTTGACTGCTGCATCAAAGCAATCAAGAAAAACTGTAATCAAAAACCGACATGCTCAGGCTTGAAGAATTGGCAACTGCCACCAGTCTTGGTTTCATAATTAGATACTTTTGGCATGGCTGTGTAACATCACATGAATGTGTCATGACAATGACTAAATCACCTGTGTTTTATGAGGAAAAAATATAAATGTTTAATTGTGGTCCAACCAAACCTACAAAGAGCTACGGTGCAACAGCTACATCTCTTTGGATTTGCAGTATACACATTTTAAAAGGCTAACTGCTGCAACAGAACTGGTCCTTTTTTATTTTTTTGGGACCCATACAACTATTGTTTTGAACAAAGTAGCAACATGATACTGGATTGTTGGAGCAGCTTTATTACACTCCTCCTGTGTTGTCAATAATTTGCTCACCAGTATATCGGTCAGAAGTTCAACTGTGTTTCAATGAGAGGGTTCAACTACAAAACGATCTCAGGAGGTTGTTTAAGGACACTATAACTATCATGAACCATAAACACATTTTATGACTCTGTGAATCATCTGAATTGGAAGTCCATGTTTGTCAACTTTTAACCTCAAGCTATCAAACCAAACCTCTCTCTTTGATTAAATGCACAGTAACAGCTAAAATACATATCAAATACATATATGTTGATGTGCACAAGGCACAAAATGTTAAATATATATATTAGTATATATTATGTGTAAATCTATGTGTGTGTGTGTGTGTGTGTGTGTGTGTGTGTGTGTGTGTGTGTGTGTGTGTGTGTGTGTGTGTGTGTGAGTGTGTGTGTGTTGTGTGTGTGTGTGTGTGTGTGTGTGTGTGTGTGTGTGTGTGTGTGTGTGTGTGTGTGTGTGTGTGTGTGTGTGTGTGTGTGTGTGTGTGTGTGCGTGTGTGTGTTTGTGTGTGTGTATAACTAATGTAGCATTACTTTTCAAATCAAACTGTAAAACGTTATTCTCTGCTGTGGTCCTTTCAGTATTTCAGAAGGTGATACTAAACTGTAAAAAGAAGAGTGGCATGATGCCTGAGGCTTTGCAAGCAGGCCACTTCCTGACCTCATAACAAGCTCATACCAAAAGACTTTTGGTAAATGTAACCGCCTCTTAAGTTTATTTTATTTTTATTGTTGCGTAAATTTGTCCTTGGCATTTAACCCGGCCTAAACATTAGTAGCAGTGGGCTGCTGTAAAGCGCCTGTGGAGAAAATTGAACCGCGGACCTTGAGCCTATCAACCGAACCATGTGATCACAGTTAAAAAATGTGTTTCTCCAAAACGTTCACCATGAGTTGCCCTGTCCATTCTCCTGTCTACTAAACTCACAATGTCAAAAGGATTTTCCTGTGTAGTTGTAATACTTAAGTCTTGATTGTTGGCTATTCATGTTGTGCAATGAAGGTTTATTCTGAAAACATTAATTGTGATAATAACAAAGCATATTTATACAACACATATCAATGCGAGCAGCAAAGTGTTTTTACAGGCAGACATAAAAAGAACAAAGGATAGCATACAATACAAATATAAACACATTTCTACATAATAAATATTAACAAACACATATGAATCAATCCGAACGAGGTCGGTAAACTACAAGTGGCCTACAGATCGGGTCTAAGAGGAGGTAACTGTTTCTTTGACTTCCTGTGAAGGAGCCTGAAAACTGTCCCACTGAACCTCAGCTCTTTTTTTTTCAAAGCAATAACTAAGGTTCTCTGGCTGGCATGATTATTATTCTTTTGTTTATTTTGTCCCCCTTATTGTCCATTACACATTTTTTAAAGCCTGTGTTTGTGAGAGCAATATTAGCAATTTCATGCAGGAATATGTATCTCTTTTAAGATGTGATGATCTGATTTGTACTTTCTTTAACAATAAAAACTTAAAGTCATCCTTTAACATGCTTTTGTTTTACCATCTATCCCTTTTCCACCTGCCCATGGCACAACAAAATGCTATAAATTACATCTTAATCTAGTCCTCAATTACATGAGGTTGTATTAAAGTCCAGGCAGATGACTGTATTTGTTTTAAAATCAACTTCTTAAAAGTTAACTGACTGGTTAATATTACATCAATAAAAATAAGCAGAAATGTGCTCAACTGACTAAACCAGAAGCCATACAGAGGAAGAAACATGTAGAACTAAATATAGAAGCTTGATGGTGTTCAAAGATAAATGTATTGAATTCTCAGTATGACAAGTTGAATACGTTTCTCGCACTAGATTTGTCCCTCTCGATAAAGGAGTAAACACTGAGGAACTGCACGTACCAGTTGCTGGCAATTCTGAGATGCAATGTAATTCAGCTGTATGCTGTATGTCGGCAGCTACTAAAAAAAGACAAATTCCATCATTAACTTGTATTTTAGAGTAGGCAACATGATTTAAACTACACAACCCACTCGTATTAATCACTGCATTAAGAGGACATTAAAACATTAACTGAACCACACGTAATAAGATTGTCATGATATTCAACGCCGCAACTCAAACTAAGTTTGAAAGCTTGAAAAAAGCAGAAGTGCTAACCCCATGGAAAGAAACAGATGGTTACTGCAAACTTCCTGAGAGACATTACTTTACAAATTTATGGCCAGACAGCCAAAAGAAGATTGCATGGTCTAATTTTACATTTACTTCTGCCAACGTTTAATAAATCTGCATTGCATATGAGTGAGAATAATATTTTATTCTCTGACCCTCAATTAATCCATCCACATCTGTTTCATGAATACATTTCAATCCCAGTAAATGCAAACTTTAAATCACTTTGACATCAGGTGAGTAATACAATGGCAGATATTGTAAAGACGTTTCAAAAATTCATGTTTGCGTTATTGCAAGTTTACAGGGTTTTAACAATGAAATTCAGGTAAATTCGCTGATAAATATGAAACAAGTAAAATGTAAGTATTACATAATCTAAAAGGAATTGTAATAAAAGAAAATATAATGTAATACTGTAATTAAAATATATATAAAAGATATATTCCGAAAGAAAATGCCCACAAATTGTAGAAGACAACAGTGAAAGTGATGGAAAATAACATCTCTGAGCGGTATGAGATATTTTCCCAACTGTAAATCACATTAAATTAAGGTGAAAATCCTTCTGGCCTCTTAACAGACATCTCCATTTGCCTTCAGTGGTGCAGTCCTTAAACGCTGGGAATCACCTGCCTTTACGGACCTTGGCGTACATACACTCCTCTTCTGCTGGTTCAGCAGTCTATCGAGGTCGCTCTGAAAACACGACTTGGCCATACTCCACCTCCATCTCTGCTCTCTGCGGTGGCTGCCTCCTCGGTCGCTGCTTGATCCTGACATCAGCATAGATCAATTCCTGGTCCCCTTGTTCTGCAGAGTGGAAGGAAAGAGTTGCATACATATATATTTAATACTGAGATATACTTATTTGAAGTACTTGTACTTTCCTGACACTACTTCATTCAACTGACTACAGCAATGCATCCTATTGGTATAACAGAATAAGATACATGTTTCTGCATTGAGTACTTTTACATTTTATACTTTATATACATTTTCCAGATTATTACATATTTTTAAGTATAACATTTTCAATACTTGTAACAAAGTTTTATTTTTTCCTGTGTAGTATTCAAGCTAAAGGGTTTAGGGAAGGTTTAGGTTTGGGAAAAGGAAGTTTTGTTTACCTTTAGGTTTGTTGCTTTTCTTTTTCTTCTGAGCGCAGACTACCGCCACCCCGACCACCAACAGAAGTACAAGTGCACCCAGTACATAAGCTGTTATTTGCAAGTAGTTTTTTCCTGTAATAAAAAACACAAGAGACACAGATCTTTAAGTTAGCAAACAAAGATGAGGGAAATGACCAAAATGAATTAATTGCAGCAGAGTTAGTTTTCACTTACTAAAAATGTCCCATGTGTCATCACTGGTCGGGTGAGTCACAGTGTAATTGGAGGATGTGATATTAGTGCAAGGGTTAATTGACACTGTGATGCCAGACTCCTTACCAGCAGGGGAGGCAGCTGTGATTGTGGTGGAAGCTGTTGTTGCCCCAATACACTGCAGGGTATTATTGGCTTCAAACACCCACTGTGCTATGTGTGTTCCATTGGGTGAGGTGCAGTTAATGTATATGAAGCCTGTGGTAAAGGCAGAGATCAATGACGTGTGTACAGCTAATCTTTAGTCTCATAAACATCATACTTTTGTCTACTCACTCTCTCACTCACCACAGGTAGATATGTTCCTTTCCTCTAAGTCACTACTGATGTTATTCCTGACCGAGCAGACCAGTCGTCCTGAGACGTGTTGTCTCAGAGTGATGTAATGAGTCTCAGTGTTTCCAGAGAGGAGCTCAGAGTCTGTCAGAGCTTTTCCATCCAGAGTCCAGCTGTACTGAGGACTGTCCCCTCCCCCAGAGGAGCAGGACACCTTCATCTCTCCCTGGGACAGACACTCAGAGACCAGCTGGACAGAGGACACAGGAGCTGAAGGAAACAGATGACTTTTCATATCAACGTAATCTTGGTCATTCTGTAGAGTTTCTGATACAGAGCAGTCCAGACATTGATACTCATATACAGCATGAAGAATAGGAGATGCATGTAATAAATAGTTATTTACCTTGAATGGTCAACTGTAGAGTCAACTCTGATTTATGTCCCAGTGAATCAAAGGTTTTAACTCTATATTCACCACCATCAGTCCTGCTCAGTTGATTGATCCTAAATGTTCCATTATTGGGAGTAAAGATGGATCTGTTTGCTATCAGATTTTCAATAATGACATTCTTTCTCCCATCCAGTATTATTGTTGTTTTATTCAACAATTGGTATCTATGTATTTCTGAGGCATTGTTCATCAGCTGGAGGACCAGAGTTCCTCCCAAAGCTCCATAACACTGAGTTCTGTTCTGTCTGCCATCACAGTGGGTTACCACACCTGGACATTTTGGAAGAAAGACAAAAGTGTTTTAGGCACATACAAATCAAGAAGCAACAATAGTGGGTTTGGTGCAGCTGATATAATTTGATGTGGTATAACTCATACAATGCGTTATCTTAAACTTTAAATTGACTTTGATAGAAAAATCAGGGAATACTGTCAGGGATGAAGTATTTTTATATTTAGAAAAGTTGGGCAATGACTTGAGATGGATTTCTGAGTTGCTATTGTTTTTAGAAATTACTATATTTTTTAAAAGCTACAGAACCTCAGAAGTCATATACTAGTTTTAAACAGCAGACTCTTCTATCTTAGTTGATCAATAAAGGTGGTATTTCCTCAGAACCAACAGGTGCCTCATCCTGCAGTATTTGACCTGCATCGCTGGGGAGAATGTCTAAAATCCCAATTTGGTGTTAAAGTTAAACAGCTCACCGTGAGAGACTCCGAGTAGCATCACTAACAGTCCAACCACAGCGCCCATGTCTCCTCAGTGTTCCGGCCCCGTTGACCCAGTCAGCAGCATCCAGACAAATGTTTCTACTTTTACCCCAAAAGCAAACATGAACATCCTACTGAACAGCCTGAAATGTGTGCTGTGAACCGCCACTCAGGAGAATGTGTAAAAAGTTAGAACCGACCAGAGCGTTCCTGTATTCATCTTTTAATAGGTAGAGAAGAGAAAAGGAAGTGATATGGGTTTCACTTCCCCTTTTAGCCCCCAACCACATGACCTCTGTAGGCGATAGACTGAGTGGAAGAGAGGGAAGCATTCCTCCTTACTGCTGAAAGAGGATTTGAGATTGCAGCCTGCATTTGTCATCCCTCCATCTCATTATTTCCAATAAAATGAGTATATGATACATCCTATCAAACACCTCTTAATGAATGATGACAAGTTCAATTTAACCAAACATTGTCTGAACCTCTCAAACGACCTCTGCCACATAAACTATTTACATACACAAAACTATATTTTAAATTCTGATTATTGAGGTTTTCAGATTAAAAACTTTAAAATAATTACAAATTACAAATAAATGTGTTGAAAGATACAGAAAAATATATATTGTTGTGTATTGGATTGTACAGGCCTAACTTTCAATTCAACTTTAACCTTTTGCCCCGCACCAATGTTTTAGCCAAAATTGCGGATGCTTTTTTATCTCATATTAAATCCTGATTATCTCCTCATTCACAAGGTCTATTTGAAAAATTGAAAAAGCTATAAAATACAGAAGACCCTTGTGAAGATAGATAATAAGGCCATATATGTGTTAGTGGTATATTGGTTTATGATAATACACATACAAAAAAAAAGAAGTAAAAAGATGTATTTCTTGAAGAAAAATGATGTTAAAAGTTAATTTTTATTACCTTACACGTCGATATGAACACTTTTTAAAATACTATAAGATAGCTTAATATTGTAGGAGTATCTGTGATTGAGTGAAGTTAAGTATTTTTCATAATTATTTTAGTTAAATAAATGTCGAGAACTCATGTTAACTCCGCTCAAGCATGAAAGTTCCCACAGTCCTTGGTGGTCCCTGAACGGGGCTCGTTTCACTGCAGCATGGTGCTCCTTGGCCTTAGCTTTCAGGAGGGAGCAGGAAGGCCTGGAATATTCATATTTCAGCCATAAGTAAGTCCATTTTCATATTTTTTGCTCGACACAAATTACATTCCTGTGCATATCTTTGCGATACTTTGTGTAAGAGTGGAATGGTTGGTATTGGTGGACTCTGTAGGCTCTAAGGATTCTAAAACCGTTTAGCCCTCTAGCTGGTTCCTAACTTTTTTAATCAGCATATTTCAAAACTCGGGGTCCATACTTAGTCGTTTTTGAGTCACTTTAAGTCATGCTTATGGTTTATGTTTATAATTATTGTGTAATAGTGTTATAAACATGACACAATTAACTTATATTTACTTGTGGTGCAGGGATTTGACATTTTTGGGTTTTTTGTTTTATTTATTTGATTTTTTCTTATATTATTTTGATATGCTCAATCCCAGAGGCTGAACCCAATTTTTCAAGATCGGGCCTGATGGGGCCTATAATGATACCTTTCAGATAAACTCACTGAAGGTTAAATAGTCGATAATTCAGTGAAAATAAAGAATTAGGATCCACTAAAACATAGGGAAGCAAATATAATCAATGTAGTAGATGACATTAATTTGAGTTTTTATCATGTGATCTTGAATACTGCAGTAAAAATGAAATGATAGTTATCACAATATTACATTTTTACATAATGTCAGCCTCAATGGTAGAGCAGCATGCTACAGCTTTAGAATGTATTATTGGTCTGTTTCTTCAGTTTATATAAGGTTTTTGCAATGAAACCAACCAAAATGTCCTACTTTTTAATCCTGTGACAAAAGTGTTCTATGTTTTGTCAGATGTATAAAACAAAGTAAAAGAAGCGACAATGAGCCACCCCAAGGTGCTCAAATATGTTTACAATCACACTGATGTTTGGCCACAGTGGTCTAAAAATCATGCTGTAATTTCTGCAATGTCTCTGGTTATTTTGAACTCACCTAAAAAATGTCTCATGTCACCTTACTATCTCTCAGTTCAACTTGATTAAATTAAATTCAAATGGACTTTATTGGCATGAAGGTTCCAAGAACAATGTTTCTGAAGCATTAAAATACAAAATGTCTCTTTAGACTCTGTTGCCCTCTACTGGCGACAGTTGATTAAACACAAAAGACCAAAACATGAAAAGACTTCTGACAGTGCACTTGCAGAAATAATACTCTTTGCAAACATGGGAGAAAAGCAGACCTCTATTTGTAACTATTAGTAGAAAAACACAAAACTATTATTTACATTACTCAATCTTTAGGAGATAAACACTTTAGTTATATATGTGACTATGCCTGTAAGTTATATGGTGTATAATTACAGTTTGGTCTTTAATACAAACTTTAAATGGAAAATCATAATTTTTAGAATTTGCAAAGCTTCTAAATCAAGTACCTTTTAGTCTCTAAACTTGTCGCCTAGAAGAAAAATATCTGTTTCCATGCATTTTTTTTGATAATCCAGCGTGTTTTAAATATCTTATTTACACAAAGAAGTGGGAGAAATAACTTAATCCTTCAATTATCTGAAAAATGAAAGGTCACCACATTTGTAGATACATTGTTTTCACCAGATGGTTATGATGTGGAAATCTACTGTACAATAATTTCAAATGTCATAAAAAAAATAGTTGCAGTGCTAATATGACAATTAAACGGCCTCTGGGTGCGTCATCACTCTCCAAAGGCAACGGTGCACTGAACATTTCACAACAAGACGATCTCTCCATGGGAATTCATTCAAAATAAAGCTTCCTTCTTTCACCAAGCAACACTGCAGGGACCGAGTGGAAAGACTCAGACGACACTGGATTCACAAAGTTAGAGCTCAGATGCAGAACTTCTCATTTCAACCATCATAACAGAGTTCTCCTGGTGGTCCGTCTGTCGATGGACAACAGAGCCTTCAGCCATCTGGTTTTTCTTTTTCTTCCAAGCAAAAAAGACGGTGATCCCAATCAATGCAAGAATCACCACAGCTGCACGCACTCCACATATGAGCACGGACATGTATGCCCCGACTAAGAGACACAAAAACCACATGTTAACTTAGGGCTGTGGCAGGAACAGTGAACAGGGGTCATGTCTACTTAAGGAAGCAACAGTCTGATGTGTGTGTGTGTGTGTGTGTGTACAGCTAATCTTTAGTCTCATAAACATCATACTTTTGTCTACTCACTCTCTCACTCACCACAGGTAGATATGTTCCTTTCCTCTAAGTCACTACTGATGTTATTCCTGACCGAGCAGACCAGTCGTCCTGAGACGTGTTGTCTCAGAGTGATGTAATGAGTCTCAGTGTTTCCAGAGAGGAGCTCAGAGTCTGTCAGAGCTTTTCCATCCAGAGTCCAGCTGTACTGAGGACTGTCCCCTCCCCCAGAGGAGCAGGACACCTTCATCTCTCCCTGGGACAGACACTCAGAGACCAGCTGGACAGAGGACACAGGAGCTGAAGGAAACAGATGACTTTTCATATCAACGTAATCTTGGTCATTCTGTAGAGTTTCTGATACAGAGCAGTCCAGACATTGATACTCATATACAGCACGAAGAATATGAGATGCATGTAATAAATAGTTATTTACCTTGAATGGTCAACTGTAGAGTCAACTCTGAATTATGTCCCAGTGAATCAAAGGTTTTAACTCTATATTCACCACCATCAGTCCTGCTCAGTTGATTGATCCTAAATGTTCCTGTATTGGGAGTAAAGATGGATCTGTTTGCTATCAGATTTTTAATAATGACATTCATTCTCCCATTCAGTATTATTGTTGTTTCCTTAAACAATAGGTATCTATGTATTTCTGAGGCGTTGTTCATCAGCTGGAGGACCAGAGTTCCTCCCAAAGCTCCATAACACTGAGTTCTGTTCTGTCTGCCATCACAGTGGGTTACCACACCTGGAAATAATAAAAAGTTAAAAAAGCAATATATCACATGGGAAATATTGATGCACCATAGATGTCATCTAGAATATTTAGACTTTAAGTGTCATGGTGCAGCCATAAAGCCAAGATGTCCTAATGTTTCCTGTGAAAGTAAAAATTGTGTAGCTGCAATGAAATATCAGTACAATGTAATTTGAGTTAATTAGTTTAAATAAAATGCTGTTAAAACAAGGGAGAGAAAAATCTAAATACAATTATTTGAATCCGTTAAAATAAATGTGCATGAAAAATGTATGGTTCAATTGTACTTCCTTTAATGAGGATAGGAAATGTTTTGTATTAAATATAGATGTGACCACTAAAAATTTCACAAGGACCTCATGCACAAACTTCCTTCTGCTTTACAGTAATTACCTTTAGTTATTGAATACATTATACTTGTATGTGGAACAGCATGTTGTAATTGTGACTGAGCATTATCATCATTAGCTTTATATTGGAATATGCAATCCTTCTTTTTATGTACAGTAATTGGGTGAGAATTAAATAAATTACACCACGCTTTCAGTTTGTTTCAACATAATATATGTCAGTTGAAGCTCAAAGATGAAAAAAATAAAATAATTGAATACATTTAAATATGTTATGTGTCATGACTCTTGTATGAATTTGGTCCCAGTGTGGGTCAGTTTGCGCTGCAAAGCACATAAATGAAGATGATGTCAAACTGTATATTTGATCCAGCTGCATGAAATACGTCAGTTTAAAAAAGTTAACCAGCTCACCGTGAGAGACTCCGAGTATCATCACAAACAGTCCGATCACAGCTTCCATGTCTCCTCGGTGCTCAGCCTCTGTTGACCCAGTCAGCAGATTTCTGACTAACCTTATTCAATATGGCAAACATGCAAACACCTCTCTTCTCTAGTGATCAGCTTCAGATGAGAAAGGAAGCAGAAATGTCAGCCAACTAGCATCTCAGATCTCATTTATGAACAGTATGACATGGCTAAAGCCTTAAAAGGATGCTGAACACAAAACTATTTTACAGAAGTTTGTAAAAGGTTTCTGAAGATTACAAGTTAGTTTAATACTATATCAAGAAATACATCCTTTGCAACACAGCGTCTTACACACAGAGCTTCTCTTTTATTCTATGATCCCTGTCTTTAAGTTCTGCACGTTCAATCTTCCTCGAAAATATAACATACAGATGTTAATATTAAAACATTTGCACAATGTGTGCATGTGTGCGGTCTGACATCTTCCTGTTTTTAATGAAGTGTGAAAAGTGTCAACGTTACAAACCTGGTCACAAGAAATTTGGATATTTCTTCTTTTTTGTTACTGTTTCTAAAACCTTCAACTCTGCTTTACTAATTCCATATCTACAGAAAATGTATTTATAAATTATTCACAAAGTGTGTCAAAACATATTACACATTGTAGATTCTTTAGAGGAAAAGTGTCAGTTGTTATCTATGTGTTGAAAAAGGAAGAGAGAAAATGTCCCTTCTTTTGAAATAAAGTTGGTAAAAATAAAAATAAAAGCATATCATGCTCTTTTGAGCCTGTTTTGTGCAAACAAGTGTCACATAGAAGAACTCTGTAGCCCAGTAAAAATATATATATATATAAATAAATTATATGTATGGGATTCGAACCCTTGGGTGGAAAACAGGAGGTGATTAAAGGCCTTTCCACTACATCACATGGGTACAGTGTGCTGTGTTGTAGATATAGAAGTAAACAAGATATAACACAGTCATTATAGCTCCTAAAGGCACAGGGCACCCAGATCAACTAATGACCACACTGCCAGTGTGACATTGAGCATTTTGCTGTGAACAGGAGCAGTTTGTTTGGTTTCTCAAACAAATAGGCGGCTGTTTAAAATCCGATAATTCAAAACGTCTTTGTAGAGCTGCAAATTAATGGGGCAGAATTCAAGCAGCCAACAGCACAGAGATGTCAAACATTTAATTTGAGTTTAATAAGGAAAAGACATAATCACATTACATTTGTCTCACAGCATAATACATGCACGAACGAATATATTTTGAAAAGTTTAGCAAAGTTCAACACGGATTAGTTTTTTAGATACATTTTCCATGGATGTGATGAGCCTTAAGGCTTTAATTAAACCATGTAAATATGGATGGATGGATGTAAATATAAAGGCCTCAATGTGGTCAAACACATTTGCTTCCTTCCGGTTTTCACCCACAAACAACAAGCAACGTTTTCTCAGAAATGATGGTGCTAGCTTCCTTATTTCTACAGCCTTAAAGGAAGATACACAGCAATTGGAAATTGATTATAAACTTGGATCAAATAATGATTTCTGTTTTTGTTTTGTTAATTTGTCTTTTGCTGTGGCCTTGTGGTGTCTTTTTGTTCAGAGTGTCTGTTTGGGATTTGAACTTTTAAGTAATTCAACCTACTTAAAGAGATATTCTGGCTGAGCCCTTATATTGTTATTTTAATAAATACACTGAGGCATTAGGAGAACTATTTAAAGAATCCGTTGCTAAAGACTGCACTCTCTGCACGTATCTGCTCCTCTATCTCTGACTCCTGGATCTGAAGAGGAGAGGATCCCCAGGACCTCGGCACTGCCAACTTGAATCGCTGAGAGACTAAAGAGACTCTAGGTCTACAATTTTAACTGTTTTTATATATGTATATTAATACATTTTATTTTTTAAATAATCAAAATATGTGTGCTGTGAGAGGATAAGCGGTTCAGATAATGGATGGATGGATGGATGTGTGCTGTGCTGGAAAGAGTGCTCCTCAGCAGAAATTAATAAGGAGAACATATTAGGGGTTTGACCCTGGTACGACATGAAGTCTCTGTGACTAACATGAAACACAGATGTTTTTAAATGTAAACTATACAGAAAGTTACATTCAAAGATGACCTGAACAGTTGTTGCTCTAGGACATAATGCAAGTGAAATCAAATACAGCCAGTAGATGTCATCATAACACCACGTGATTAATAAATTGCAGCATCAACTCATACTAGACACACAGCTGGTATCTGATATGATTTACAGTAAAAGCTCTAATGGCTAAATAATAGTAATTTCTGGTTTGCTTATATCAATTAAATAATTGTTACCGTTGATAATGATGCAACTTAATCCCATGTATCCAGCATTTAATGCAGCGTTAAATATACAGCAACATCCTCCCATTAGGTAAAAAGTCTAGTCACAACCTCCAACTCTATAAGTAATGTGCCTAATTGTCCATCAAACATGTATTTCTTTGGTCTCAGGGCAACAATGCTAATGTTAATTTACCAAGACTTTAAATGAGCAAATGACACAAAGAGATCATTGTTATGAAACCCAATGAAAAAACAACTTTTAGAGTGCAATTGGGACCATCAGTCTTTTATTTTTGTTTAACAAAAAGTAGATCAAAAATACAATTATTTACATTATTTATTCAAATCAGACTTGACAAAGCTGCTGTTGATGGGATTAGATTGGCAGGACATGTCCAACATTTCACTAAAACACATAGCCAGCGCTTCCTGTAACAAATCTGTTACAACACTAATGCAAGATACAAAAGATATACATTTCCAGCTCCCAAGGAAAGCACATGGTCTTGTTCTTTGAGACCCCAGTACATTGTTGATCCTGTTCCTCAGGTCAGGTCACTTCAGTTCAAATGCAAGGCGTTTATTCTCAGCTATTAACCTGAGGATGGACAACAGAAAGAATAAAGCTGAATTATTTTGGGTTGAAAAATGACTCTTTCCCCAACGGTGTTGACTGAAACACTGCCATTATCTTATTGACCTTTTCTTTCATTACAAACAGGCGTGTAAAGGTTTACCTTCTTACGACCCTTCACTTTCCGGCAGGCACAGACTGTCACCACCACTACCAGGAGAACACCCACAGCAGAACAGACTGGGATCAAGATGTGCAAAATGTTTTCTGGGGATGAGAGAGCACAATGCTTATTCATATATTACATTTTGTTCTGCGCCTTAACTTTTAGTATGTAGGCTGAGTATGAAAATAATTATGTTGATTAGAGAAAGTAATAATCCATCTAGTAAACAAGTAGTAAACATCTAGACAACAGGTGAAAGCACCGGTCAATTTTGAGATTTGGGATTATTTTGCTTCCATAGCATGTCTTCCTTCTAGTAAGTGTAAAGAAAACATTCAAAATACACATTTAGGTTTATACTTTATCTATTTGTGTCTTTCGCCTTGGTTCACCAAATGTTAGAATTAGATGATTCCTCATTTGCATAATTAAACACAACTATAGTGACTGATCTCAGTGACTAGTAGCCGTTTGTATCTCTTTGGGTGAGGTTCCCGTTTAATTATATTTCACTGCTGAAAGTATAACTTTTTACTTTGGTTTCCGGTCTCCCCTGATACTGTCTTGCTTACGGTAAAAACCGTGTGATTTCCCCGTCACCCATGCACTATTATCTCTGTCAGTTGCACCTGTGCCCCAAATATAAACCACTTGCCACACACACACTGCCCCCATGGTCAACCTCTGATCCACATTCAAACATAAAACACAGACATAACAAATGGCTCTTACAATAACATTTCAGAAATCTTAAGACATTTTGATCGGTGTGTTTTGTATTTTCACTCCCCCATTACTGATTCCATTTTTGATTACTTTTATTAGAATATATAGAAATATGAGCGTAAATAAGCTGGAAGAGAGGAAGGTTTTAAACACTTGCCTTGGACATCCAGTGTAACCTTAATGCTTCTCAAGTGGACCCCATTTGGATTAAAGACGTCTACGTTGTATTCACCCAAATCACTCCTCTCCACTTTTGTGATCTTGAGTGTCCCGCTGTTGATGAAAAACTCTGTCCTGTTTCTATAAGGCCCCAGTATGGTCACCTTTTCTTTCTTCAGGGAGAATACGTTAATGGATCCAGTTGTAAGATTTTTTTTACACTGCAGCAGTAGGCCGCTGGCGTTGGTCAGCAGTTGGATGTACACAGATCCTCCGAGAGTAACAGAGCACTGAGATGTAATCTGCATGGCATTACAGTTCGTCTCACCAGCTGGAAAGAAAGCTGGAAAAAAAACACATTCAAATCGAATCCTCTTAAATATGATAACATTTTTAATCTCATTCACTTGTACATATTATTAAAATGTTTCTTTCATAATGAGGATTTTACCATGCGATACTCCAGCTAACATCACAAGAAGAATAAGCACTGGCTCCATACTCCTCTTTCATCCACAATAACTTTAACCTTGAAAGAAATGCTGAGATGCAGAGAAATGATGAACTAATCTGTTGAAACGAAGTGTAAATAACCTCAGGTTTTCACATATACTGACAGGAAACAGTATACGGTTGGCGGTTAGATGTCACTAAAGAAAGGCAGGAAATGGTTTCACTTCTCATTTTGAAAGAGAATCGGGCAACATGGTTTACACCTACAATGGCATAAAGTATGAAAAAACAGACCTACAGTTGTCAGGCAACTTACGTTTTACAGCAAACTGTAAAACGGATCAAAATGTTTTTAGGCTGATTACGTTACCCCAATAAAATATTGGCATTAGAACACTAACGTTGGGTGATTTATACCCGTGCGATTGTGGTTACGTTATTTTCACTGTGTTGCTTTTGTCTGAGTTGCGTGGGTCCTTGTGTAGCTTCCTACTGCTCACTGACATTATTGAAGTTGGGCCTGTCTCTCTGCTCCAATCTCTGTTTTTTTCAACATGCACGTGTTCAGTTGATTTCTTTTTTGATTTAGTATGTGATTTAGAAGTAGCTTATCTATGCCTACACCAAATCCCATGCAATGCACTACATGACATTATAGCTAAGGAGAACCGCTATGACCGCAGGGTTTGATGCTCTAATCTCAGGGTTCTATGCTCTGATCACAGGGTTGTCTGATCTCAGGGTTCTATGCACTGACCTCAAGGTTATATGCTCTGACCTCAGATTTATATCCTCCTACCTCAGGGTTCTCTGATCTCAGGGTTCTCAGAGGGGTCTATTATGTCAGGGTTTAATGCTCTGACAAGGTTCTATTCTCTGACCTCAGGGTTCTCTGCTCTAACCTCAGAGTTCTCTGGTATTATATGCTCTGATCTCAGGATTCTATACTCTGACCTCAGGGTTCTATGCTAGGACCTCAGGGTTATATGCTCTGATCTCAGGGTTCTATGCTCTGACCTCAGGGTTCTCTGATGGTAGGGTTCTATGCTCTAAACTCAGAGTTATATGCCTTGATCTCAAGGTTCTATGCTTTGACCTCAGGGATCTCTAATGTCAGGGTTCTCTGATCTCAGGGTTCTATGCTCTGACCTCAGGGTTCTCTGCTCTGATCTCAGGGTTCTCTGCTTTGATCTCAGGGTTCTATAAGCTATAGATACAAACAGATGAGACAAAAGTGAGATAGAGGTTATAACTCCAGTTATTGCATTTTATTTAGTAGGGCAGTCTGCTGATAGGAAATACAGAATTTGAAGAAGTTTTTGCTTTAGCTTGCATCACTTGCATGTGATGGCAGTTTCAACATGTTCCAACCAGAGTGCATTTGCCAAGGCAACTTTCATTATTGTTTTGTTTTATAAAGTTCTTCTTGTTTTTCTTGGAAACAAAGAAGTGAGAATTACAACCACATACACGTAGGTGACTGCAAGACTTGAATAGGGTGAATTGTTTAATAGATATTTTTTGCAAATTTATGGTGGATTAAACTGAAAGACACAAAAAGACAAAATATAGTAAAGTAAACACCTATATGTTTGATTTAGATGTTTTCTTTACGCTTTTCTAAAAGACAACATTTTATGAATGGAAATTAGACAAAATGTCAAAATTCTGCCAAAACAAACTATACCAAAAATATGGCTTGTAGTTTACATTAGTTGCGAGAGATCTTTCAAATGGCAGAGTTCATTATGGTCACACAACTTACAGATCGAGTTGTATGTTAGGGTGACCTTAACCCGCAGATAGGCCCCTTGATATGTTTCCCATCTGAGTTTCAGAACAGGAAACATTTCTGTGCACATTTCTGTGCACATTTCTACATGATGAAACTTGTCACAACATCGCTTGATGAACCAACACAAGAAAGCACATTCTTCTTTGTTATCTCCGTCAGGCATACGCCTGGAGAGAGGTTGTGTGTTCGGTCGTGTGTGTGACTGACTCAGGGTCACAGCTAATCTTACAATCTGCTGCTGCAATCTGCATACTAGCTATGGCTGCATGCTCAAGGACCTCTCGTGGTTGGAGTGACTCAGAACAGCTTTTACAATGTTCTACTGCCAATGACGGCCTGCTGACTCAGCACTTTTAATTAAACAACCCCCGGCCAATTGCAGACACACCTGACAGAGATCTGCACTCTACTGGGTGCACCTTTTTTTGGGGCCTGTGGTTTCTTCTTTATGTTTTGCATGATGTTTTGCATGATGTGTGCATGATCCGAACCAGACTATCCACAATAATAATGACTTGATTACCAATCATATTGCTGTTGTGAGCTACTGTACACATCCAACAGATTCAATGAACATTCATTTGCCCACCTTAAGCACATTTCAGTTCACAAAGCAATGACATTTTACACAAGTAATGGAAGTAGAAGAAGACCTTTTCTAATATTAGGTGAAGATGCTGAGAACGGGAGTGTCAATAAAAGAAATAAAGCTTGAGGTTGAGGTAGTCATCTTTTATATTCATTATAGTTGGAAATGGTTGCAGATGATTTCTTCTTGTCATCTATGTCACATGCATCAATTCTGATATGAAATCTTGGTGTGTCTCTCTCTCACACATTTTAATACATACATCTCTTGTAAGATAAAACAACTCTCATTTTCATTACAGAATATTCAAATTAAGGTAATACATTTTATATTCCAAAATGGACACAAACCATTCATAGGATTTTTTTATCACACAGTTTTCCTTGAGAGACTAAACATACACCTGCAGCTAAAACTTCATAACTGCGGCCGGATCTTTTGGTTCCTTGTTCAACTAAAACACATATTTCATCATACTCTCATCTGAAGCTCTGTCAGTCATATGCTTTCTATATCCTGTTGGACATTATCCTAGTATTGAGTCTTCTGAAAAACGATCTGCTATTGGACAGTTTCAGCTTCTTCTTCTTCCAATCCTTGTTCTTTTTTGGGTAGACAGTGTCCCAGCTATCCTCCTCTTCATCTCCTACCCACGGCACCCAGGCCCCTCCATTCAGGTGGGGGTCAGCCCGTAGGTCCTCTGATGGGTACCTTACTGGCACCGCAGTGCGATTGTAGTATACCAGTCTAGCCAGCAGCTCTTCGACAACATCTGGTCTCTGCTCTGAAAGGTCAAAGCGCTCGTAGGGATCTCCAGAGATGTTGAAAAGCCAGATAGATTTCTGGGGTTCAGTGTGGCGCTCCAAGTTCCACCAGCTGCTGGGGAAACCCGACAGCATCTGTGGCGGTGTCCAGTCTCCGTCGCCGGGGTCTCCTGTAAGGAGTTTCCAGTCTCCAGCTCGTATGGAGGCCTGAACAGCTGTATTCCAAATCCCATATCCTTTCTGCAGGGAGCCACTACGTGCATGGTTATACAGTGGGTCAATATTGTGAAGAATCTCCAACCTAGGCGACTCTTTCCCCTCACTGATGGCTTCCCAAACATCATACCCATCCACCCCCTTTGTCAGGGATTCATTGCCACCTGCTAATCCCACCAGTGTGGGGTACCAGTCTGTAATGTGCACCAGGGCTTTACTCACTCTCTTCTTCCTCCTCAACAAAGGGCTGTGGACGAACCCCAGACCCCGTATGCCGCCTTCCCAGTAGGTGCCTTTACGTCCTCTGAGCGGCCAGTTACTGCCACCAGACAAAGGCTGCCCACCGTTGTCTGTAGAGAAGATGATGACACTGTTTTGGTAGTAACTATACTTGCGGAGAGCGTATGTTATATTGTGTACTGCCTCATCTACAGCTGACACCATAGCAGCATATTTCCTGCGTGCCACGTTTTCCATCCCGCGGTACGGGTAGATGTACTCGCGCGGAGACTGCAAGGGTGTATGAACAGCCTGGAAGGAGAGAAATATGAATAGTGGCTGGGACTGAGGATCGTGAGTTGCCAGGATCCTGCGAACTCTCTGTGTGTAAAGATGTGTGGAGTATTTGCCCCTCTGACCCCATGCGACCGACTCCCCCTCATGGAGATCAAAACCACACCGGCCGGGGCCGTCACAGGAGTCGTAGGTGTAGTAGTTCACACTGCCCGTTAAGGAGCCAAAGTATGTGTCAAAGCCCCGGCGAGTGGGCAGGCACTCCTTCTTGTAGAAGCCCAGGTGCCACTTGCCAACCATGTGGGTGGAGTAGCCGAGCTCCTGCAGCCTCTGGGGTAGGGTGACCTGGTCAAAGGGCAGGCAGTTGGGCTGGCGGGGCCGGATGATGGAGTGCTGCAGGCCAGTATGAATTTGGTACCTGTAGGGTTAATGATTCAGGAAACTGTCAGAAGGACAAACGTGTTGTCCATAATCAGATCCTTAACAAATGGTTAGATAATTACACACAATAGGATGGCACAGGGAGTAGATTGTTCCCATTTCCTCCCTCAAACTTAACAAATGTTGAAGAGCTGTGAAAAAGTGTGTTGTTTTGTTTTTTTGTCTGCTTTTTTTATACAAATATTGTATCATTTAGGTGATATACAATTATGTGATATACAACAAACAAGTAAAATAATGCTTACAGGGGTATTGCCAGGGCTTCAATATGTGTCGGGAAAAAAAACATCCTCAAGAATATCATATGACTCTCAGATCTCATATTCTCTACTTTTTCAGACAACCCTATATTTCCCATCTCAGTGCAATCTCAATTATATGTGGCAAACAAAAAGAAAGCCACCATAAAGAAACATTTTACCTGCCGGTGATGAGCTGACTGCGGGAGGGCGTGCAGATGGGCTGGATGTAATAATTCTCCAGCTTCACTCCATCTGCAGCCAGTTTATCCAGCGCCGGTGTCCTGATGTCAGAGTTGTGATAGCCGATGTCGTTGAATCCCTGATCGTCCGTCATGATGAAAATGATGTGAGGAGGGTGTGGAACGGGAGACCTGTCAATAAAAATGTTATCTGGCTCGTTCTCCACCTGGTTAGGACTCATTAGGTCCCAGGTCAGGTACCCGAGGCTGAGCAGGCTCATCATAGAGAACCCGGTCAGAGCTGTTGTTGCCATGGTTCTTGTGACAGTCAAAGAAACAAGTGTTCAGTATATTGTCAGCAAATCATTGTGCAGTGAGGCTGAGAGTGAACAAATGTATAACTCATCAGATGTCTAAACAATTGGTCCGGTGTTCCTTGAAATACAGCCCAGCAATTTAAAAAAGTGCCACTCGAAGAAAAGCTACACCTACTCCATCCTTACTGCTCTCCAAACTGTTTCAGCCTCCTTTGAAAACATTCCTGACTGGTCCCATTAACCCCGCCCCTTTGCCTTGCTGCCGCAGTTAAAATAACATCAGCCCCCTACCTCCCAAAAACACACAGAGAAATACTTCTGCGACATCCAGGTGGTAAAAGTGAGTTTACAGCTCATATGAGATATCTTGTGGTATAATTTAATACATCTCGGCAGTAGGGATATTTTTGTAATATCTATATTTATCTGAAAAAATCTTGAATTTGATGCCTGTAGATCGGTTGCAAAGGTTCCCATTCGGTCCCTTAATTAAGTGTAAAAGCAGCAAGTGTTTCACCCTCTTCTTCATTCATGCCATTTCATGGAAATGTGAACTTTACAAATTACTAGAAAGCAAGAAAAAAAATCATTCCCATCTGACCTCCTATAGCAGGGGATGATAAAGACTCCACAGAAAGACCCTCGCTCAGAAAAACACGGTGTGGGGGGAGATTTGAGTCTCTGGGCGAGGCCCAACAGACACAGTCACAGACAGTGTTCCCCACTCCCCTCCCCTGCACTCACAAACACTCTCTTATTATTCCTGCTGTTTTATGAGTGCTGCAAACCTGAGGAGAGAGACAGAGCAGGCTTCCCAGACTCTGATAACATCTCCAACCAAGTCTCAAAGAACCACTTTACAACAGAGAGCAGCAAGACTGCCCCGCCTCACACATACTGAAGAATAAGTTTGACTGGGAGTTCTGTTCTATGGAGAGTTGTGGAGCATAGAACAATGAATGCAGAAGATATTAAGCACACTTAAAGCCAGGTGTGCAGGAGGATATGCAGATTAAAAAATGATTATTTTTAAGCAACGCAGTTTATAATGGAATAGGTGAGATGATGTCATATGTCTTTTAAGATGGTCACAATGTCACAATGTCAAAGTGTCTCTTTCCATCTCTTACTATGAAAAGCCACAGACACCTTTCACATCTACAATGCAGCATTTCGACTACAGATATTTTGACCAGGTGGCTAGCCAAATGTGGTGGTCAGGCAGGAAGGCCCAGCCTTACAAAACTAGAAACATCAACCACCATGGTTTAATGGAGCACGTTGTACGTGCTGTAAAACTATTTGAAAAAATGGATTGGGACATTATTGGACTGAAATTGTGTGTCTAAATGAATAAGATACTATATTGATTGTGTTGGCCCAAATATTTTTCAAAACCTAAACCTAAATCTGGGTTGTTGAGGTGAAACCTGGCCTCAACACACTGGAAGGTAAAACATCACACCTTGCAAATGTTTCAGAGAGACTTGTGGGCATGGAGGCCACGGGGCAGCCAAAGGAAGTATGAGCACCAAGCTGCGGCCGGGGATGTTTGCCCAGCAGCTGCAGAAAAGGCATCTTTGGAGCGAAGCATGTGAGTTTACGGCAGGTCAAGCTGGGAAAGAGAGAGAGGAAAAAATTATTGAGGTGCACCTGAAGTTTTACACCCTGGTGTTTATTTATGTAGTTTTCCTAGAGGGAGCAGCTCGGACAGATGAGCGTTATCGCAAAAGAAACCAGCAAAAACCATGATGTTGTGCAACTGAGGGACTGGATATTAACGCTCATCATAAGGTCACAATATGGATGGGTACTGTGCGGTGTGTGTTGTCAGGACAGTAAGAGTTTCCCGGTCTTTGGGCAGCCACACACGTGAGACGTGACACATCTGTTTTCTCACCTGGTCAACAACATTTGAACTCACAACCAACACCACTATACAAACAATACACATACACTGACACAAACCGACTCAAACACACAAATATTAACACAAGTATGTGCCTGCACACTTGTCACACTAAAGTATGAAAGCTGTTGATAGGTTGATACCACAGACATATTACAGCTTGCATCGCACATTCACCCAAATAAAGAATTCAACCAAGAACCAAGAAATTGTTTGATGACAGTATTTATGGAAACATGTTACCTTACAATTTTTGAACAAACACCATATTTGGTTTCTGAAGGTTATTTTCAGTTATTTGTTTGTCATAACCTTTCTTAGGCTGCTCAATTTCAAAATGAGCTAAGAATAAAACAATATTTATTAGCATCGCACCGCAGCTGTCGTATTCCAGTAATAGCATGATTCAAACACGGTAAACATGTCATGTCAAGAAGAAGAAGAAAGCCACTCTGCTTCAATGAACCAGTCATGCTGAGTTGCTGTTGACCCATTTATCTTTTTTTGTCTCAGTGGAAATTTAAGTTTTAAGTCTGCTGATCACATTCTCAGACTCTTAGTTATTTATTCTTTAATCTCTTCATCACTCTCTCCTGCTTTCTTCTGAATTACTCTATATAAAAAAGGCATTTTCAGAGTGAGGTGGTGGAAAGCGTAATCTCCAAACAAACACACAGAAACGCAGACGAACATGCTCAGAACCTCTTTTTACTTAAACGTCACTTTCCAACCAGGTTCTAAGCCTTTTTTCAGGGGAACCAAGAAATAAAATAATAAGTTGAAAGGGAAGTAGGATGTTGGCACCAGATGTTGGCTTTGGCGAAAGGAAGAGGTGCAGTTACTGAATACGGCTGCTCCCCTTCACCATGAACACTACCCTCTTTCTAATCAACGCAGCCCTGCCAGTAAACCTGCACATTACTCCCCCTCTTTGCCCAATTTTCTAATCTGAGTAAGACTGGATGGAGGATTTCTTTTTGCCTGTGCGCCAACCGAGAGCAAAAACCTTCACTTCAATAGGTCTTGTACAAAAGTGCCTTTGTTACAAGAGTTATCATTTTTTTCAACATCAGTTCATCAAATCTGGGGTAAATTTAGGGCAAAAGAATGAAAAATATTGCCCTACAAAGGTAGACCTGTACAGTAGCTCAGAAGATGAGAGAAAATGGTTGAATGTTTTCAGGCTTGCTGGCAAACTGAAACAGAATACGGTTGATTAAAAATGCCAGAGAACATATGCAACAAATGCAGATGAGTGTAGATACGATCTGTTTTTGGATTATCTTCTGGCATTGTGAGTGGAAGGTGCCATATCTGCAAAATCTGTACTTTCAGTTCCCTGATTTAAAGGACCAGTGTCGGATTTAGGGGGTTCTGTTGCCAGAAATGTAACATGTCAAATAAGCTGTTTCTCTGTGACAAAGTGCTGTGAGTGAGTGTGTAGTTACTGCTAATTTAAAAATATGTTTTTACAGATATTATACATCTGTTTGACATTATATACGGCTCTCAAAAGGTCTGATAATCAGGTCTGAACTCAATATTGACCAAATATGCAGTTACTCAAATTAGATACATATAAAGCACAACAAAGTAACAACGAATCCCAGTTCAATCACATTTGGGTGTGGGAGTAACCCTCTCTCTAACAGAGGAAGTGGTTTACTGCCCCACCCTCCTCCACTATCACTACATTTGCAGTGCAAGATACAAGTGTATAATAGAAAAAAAGATTTGTTTCGATCAGTGCAACGCTCAGGTGTATTCGGCTCACATCTCCTCTCTCTCCGACTCCACACATCATGGCGGACCAGGTGGGACCTCACAGGTGAGGCAGCAGTCCAGAGCTACAGCGCAGGACTCAGCCCCAAACTCAAGGTGTGCTTGATTTGGCTCTTGCGGATCTGCAGCAGCACCTGGTCAGGAAGACCAGACACAACACTTCATCATGAGCCACCTGGATGAACATCTGGAAGGGACCAATGAGGGACTTATCTGAGATTTCCTCAAAGGGTTCTTGATTTTTACAATGGACTAATCATTCATAATACTTTGTCATAAGATATTATTATCTTGAAATGTTCTCCCATAAAAATGTGTTTCACTGCTGTTCAAAGAAGCAGGTTGTGGCACATTAAAGGTCCCCAGTAATAACAAATCTCATCGGGTGTAGTTGTAGGTAATTAGCTGCCAAGTGAGCGCAGACACGAGCAGCTAAATGTGTGGAATGTAAAGTAGATTTATTTCCTGTGAAACAGAGTGCCATTTACAAGGGTAACCTGTACAAATATTTTGACTTCGACATGTCATCAAAGTCGAGGGAAATGCCCTGCTTCTTTTTTCTTGTGCTCAGGGATGTAATGTTATTTGGCCTCCTCTGTCTCTCTGATAACTTTACCTCTCTCTCTCTCAAATTGCATTTTAATACATATCCGTTATTATTTCAATATAATGTGACATTGGCAAAAGCGGGCTGAGGATTTATTACATTTCAAATTTTATAAATTGTTATTCTTCCATAAAACCTTGGTGGTCTGTCCCATCAACACGAATGGGAGCTGACTCAGCCTCATAACCAGCTTGTTTTGCCAAATCTGTGGCGTGTGTGTGTAGAGTGTGTATTTAGGGTTTGTGGGAGATGGTGAAATCAAGCTTGGTGAGACCCACTGAGCACTGACGTTGAGTTTTGGACGATACACTGCTTTCCTTTTCTGGTTTTGATCCATGAATGGGACTCTTTCAACCGTTTGCTCCTGCTGACCCTCATCTTACCCAATACTCTCCTCCAGTTTGACCCAAGGTCTCACCACCCGCTCTCTTGGATCCACTGCCCAGTCACCTTTAGTTTCTTCTCAAATCAACCAGTCAAAAACAACGTATGCTTTTATCTAAATAAGTGCAGTGCCTGTTCGGAGTGGGCCAATTCCTTGACCACTGGAAGTGCTCATTGCAGGGTTATCGAGAACCGCTCGTTGACTCCAGAGAAGTGGAGAGGTGGTAACGTTTGTATATCTAGCATCCAGCACCAAAAGGGAATTGCAATGAGCCGCTGCAAACAACAAGCTTGTTTGTTTTTTAGACTTACGGTTTAAAAGTTAAGGACAAAACATAGATTGTGATCATCTGGCTCTGTGGTTGAAAGATGTTTTTACAACAAGAGATTTACTAAGAGAGCTGAGTAAAGAAAGCTAGAGCTACAAGAGTAACACCTGAAATGGCAGATAACTAATATGATCTCTTCTAGTAAACTCACATTACTCCTGGGGAAAATTACTGCGAAGATTAGATAGATTCAAATCATCCAGACCATGGCTGCTTTAAAGGGGTGGGTGTCTTTCCTGAGACAGCAACTGAACTGAAATTGAGCAAAATCAAATAAAAGTAATGAGCTGACTGAATGAAAGAAAAGAGAAAGGGTCTGTCAGTTGGTTGGAATGCCTCAATAAAATATTGGGGCCACTGTGATATTCTGGTTTAAAAAAAACAAATCTTAATGAAACAGCAAATAGACTGTGCCAAGAAATAGCTTAAAATAACCCAAACAAAAATACTTTCCAACACAATAACTTAATAGGATATTTGATATTACCACGGGAATACTTTATTTGAAATATAAATAGTTTGCGCGGACCACCGCCAACTTGTGCCATGACGGCCGTGACTGGACGGAAGCTGTTTCGCGGAAGAACTACATCCCCCATGGTACATTGCAGCGGTAACCGGAACTACATCCTGATTGCAAAGTTCAGCGTGCTAACATGCGTGTTTCAGTGGACTAGCAGTGTCTATGTGAGAGAAGTGTGTGGGTAGTTTTGATATGAAACTACTGTTAAGTTAGTCGGTATTTCTGCGCGTGCCTTTGTTTCTGTGTGTCGAACATGTCCGTGAACGCAACAAAACCCGAGCTGACCCAGCTGATCTACCGCCATTTGAAGGAGCATGGTTTCCACTCAGCTGCAGATGAGCTACAGAGGCACAGCCCACAGGTCATCTCTCTCTCTCTCCTATATCTCTCTCTCACACACACACACACACACACAGTTTGCAACGCTGTTCCAGTTGCTTGCAACAACAAAAATAACCTGTCTTTATTCTGTGCATTAGTGGACTGTCTTTACTTTTAAAGTTCCAACTTCTGTTGAGTATACAAAACTATCCTATCCTCCACATATCGTCATACAGATGTTATGAGTTATTTTTCTACACGCTTTCAGTGTTAAGTCCCATACTCTTCTTTGCAGTAGTTTGCAAATTACTCGTCCTTCTTTCTACTGTATTTTTGTTTTTGTGCAATTATATTTGTGTGAAAGTGCCCGTAGGAGCTGTCAACTACCCAGGACCTAGTGATATTACTGGTGATACATGAATGCATTACTTTCATGTGCTTTTTCTGCTAAATGTCTGTCCTAAAAAGATGAGTAATAAGTCCTGCGCCAGTAAGGCTATCAACATCAGGATTGCATGATGTATGGGAATAGGCCCCACATAATAAACTGCCCGATCACTGAAGAATTTGATGTTTTGGGTTTGCAGGTGGAGCCAAAAACACCTGCATCGTTATTGGACATCTACAGTTTGTGGTTGAAGTAAGTATGATTTCTCAATTATTTGCATGAATCAAACATTGATTTTTGTTGATGATATGTAGATTTATTTCTCTCTTTATTGTTTCTCTTCCCACCAGTGACTCAAAAAAGAAGAGGCAGCCAAATTCAGCCAAGCTCTACAGTTTTGAAGAAGAAGAAAGGAAACTATCTAAAGGTATGACTGCTCTTTCTTTTCTTGAAACAGATAGATGATCCTGATGAAAGCCGCAAGCCAAAACATGTTGTTCTATCAACAACGTTGTTCTGTACAAATGCTGCTGGAGTTTTACAAAAGACTTTTTTCCTTCTCCGTGCACCTCAGAAGTAGGTGAAGTTGTGCCGGAGGTCCCTACCCTTACAACTAACAATACGCTGGGTGCAATTCTTTGAGCATGGCCTAAATATTAGATCAAATTGTGTTTTCATTTTTGAATCCTGTCAAAACTGGAGAGGTGGATGGCTTTTCAGGGGTCTGGAGCTGGAAGAACTCGGTGCAGTGTTCACGGGTCTCATTTATAACTGTTGAATACGCACAAAACAGGGCCTGAAAAAGGCGGACGCCACTTCATGCACAAAAACCTGATCTACAAAAACAAACTTGACAGGAGAATGTGCGCACGCACCTCCATGGAAACCTTGACCCATGCGTACACCCATTATGGAGACAGAGTAATTGGTCACACAGATGGTGAGGTGGTGAATTGAAGACAGATTGTAGAGATAAAATGTGAGAGGAATAATTATATGTAAAATGATTCCGCTCACATATTTAATTTAACTTCGTATCACACTTCGGACCTACTTATAGATCCTGTTAAAACATTGAGTGTTATGTTTGATTCTGAGAATACAGCCATGACAGTTCACGCACAAGCTCTCCACATCCTCATTATGAGCCCTAATTATAATGCAGGCCAAGTTCCGCATAACAAAATTTAAATAAACTGTGTTCAACTATCAAACTTCTATATTACTGATTGACACGATCCTTTTGGAAGCAATCAGTCTGATGCTGTTAACATATAAATGTTGCGGTGACATGCGTAATGTCTAATGCTGCATGTCTAATGCTGCATGAGGAATGCACTGTCACTGTTAAAAAACTATGTGAATGGAAGGATTAGGAAGGGACTACCTCACCCACGAGCAACTTACTTTCCAAGTCTGAATTATTTTTTTCTTGGTCTTCCTGTCGGTAGTTGCCGTGATTCACCGTAAGGAGACAATGGTCCGCAAGCTGATTCTATGCATCAACATTCATGAGGTGCTTTGCATTCACCATTTATGGTTGAATGTGGCCGTGTAGAGGGGCAGGATATGGGGCGGATCCATGTGCACACATTTCCAAGTTGATGTGGGATTTATAAAGGGAAATTGCGCACTGGCAATGGCAGGTGTACGCAAGCTTTTATAAAACAGCATATACATTTCCTCATTTGTAGATAAACAATTGGTGTGGATCATGTTTTATAAAACGAGACCCCTGATCACTTTTTGATTCCAACCAACTTGGTTTTAGGATGACTTGGTTTTCCCTCCTTTCTAAAACATTCCAAGATGTATTGTTTCTTATTTAGTGCTTAAAGCTGAACATCAAACTGCACTTTAACCCTCAAACTTCAATACAGGTTGGGAAGCTCCAGCTGCGGCATCAGCAACAGTTGTAACAGTCCTGTTGGTGCAAAGTAAGAATTGATAGTCTGGATGTGCAATTGAATGCACTTTTAACCCATTTTACACACTTTTTCCTGTCCAGCCACACCAAGGAAAAAGAAGGACAAACCTGCTAACAAAGCAGAGAGAGCGAAAAAGGTGATTATTTATAAGTTTACTTTTTTTTTGTTTAAGAACTGGTCCGGTCCATGTTTGATAACTTTACTGATTAGTCTGTTTTCTGTTTTCAATTATTTTAGTCAGCAAAAAGGAAAACAAGTGATGGAAAATCTGAAGAAAATGTCACCAAGGCAAAAAAATCAAAGACCCATGCAAAAGACACGGTTGTGGCTGCTGGGGGAGGTGATTCAGACTCTGACAGCAGTCTGGATGTTGAAAAATGGAAGAAACTGGTCTTCCAGATGACAGGTAGGTGTGAGACAGAGATAAATATTGAGTGCATCATTTATATGCATGGCAAGGATGAAGTGATGAGGAGAATCCCAGTTTTACTAGCATTATTTCCTTTCTGCACCACAGACCAAATCCCACTTCATCAGATAAAGCTACTGTTAAAAGTTCTAAGCATGGAAATTATTTACATAGTCAGATACTCCAGGTAAGAGAACATATTTGTGTTTTTAACATTGTAAAGAGATGGCTTGGTGGAGTACATGAGGAAGAAGAGGAGAGCTGTGTCCTCTCACTTAAAGGGAGAAAGACAACCTCCAGCCAGGACAGCACCTCCCAAGAACAACCTCACCATGGGAAACTGGGATTTCTTACTAGCTGTGTACAGTAGCTGTGTGGCTGTTTTCTTTTACCCATTTGTGCACCACCTTGCCATGTTTTTTCAATATCTTCACCGTGTTTACTCCGTCCACAGAGTCCGACATAGCCAAGATGGACAGTCTCAATGCACTGGACTCTGCACCACCACCAATAAAAAAGAGAGTGAGGAAACCCCGGGCCAAGCCTCCCGTAAAAAGCAACACTCCTGTTAAACAGAATAACCGGACAGTTGGAAAGAATGAAACGGTGGAGGAGAAAGCCACGACACAAACATCAACAAAAAATAGTACATCCAAGAAGAGCAGGCCAAAAAAGACTGCACCTGTGACCTCCTCTGCCACCCTGAGCCCAGCGCCAAACGTCAACGCCGCGGAAGACAGACCAGCGACGCCCAGTCAGACACCAAAGAAAGAGAAAAGGAAAAATGTGACTCCTAGTAAAGAAAACACTGATGAGGCAACGTCTGAGCCCACGACGACAACGAAGAAGAAGAAGAAGAAGACTAAAAGCAAGGTGGAAGAGAATACACATGAGACTGGTGGAGATGGCAAAGACAAAGGCAGTAAAGAGGAAAAGCTGGCTGAAGTCACGGAGCAAGAGAAAATGGATGATAAACCTGCAGAGGAGAAGAAGGCAAAAAGAACAAAGAGAGTTAGCAAAATGAATAAGACTGAAGAAGTAATAGGGAAGAACAAAAATATGGATGTTAATAAGAAAATATCAGAGCCAATAGTACTAAAAAAGAAAGTCAGGAAAAAGGACAAATCTGATAGTGAGGGAAATGCAGAACCAGTAGCTGAAAAAGTAAATGAAAATTCAGAACCGATAGTTCAAGGGAAAAAAGCAAAGAAGAAGAAAAAAGAGCTTGCTAACAGTGAAGAACACTCAGAGCAAATAGCTGAGGAAAAGAAAGCAAAGAAGAAGAAAAAAGAGCTTGCTAACAGTGAAGAACACTCAGAGCAAATAGCTGAAGAAAAGAAAGCAAAGAAGAAGAAAAAAGAGCTTGCTAACAGTGAAGAACACTCAGAGCAAATAGCTGAGGAAAAGAAAGCAAAGAAGAAGAAAAAAGAGCTTGCTAACAGTGAAGAACACTCAGAGCAAATAGCTGAAGAAAAGAAAGCAAAGAAGAAGAAAAAAGAGCCTGCTAACAGTGAAGAACACTCAGAGCAAATAGCTGAAGAAAAGAAAGCAAAGAAGAAGAAAAAAGAGCTTGCTAACAGTGAGGAAAATTCAGAGCCAGTAGCTGAAAAAGTAAATGAAAATTCAGAACCGATAGTTGAAGGAAGAAAAGAAAAGAAAAGAAAGGAGGTCGATAACAGTGAGGAAAATTCAGAGCAAATGGCTGAGGAAAAGAAAGCAAAGAAGAAAAATGATCATTCTAATGAAGAAAATCTAGACCAGATAGTTAAAGAAAAGAAAAAGAAAAAAAAGCAGAAAGCTGATCATAATGAGATGTCAGAGTTGATTTCTGAAGTAAAAACAATAACAAATAAATCAGAGAGCAGTGACAGAGAGGAAAAGCAAGAGCAGAATACTGAAATAAAAAAGAAGAAGAAAAAGGACTTATGGAAATACAATGACACACAGCTTCTTGCTCCACCCAACCCTGGGACATCAAGTCCTCCAACAGAGAAGAAGAAAAGTGAGTAGATAGATCACACTTGTAACAAAATGCTGTTATTTTTTGTTTTGTTTTTGCAAGTTTGTATTTACTTTTTCATTTGAAATTCTGTCAGAGAAAATCAAGTTGAAATCAGCTGAAGTCCCAGTTTCCATCCAAGACTCTGCAGCAACACAAACCCTCTGAAGTGACGCAGCACACAAAAAGGTATCACAGTACTCCTTACCTCAATAACTTGTTATCAGTTTGAGCACTAGAGAATTATTCTGCAGTTACTCAGATCTTTTTTTTATTCACTATTCTGCAATTCTTCACAGAAAAAGAAATCCGCCACGAGCACAGAATCTTGAAGATGTTTGATTCTTCATCCGATCTGAAGGATGAAGGCAACACATTCTGTCTTCCTCATTTCTAATCTTATTTTAATGGTTAATATGAACAAAGTAGAAAACATATTTTTGGTACATTTCTTATCTTTTTCATTTGTTTTGTGTTCCACAGTGTGTGTCATACTTAGCTGTATATTTTTGTATTCCTTATTGCCATTTTAATGGCATGAAAATGTTAAAGGGATTAATAACTGATTGTTTTATGGACTAGATGGTCCCTCTTAAGATGTTAATTTGCTTGAACAGAAAAAAAATGTCTCTCTTAAGCACATTCTCTTTCAGCCTAAGGACATTTTCCCAAGACAGTACATTTTAATGTGTACTAAACATATGCCAACTGACTCAGCCAATTAGGCGTAAAAAATGATTACATCACACATTTTTTTTTACAGTTTTATATTTATTAAAAACTCAAACAATTTGAACAGCCATTTTGTTGTTGGGTGAAATACCTGTGTTTTTAAAAAGTATGTTGTTTTTTAAACGTTTGATAAAGATTTCATGAATGCATTGTAAATACGTTTTTAATACAAATTAAACTCCATATTTCCTTTTTATACCTGTGCCTATCTGGAGTCTTTATAAGTATATGGACAGAGAAGATGAATGCAGTGTGTTCAGGTCTACTGTTCAGTAACCTATATTGACACGGGTGTGTCCGCATGGTGGCGCTGCAGCAGACTAAAAAGAAAACCTCCATTTATTTTTGGAGCAGCCCTATGTGTTATTATATACAGTGTATGTGCAGGACTGATAGCTACAATGAAATATCTATATATATATTTATTTTGACCGGTCTCTTCTACAATAACATGTTACATTAAATAATTGGTGAGTTTAGCTGACGTTTAAGAACTGTATGCTCACGCGGCCTGCTGTAAACCTCCAACATTACGGTTAGTTTTACACTGCGCATGCGTCATACTATTAAACTGCACTCTAGCGCCGCCTTCTGTAACACTCCAACATGCCAGCTCCAGTTACTCTCACTGCGCATGTCATGATCTCGAGCCATATCGGTTAAACTGCACTCTAGCGCCGCCTGCTGTAACACTCCAACATGGCAGCCCTATATTCATATACCCAACACGGTTAGCTTCATGAAATACCCTGTGTTTTATCAAATAACTGATATTGTTTTGGGAACTCGTTTCTGTGGCGCTCATTGACCTCGACATAACCAAATGTGGCGGTTAAACAAAGTTCGTCACAAAGCTGGCCGGCAAGGCGACAGTTTGGAGGAGCTGAAATTAAAGAGGCGAGAGCATGAGAAAGGTGAGTGTTAAGTAGCCGTATGTTCACCAACGTCGTGTAACTTATGAGTGTTAACTTATCGGCTAGTTAACAAGGCGACGTAACGTAAACATTCCGCTCGTCGTGCATTGAGACGACGTTTACGTCACGTCGTCTTTAACGTGTCTTTAACGTTAACGTCAATGTAGCGTTAGTTAACTCAATAATAATACGGAAAGTTTACCTCACCTGAAGTGCTCGTTACAGCTCAATCAAGCTAACGTTAACTATGCTGCATTTATTTTTCTGTCATGGTTGTTACCCCTATAAACTGCACCAATACAAAATGGGTAAAGGAGGGTTCCTGTATAGATGAGTGAGATAAACATGTTAATCAACATAAAACATGGATTTAACCCAGAAGCTTCATTTAGTATACATTTATGGACCATGTGTCAAACCACCATGGGCACAAGATATAGCTAATATATAAAGGACACAAATACAACTAGATGTCTAGTTTGGTTAAAACTACATCTGTAACTTAAATCCTCCAGCTACTGTGACATCATCATCATCCACAGGGTATTTGACTGATTACTGGCTTTTAAAGTGTATCTTTGCACAAGACAGTAGTTATGATTGGCTACTCTCTCTTGATTTTTGTTTGTGTTTGTAGTGCTGAGACAAGCCCGCAGAGACAGGCAGCTTGTGAGCAAGAGACTCCTGCTTAATGATGATGAGGACCAGCCAGAGGTCACTATGGACACTAACTCGGGAGAACAGGTGAGACAGACAATCATGAATTATGCTTTGGTAGGTCAAGTCAAACTTACCATCTGAATCTGTTCCTCGTTTATAGGATGTGGTCAGTTTGGTCCTCAAACTTCAACACAGTGGGCCAGGAAGGGAGGCCCACCTGAAAGTTTTGAGTAAAGTTCTCTGCGACCCATCAGCACAGCTGGCCTTCATCAAGTAGGGTGATAACTTTTGTTGCCACATCAAATGGGATATTAAATTACATTATTGACATGCATATCTCTGATTCTCATGTGTTGTGTCTGTGTAATGACATGTCCTCCCTGTAGGCAGGAGAATAGCATGCATCTTCTGGTTGGCTTCCTCACTGGCTCTGATGCTACTTGCCGTCTGCAGGCTGTTCGGTGCCTTCATGAGCTGTCTCACTCTCCCCACACCAACGTGTCACCAGCCTGTCTGCCTGCCACTCCCTACCTGCTCACCTATCTGTCTGGCCAGAGCACCAAGTTCACTGTGAGTACCCTCTCATACCAGGTGAAGTGTAATCGTATCACCTAATCATGCAGGGGATTTTAACTTCCCATGTGTGTATGTTCATGTGTACGCAGGAGCTGTGTCTGTACACGCTTGGTAATTTATGCCCAGACAGTGATATTGTAAAAGAGAAGCTCCTGGCCCAGGGAATCATACCAGCTCTGGCCAACTGTATAGAGGTAAACTCACCTGTAATACCACCTCAGTCACACCTATATCTTCACTGTGTCTTGTTAATATGTCAGTAAATCTTTAACAAATAATAATAGCTGGACCCGAATATTCAGCTATTGGGTTATTTGTTTGTTGGATAGATATTCGGGTTTCAATTTTGGTATTGAGATATATTTTAATTTTTTTATTTTATTTGAACCCATTATAATGGCAAACATGCACACATAGATACTCTGATAGCTCTGAACTGGTGCCACATCATGTAGTAATGTAGAGTAACAAATAAAGTAATGTAAACATGTCCCACTTGATATTTTTTGTGTGTCTGTCCAGAACCAGAGACATAACCTTGCAGTGGTGGAAGCTGTGGGATTCACCCTCTCTCAGTTTCTCCAGGCTAAAGATGCAGCAGAGAAAATAATCCTGTAATGACACACCAGTTTATCTCTCTATTCTCTTCATTACTGTTCTCTCAGAAAATGTTCATATGATTTCCCTTGTGACGCGTCACTTACAATAAACACTTGTCCGTTGCATGATAGTCTTCCTCTGTGTCTACAGGACTGTCCTTGATTCCAGTTTACCATCAAACTTGTTATCAGTCCTGACTTCTGACCCAAAGTTCGGCCTGGCACCTGCCATTGAGTGTGCGTGGTGTCTGCACTACCTCACATGCAGGTGAGCGAGAAGTGTCAGCAGTCTCTTATACAGTACATAGTAAGTTGTCATTATATGTAATCGCTTCAAAAACGGTGTAATTGCACTTCTCATAAGAGTGATAATCTGTCTCCTTTATGCCTTTATCTCACTCAATAGCATGAAGGACAACAGAGTGCTGTTGGCTCATGGGGCTTTGTTGCAGTGCAGTTCCCTGTTAGTGTCACTAGGTGGTGCTGTGGCTGAAGGAAACAAAGAAGAAGGAATAGAGCTGGTAAGGAACATTAATGGATTAAATATATATTGTTGTTTTTAAGGCTTTTGTTTTTATTATTTTTTATGCCCTGTTCTGTTTTTAAATTCTCAGAATCACGGGCACCACTGTTCATTTATTTTGTCAAAAAAGCAGCTGCATGCGTACAAGGAAGACTTGAGTCCGTAGCTGTTAAACATTACATAAACCAGCTTTGTTATCAGGATCCAAACAAATTACCAACAATTTAAACTAAGAGACTTATTGTGTGGTCTTGTTTTTCTTTTCTTGCATTACACAAATTGTAAATTTGAAGCTGTATTATTATTATTATTATTATTATGAGAACTTTTACATATACATTTACATTGAAATCTAACTATAAAGCAAGAAATCCCTTTCTGCCTTTCTGTATGCTCATTGCACATCTCGAGAACCGCTCATCTGATCTACTTTATGGGTGTATTGCTGGGGAACCCCCATTACATACTGGCCCTAAACTTTTTAAACGAAAGTCTCAAAACAAAAGACATGTCTTTCTGGATTCTGTGGATCCAGAGGAATCTATCCATATAAGCCATTTGCAGCTCATTGACTTCAGTCCCCTTTTGCTGCTGGATGCCGGCTATGCTACCATTACAACCGCACTATGTCCCTGGAGTCATCGAGCTATGAGCGGTTCTCAACCATTCAATGAGCACATCCCTGGGCCCAACAAATGTCCTGCTGTGAACTGGCATACCCTCAATGGCCATGCCCTTAACAGGCATGGTAGGCTGAAGTTTGCAACTTTTCCACTGACATGGAGATTTTAAATTCTTCTTTAGTTTATCTGTCCTCTGCTGAGGTGCGTGGGAAACCTGCTGTCCTCCTGTCCAGTGAAAGACCTGAGCACTCAAGTGGCTGACGTTCATATCGTGGTGGCTCTATGTGCACTTCTTCAGGCCTACCTGCAGACCAAGCCAGCGTTGGCGAGAGAGAGTGCCTGGGTCCTCAACAACCTCACAGGTTGGAACAGTCTGTCGTGGGCACACCTGACTGCTGCTAATTCTCAAACACATCTCTCTGCACTGATTCTGGTCTTTAAATAGTGGGATTGGGGATTTGTCTTTACTATATTCTCTGATCATTTGGTCCGGAACAGACGGGGCCACAAAATTGATATTGTATGGGTTATATATTATTATCTGGGTTTTGCCAGGCAATGGATCCAAGGCTCGTTGTATTTTATGCTGGGCATGTCTTAATCTGGAGAATCGAGTCAGTAGAATCACACAGAATGACATTTAAAAAAGTCTTAGGTATAAAAGCTGAAGGAGCCTTGTGGACCACGATGATTATTATATTTATAAGTAGTTCATATAAAGTTTTCTCCAATGCATTTTCCATCTTCCTTTTACAGCTCACTCCAGTGCTTTCTGCTCTGCTCTGCTGACTCTCAACCTGGTCCCTGGACTGATCCAGCTCCTCCCTTTTTCTCAGGGCATCAATACCATGGTCTGTGCAAGCTAGAGCCCGATTTAATTATTTCATAGAATATTATGTCATTGTAGCACTTTATGATCGACGATGTGTTTGCAACTCTTATTTCATCTTCTCAGAATAATCTAGAGTTTTTTTTCTTTGAGTCCCACATTTCTCTCACACACTCTTGTCTTATTGCCCTTTTGTCATATTCTTGTTAGATCCTGAGGATTCTAGCAAATATTGCCCACAAGAAAAAGGAGTTCTGTGCTCAGCTGGCCCATCATGGATTGCTGTCTGCACTCTGTGCCACGCTTAAAATGGCCGACCAAGAGATGGTGACCTTGAGTATGGATGTCCTTTACATGCTGGTAGTTAGTGGTCCACAGGTAATTTAGTGCAGCCTGCTCAGTAGGGGTACACAAACCAGACAATGAATAGCTTTTAGCCAGATACCGCAGTTGTAACAGCTTTAAGTTATTCCTTCCCTCAAGGTGGCCGAGGAGTTTGTGAGGCAAGGCGGGCTTTCGCTGTTGGAAGCCATTCAGTACAACAGTGAAGGAGAGATCAGACGAAGAGCAACTCATCTCCTGGAGGACCATCTGCTGCCCTACTCATCTTATTGCTCGGTAAACACTGTTTGTTGAATTTGTGATAAGTTAGTTATTTTTTTTTTCACTGACTGATATCCACTATTTTGCTGCAGGACAACAACCCATGTTCATGAGGCCACAGGTGCAGCGTGTCACCGCTACCATGACGACAGGACTGCTTGTTTACTTCTTGCAATCTGTAATTTGTAATACCTTTTGACTATAATCTACTTGTATCTCAAGTGTTCTTATGAATGGTATTTTATTGTCTGTAAAGATGAAATATGATATGTGTTTTTTAATACCCGAGACCTTTTGACTGTTGCATATTGTGCCATCATCACAGATAATGGGTTTATGTGATGCATGAAGAATGTAGAATCTGGTGATGCAAAAGCACCTTTTTTGTGGGGTTTTGTGATGGTGGCGGATTTTAGAAGTGTCGTCCATTTTGAGCCAATAATGCATTGCCCGTGAAAACTGTATTTTCATTAAATAAATATTAAATTGATATCAACTTTTCTACAGATTTAAGATTCAAGTTTTTGAGAGAAAAATGTTCTCTGGGTAACAATATTTAGGATTTATTTGATTTTGGTTTCTGGACTAAATTAAGTAAGAAAATAAAGATTAATAATGAGGACAAATTAATAATCACCCTTGGGATCATTGCTCCAGATCAATCTTTTCAGCTAATCCAACACTTGGGACTGTTATCCCAGCTGTTGCTCTGCACAGCCTGAGAGCACGACAGGTGCTCCAATAATGATTGCATTTTATCCACAGAAATATTATTCTGATCAATACCTGCAGGTCTTCTTAATGCTTCTTATGTTTGAATATTCCAAACTTCTGTCTCAAGCTGAGACAATTAGTATATTAACTGATTAAGTCAATCAATAGAAAATATTATTATAATGGCAATTGACAATTTGCCATTATAATAAGTTCATTTAGAAAATAATTAGCAGATTAATTGATCATTACCTAATTAGTTCCAGCCCTACTTCTGTCCACATCGACCTGCAAAAACTAAAATATAAGATAACTCAATATTTCAGATTTACTTATCACTTTAACTATATATATATATAGAGAGAGAGAGAGAGAAACCCATCAAAAGGTTGTTCTGGAGTGAAGAACCTTTTGAAATAACATTAAAACAATTAAAATGTCCTTTAGCTACAATGCACTAGTTCAGATTTAACAACATGTGACATAGCTGTCTATCTGTCCCTTGGTTGTGCACACAGATCTCAGTGGGGCCGAACGTTGTGCTGAGGAACAGCTTTAGTCTGTAACTTGCGTAACGGACTCCTCCCTTTAATGAAAAAAAGCAAGTCTCAAATTTCCCCACTTCCTCTTTCCACCCACAACATTCCCTTCCCGTTATCTTTCACACTGCTTCTCTGCATGAAAAACTAAAACAAGGTGCGTCGCTGCGTGTATTTGTTAAAAAATCCTGTATTCCTTTGAGACTGTTTTTACAATCTTGCATTTCTGCCTTCTTAATGCACCTGGTTTGATTCATTATTTGTTCTACTCCAACAGCCTCAGACAGTGTGAGGAAATGGAGAAAACTGAGTCAACAACTAGAGAGAGAACAACAAGACAGGATGGACATCACGCGCCAGACCCCATGCTATTGATGTCCAGCAAACCTCTGCATCGCTTTGTCCAAAAAGGGCCCAAAAGTCTCGGGGTAACACATCAGGGCCACAGAAATTCTGTTTTATGAGTGTAGATGTTTACGCAAAGAGCAGCTGCAAAGTGTTATTCTACTCTCGGTACTTAAATCCATCTATCCCTCCCTCTCCTTCTCAGATTGTCATTCTCATCTTTGGCTGTGCAGAGGTACTGATGGGATTTGTGCTGACCCGAGAGAATGATTACAATTCTCAAGGATTCTACATCCCCTTCTGGCAGGGAGCTCTGGTACATTTTGATTCATGTGCTTCTCTTTAAAGTTACAATAGACCGTGTCCCAGTGGCTCCTTCAAGCCCCTGAAAACTTGATTTCAAGTCCTTGGTTTAAAAGGTTTATCTTTGTTAAATAGCTAAAAAAAAGTTGCTTTTAACTTCATACTTCAGAACAGAGGATCTTTGATTACTTATCCATGTTACCAGGGAAATAAACATGACATGTGACCAGGGCTTGAAAAGCCATATTGAATCATCAATATACTTTGGGTGAATGACAAAGATAAAATGATGTGATTCTAATTGTTTTGGTTGTTTGTTTTAAGTTTCTTGTCTGTGGAAACCTGTCAATCTACACTGAGATGCATCCAACCAAGAAGATGGTTGGTATATTGTGATTTTATGATCTAGTTTTAGTGTTTAATTTTACCTCCCTTTCTTTCTTAATAACTCACCTAATCAATGTTGAACTTATCTTTCCTAGGTGACTATCTGTTTGGCTATGTATGTGGTTTCACTTTTGGGAATTGTGGTCTCTATTGTTTTCCGGATATACATCTTCAGCTTTTTTGTCCACGTGAGGTTCATATACCCTTTGGACAACTTAAGCAAAGTGGTGAGTTACAGCACATATGTTTGAGGATAAAGTGACACATATTCGCTACGTGTGAATAACTTTCTCTTCTGTTTTCCTTTGGCTTTAGGACCAGGTTCTCAGCATTGAAGGAATGTTGTTCACTTCCTCTCTGTGTGTGTCCGGGCTTCTCATCTTCTTGTCTACTGTTGCACGGTTAGCTCTGAAATCCACACAGACCCAGGTAAACATTCTCATTGTTGCTTCATCTTGAACAAACCTGTCCCACTGGCATTAGAGATTCATAACTAACATTTGATCATTTGGAGGGAGATATGTTTGAACAGCAGACGACAATAGAATAAGTGAAATGCACAAATACAAACACTAAAAGTAATTCAAAATTAATGAATGGGAGTCGATAGGAAAAACATGCCGTTGACCTTTCCAAAGACCTCTAGACCAGTGGTTCCCAACTTAAAACCAAAGCATTGTCTATTTGTTACACCTCGTCACCAGTTGCATATTTATGTAGATTATGGAAAGAGAGATTATACAGTATTTCACAAGAAAAAAACACCTATTCTATAATAGAGCTTTGTCTACATGGATAGCATACATGTTTTTCTGCTCTCCTATGGTGTAAATTGTAATCAAACCCCTCAGATGTATCATCTGACTCCTATGTATGGCTGACATACCTTCATATAATCTTACTAAAAGAGGCACTGACTGAATCCAAATCCAAATTTTGTCATATAAAGTCTTTCTGTTTAACCAGAGAAGCCTCATTGAGAAGAGGTTGCATTATTAACAAAATTAAACAAATGCAATGGTAAAATATCCAACACAATAATATGGGAAAAATATATTCCTAGAGACAATCCAAATGAGACCTGATGAATAATATGATTAACCAGCTGTGTGTCTGTCGTCATGTCATTGCCTCCTTGTTGTCCTCTTCCCTAACACACCCCACTTCTGTATCTTTAACAGGTTATTATCCAGCACATCGCGGCTCCGCGGAGCAACACAGCATCAAACTAATCTCAACCTGTTGAGGTCTCTTCTCCAGCTAACACTGGTTCTCGCAGCACACCTCCCCTGTGAGCGTGTCTTCATTCTGTTGGGTACATCTCACGTGGAGGGTCCACCACCTAGTGGCCGATACAGCGCAGCCACGTCTTGTTCTAGTCACCTACATCCACTCGAGGCGTCCCTCTACCGTCTGTGTCGCTGCAGTAAAGAATGCATTTCTGAACCACTTTATTTTGCTTTTAGTCCCTCTTGTTTCAGAATCAGAGTGATTCTTGTTGTCGTATGGGAGAAGAAATATTTGATATGCACTTAACATATAACACATGTACTTTCTTTCTGGCTCCTATAGTAGTAAACACGGCTATGGTACATGGTGAATTTAAGCATCAAGACGAACAGGTCTTTAATACCGTTACTAATATCTAGCAATTAGGTCAACTGCATTCTCTCCGTGATAATATTATGTCCCCTAACAACACTGGTCAGGGTTCAATTTTTTTTTTTTCACTTGCTCAAACAGAAATCCACTTGCTCCATTTTTACTTTTCCCTTTACAAACTATTTTAGTTACTATTGGTTATCGAATAACAATCTTTATTTATCTTGAGTTTTTCCCATATCTTCTAATGCCACCCAACTAAACTCCTGTTTCAAGGATAATTGACATCCTTGCTTGCACTTCAGCGTTACAATACCCATACCACCATTTTTTTAAGTGTGCCAGTAAAATATTTAATATCTCTTAATATATAGTGTGTCAACTGCAATATGTCAGAGGTATCTGGATGTTCGACTGCATTAGGGGGCAGTATGCAAGCCACACAATCCTCTGAGCATTGGATATATGATCAAAGTTCAAAGGTGCCATGTTATGGCAAAGTAGTATGTCCCAATTAAATGCACCCTGCATGTGACAGTGTATACTTAGCTGTAGTATGTACTAAAAGTAAAAGTATGCTACTTGGAACACAGTGTTGGTCTTTAGCCACCAATTACTCACAAATACCCGATCGGTACTGGGAATGTGCGACTCTCAACAAAGAGGACAAAGAGGCTCCATAGCTACTTCCATCAGCTGATCCAGTCAAAATAACACATCTAATTCTCTTTGACTTGCTAGATAAGTCATAAGTCCTACTTACATTAATAACAAATCCATGAATCCAAAATATAAAAATAAATTAACATATATATGTGTGTGTGTGTGTGTCAATTTATATTTCATATTGTGGACACATTCTGTTAACCTTTAACCCATATGTCATCAATATGTGTGATCATTGTCTATGTTACCTGCATTATTATTAGTTTGTGCAGTATATGGTTATTGAAGCTTTTGATGATTAATGTGAACCTCTATATACACTTAGCTGCAGATATTTTACAGTGTTTTTATTACAGGACATCCTATATATGTGATTGCAATTGAAGATTTACAGTATATGTGCATACATTTGGCTTGTAATATCCTTAGACATCCATCCAGCATGTTTTTCAAGTGTATGACTTAATGTATATGTTCATCTACATGACAACATGAAACATGTTGCCTTCTTTTGCCTGTGAATGTGTGTAAAACAGATTTAGATTAATTTTATCAGGTGCAATAAATGTAATGTATATCATCTTTGTAAAATAAACAGAATTCTCAGATTGATCACAACTGCTGATATCTAATTTAATTTCTTGAAGAAAAAAAAATTATATTTCTAAACTGATAAGCATCAGAGTGTTTCTCAGGTTCTAATAGTTTGTTGAATTTTGGTGATGGGGCAACGCTTGTTAGCTCGCTAGACTTCTAGCCTTCAGTATTTCCTCATGAGCACATTGGCCTCGTAGTTCATGGGTTTGCGCTTCAGCCGTGAATGCTGCATCTATTTTCTAAAAGAGGGCTCAAATCCTGCTTTCAGCTCGGCATAAGGTTGAGGTAAACTTGGATGAGCTTCCCAGCCACGCACCCCACGTGATCGGAATGATGCATTACTTTTCAACTATTAACCCTTCTACAACAATTTAATCAGTGGTGGATGAAATCCACAAGAGAGTATGTTGCAATCCAATAGCTTTTCACAAGTTGGAAAAACACCGTTGACACCTGAACAACCAGGCTCTCGTGAATATAACCAAAATTATGATATGAATAATCATGAATATAGACAAAAAGCAACGACACCAGCAACGTTTTGGTCACTTAATTTATTTCCAGTCATTCCATTGAGTAGACAAACAGTAGTTTAGTTTAATGGAAGTCTTCCTCTGGTGTGAGAAGAGAAATCCAGCAGAGAGCTTTTCTTGTTGCCATATTTGGTCCATGTGCATTAATTTTATATTTTTAATGTTCACAGTATTTAATAGACGTAGCTGGCTGTGTACAAAGACTGCATTGAGGCCTTGTCAGCCGAGCTGGAGGGTTTGTATTCTCCTTTGGCAGCCAGGCCATTGATCTGAAGAGAGCAACAAATAGGGAAAAGTTAGGGCAAAGTCAAATCTGAGTGTTAATGATCAGCCTGGCCACATTACTGCAAGACTGTATGGCTAAAAGCATTCGAAGCAATCATTTACCAGTCCGTATAGAGTTGTGTAATACAACTCTAGAGTAATTTAAGAGCCAGGTCTGGGCACAGTCCACAACTACAGCATGTACTATTAGTGCCATTATTCATGCTCTGAGACTAACCTTGGCCCTGCTGAAGAACGCTTCCTGTGCAGCTGCCTTGTTGGCAGCTTTGCCCTGCCAGGCTGCAAGAGCAGAGGCCTGGAGTGCACGTCCGTAAGAGAAGGTCAGCTTCCAGGGGCGATGGAGGGGCACCTGGTTGATGGCGCTCAGGTTGGTGGAGGCCTCCTCTTCACTCTGGCCTCCAGAAAGGAAGCAGATGCCTGGAAAAACACAAAGCAGTGTGCTACTGAGAACCGAGTCTTCGGTGCTTTTGTTGTTTGAGGGAAAAGCGGGCCTCATGACACTCACCAGGCACTGAAGCAGGGACGGTGCGCCTCAGAGTGGTCACTGTGGCCATGGCAACCTCATGAGGGGTGAACTTCTTAACGCAAGAGTGTCCAGCTGTGACCATGTTGGGCTTCAGCAGAGTGCCCTCCAGGTACACGTGGTGGTCGGATAGAGCCTTGTACACAGCAGCCAGGACCTAGATCATGAAGAGGCATATGCATTACTACACATGCTTCAAAATATCACTCGATGAGAAAACATTTTACTGCCGGTGGTTTGGCAGACTCTGCCGAAGATCAAGAACCAACCTTCTCTGTGACGTACTGGCAGCGCACCAGGTCGTGGTCTCCGTCAGGCAGGATCTCTGGCTCCACAATAGGCACCAGACCATTCTGGTGAGGAACATAGACGGCAATTTTAAATGAATGACTTGCTGCTAATATTTTGAATTCTGTCATTTTTAAAAGACTATGACCGAACACACACACACCTTTTGGCAGATACTAGCATATCTGGCAAGGACATTGGCGTTCTCTGCAATGGCGAGAGCCGTTGGGCAGCTCTCTGAGATCTTGAGCACACATCTCCACTTGGCAAAGTCACAACCGTCCTTCTTATACTGGGCACAGCGCTCTGCGAGGCCATCGAGACCTGCGGGGGGAAAAAAGCCACAAAACGTTGGTATTCTGTGGCGGTTGTGCTCATTCTGCATTATTTAGCAATAAAAACAGCTTCCACCTCTGGGCTTTAAAATTAGAATTTAAAAAAATAATTTGTTTTCACCCTGTGTGGTGGTCTCTCCATCCGTTCCAGTTAGACCAGCTGTACCTTTGTCCACCTAAAGCAAGACCATCAAAACATAAACATTAACATACACGGTACGCTAATGTGCATGTGAAAAGATGTGTGCATGCCTCTTTGCACTTTTAGGCTCCTCACCTTGATGCCAACGACAATGCCCTTGTCCTTGATGACTTGGGGGAAGAGCTTGCCACTGTCTGCTTTCTGGTAGAGCGTCTCATGGAAGAAGATGACCCCACCCACGCAGTTGGAGATTGAGGGGTCAGTGGAGAAGAGGAGGTCACGGAAGTAACGACGGTTTTCCTCGTTGTTCTCCACATTGATTTTCTCGAGACGCTTTCCCATGGTTCCTTGAAAGTATAAGGTATGGAAGTCATTTCAGTTGCACACACAACTCTCATATAGCACAACAACTTGAAACTTGAGGCTCACCTGTTGATTCATCTGCTGCCAGGATTCCCTTTCCAGGAGCCACGATCCTCTGAGCAATGTCAGAGAGCTCCTTCTTCAGCTCCTGAGTGAGGGATGGGAACTGATGAGTCATCCTAGGAGGACAGAAAAAAAAGTTAATTCACAGTTGGTTAGAAAGTCTGAAAAACTGAAGTATGAGGAAGATTTCTTTCCCCCAATCAAACACAATGAACCCTTCTGGTTGCATAGGACTTCCTGCTTATCTTGCATCACCTCTGTAAATATTTGGCCTGCTTGGCTGAACTTTGGCCTTAACAGATACATCATTTAGTTATTTAATTTTAAATTCCTAATTTACTAAAAAGGTTTTACCTACATGACACTTTCCAACACAGAATAAAAATAGCACAAAATACGACTGCAGCATAATATGAAGGCCAATAATTAGAATAATAGTTATTTATGAAGTTCTACAAAGTTTAGACTATTGCAAACGTGCATATTAAAACTGCAATATTACTTCCATCGCTGCAAACCTGGAGATGCAGAGCGAACTAATTTCGCAGTAACCTGAAGAAATCACTGAAAACAAGTAGGATTCTGCGACAGAAACCGAATGCAAAAGCTTACAATTTGAAAAAAAAAAAGTCTTACTTTGCAGTTGTCAGACAGCGACGGCAACAGAAGTGTCAAACGGCCTGAAATGCCTGGCAGCAGTAATGTGACTGGTAGAGGAGGCCGAACAGTGAGCGTGAAGTTGTATTTATTGAGGCGCTGCGTGACGTGGCGGGGCGTGTGTTACGCCGGGGAAGCAATTGGCCCGGTCGGACAGACAGGGGCGTAGTTTGCGTGATATGCCATCAATACTCTTTTGTGGACTTTAAAACTCACATCAGAACCTGACTGGGCGGATCAGTAAAAAAAACAGGACGGGAACACTTTGTGTCGTCGAAAACAAGGTACACAATCCAAGGTGTCCTCATGCGCGTGCAACAGACCTGAAACAGACCCGCCTTCTTCATTTCTTGCTCGATGTGCACAGCTGTAATGGGAGAAGCCTGCTGTAATGTTGCATTTCAGGTTTCTTTATTTTGTTTTACTGTTGTAGATCACAGCAATAAGTGATACTGTCTGTTTGTGTATTCAGAAGAAAGCTAAGTTTTTAATAATTTCCAATCCCAAAATGGTGGATGGGATTAATTTAGTTACATTAATATGTGGTGTTAATGTTCCAGATCTGCTGCACTTTTAATGTTCAAGATACATTCATAAAGGAAAATCTTACATTTTAACAACTTTTTCTCATTTGATTAATCAACATCTCCCAAATATCTTGAGCTGATGAACTGTATATAGTATGATATAGGAGCGTGCAGCAAGACAATCAATCACCTTTTCCTTGTTTGTTAGATGTTAACCTCTGAATAAACATAACTCAAAATGAATGTAACCAGGAAATCATGTCACACCAGCAAAAATTATCAACTTTTATTTTATGTCATTATAATTGATTAATTTTCAGATAAAATGTGTAATCACAATATTATAGGACAAAGCTTAAGCCTAGTTCCTTTATTGTACACAAATATCCACTTAGTTAAAACAAATAAACATGCTGTTTCATGCTACCTTGTGTATCGGCCTCATGCGTCACATTGCTTGTCAAGCACGTCATACATAAACAGTTCTCCTATCGATTGCTGAAAACTGCCCAAAAAAAATCATGTTGTGGTTTTTGTAATGATCTCATCGGTCCATACGTGACTTCTTGAACTAGAACTAATATGCTGGGGTAGGTAATTCACAATTAAGTAGGCCTTCTTTTACACAACCTGGACTCTGAACCCAATGCAATGTACTCTTTAATAGTGCTGATCATAGTTCAGGCTCTGTCCAGAAGTCCTTTTGTACTTAAGGACAAAGAGAGTTGAGAAACCCTAAGCCAAATTTGCTACCAGATAACACCAGGGGAATGTTGGTGTCAGTGTTTTGGTTGCACAATAACTGCCCAGTATTTCACAATATCCCCAAGCATTGCAGATCTCATAGATTGACATTTGGACATTTCTGATTTGTCAGTAGTAGTCAGTAGTTTCAATAAAGGGAAATAATCCATGCACCTTACAAATGGCTGTCTTAATTTAGCTGCAGGCTTGTCACCTTCTTGGTTATCACACAATGTTTTAAGATCTGGGTAATGCATATTATTGACCTGCACTATATATGATCCACCAACAATCCCAGGGCCTCATACCTCGAGAGGCCACAAAAGCCCCTGGTCCACCGTCAGTTGTTCATCGATGAATTGTTTGTGAATTTACTCCAACACTAACTTGCTCTCTGCAGAGCGGAGAACGGAGTCGCTGTTTAACTGGGACCGGTTCCCTCCCCGCCACTAGGTGGCGCCACCTCAACGGAAGGTTGTCCCACAAAAAGCATTCACACTTCCGTTTCGGAGAGGCAGGGAGCCGCAACATCAACAGCCACAGACACATTTAGTTAATATCACAAAACTTTAACATTACAAGTGGTAAGACTTCGATGAGGTGTTATTGATAATATAACTATTACAAAGTGAAAGCTTCATTCTATTGGGTCAGAATAAAGTTCACCTGAGCACCAACAGCATTTAAAGCTAACGTAACGTTAGCAAACAGCTAACGTAGCTTTGACTGATTCAATCAGCTCGTTTAGGTTTTACGATGTGATACTATGTTTTCTGTGTGTTTGTTTCGACATTGAGATAAATATGGTGTCATTGTAAACATGCAGGTTAGTTATCTTCGAGCACCTTCACGTCAACTCGCTGACGTTACAGGTGCAACATAACGTAACGTTTAAATAGTCGTTCATCCAGCTGAACCGTTTGAGTGTCAACACTCCTCCTTCGTTGTTTAGTTAGCTGACACTTTTTGTGTGCTTTTTCTTGTTTAGTCCAGGAGTCAGAGGATGTCGGGACAGAAGCGTCCTGCAGACCCAAGCGGCCCCTCGTCCGCCGGTGCGCCCCCGGAGAAACGCCGGGAGAGGGACGGAGAGGAAGGAGCTCCCGGTGTCAGCGCCGCTGCCGGGGGGAGCACTGCGGTGGAGACGGTCATCAAACTGGGAGGAGTGTCCAACTCAGTAAGGCCTCGTTTATGATCCACTAGATAATATATGTTCACAAGTTTCACCTCAGAAGTGTAGAGCCTGTTCGTCTGTTTGGCTGCTTTTTCTTTTTGTACTAATTTTTTATATTATTGTTTTTAGGAAGAACAAGACATCAAAGCTCTCCAAGCTAAAAACCGAAAGTTGGGAGAATCTCTTGATCAAAGACAGGTACATTCATTCTCCAATTTTGGTTTATGGATGCTTTATATACACACAGTCTTGTTTGGAGAGAGGTTCATCTCTTGGCTTTTTGGTTTGCAGGTGATTGAGGATGAATTGCGAGAGCGAATAGAGAGACTGGAGACCCGCCAGGCCACTGATGATGCCAGCCTGCTGATCCTCAACAGATACTGGAACCAGGTAAACAAGTTCAGAGAAGGAAGCACAAATCACTTGGTCAACTTTAACAGTTGCCTCTACCATACAGATCCAGGAGTCTAAATGTAAATGCTCTTCTCCCTCCTTCAGTTTGATGAAAACGTTCAACTGGAAATCAGGCGTTATGACCAAGCAAGCAGTGAACCGGAGAAATCTCTGGCAGGTGAGGGACGGAACCTGAAGCCAGGCACGCCAGAACCTGATGGTGACTCCAACCAGGAGCGGGCCAAGGACAGAAGTAAAGAAAGAGCTAACACAGGATCATGACTTTGAAAGCAATATCATGCAGATATTTGTTTGACATACCAGACACGCAAGCCAAAACCCTCTTTCCTGCTGTTGTCACTCAGGCCACCAGGGAGAGACAACAAACTCTTTCCTGGCAACGCTGGCGAGCAGCAGCAGTGAGGAGATGGAGGCTGAGCTCCAGGAGAGAGTGGAATCCAGCCAGAAGCAGGCCCGTCACGTGGTGGAGATCTATGAATGTCTAAAGAGCACAGTGGACCAACTGAAGGCAGAGCTGAACTCTGGTGCTGGTGAGATCAAAGAAGGATGGTTTTAGTGGAGGAAGACGTGATGAAACTGCAGTATTGTAGTTTGGCTGAGGATGTATTTGGGGGGAATTGATCAAGTCACATTCTGTTTACACCCATAATGTGATATTGTAACTTTTCTTTCCAGAGGGCAGTCTATGGCAGACAGCTTCCAAATTGAATTCTCTCCTGGTCAGTGAAAACAAGCGGCTGCAACAGCTGACTGAGGACCTGAAGCAGAAGCACAGTCACATGACGAGCGAGGTACAATTCCTACGTCCTTCCCTTTTCAATGTGGCTGTGTGTGTGTTCCCCCTCAGGTTGAGCCAACCTTAAAAGTTACAAAAATGTGTGTAAAGTGTAATTCTAGAAAAGTGCTAGTGACAGCTGCTTTGTTGAAGAGTAATATCTTGGAAAAGATTACGTTTCTGTTAGCCCTTGTGTGTGTTTGTGGTGTCAAGTCTCTGTGTTCCTTGTCTTGTCCAGTCCCGGCCTCTGGGTCGTGCTGCTAACAAAGCAGACCAGCGTGTCAGCGAGCTGCAGGTTCTGATCGAGGAGCTCCAGTGGGACATGGAGAAGATCCGCCGTAGGGAGAACAGACTGAATGCACACCTGACTGAGATACTGGAGAGGGTGAGGATGTGTTCTTCTCTGTCTCAGAATTTGTCCGTGACAGTGTTGTGCATATGTATATGTTATATTGAGGCATGTTATAACGCACCCTGTCATGCATCCCAGGTGAACAGCAAAGGCTATAAGGTGTGTGGGGAGGCCAGCAGTGTTTGTGGGACCATCACTATTAACAAGCGAAAGGTATGAATTGTATTTCACAAATTTGATGGTTAAAACAAAGGTGTGATTTTTTTTCAATACATTACTTTTCATACTTTTTGACTTTTCTCCCTCTTCTCTCCTGTCAAGTTTGAAGAAATGAACAGTGATATGGAGGAAAACACAGAGCTGGCAGACAACCGCTTCGTTGAGCTGCAGAAGCTCCAGCAGGACCTTCAGAGTGTGCACCAGGAGAACAACAACATGAAGGTGGACTTGTGTTTCTCGCACACCATTCTTTTGACCTTTAGAAATGACTCATTAATGGATCACATTGTTCTTACACCTAGAACTTAAACTCACTCACTGCTATGGAGGGTATAACAAGAGGACATTCAATCCAAGATATTCCTGGAAACAATATTGTCTCGGTGTAAATGTTTACCTAGAAATCTCCCTGATGAACCTTACAAAAGCCAGTCATTCAGTACTTTATTGTATTAATTTTTTACTTCTGCCTCTTTCTCTCAGGTGGAGCTGCTGAGTCGAGCAGCAGTTATGGTAAAAGAGACTTCTGAGTATCGCTGCCTGCAGTCGCAGTTTTCTGTGCTCTACAACGAGTCACTGATTCTCAAGGGTCAACTAGATGAGACGCGCGCTCGTCTCAACACTACCAGGACAGCGAGGCTTCGACAGCTGGAGCACATGGAGGTGGGTGTTTGTGTGGATGTGTGTGTGTGTGTGTGTGTGTGTGTGTGTGTGGATGTGTGTAAGTGTCTTTCTATGTGACCTTTCATCCTTTTCTTACTCTCATCCCCTCTGCGTGCAGAATGATGAGGTGGCTCTGCAGAGGAAGGTTCGTACAGAAGTCTTTCAGCTGGAGGACACGTTGGCTCAGGTCAGGAAGGAGTACGAGATGTTGCGCATCGAATTTGAACAGACTCTTGCTGCCAACGAGCAAGCAGGTAACTAACATAATTGGGTTACATGCTGAATTAGGTGCATGATTTGTGCTGAAAATGCTTAGATTAATATCAGCACCTTACTGACATAACTAGGTTCAATTTCCTAATCAATTTTTTGTTTATTTTTTCCGACCTTCATCTCTGCCTGCCTTTTTTCGCTCAGGTCCTATCAACAGGGAGATGCGTCACCTGATCAGCACGCTACAAACCCACAATCAGCAGATGAAGGGAGAAGTGGTGAAATACAAGATCAGACTGAGAGAGTCACAAACTGAGCTCAACCAGGTAGGTCACTAATAGAAACTTGTGCAGTCAGCGCTTACCAGCTTAGGAAATTGAAGAGTCATTGGTCATTTTCACAGCAATGCATCGTATTGGTATAGTATTGTAAAATAGGATCACACTAAAACACATTCTGTTGCCTCTTTAGGTCCGTGCTTCAAAGGGCAACGCCATCCTTCTGTCCCAGTCAAGCACAGAGTTGGACGTGAAGGATGAGACAACCTCTCCTTTAACCCCAGCCATCTCTGGGGAACCTGTGGTCAAGAACGAGCCTGACAACGGCTCCTTGACACCCAGCAGCACAGGTAACACAGAGATGACCGACTACAAATATACATCAAGGAGTTAGCTTTTTTCTTCTTTTGTTTTATGATACTTATTAAGACATATTGGGACTGTTCTGATTGACAATTGCTCCTTTACTGTGTTTTCTTTAGGGGCCTCTGTGAAAACAGAGCCTGGAGTTGAATCGGAAGCAACAGTAAAAGATGAGGAAAAAGAGGAGAAGAAAGAGAAGGAGGAGAAGAAAGAAAAGGACGTTATAAAGAAAGAGGAGAAAGACCGGGAGAAGGAAAAGGAGAGAGAGAGGCCGACTCGTGGTAGTAGCAGCAGTGTGATAAAGGAAGAGAAGGAGAAACCGGGGAGCAGCAGCCAGCCTGAGGAGTCAGCTGGCGATCGTCTGTCTGTGGTCCAAGGGTCAAAGAGGAAGGAGATGGAGCAGCTGAAGATCGTCCGAGCTGAACTCAAGTAGGTTGCACGTGTGGATGTTGGTTTTTCTTTTAGATTATGTTGTTTTTTGTAAACTGCCAAATTATAATAGGAAAAACTATGTGGCCTGCTGGTTAATGATGTCGTCTGTGCATCAGCATAGATTTCAATCATTCTGGATCTCTGAATAATCTGCATAGATGTGGCCATCTTTAATTGATTAATACATAGAAATACATGAATTAGAATTGTATATTTCAAAGAAAATATAGAAGCTGAATACTATTGTCACAAATACTTTCAAAAAATATTACGATATTATGTGTCTTTCACCTAGACCTAGCTAGTAGTAAGGTGATTTTCTGTTTGGCATTGATTTTTGGAACCATGATTTTAACATAATATCTGTGTCTGCCGTTTGGAAGACAAAATATGTGCCATGTTTTTTTTTTTAAAGAAAACCCAATATTATCTATGCACCACAGCAGTAGTGCATAGGGAATAGTTAATACTCCATTGTCTCAATATGTGGCAGGTACACAATAAATGTTAGCACTGAGCAATGGGTGAAAAATACAATTATTTTCGTTTAAAAAACAAAGTTCAGTACCATTATTGATTTATGATGAGGGTGATATATATATATATATATATATATATATATATATTTATTTTAAACTCTATCTATGACTGTGCAGGAAAGCGCAGGAGTCCCAGAGGGAGATGAAGCTGCTGCTGGACATGTACCGCTCAGCACCAAAGGAGCAGAGGGACAAAGTCCAGCTCATGGCTGCAGAGAAGAAGTCCAAGTCAGAGGTGATGTGTATGAAGTTTGTGTTCACGTTGAGGACTTATGATATTTGCTGTATTGTTGTATTGTGGCAGTCCCATAATAAGAATGCTGATTCCAGGGAGAGGAGTTGCGGCAGAGACTGAGGGAGCTGGAAGAGAGGGAGAGGAGGGAGGGCAAGAAAATGGCAGACGAAGAAGCTCTGAGGAAGATCCGCTCTGTGGAGGAGCAGATTGATATCCTCAACAAGAAGCTCTCCATAGCAAAACAGGTGCGTGAGCTGGTCATTGTATGATTCTACACAAACAAACCTCCTTTTAAAATCCTTTTAATCTCTAACACTCGTATCACCTTCACTGCTCCCTCTGCAGGAGGAGGACGCGCTGCTGAGTGAGATGGATGTGACGGGCCAGGCTTTTGAGGACATGCAGGAGCAAAACATCCGTCTGATGCAGCAGCTCAGAGAAAAAGACGATGCCAACTTCAAGCTAATGAGCGAGCGAATCAAGTCCAACCAGATCCACAAGCTGCTAAAAGAGGAGAAGGAGGAGCTGGCCGACCAACTGCTTACTTTAAAAACTCAGGTGAGCCTCCAGGCAACACCATAAAGAACAATTTGCAAGTTTGTACAAGTTTTGCAAGGGTGTTGTGATTCCAGTGAACCCCACCTGCAGTTACTTTCTTTGAGGGCTCTTGGGTTTATATTCAACTTAAATGGGAACCATTTTCTTTCTTCAATAAAATGGCATGTCGATAAACACTAAATAATCTACACAGCTTTGCTCTTCACTATTACTTTTTGCTTGTCGTCTTTTCCTCAAAAATGTTTTAATCTTCATTCACCATCATGGTTTTGGGGGATTTTGACAGGTCGATGCCCAGCTGCAGGTGGTGAGGAAGCTTGAGGAAAAGGAACGCCTCCTGCAGGGCACCATCAGCACCGCTGAGAGAGAGCTGGCACTTCGAACACAAGCTTTGGACATGAATAAACGCAAGGTAACACATCGCTCAGTAATGAGCCACAGCTGCAGAGCTAAATGATGACGAAACGGTTGAGCTGCTAGTAATGAAAAGAACTGTTGTGACATTTAGATATGCACAGGTGTTCCTAAAGACACATTCAGATTATATACATAAAGGGTTGTACAGTATGAGAAGAAAAGACATTGCCATTGAGACGATGCCATTGAGATCTGTCTGTCGTCCTCCAGGCTCAGGAGTCTGCGTTGCTGTCGGAGGAGGTGCGAACTCAGCTGGAGCAAGTTCAGCAGAGGCTCAACCTGGTCCGAGAGGAAGTCATAGAGAACAGCATCTCCAGGGAGAAAGAGTCCTTTAACGCTCGACGAGCACAGGTATCAATATACACAAATATACACATGTGCACAAATCCACTCAAGCCATACATTATCAACAAGTGCATAGACTTAAAAGGCAAGACATCTAACACACACTTACATTTGTTTAAAACGCATTATCATATTTTGAGGACAAGTTAACGGTTTTCAAACCTTTGTTTACTCCTCGCTGTATGTATGCTAAATAGTTATGGGCAGTTTTGCTGTCTAAAATGGAAAAATAGTTGCACATCACAACCATTTTCACTGTGAGGTTTACCTCTGTTAGTTTCATGTTGTGTATTCACGTGATGGTGGGAAGCTTTAACATTTGAGTCTTGAATATTTACTGCTCAGGGTTATAGCTTTCATAACCTCTGCTGTCAAAACGGACTCCTTTTACTTGCAGCTGTTAACTCTGACTGTTTTTCAGGAGGACATCTCCAAACTAAGGGGAAAGATTGAGAAGGCCAAGAAACCAGCTGAGAAAATCAGCAATGGAGATGATATGCTAAATGAAGAAATCAATGACTATAAGGTAGGTTTCTGTGATGCACAATTTGCTTTCGCTTCGGCTTTAGAGTGTACAATCAGTTACTGAAGCATCGTGGACAATAGTTGAGGGTTTAGGGCACATCCACATGTTTTGAATGGCTCAGTCACTGGACACTGGAAGGTACACTCCTTTGGTAGATTTTATTTTACAGATGACAACAATTCCTTTCAAAGTCAGTTGTCGCTAAATAACTAATAACTAACTAATCCAAGATGCACCAATATTTTATTGTGTGTGACTGTTGCATGCATAAGATCACCAACATTTTACACCACCACACATTTTGTGAAATACAGATAACAATAATTATACCACTCATGTCTGTTTGAAGCTATAGCTAGCAGCTGGTTAGCTTAGATTAGCACAATAACTGGAAACCGGGCAAACAGCGAGCTATCTGTTTCTCTTGTACGTAGGCAGCTTAACTGAATGAACCAGAGCAAACTTTATCACTGTGTAGTCCAGCAAACGAGAACAACTGCCAGTGTGATCACACTTTTGACAGGAACACAGAAGGACACTTAAAATTCTGACCAACTGTGCAAAGACTCAACATCAAACATTATAAATAACTAACCTTTGCAAATAGTAGTTTGTGTAGTCGATGTCAGTTTATTTTTCTGTAGCTCAAATGGATCGTGCTCAGATTTGTCCAGATTTGGTCATAAACATGCGAGTGGTTTGATGTAATCATGAGTGCTCTAAATGCTCTGATGTTCACTGCCATACCACAAGATTTGTGGGTCAAATGTTCTCTGTAATCTCTATGGTCATGAGAACCCGTCAAGGCCACATCGGAGCTATAATCAGCCTTTGTATCATGCGATGTGTCCCTGAAATCAGTTCTGCTGCTGAAGGGCAGATGAGCTGGAAGATATTTGTGTCCACTCATTCAAAACCACTCAGCTCGAACAAGAATGGCGTTTCAGTTTATTGTTCAAACCTTTCCCTCTCCCTCCCTCTCTCTCTCCCCCTCCCCCAGGCACGCTTAACATGTCCCTGCTGCAACTCTCGGGTGAAGGATGCAGTACTGACAAAGTGCTTCCACGTCTTCTGCTTCGAGTGCGTTAAGACACGCTACGACACACGCCAGAGGAAGTGCCCCAAGTGCAACGCTGCCTTCGGAGCCAACGACTTCCACCGCATATACATCGGCTGAAGCTGCGTTTCGCCGTGGATTCTTGTAAGGAAAATGTTCAACGTGATAAGCAGGCGTACAAAAGGTGCCGGGAGTGAGACGCACCACTGCTCTCAAATATCTGCTCTGAACACGTGCCTCCTCTGCTCCTGTGTGTGCAGATACTTTCAGTGTGATATCTCCTGATGATTCCAGCTTCACCGGGCCACAGTGATGCTCTGAACGCTTTCATATTATTCTTTTTTTGTTAACATTATGTGTGTGTGTGTGTGTGTGTGTTTGAGAACAAACCAGTGAAAATGGAGCGCAGTGGATATTTGTATGATGTTCTTGTGTTTGTACATACTGTGTAGTGATTGTTTCTTTTTTTTTATATCTGAAAACTTCTTGCTCAAATGTTCCTAAATCTCTCAAATCTGACTTGATTCTGTCTAATTGCTGTTCTGTTAGTTATTAAAGGGACATCTAAACTGTCCAGCTCATGTTTCCAGCTCTCTGTTTTTCGGTCTCTTAAGTCCAATGAAACCCCGTGAGTAATCTTAACAATTGACATGGAGTTCGAAACCACAATTCCCAGTGTGCACATCTCTCTTCATCCGTGTGCAGAAAGCCTTCCTCCACCCCTCCTCCTCCCTAAACATCAGACGTGTTTGCACAGCCTACTGGAAACTCGTCAGAAACGCTGGAAGGAAAGGGAGCGCCATGCGGGGACACGGGGTTTTGTAAAGGCTGTGCAACGGAATCCATCGAGCCATTTGATGCGAGCTCCGAGACAAAGGAGCACTGAACGTGACCAGCGGCGCGCGGAGCGGAAAGAAGAAGCTTTCGGACACTCGTGGTCAGCGACGTCACCGCGTTTCTACTGTTTTCTTTTTCAAAGCGACAACCGAAAACTTCAGGAGACGTTTAAAAACGTTTTCTAAATTTTATTTTTGCTGCATCTCGACTGACTTGAATATCTCGGTCGCTGCTGGATCTTAAGCCTTTAGCAGTGGCTTTCCAAATATAGCCACTGTTAATGCCGGAGTCTCCTTGACGGAGCTGAGCGGTCCTAAATTGGATATTTCCAGCGCTGCCAAAGTTTATAATTAAATTCTCCGGTTATTTTTGAGTCATTACGCTGTTTCTTAACCGACACTTTGTTTTTATAATTTGCTAAACGCACACTTGAATCCGTTGGTGAGTTAATTTACCAGCTGTCGCTGTTCACATTTTTCTGCTTGTTAGTGTAAAAAAAAAACCCCGCTCTGTAGCCGATGACTGCTCTCTACAGAAGCCATTTTTAAGTCTTTGATGTACAGTCATTGAACACGAGAAGCTTAACCTGCTCTGGGCTGCAGCTTGCACCTGTGCACATACATTTGTAGCATTTTTAGTTTTCTCCCCTCTATTGTTCTCACAAACCCCAACAATGACTTTTTGTGCGTCTGGCTATGGGCGCGGTGGATGTGCCACGGCTCGGGTTTTCCTCGCCACCTATGTGGTGCTGCTGGCGTTGGCTGTTGGCTCGGCTGCAGCTGAGCAGGCCAAGCCGACCGGGGAGAGCCCACCGACGGTCACTCTCAGTACTCTGATCGCCGGAACCTGCCAGGAGATCCAGCGGTACGCGGAGTCCGTGGTGGGAAGCGGAGTGATCCGGTCAGCTGCTGAGGTAACGTTACAGAGAAGAGATGCACCAGTGGCTGATCGCAGCAGTGTCTCTTTCCGCCAGGAAGTGGCTTTAACCTCTCCTCTTTTTCTCAATTATTTAACATCCTAGTCTACTGGATGTTTGGTCTAACTTAATTACTGTTTGCTCTGATCTATAACTGTACCTGATCACTAATTTTCCACTCCAACCCTGTCATCTCTCTCCATCCATATCCTCACCCCTCGCACACATTCCTCTCCCCATGCCCCTCAACTTGTTAATCTCTCCCCTGATCCCCTCATCTTCTCTGCCCTCATTTCACGCCTTCTTATATCCATGCACCCCCTCACCCATGCATACACATTTCTGCCTCCCTGCTTCCACCCGGCTGTGGCTCCCTTTCCCCCAGCGTGCAGTGTTGTTTCTTGAATCATTGCTTGGTCAGGAGAACGTCTATGCAGTGGCCATGGTAAGAAACCTTCATGGGTGTCTCCATCTAGCCTGCCCTGACTTGGTCCTTTTAAAAACAGTCCTCTCTACTCACCTTAAAGTTAGTGCAGAGAGTAGGCGCATGACTGTAGTGGCGCTGTGGCTTTATCCGTGTTTCTATACAGTGGTAATTGCATGAAAGGCCACGATGCACTGTGAGCTTGTAGTGGTAAGCACTGGCACGCTGATAAGTAAGCTGACATGCTTTAACAGGGCTCAGGTGGTAGCTCTGACTTCAACATATAGAGTGTGTACATGATCTTTGGATGAAAAAAAAAACATTTTTTATGAGCCCTGGATTGAAATATAGCCTTATTCCATGTGAATGTGGTTTTATATTCTGTTTCCAATGAGAAAACACACTTTAATAGAAAACATAATTTAATATAACTAATCTAATAGGGATACAATTTAATCCTCAGGGTAAAAGTTAGACAAAGGATCTGCATACTGCTCTGAGATTTCCCAATAATGTAACAGAGCAACATTTCTTTTCAACAAGGTTGTTGACAGCATTGTCTGATAAAGTTGCGTTGTTAAATTTACTGGGAGCTGCCAGCACATTGTACAAATTCTTTTGTCTAACTTTTGCCTTCAGTTAGTTTTTTGATCCACCTGTAAAAGTATTTTGGATTATGAAGTAAATTAAAACTATAGTGTTGTTTAGGACTTTGTAATAATAGCTGAAAAATAATATACACAGCATTTCATGGCCCTTTTATGGGCTGCTTCACATCTTCTAAAAAGTCTGTGGCTATACCAGCCTGCCTTTATCCCTAAAGTTGGGCTTTGATCAAACCTCATTAAAACATTAAGTATGTAATTGGTGAGGAAGTTGAGCCTTATAATAGCCAACAGAGCCGTATTGAGTTTAAATACACTTGCTGAAATGGAGTGACAGATGCTTGACTCATGCTCTGACATACTGTACAGTTCACACGTATGTGCCAGTGTGTAGTGCAACAGGTGCGGATAAGATACTTGTCCAACCTACTGGGCTACCCTTGACCTTGCCTGATGAGGCTACCCTGTGTATGTTGTGTGATTTGTTTTTGGGGGGTTGTGAGCAGCAAAGACTGTACAGGAATAAAGAGAGGGACTCTCCAGCTGTCATTAGCATGCACAGCTGTTTGTCCAAGTCAAGAGTAACACACTTCTATCTTAAGGTGCAGCTAAGCAGCAGTACAATCTAAATGAGTTCTCTATTACAGCTGCAGTGAATATCACTCCTGTAGGTATAAATACCAATGAATTCTAATAAATTATACTCTATCCGCCTGTGCATTGGAGCCATGAGAATAAATATAGGTAGGCTGTGTTTCTGTCCACCTATCTGTATTGCTTATCTGCATGATTATTATTAGAATACTGCCTTTCTTGATTGTTATCTCGTATGATAAAGTCTCCACCCTCCCTCCACACACCACAGTTTTTCGAGATGGTGATCCGATTCTTTGCCGAAGGAGCTGCCAGCGGCCTGAACGTCATCGCTGTTTACGTCACAGAGATCCTCAGGGTCACAGGATTTGATGGTGGGTGTCACGAATGGATGTGTGCGACTGAGCTACGGACTGTCTGCTTAGGCTTTTTCCCTTCTGTATGTGGAGCTTTCTGCAAGTAGTTGAGTAAGAGAGTATCAGTGGCAATGAAAGTTTGAAGTGAAAATATGCTGATGTGCCTCTCCCTCCGGCAGTTTGTCAGCCGCTCCCTTTATCGTGTGAATGTTAACTCCTGTTACTTCCGGAGTAATAGACTGTCGTTAAGCCTTATTCTTCCAATGACACAATCCCTAAACTGAATCTCCTCCCTCCACAGTTGCTCTTACGTCGCCCCTCTTCACTCCAGAGGCCGTAGCCGCCATTGCCCAGTGGGGTCTGGTGGCCCTGATCGGCTACTGGGTGCTGACCATCGTTCTCCGTCTGCTGATTGGCGTGGTGAGGCGGGTGTTCTGGGTGGTGAGGAGCGTCTTGGCGCTCTGGCTTTTTGGACTGATCGTGACCGACAAGCTTGCCACTGCCGACATCACAGCGGTTCGACTGGGCGGCCTGGTGCTGGCATGCGTCCTGTTGACTCTGTTCACTTCTTGCTCTGAAAAGACTTGTGGAGTGGAACACCGGCTGAACACCCTGGAGGGCCGGGTGAAGGCAGTCGAGAAAAGTAGGAAAAGTGAATAGTGGCCGGATAGGGTGGAGGGAAAAAAGTTACAGATGGACAACGGTGATGGTAATTTCGGTTATGAAAACAGTAACATTGATGGTTTCTATATGTGTGTGTCAAACTATATGGGAAATAAAGTAACCTCTGGGATTTTTAAATCAGAAATGTTCTTTGTTTTACCTAAAGAAAATGGATAAATAATAAACTCATGGAACGTTTTTACTATAATACAAAACTAATTAAAGACACAAAGGTAGTAAAAGGCTGCAATAACGAGACCAGTGTGCACAGAGGAGTGAATACCACAAACCAACTGAATATGTTCTGTGTTGTCTCTTCAACAGTCGTATAATCGTGGCAAAATCTTACATAATTCTTTCATTAAAATGTGTTTACCGTGTTCACTATTTTAGTTTAGCGTGCCAGCATATTGATTAATTAACTCTAGACACTCTAGGATTGATTCTCTGGGCACTATTTAAATCTACCGAATGTCAATGCAAGCCATTTATTAGTTGAGATTATTATTTAGATTACTTTTGTCTGGGAAACTGGAACAATCCAGTATCAAGCTGTTATCTTTTTCTGTCTCAGTTTGAACTCCTCACAATCAACCAGCATCTCCGGGCTGACCTGTGCCCCGTTTACAGCCTGTTAAGTCCCCGTGTGCCGGGTTGGTTCCCTGCTGCGCATTCAGCCAGAAGACTTCTTGATCCTCCGAGTTCACATCGATGGTTGTCGTCCTCACTGCCACTCCAGCTGAGTACCACAACCTGACCTCGGTGCCAGAATAATCAGTCCTGCCTGCTCACTCTGCAGCAGTAAAACTCACTTTCCTCCTCCAAGATATCGGCCAGATATGAATCCAAAGTGAAACTGACTCGCAGGGTTGCCGCCTCACTGCATCAACACAAAGACATAGAGCTTATTCAAGACTAAAATTATTATTTGATGATCCTATTGTAAAAGTAAAATATCTAAATGAGAAGAATACACAGTTTGTGTAAATGGAGCCGTTTAATTTAAAGCTGCAATAATGAATATTATTAAATATATTGTGTAAATTATAATTTATAATTACAACTGATCAAATGACTGTGTGATGTGGTGGTTATATAATAGGGCTACTAGAACACATTTATTCGTGTTTCCAAGTGGAGCATATTCCACTGTCATCTACAGCATGGATGAGCAATGTGCGTTCATTGTCTGGAGGTTTCTTTCTGTAAACCGACTAAAGATTCTTCGTCTGAAACGTCATAATGGTCCAAAGATTATGAATAGTTCCAACACTAATAAGAGTTTGTCAGAGTCCCAGCTGTGAACGTGGGGTGTTATTAGTGTTCCTAGTGAGTGAAGCTCACCTTTCTTTGAAAGTTTTCATCTATTGTGAGGGGAAAATGAAACACCATACTAACTGTTAAAATTCAAATACTTCTCATAAAAAAGCAATCGGAGTGGACGAACATACTATATTGTTGTAAAAAGATCAGTAACGCTTATCTCAAAGCTAATTGCTAGCTTTGGTTAGTGAACAGCTAACTTCATTTGTTGACATTCAAGCCAATACGATGAGTAGAGTTAACACAGTTATAATTGATTGTGGTTATTAAAATAAAGTAAGTTTATGGTGATATTTCAATTCACATTTGTGTTTAAGCTGGAACATATTAAATGGTGGATAAAAAGGGGTTACAATGTATATGTTACAGGTTACAAAGAAAGGAAAAGATAAATAATTAGTGTATTAAAGCTAAAATACAAATTGTTATATATGGTGATTTATCTCATTGTAAGTTATTAATTATTATAATTATTGTGAATTCCTCGATTTAAAGGAGCATTTTTCTGTTTATTTGATATTATATATTATTTGATTAGAGCGGTATTTTTATATCACATTCTTGTTGACGTAAATTTGAAAAATAAAAGTATGGGTCAGTATTAATGGATCATTATTTGATTTTGTTCTTCTTTTCTCATGATTGGGGTCACAGGTTTATGTTTTGCTTATTCATAAGTATTTTCTAGATTTATGTTGCAGCATAGACAATAAGGCATTATTCCACTGCAGTCTTACTTATAGCACAAGTGTGTGGCAAACTTAGAAATACTTCAAGGATCACTGAGGGTAAATGTCCCGCACACAAACAGATTTATGTCTGTAGTGTTTCTCTTCGACACAAAAGGCTTTGTCAGATTCTGGCTTGTGCTCAGTCGAGCTTCCTCTGTGAACCAGTTTGTGTGGTGTGAAGGAATGTATCTGCTTGGATGAGCTTGTGTGGGGACATGTAATGGCGGTGAAGTGGTGTGACAGAATTACAAGTTAAAAACATGAAGACAGTAGAAAAAAATACAAACCAAACAGGTGAGTGTTATTAGATTTAATGCACGTAACACAAAGTCCAAATACACAACGATACATGCACAAGAACCTGTCTACACATACACACATGGCTCCAGAAAGTACTTGAATAAAATCATATTTACATATATATATACATATTTAAACCATTATAAACTATGGCATGCAATAGAAAACGCACAAATAATATTACAACTGACAACTAACTAAATTAAACTAAACAATTATTAAAGCTCCACATATGGCTCTAGAGTTGTTTAGTGGCTGACAAAATGGAGTCATGAAAGTAGCACATTGCAGTTGTAATACATTTAATTGTGTGTGTGTGTATGTGTGTGTAAAAGTCCCACATATATTTATTTATATAAGTAAAGCAAGACGGTACAATGTGGCATACAGTACATGCAGTGCAGTTGTTTTTATGCTGTGGAAAAGGCAACTGGGTCTTGTGATTCTTTTTATATTCATCCATACAATATAACTTCAACACACATGTTTGTGTGACTCACCTGATCAACTTAAATACAGTAATTATGTATCAATATTAGCTAACATCTACACCTCATTTGAAGTTAATTGTTATTCAGAATCCACACTAAACTACAAGGCAAGCATCACATATTACAAGTTTTTAACTGAACTTGAGCTGCAAGCTGAATTTCATTCCACAAATGTTCCAGTAACTCAAGTGCAATAAAGACTTGTTTTAAATACAGAGAACTTTGAAAAGATAAGACTACTTCATGTTTGGGTCTTCCCTGAAAATGTTCACAGTCAAGCTGGTCTGCAATAACTCATGTGACCCTGAAGGAAGCAGGAAGGTGGCAGCTATTAACTGAGTATCCCACTCTGACTATCTAGCAAGCTCTTAAAATGAGACTCATGAGGTAGGAAATCATTGTTAACAATGCAGGCTCTCTCAATTTAAAGAACATGAAAAGTTCTTCATCTTGTACAAAGAAAAACAAAAAAATAAAAAGGGCTAATTCAGATGCAAAATATGGACAATTTTGGGAAATGTTACTCCTTGATGAGAGTTAGATGAGGAGGGATGATTCATCTAACTCCTCTCATCTAACTCTAGAAACGGCTAGTGTGCAAATGATATCCACCGACCAGCATCACTAATTAAGATGTTATATCTTGTTGCTTTGATTTGGGTGTCGGTAATATTTTTGATATGAAGTGCCATTTATAAATGTTCTTGTGTATCAGTGTACCATGTCAACATTTAGATTAACATTAGGTTTACTCATAACACTGCATTGAAATTGAAATTTCCAAAACGATCATAAACAGCAACGTGCATTGCACAATTTCCAGAAAAATAAATTCTCCATTGTGATATAAGAGAGCACTACACAAGGCCGCTATCGTTATGAAGACATTCACACCTGAGTTGAAATCCTTAACTCTATTAACCTTCCACCAATCTTGTTTATCAGCTCTAAAGCCAACAAATTCATCAAAGAAGGCAACGAGTCCTGGCCAATCAGAGGCTTGGAATGCAGTTTGGGGAAAATAGTTATAATCTACCGTAAATAACAGGATTCGCAAATGTCAATGGCTGTGAAAGGTAATTTAGCATGTGGATATAAGGACACTTAAAAAAAGAAGAACATTTTGTACATTTTCTGCCAGTGGGCCATTGGTTCTGCTAAAGTTGCCTTCCCCTGGTTTAATCAGGTTTAAGCCAGCCACTGGTGAATATCAAAATTTACTAAAATGTCAAACTATTCCTTTAATGTCACACTAATGAGTGAGTTAACAAATTAAGTGTATCTTTAGAAATCAAGGCTCTCAGAGGAAGTTGAGTTTTTCTGAGGTATAAACATCACAGTGATTTGAGTCTGAACTGAGTGGGGGAGCAGAAGGAAAGGTCATCCCCTTCAATTCAAATGTTGGCTCAAGGTCAGAGTAGACAGGGACAGTTGGAGCGTCTGCTGAAGCGGAAACCTGGAGAAGAAAAAGACATGTCACAATGATCAATTGAAAAGCAGAAACACACACATTTTTTATTTTAAAGTACACAAGCACACAGAAGCATAAGCGTGCACCCATGCTCGACACAATACACCTTGCTGCCAAACGTTTCACATTACCATTTAATATATATATGCGGAGAAAACAGCAATGCACCAGCAAAAGCAGGGAAGACTCCTAGCTCATAAACGTGGATGGAAATAATACAGGTTTCAAGGTTTTAGGAAATATTGTCTTTGCAAATGTGAATCGAGGAAGGAAGGCCAAACATGTTCATTCAAAGAAACACTGACAAGCACAAACAACACATTGGAGAGATACTAAAAAAATCCAATATGGTTTGTAAATAGTAATGTTGAGAAATAAGTATTTTTTACCTCAGAATAAGCTGGTGGCAAATTCACAGAAGGATGATTGTGTACCTACAGAGTGAAGCAACACATGATATATTAGTTGTGAAGGGGCAAGAGCATAAACAGAGCTCCAGTGTTGAGCCAACCAGATAAAGGTTCTCTCCATGAAATGCAAATACAACAGCACTTTAATTGATCAAGTATTTTTTACCTCAGAATAAGCTGGTGGCAAATTCACAGAGGGATGATCGTGTAACTACAGAGTGAAGCAACACATGATATATTAGTTGTGAAGGGGCAAGATCATAAACAGAGCTCCAGTGTTGAGCCAACCAGATAAAGGTTCTCTCTATGAACTGCAGCACACACTAACCAGCGGGCCAGCCAGAGTATAAGACGGCTGAGCGGGGTCGTGTGTGCCAGAGGGCTGATCGTTTGGGCCTGACCTCGCTCCAACAAGCTCGCTGTCATACTGCGGTTTGAATATAACAGAAACACAATGGGTAATTATGTCATCAACAGCAGGACCTTGTACACACCGGTAAGGTAGCCTTACCACTTGGTATTGAGCATCTGGTTCAGCAGCAGCCGTCTCAGATCTGTCCTCTTTGCTTTTGCTCTTCCCACAGCAGCAGCACTTCACGCAATAGCAGAACAGTGAGGAGAGGAAAATGCCAAACCCAATACCGATACGAGAAGACTCAAACGGTAGTGCTGAAACAATCAGTCAATTAGTTGATGTTGTAGAATTAGTGAAACACTGTCATCTGGCACTTATAAAAACACACAGGTTACTTACACTCCATTTCCAGTGACACCACTAAGGCTCTGTTGTCATTCTGATCTCTGATCTCATAGCGTCCGTTGCATGACATCTGGAGGTCCGCTTTTGCAATCCCACATGGCTTTAACAGATAGAACGCTACGCAATCAAGTTCATCAAAGCGCTCCTCCAGCCTGCCTTGATGAACTATGTTAATCGTCAAATCTCTCGACTGACTGTCGCTTTTTGGGAAGAAGTAAATGTTGCAGGACTTTGGGTTCAGATTCAAAGTGAAGTTGAAGCGGTCACCAGGTTTCCGTCCAATGGTCCTTGTGATTTCTGGAAGACAGGACGCACAAGACCGCAAAGGTTACAGTCCAGCCCCGTTTCTAGTTTTGTCTTTCACATAGCATGGCAGCTGGGATCAGCTTAAAGGAATAATCAATCGTACATTTGGTTAATTAGCTTTCTTGCTGAGTTAAATCAGACGATTGTGGTAGTTTCCCGTCTTTGTGCTATGCCAAGCTGAGCATTCAGCTCTTATATTTTCACGTTTACTGTAAAGATATGAGCATGTTATCTATCTTTTCATTCAACTGTCAGCAAAAATTCCAATAACCAAAATTCCCAAAATATGGGTATATTCCTTAAAACTCATGTCACTATGAATTTCAACGATGACACGTTTTGCCCATATGGTCACATGATGTTTGCAGGTTTGAATATCATATCATATTCAATATAATCATGTTGTGCTTGGCAAGATACTTTTGACACCCCTATTTTGTAAAACTCCTCAGCAGCACCGGGGATCGAACCACCAACCCGCTGAGTTTGTCCATTGGTCCCTTTACACAAAAATGTTTGAGTGGTGAACATTGGAGCCAATAAGTTAACTACAATTCATTTAGACCAAAAGCCAAAGCAGTCTAATTGGTCAGACTGGTCGGTATGTGAGCATATGAATGAACAGCAGATTATTCTTCAGCAATGGTTTCTAACGACTTTCTGATGCTTTTCAACTGGATCAGGGTGAATTCAAAGTGGCCGCAGTCGCTATACTCTGCAAAGGAGACAACTAGAAAAGCTATTTGAAGTAAGTTGACAAGTTGATTCTGAAGTATTATTACTTCATTAAATATCAAGTTTTGTATGACAAAGTGACCATTCAAAAACACACAGGTTACTTACGCTTCATTTCCAGAGACACCACTAAGGCTGTGTTGTCATTCTGATCTCTGATCTCATAGCGTCCGTTGCATGACATCTGGAGGTCCTTATTTGAAATCCCACATGGCTCTAACAGATCGAACCCTACGCAATCCAATTCACCCAAACCTTCTTGCAGCCTGCCTTGACGAACAATCTCATTCTTCAACTTTCTAGGCTGACGGTTGCTTTCTGGGAAGAAGTAAATGTTGCACGAGTTGGGTTCCAGATTAAAATATACGCTGAGGCGGTCACCAGGTTTCTTTTCATAGGTCTTTGTGAATGCTGAAAGACAAAAAAAGAGTATATGAAAGTGATACCACAAAATCTTTGAGTATCAAACTCTGCTCAAGTTTAGTCTTTTGAATATATATATATATATATATATATATATATATATATATATATATATATCCACTTATATATAAGGTCCACTGATATATACTATATATATATATATATATATAGTATATATCAGTGGACCTTCAGTGGGGAATATGAAGCTCCCGCTAACTAATGGTTATCTTAGTTTAGCAGGAAAACTGGAAACAGGGAAACGGCTGGCCTAGCTCTGTCCAAAGGTTCCAACAACAGCCACCGAGTCTGGCCCACAACTTAAACTCGCAGCCTGTCAGTACAGATTTTGTTTACTTTTCATCCTGTTTCCATTTGGTGTGCTAAGCTAAGCAGCTCCTATGTCGCCATGTTTACTGTATAGACATGAGTTATCAATATTTTCATCAAACTCTCAGGAAGAAAGTGAATAATCAAATTCTCCAAAATGTGAAACTGTTCCTTTAAATTGATTTCAGTTCCTTTTATTTCAATGATGCTTTGTTTTCATCCACATGTTCACATATGTTCCAAAGTATTTACTTTAAATGAGGTCCTCCAAATGTCAATAACTGTGTCAAAAAAAGCCTTATTTAGCTTCTTGACAATTGGTTAATACCATGTTGAGTATAAACACTTCAAGAAAGTGAAGCACTATCTTCTTTTCAGCTTGACCTTTGTGTGACCTGATAAACACAGTATTATATTGACCCAGATGGCCATGCAACCATAATATTATATTAACTGAGAGTCAATTTAATATTACGCTTGCTTAAAATGCTTGAACCCAAATGAGTAAGAAAAGAGTGTGACAGCCACAATATCTTGACAAAAAGAAGTGCTAGGATGGAAAATGAAATAGATTGAGAGTAAAGAAGATTCTTCACCTTTTACTTCAAGTGTGTAGGTGGACAGTTCCTTCCGATCTGCGTCTCTCATTATGTAGCGACCACTGTCTTTCTGATTTAAATGATATATCGCAAAGTAGCTCCCCGTCATTACATACTTTTTGTCCATTATGACTACACGGTCACCCTGTTTCCACAAAGTCGTCACGTTTGAGTTGTACTTCGGGCTGAATTCAATGAACTCCGACTTTAAGCGTAATCGAATGTAATGTGTGTTTCCATACTCATTCTCTTGATAATTGCCATGTGAGAGGCCTGGGGAGAAAAAGTTCAAAAGAAACATTGTGAATGTACCAGATAACTTTTTTAAATTATTTGAACATGCATATATATTTAAGAATTGTACTTGTTGTTGACTACCATACATTAAAATGTAAAATAATTGAGCAACACACCTGGACATATAGAATACAGGTTTGTGATACTAACTATATGTATATAGTTTATATACATATTGAATATCAGTATGTGATACTAACTATATATATATAGTGTATATACATAATGAATATCAGTATGTGATACTAACTATATGTATATAGTTTATATACATATTGAATATCAGTATGTGATACTAACTATATATATATAGTTTATATACATATTGAATATCAGTATGTGATACTAACTATATGTATATAGTTTATATACATATTGAATATCAGTATGTGATACTAACTATATGTATATAGTTTATATACATATAGAATATCAGTATGTGATACTAACTATATGCATATAGTCACTCTATCGTCACATTTTACTTCCGTATAAAGTAACAAAATAACTAAAAGAAAAAACAACTTGTTACATTTACTATGTGTCCTGCATTCAACATTCTTCTTGAGTAAAAGTACAAGGGTACTTTAAGCTAAAAGTATAAGCTAGTTAGTGTTAAATTATGAACTCTAAAGATATTATAACCACAGACATATTACTTCCTTACTGCTGACTCAAGTACTCGGTAGAAACGAGCTATACTCTTTAAAGCAGTCTCGCTAAAGTACGAATAAACAAACAATAAACGCAACGTTACTCACCCGTACCAACAAGGGCAGCCAGCAACAACAACACTACCATTATCCACCGTGTTTTACAACACGAGACCGTCTTGGGGCCAGTTTATAGTTAATCAAGATGACAAACACTTCAGTATGTTCGCAACACTGAGCCAGGGGGTGTACAATGCACACATTCCGCACTACACTGTTATTATTACGGCTTCAGGAGAGTAACCTTCCGCAGGTCTTGGTCTCCATTGCCCGGGACGAGAAAGAAAGGGCGTGTCAATGGATGCACTCGTGTTGCGTTTATGTATCGTCGGACATCCTTCTTGCGTTTAGCGTGAACGTTTCCGACTGAGTTCAAATGTCTTTCGAATGTCTAATTCCCACATAAACGCATTCAGGTATATCACTTTTTAAGGCACGCCTGGGTCTGGCCCATGACCACTTTTAAGTTAAAAGTGATCAACAAAATCTTAAAATGTATTCTAAAACCATACTAACTAAATGGTGTAGTTGCCATGGTACACTGGTTCAGAAAATTGTGTCTCAGAGTACATTTTATATTACATTGCAATCATCCGGTATTGCAGCTAACCTCTGGGGTTGTATTCAGTCCAGTGAGACAGTTTATTTAGAAAACGTCATTTAAAAAACATATGTATTTCAAATATACATATTTTACATTGATGGCTAATGACCAAGGCTGCAAAGCCACAGCTGAAAGGAAAAAGCTCCAGCTTACACAAAATGTACAAATATTCACGAAAGAATACAGAGTGTAACAGTTTCCGGTATATATTTTTTTACAAACCATAACACTAATACAAATATCACATATCATTTGTCAAAATGTTATGATAAAGGCCATACAGATAGGTTGATATATATATGGCTGAATTGGCACATAACTGCTAAAAGTAGCTTTAATTGCTGTGTGGTGTTCTGATCACAGTCATCATTGTAACATTTCTCTTATATTTGTTATATTTTGCAGCAGGAGAAAGTGTACACTATGCATTCCTTATATAACCTGAGTTTAAAACACATTACTATTACAGTTCACACAGATATCCTGATTATAGCTGTTCACTCTACAATAACTACATTATGGAGCTAGAATTAGTTAGTTTCATTCTTAAATTGATTTATGTCTTTGTATAATGCCTGCTTAGTTATTAAGAGTAACTGAACTGCCACATACTTATTTGATCACATTGCATTTCTGTTTGGATTTATATTGCAAGAAAGAGAATACCCCCACACTTTAACCTACGATAAGTCTGGTCCTGTGTTAACATTGTGAGAATGATATCTTGTTTCTCTACATGATCCTTATCACCACGTCTTTTGAGGTTTGCAGGAACTTCATTTTTCATGTGTGTTTTATCACACAGTCCTACGAAGGACTGAAATGGCTGTTCCTGCTAGTCCCAAAGTTCAATGCTGGATTCAACAATGCATCACTTGAGTTTTTGTTGTGCTCCTTACAGAAAGTTGAGTTTATCTGAGGTATAAACATCACAGAAAGTTGAGCCTGAACTGAGGGGGAGAGCAGATAGTCCTTTCAGATCAAACGTTGGCTCAGGGTCTGAGGACAGACAATCAGAGCTGAGTAACAGAGTTGGACCGACCCCCTGCCCGCCGAGAGGACCAACCTGGAGAGAGAAGGGGAAAAAAGAATAAGGAACATGTGGGTTTTAATGAAAACAGTATCAATAAGCGTGATGAGTCAAAAATCTATCTAAGAATGAAGTCCCTTATTTGTTAAGCTAATAACGTACATTACATGCATTTATAGTGAATTTTGTATGTTTGTGTGTACCTCAGGCGGAGGTGGGTTCACATCTATATTCACTGGGTTGTACCCCTATAAGGTAAAACACATGCAAGTCAGAAGGATTAGAACATATTGCAGGAATATCATAATACTATGGGGCATGGAAAGAATAATATTGTTAGCATGGATTAAATGTGTTATGCTCTGGGCTACAACTTGAGTTCTATATTTTCCGTCTATATGTGTATACATTGAGGCAAATTAGCACCATTTTAAGTATGTAGAATTAGCTATCAGCAGTTCCTGTTTGAAATGTCCCCATGAATGTACAAACTATCAATAAATTAGTTTGAAATTGAACAAAACATTAAAAAAAAGTTTTCTTTACTGTGATTTCTTATTGGATCTTCACAATGATCATAATGATTTGAGCTAATGATATCCTCGGAAAGTACAAGTTTCACTAAGCCCATTAATTTGTGTATCATCTATGTGTCTATCAAAGGATAGGTTCACAATTAAAACAATAGACTGGTGCCCATAAGAACAATGCAACCTGTTTTACTAGCTGTAATCACTCATCCTGGTCATACTGGCCAGCTAGAGTCCCCTTCTTAATGTGAAACCCATTTAAGCGATCGGCGACAAAATATTCCAACCTTACAATCCTTTTTAACAAAACGTCCTTCTCGCCTTACTGTCCCTGACCGCTCAGGAAGAAGCACTGTCCAGGGAAATATAATAAGGGAATTTGGTCCTTAAAAAGCAGAAACTTTGAAAGATACCAACCTGATTTGATAAACTCAGACTTTAGATATATGTTGGCATGTATTTTTGACTATGGGTTGTGTCCCCCATCATTTACATTATAAGCACAACAAGAATGGATTTCTTAACGGGCAGTATGAACAGGAAAAATTGTTACAGCAAGAAACCTTTTTTTCAAATACATGGGCATTTGAATATTGTTTTAGACTTGGGCCAAATCAGTGGATCAAACTACAATAACTAACTTGTTGTTTTCAGAACACTGGCATGCCTTCTACCTCACACGGTGTCTGTCCGCCCACACCACCCACCACAACTCTCTCGTAACCTCGTAGTTTGAAAACATTTGTACAACACTTACCAAGGGGTCAAGCGAGATAGTTGTACGTTCTCTAGAAACTAGGGAATTCATTGAGAAATGAGTAGAGTGCTCTAGAGCAGGTGCAGCAGAGTACCTTGGGCCCTCAGGTTGATTTGTATCCTGCAATTGAACGGAGGATATTGAAATAAAAATAGCAATACATATAACAACCAGTTGGTCTAATTGAGCAGGTACTTACATGGTAATACACAGCAGGTGTGGCTGCAGTCTGAGGAGCAGACTCGGCCCCCTTAGAGGAGCTCTTTTTACAACAGCACTTCCTCACACAGCAACAGCAGGCAATCACAGCAAAGATGCTCCCGACAATAATACCAACATAAACAATTGTTGTTGCACCTGATTTTGTAAGGGTAGAAGAAAGGGGCGGGGGTTATGTTCATTTGAATCATCAGTTAATATGTTTTTTGTTTTTTTTAATAAAATAATGTTCTGTTGCTCACCCGGTTCTACCAACAGAATCGCAGTCTGGGCCAGGTTGCCTTGTGGGTCCCTAAACTCAAAGGTGCCAGAGTCTATGATTTCCAAATGGTCAATCTGGAAGCCACCAGACACAACCCCTATCCTCTCTGTGAAAGGTAGTGAGGACCATTCATCTTCTGTTAGCAGATTGCTGTCAAGGATCAATCTTTGTTTTTCCTTTCCCCCCTCAGGTATAAAATCCACTGTCCACAGGGTAGGACCTGCAGGATATTTGAAGATGAACTGTTCATTCACCTTTTTAATATATTGTAATTGGCGGTCTGCAAGTGATGAAGAGTATAGTGTAAGAACATTATATTAGAGACGCAGCAGTCTAAAAGCTCACATGCAGATTCATTTTCCTAACATCACCTCTGACTTCGAGCAGTATCCTAGACAGCAAAGTGTTGTCTTTTGCTCTGAAGGCGTAGTGGCCCATGTCTGCTTGTTTGAGATTCTTAATCTGCCAGTCATTACGCCTAATCAGCACTCTGTCTCCCTTATTGGTCTGAGGGTCGGTGCGATTCCACAAGACCTTTGACTTGTCCACATTGTGAAGGGGAGTGAACTCCAGGAATTCAGCTTGTCTAGGAACATCAAAAAAGTAGTTGTTCCCATAATACCGCACTTCCTTGAATGCACAATCTGAAAATGCATATACAGAAAGATTTATAGCAAAAACCTAATAGAAATAATTGTTTTCACAAAGGTTTTCTGATGGAAAGGGCCTTTAAATATACAAGATAGTGTAACATTCTCACCTTTGATTGTCAGTTTGAGAACATTTCCATTTGAGAAGGAAAACGTTCCGTTATCCTTTTCTGTCAAATCTCTGAATTGAACTGAGCCAATCTGGACTTTGAGGCGTGGGTGCTTTGCCTGAATCAGTGGACAACACAAATACAAAATGTACTCAGGACAGAGTAGATTCTGTTCACTCAAAACCTAATTTGGTCTGACTTTTGTCATGCTCCAGATCTTGGATATCATAACAATACTGGTGATAGTGTTAATTAAAGATGCTCACCTCCCCCTTATCCATCACTAGCTGCCTGTGTCCCCCATTACTTGGAGTGAAGTACAACTGTCCATTGAAAAGAGGTGGTGTATGGTAAAGTGGAAAAGTCAAACTTGTGCCATAACACTTTTCTTCATACATAACTTCAGAAAATGAACCTTCAATCAGAAAAATAGTGAAAAAGATGAGAGGGAATATTAAGAAAAGTAAATTTCAAAACATCTGAGGACATGTGAATAACATACTTTAATTAAGCAACTTAATTAAATTTGAAACCACAGAAAAATGTGTTAATTATTTTGTATATATATATATATATATACATATAAATGTAATAATAGCTGCAGATACATTTTTGCATGTTCTGTTGGTTCCAGTGCCCACAAGATAAACAATACAATATCATAACATAAAATAAGCCAAAATGTACCAAAATGTAGAAGGGCTGTATAAATTAATACAATTTAAATAAAGATTTAAAGTAAACGTAAAGAAGGCTCAGAATCGGAATATGTGTTTTATAAACTTTTACTGAATTATTTCAATTTAATTTAACTTTTTCTGCTCTTTGATTAAATACAAGATGCAGTACTTAATAGCTAAAAATAAAATCCTACAGATATAAATAAAAACATCTGCACCAAGTAATATTTGAAAAAATGGAGAGAGGGAGCAGTGGTGACAGTTGTTTTCTGTTTGATTTGATCTCATTGCAAACATGAATTCAGCAGCCCATGATACAACGTATACTCCACATATATTCACAGAACATACTGGGAACATATTTCACACTGCAGTTCAGGGATGGTTGTAAACCTTTCAGCACCGATAACTCCTTAGAATTTTGGATTAGAGCTCTCAAATTTTGACACCACAATTAATGTTTCTAACTTCTCCAATCTATCACATAATTCATTAAATTATGTCAAATCCTAGTACTCCCAATCAGCCCCACTGGGGTAAAATGTAACAATGAGGGTGAAGAATTAAAAATGTTGACCACACCGCAACTTTGTCAAGTGGGTCGCAAATGAACTGTTGCTGATACAATAAAAACTTTACACGAAGAATGTATTCTCTGTACGCCAATAGAAATGTGTAGCCTATCTATATGTGTATCATGGGGCGAGTTGTATATTGTTTTAAAGCGTCACAACCATGTTACCTGTCAGCAGTCGTTTAGTTGTAGTAGCATGGTGGTTTGAAATAAGCTTGGATGAAATACTTCACATTTCACCTAAGAGACTACTCTCTAGTCTAATACAAGTTACATAATTAAGTTAACATTTAGATTTTACGTAATTCCACATATTAAAAAAAAACGAATCAAAACACACACTTGGTCCAATAGATTATTTTCATACATGAAAATCACTGTTTTGGCTGTGAAATAAAAGTTGTGTAATTTCATATGTAAGGTAATTTCTTTATGGTGAAAATGGCGCTGCTACACTAAAGTTTCTCTACACTACTGCCCTCACATAGAAGATGCCGAGATCTCACCTATGGGAAAATATAACAATGCAAGTCAACATGCACGTAGTTAAAACCTGTATCGCAGCATGTTTTTTCCTGTGAGGTTGTGTCAATGATACTCACCACCGAACAACACGAAGGCAACAGCCGCGCACAACAATAACATGTCCTGCAGAGAGGAGACGTTTACTGGCACATGTACACTTTTAATACGGCCACTGCGTTTCTCTAAACCAGAAATGAGAGCACAAAACTGAACATCAAGCACAGCATCTGAGCAACGTTCAGGCAAGATGACGTCTACTCACTGCAAAGTAGTTTCCTTCTGTGTTACGGTCAAGTTTGCGTGTTAGAAGAAATCTGTATTGGGCGAGGCTTCTTTCACACTCTGTTTGCGTCATATTCTGCGCAATACGCAAACTGCGCACATACAGAATACAGGAGGTGGTGGGCTCGTTCTACACATGTTTTAAGGGTCAATGTATTATGATCAATGTGTATGTTGTAGTTGGTTGAGATTGAGCTAATTAGGTTTGGTAGTTTGATCCATAAAAACACATACTATTGTATGAACGTATCATATTTCTGTGTGTTAATCTTTTTAATTTAAAATATTCTATAACTGTCGAATACATGTTCAAGTACTGTAAGTGGCATTGAATGAATACATCAAAATCATTTACATTCAAGTTAAGTACAAGATCTCCGATTATGAATTCAGTGCAATTTTAACTGCCGAAAAGTAATAATAAGTAGTAGTAAAGTAATAGTCCAATAAAAGTGAGCATACGTCCTTGTGGTTTTGTAAATTCTTGAGAAACGTTTCAGACGTGACGTTGTCACACAGCCCGTCAGAAGGATCCCACGTTGTTTCTGGGAACTTTCTTACGCTAATAGCGCATTTATACCCAGGACCTGGAAAACGTAACGAAACATGTGACGCATCTTGCGTAGGAGCTGCAGAGAATACAGCATACCATCGCCATAAATAAAAGAAGTGGACCAATGCTCATGCGCGCTCTGCAGAGGACGTTGTTATCCTCTTATCCACATTGACATAACCATTCACAAATATCCAGCGGTGGATTCCTTCTTCACACACCCTCCAGGTGAGTTCAGATGCGTCACAGACGATGTGATCATGTGTATGTTTATCAATAACTGGCGGCCTGATGGTCCGCTACATCGCTGTAAATGTTGTCCATCGGTTGGGAAACATGTTGGACACCTGAGTGGACATGCAGACAGCAGACGGCGTCATGGATCACTGTGACAATATTGATTTGAGCTATCGTTGGATGTATGTATTGCTCTGCAGATGTCTTTGAGCTCTCCCTCGTGTAGCTTGTTGAGCGATGATGTACCGCGGCTCATTTTCAGAGGAGAGTGAATGACAATCACTGCCCACTGTGCTTGTTGATAAAACAATCTTGGTCTGTCTTGACAGGTGAAGATGTCCTCGTGTGTTCTGCTCACTGTCCTTTTTGCCCTTCCTCTGGCTCTGGGTAAGTTCATGGATATCATTTTGGTGCACTTTTAATAAGACACCCTTTTTTTATACCATTCAAATAACTGCTTAAATAATTGGTAACTGATAATTTCCTAATGCTTTATATATCACCTTCATAAGTCACTCCTAAGAAGAAAATAATTCCACAAGTCTCTTTGACTGGTGTAAAGCCTTTTTTTATGTGGTAACCCATCAACTGCATTGTTTTCCCTATTTTGATAAAACGTACAGTTTCTGTATGCAAATGTTAATGTAGTCATAGAGTTACATATTTCTCACTTTCTAAGAAGAGTAACGCACAGCTCTTTTTCAGGAAGTCAAATGTCAAACAGTCCATTTGATGGTCTGTATTTTCCACAAACACAATTAGGGGAAAATAAGTGGTATTCTAGATTTGGTTAATAAACTCCATTGATTAACACCTGATTGCTTCTTTTGTTTAGGTTGTTTTGGGGAAATACATTGCTCTTTGGTTAGACAGAAGTTTAGTGTGTAATTGTGCATTTAAATAATTAAAACGTGTCACACTGGAGGTGGATAATCACCACAGCATAGCAAACCAAAATAAATTCTTATTAATGACATAGACGAAATCTATACAGTATTAGAAGTAGTAATAATAATGATGATACCTTATTTGTAAAGCACGTTCCTTAACAACATTACAAAGTGCTTTACATGTAAGAGGAAAAAGCTCATAATAAAGGCAAACAACAAGATCATGAAACACAGGAGATTGAAAAGTTAAAACTGGGAAGGATATAAAATAGCAATGATGGAAAGGTAAAACTATGTAAAATATGCATAACAGCTTTCTTTTAAATTAATATTTTAAGACATATCCTGTCTAATCAGAGTATAGAGTCTTTAATAAAACAAGGACAGCCTGATCATGTCTGTTAGATACCAGAAGGTTGTTGGTGACTTTAACAAGAAGTGACTCTGCTACTGCGACCTCTAAAATCTGGCTGAAAATAATTCCATTATTCATCAAACGTCAGCTCAGTCATTCATTACTGCACAGTTTAAAAACCCATAACAAATCCAACTGTAAACTAATATAAAGTGGTACCATAACCTCAGTAATATTCCAATTGTATGTGAGGGCTAAGCATTGTATTGAAGAGGATGACTAGTAATCAGATTAATTCTGCTCTCCACACAGGATGGGTTGTACCAAGTGAGTCAAATGCATCACACCTCCTTCACATACAAAACATATTCTCTGAATAGGTTGCTGACTTTCTCTTCCACTACAGGTGAACGAGAAGAAGCCCAGATGTTGTGTGCTGGGATGGAATTCCGCCTGCCTGTGTACTCAACATCCAGAACGGTGACTTTTACACCGGACCCTGAGGGGCCGCGGCGCACCCTGCTGGACAAAACCATTGTGAGTGGAAGTGTGTTGATGCTTGTTTGATGCTTCTCTCTGTACCAGTTTCCAAAAGCAATTTATTGTACAACTGCAGGTAAAGGACCGGCGGTTTGAATGGACAAGAGATAAGATGCTCGTCCTGAGAGAAGTGACTCACAGTGATCAGGGACTTTATGCCATCAAACTGTTCTCTGGATTTACCTACGAGGCTGTTCGGTTGACTGTTTCAGGTACAAGAGTCTCCTCCTTTTCTCCAATCCCGTCTTTTGTCACCAATAAAACCATTACAAGAGGTTTAGAGGGGCAATGTCTCTTTGGTTGAACTGCTGACAACCTCAAAGACATCTGAAATGTAATAAATGGCATTAAAGAGATACTGCTTTGTAGTAAGGGGTCACAAGTTAACAATGTTATAATCTGCTTTAATATCTTTAACATTGTGTGTGTTTTTTTACGCAAAATCTCAATCTGAAAAGCAATCAGTAACTACAAGGGTCAATGTAGTTGAGTAAAAAGTAACTTCTGAAATGTAGAAAGTGGAAGTATATTAGCATACAAAAACTCAAGTATAGCACCTCACAATTGTACTTCGGAACAAAACATGATTAAATGTACTTAGACACTTTCAATAATGCTGAGCCTTTCTGCCGCTCGCTCATTCCTTCGTCCTGCTTCAGAATGCATCAAGTCCTACCACAGAAACTACGGAGATAAATATGAGCACAACATCCCTGAAAATGGCTCCCTACTGGAGTTTTCTCCTCGAGGTGCTCCACCGCAGGCCATGCCAGTTGTTCTGTGGAACCGGACGGACCCTGTGACCAGCGATGCAGGCCGTGGGCGGCTGCTGCGGGGAGGGAAGGTCTGGGTGGCCGAGAGAGTGACGCAAGCGGACCAAGGCAACTACACTGTGAGGGACAGCAAGGGGAAGGTCGTGTCCCACAGCACTCTCACTGTCCGCGGTGAGCAAAGATGGCAGGATGACTTTTAGGAAGCTGACTAATACATTTCTTTAGGGTCCTGTCATCTATAACATTTATATTTTATCTTTCCCTTTCCACCTGACACCTTCTCATACCGTCGCATTTCCATCCTTCTGCACCCCTGTCTATGTGTTCATCATCCTGGGTGCAGGGCACTCCTTCAATGTCACCCGCTTTACCAAGGAGTCTCTAAACCTGCCCCTGTTTCTTCCTGTCCCTCATGCCCACCTTATTTTTATCCCCACCCGTTACACTGACAAATCCTCCCTGGGCCCTTTTGACCCCAAACCCCCCCGTGGCCCAGTGCAGCTGATCCGCGAGGGCCATATAACGGACCACGACATGCGCTACAGGGGCCTCATCTCGCTGGCCAGGAACGGCACCATCAATGAGGTCATCATAATGAGGCTGACTTCAAGGCATGACGGGGTGTATGAAATCAGAGATGTGGTTGGCAACCTAGTATCCTCCACCTGGTTGCAGGTGATCGGTGAGTGACAGCATGTCTTTAAATGTGCTTTTGTTTTTATTCTGAATTTCTTTTTTATCTTTTGACATTTGTCCTTCTCTCTCCAGAAAAAGGAGTCAGATGGCGATCACTTCTCAAGTCCATCACTGTCCCTTCTGGCATGCTTGTGTCACTGGTTGGTTTCATTCTGTTCATGAAGCGATACCCAAACTGCAGCCTGTCGCAGATCATCGCTGGCCTCAGAACAAACCGCACGCCACGAGCCAACCCTCCAAGGGTTAACATCCAGGTGAGGAAATCAGGACAACCTGGTTAGTGGCTCTGCTGTTTAAGACAGCTGACAGGTAGGATAATTAATATGAGGGCTATACTTTTAGCCTCCTGTCACGTTATTAACATAAATCTGGTCTCTCTCTCTCATTATTATTATTATTTAGTAGGTTTTGTAATTTTATGAAAGATTGCCATCAAACACATAATTTATTTTACTTGATCTCAGTATGTTAGACATTGCAGTTCTTCAATACAGTTTAACATGTTAGTTTATCTTTTTGATTTGCAGCAGTCTCCATATTTTTCTGGTAATAGATACATTTAAAAATATCAAAACCCCCAAATACCCCCCTCTTCCTCCCCCAAGAAATATACCAGAGTTTGCATGTAGGTTGGGGGAGAATAAGTAGTGTTGGTTATTAGACCATGTAAACCATGTGGGGAGTTCATATGGAACAGATTAAATAATCATATGGCATTAACAGCCGTTACAGGACTCCACTGCTTTATAAATCAAGGCTTGTGGAGCTTTACTGCATTTGTGAATTAATCCATCTCTTTAAGCATCCATACTTTTTGAATCCATATCATAAACTGTGTAGTCTATGATCCATATGTTGTGTGAAGAAGGCTTGAATGCCTGTCCAGTGAAAATTCTTTATAAATGTGCTCGAAATCTGGATCAAGCAATCCGAGATCTTGTTTTTGCCAAAATGCTGAGGTTTATTGAAGCAGACAAACAAAAATATACAGACAAGCGTCAAATTAAAGAATAAACCTGGACAAAAATTAATGGAGATGGAAATAGACGGTGCTCTCTTTCACCATCATCAAAACTTTAGAGAGAGAATATTTATTAGAACACTCTTCACTCGTCCATTAGAGACCCACATACTTGAACAATCTGCGACATGGAGCATTAAAGCTGTTCTTATGTCTCCTGGTGGCCCATCGCCTCAATATGTCACTTTATGTTACTGTTTTCTGAATGTGTTACCCATGTGTACATCATATAATGTGATATGATTGAAAAGTTTAGCTATTACACCAAACGAAGCATGCAAGTTAGTTGCATAATATTAAGTCAGCTGTGAGCTATTCTCTTCCACCGCGTCATCAAATCAAGTAGCTGCGCTGACTTTTACATTTCTGTGTGTGGGTGTCTCTGCAGGATTACAGCCAGCCCAGCCCTCAACCCTCAGGCTACTACAGTCACTCTCAGCCTTCTGGAACGCCAAGGAAATTTACCCCAAGAGCCAGTCCTACTCATAATGTAAGGCTCATAAGCTGAACTAAATCAGTTAACATGTTTCGTGCCTTTGCTTAAAACTCTTCAATAGCATTGTGTATGTGTACATGTATCATATGTGCTTGAGTGCCGCTGCTTATATTTCTAGGATTACAGTCCAGTTGTGGTTGAAACTCCGAGAGCTGAGAATCAGGAAGCACACAGATTGGCAGCAACAAGCTCCCCTTGTCGTAATTCTACCACTGAGGTATTACCATATTCTAGTTGTGAGTATTTGTATATCACAGCCTAAAATGTTTTTTAAGCATGAGTCTTCGTTCCTTTCTAGCGGGACACACCTCACAACAATGAAGAAGAGAGAAGGATTTCCTTTTCGGTGCCTGGGGCTTCAGACTGCCTCCACTCCTCTGAGGACTGTGTTCAATTTCAGATAAAAAAAGATGGAGATAAAGGCAGGAGGAGCGCATCACAAGGTTACTTTTCCACACTGCCACTAGACAGGGACACCACTGAATCCTGCAGTGTTTACACTTCAGAGAAACTGAACTTCTTATAAAACAGAGAATTGGAGCTGAAGGAAGAAGAACGTGAAGGAACTACAGTTTTGGATTAGGAAGAGAAATACCCCACCCGTGCCTTTTGCATCATAGCCTAGTTTTAACAGTTTGGTATAATAATTGCATGTCATTTTTTTATGAAGCATGAGTTGAGCATTAGCCTTCCTGTCTCATAGTACACATTTCCTGACACTGATGATGGTGCTCCTGAAATCTCCTGCTGTTACCTACCTCCAGACCCTCAGGACCAGTATGATGTGCACTGTATTTGCTGAGTGTTGATACGAGTGTGTTTGTGATGTGATGTCTAGGGCTATGTAGAAAGAAGAGTTGTAATTCAAAAGTTTGCAAAAGGGAATTCTAAAGAACTGTACAGTAATAGAGCGTTTATTTATGTGTCTTTCTCCATCCACCATGCTAACCATTTCTAAATGCAACAACAATTAATTATCATGTTCAATGTCTGCTCAGCAGTTCAGTGATTTTTGCAGTGATACAGTGTATTTACCCTCAAGATAATTGTAGTAATAGATTTGTGAATTGTTACACCAAATATTGCAATAGCCTGTTAATCTATGAACGTTGTGTACAAGATATTATCTTATGACCAAATCTTTCTTTTGAGAAAAGAGATTGGGCTGCTGCTTGTGATATTTTAGACATTCAAAACATCATCTGTTAAACAATAAATATATCTTTAACACACATATTATATCACACTCCATCTAAATATGAATAAGAAAAGATTGTGTTATTGTTGATTAACCTGTAATTTCTTTTCATTATTTGTCATTAATTGAAAATGTCAGGAAGTCAACAAATGGCCATCAGCTCACAAAGCCCAAGGTGGTATGTTCAAATTGCAAAAACTACGATGTTGTTCTTATTTTAATAGAAACCGAAGAAAGCACGTCATACTCACAATTTACACAAATAAATGTCGTCTGTTAATCTTCTGTCCATCCACACATGCACCCGTTATTGGTGCATTGGTGAGAGCAGTGGTGTCTTTCCGCCGGTAGGGGACAGCGGAGCAGCTGTGAAGCTTCGCAGCCCTGCTGGAAGAAAGCGTAGAAGAAGAAGTCCGTTTGTAGCGGCAATGAAAGGACAGCGTGCCATTTCCAATTCGAGCAAAACATAAGGAAAGATTACTTTGGCGATAATAACTATCAAGGCGCAGTCCTAGCATCAATCGACTTACAGAAGAGACTATAAGGACTCTGTTTAAAAGATGTCGTTGGTTTGTTCAAGTAAGTAAAGTTGGATTCATTGATATGACGGAAGAAGTATAGGTTAGCTCGCCACCGCGCTAATGCTACTTGCTAATTTAGCTAACGGCCATGCAGTGCCGTCTTCTACTCGTGATACTCAATCCGCCCTGTCTGTGGTTGTGTTTTCGGCGGTATTGTGTGAGCTTTAAGCTGTTACTGCCTTTTATCCAGTCTCCAACGAGGTGCCAGAGCACCCGTGCGTGTCCCCGGTGTCCAGCCAGGTGTTCGAGCGGAGGCTGATCGAAAAGTACATCGCAGAGAATGGGACCGACCCGATGAACGGACAGCCGCTGTCTGAGGAGCAGCTCGTAGATATCAAAGGTAAAGCTACTCGGAGCCGCTGGAGAGTTGCACACGTTGCCGGTGTATTAGTTAATGCACCACCTAGCTAAAACTAATGCAGTTTAATCCCTCGGTATAACGGAGAGCTATTCAACTGCATTGCAAAATACCCCAAAAATGAATGAATGAACAAACTAAAGCAGTTTCAACCAAACCAACGTTATAGCCTTCATGAAGCTGCGTTAATTATAGTTGGGTGTACCTGATAACGTGACAACTGAGAGTTTAAAAAAAGTTATCAGTGATAATCTGATATTATTTGTAGTCTTTTTAGCCAATATTGTGAAATTGATGTACAATGCAGCAACTAATGCTTAGTTTCATTATCAATTAACTTTTCATTTGTAAAATGTCAGAAAATAATGAAGTGTCGTGTCACAATGTTTTTTTGGCCTAACGTGGATTTGTATTATAGTTCTTGTTTTTATCCAACTAGCACCATACACAGCATATTTACTGTAAAAAAAAAAAAAAAAATACATTTCTCACAACTGAGGTGCTGGACATCTTAAATATTTTACCTTTTTGCATGAAAAAGGTTCAATCAATTATCAACATAGTTGGTAAATTATTAGTTTGTCAATTGACCCATTGCTTGTTTGACCCATTGATTTAAACACAAACTTGTGCAAATATTAGATGTTGTACTTGCTTCAGTATGAGACACCTATTGTATAGTACTGTATGAAGTATCTTATCCTGCAGCAATTGTTATTGAAACCTCACAAATTACAATAAATAACCAACTTGATTTTTTTTAAATGAAACCACTTGTTATAAACACGAGTGACTTCTTTCTGTTTTAGTGTCCCATCCTATTAGACCAAAGGCTCCATCAGCAACAAGCATTCCTGCCATTCTCAAGTCACTTCAAGATGAATGGGTGAGTATTGTTAACTTTGAGGGGGTGGAACGGGAGAAATCCACAACAAAATATCGTCATACTGTAAATTGTACCCATGATGTCTGTTTTGAATCAACAGGTGACTTTCTTTTTTCCCCATGCCATTTTAACCAACATTCTTAATGGTAATTAGCCTGAAGTGAATCAAAATGTACCAATGTTTTAATAACAGTTTCTTTAGTAGACCACAGTGCCACTTTAGGAATTATTAGCCAAGTTGACTATTGCAAAAGAGTTTCCAATATGGTACAGAGGCCCTAAACAGACATGATACAAAAAATGTTTTATCTCGATCACAATGAATTATGTTGCAGAAAATGAGTGTTGCTTTCTCATGATAGTAGAAGGTGTGTGTGTGTGTGTGTGTGTGTGTGTGTGTGTGTGTGTGTGTGTGTGTGTGTGTGTGTGTGTGTGTGTGTGTGTGTGTGTGTGTGTGTGTGTGTGTGTGTGTGTGTGTGTGTGTGTGTGTGTGTGTGTGTGTGTGTGTGTGTGTGTGTGTGTGTGTGTGTGTGTGTGTGTGTGTGTGTGTGTGTGTGTGTGTGTGTGTGTGTGTGTGTGTGTGTGTGTGTGTGTGTGTGTGTGTGTGTGTGTGTGTGTGTGTGTGTGTGTGTGTGTGTGTGTGTGTGTGTGTGTGTGTGTGTGATATTTTAAAGTGTTTGCGTCTTGTCCGTTTTGGCTTTTTCTTCATCTTTTTCAATTTATAAAATATAGATTTTTAGACAATGAGAAGAGTTCCTTCATCCTGTTTCCTTTTTTTTCTGTTTTAGGACGCTGTTATGCTTCACAGCTTCACCCTGCGGCAACAGCTGCAGACTACTCGCCAAGAACTCTCCCACGCGCTTTACCAACATGATGCTGCCTGCAGAGTCATCGCTCGACTCACCAAAGAGGTCACTGCTGCGAGAGAAGGTGGGTTTACCGTGTCCTCTATTGTAGGACATAGCAAACACAAAGATCAGCTTTTAAGCGATCACCAAGTCGGTCCAGAGTCTGCCCCTCAAAAAAAAAAACACAAGCTCATAGATTATATTGTGGAAGCATTTTTTCCCTAATGGGTTCTGTTTTCTATTTGCAGCTCTTGCCACACTCAAACCCCAGGCTGGATTGGTCGCCCCTCAGGCACTCCCCGCCTCCCAGCCAGCTACAGCAGTGAGTGATTGAAATTTGTTTCAGTTGATAAAATGCTGAACATATTTTTGGGTCAAAATCCTTTGCCATATTTCCCCCTAACAATCTCTTTTGCTGCATCTCAGGGTTCTGGCGGAGAGCCCATGGAGATTAGTGAACAGGTGGGAATGACCCCGGAGATCATCCAAAAGGTAAGTTGTTTGTCCTTTTTATTTATTTACATGAAGAAGCATTTGGCTATGAGCTTTCTGTTTTCTTTAGCAGGTCTAAGATGTCTAAGATTTCAATATGCCTATTTTCTGTTTGCAGCTTCAAGACAAAGCTACTATCCTCACCACAGAAAGAAAGAAGGTATTGCTATTTCTTTTAGCTTATTTCTGCCCATTTCTCCTTTTTAATATCTAAATATTGTGTAAAGTTGATCTATCACAAGTTCATAATCGTGGTAATATGTACTCACACTTGTTTTCACTTCTTTGATGTATTTCTCCAGAGAGGAAAAACTGTTCCAGAGGAGCTCGTTAGAGCTGAGGATCTTAGCAAATACCGCCAAGTGGCCTCTCATGCTGTAAGTTGGGATTTATGTGTTTTTTAATTTGGATTACATTTTTTCTTTTAATCAGTTTTATTTACTTGATGAACATATTGTCAACAACAAATATCTTTGTTGCCCTCAGGGTCTTCATAGTGCCAGTGTCCCTGGTATTCTGTCTCTGGATCTGTGTCCCTCAGACACCAACAAAGTTCTCACCGGTACATTGATTTCATTCAGCTCCATCTTCCGTTTTTCCTTTTTTGTGATTTGTTGACACACTACGAGTCAATTGACGACTTTAACTTGATATCGATCCTCGTGTTCTTCAGGTGGAGCTGACAAGAACGTGGTGGTGTTTGACAAGAGCGAAGAACAGATTGTGGCAACACTTAAGGGTCACACCAAGAAGGTCACCTCTGTCATTTACCATCCATCCCAGGTAGCACTTTGTTTCAAACATCAACCGGTCAAATATTTCTCCAACAAACAAATTCTGTAACTGCACAAAGAACATTATTTGAATTGTTGTTGTTCTTACTTGTTGTTTTCTTCTTTTTCATCCCTCCCCCTCTAGTCTGTGGTTTTCTCTGCATCTCCAGACAGCACCATCCGTGTGTGGTCCGTCACCGGGGGAAACTGTGTCCAGGTGATTCGTGCCCACGAGGCAGGTGTCACCGGACTCTCCCTACATGCTACTGGAGACTACCTGCTCAGCTCCTCTGAGGATCAGGTGTGTACTGACAAACCTCAAGTTAAAATGTAACACTGAAATACAAGGGACACCTTCTCTGGTTACCCATACTAATGTTGTTCCTCTCTGTTCTGCAGTACTGGGCCTTTTCTGATATCCAGACTGGTCGAGTCCTCACCAAAGTTACTGATGAAAGTGCTGGCTGTGGTAAGTGCCTCAATGTAAACTATGTTGTGTTTGTGAATAGAAGTCCTCCTGTTCTGGATAATAATGGTTCTGTCTGCCCCCAACAGCTCTGACCTGTGCTCAGTTCCACCCTGATGGTCTCATTTTTGGCACTGGGACGGCTGATTCCCAAATCAAGATCTGGGATCTGAAAGAGCGAACCAATGTGGCCAACTTCCCAGGCCACTCTGGCCCTGTCACCTCCATTGCTTTTTCTGAGAATGGATATTATTTGGCTACAGGTTAGAACTACATTTTTACACTGTTGCAGCTTGATGTTCAAGTGTTCTACGTTGGGTTGCTCAGTTGCAGGAACATTTGGGATACCAAAAAATTGCTCCCCTCTCATTAACTTGCACACTGATCTACAATATGTTAAAGTGCAGTTTTATTTTTTGCTCCAAAGTTGCTCTTTAACTATATATTTAATTGTTTGCTCCAGGTGCCCAGGATAGCTCCCTGAAACTGTGGGATCTGAGGAAACTGAAGAACTTCAAGACCATCACTCTGGACAACAACTATGAGGTAAGGAGATGAAAAAACAATTAAATTGCAAGTATGAGCTTTGCAAGTACATTAAATTGATCACATACAGCCTGTGTGTGGATTTAACTGAGCATGTAATATATAGTCATGCACTATTTACACTGAGTTTAATCTTGTCTTCCTCTTTTGTCTAGGCTCTCATTTGTCTGTGCCTCTGAATCTCATTCCTTTTGTGTTTCCTTTATCTGTTTTAGGTGAAGTCCCTTGTGTTTGACCAGAGCGGAACCTACCTGGCTGTTGGCGGGTCTGACATACGTGTCTACATCTGCAAACAGTGGTCCGAGGTCCTCAACTTCACAAGTGAGTGGGAAAAATCATTTAAAATGTTAATCCATTATAGTATGCATGTCATGGTGTTTGCTCTGTGGAAGAAGCTGATTTTTGACCTTGCTTTTGCCTTTCTAATTGTAGACCATTCAGGATTGGTGACTGGAGTGGCCTTTGGAGAGAACGCTCAGTTCCTGACCTCTGCAGGAATGGACAGAAGTCTCAAATTTTACAGTTTGTAGAAAATGGTAAATTCAGAAGGAGAATAAAATGGTCCCTTTGTCTGAGCAGCCACTATTCTGAACACCGACCTGTAATTCTTTAGAAAAAGAAGAGAAAAAATCACAGCTAACTTTGCTTCCTTAGTGCGTTAGTCCTCGTGTCCAGAAATGACGAACATGAAATCGTCTGCTATATAAAACCACCGCAGCATGGTTAGGATAACATGTTTGTTGGCATTGTAAATCTGACATGTGAAATGAGATGCAAAGCCAGTAAAATGTTCTTGTCTGATTTGCCAGCAATTATGATTTTTCCGTAGTATTTTCTTTTGTGTGTATGTGGGGGGAGGTGGTATAAAGTTTTTTTTAATACAACTCCCAAAGTGTTGTAGTACACTGTTGAGAACAATAATTGGTGTGACAACAACCTGGTTCCCTTGTTATGTAGGCATTCATTACAGTATCTTTAGGGTAAAATAAAATGAACATGTGTGAGATTCATGTTACTCTGAAAAATGTAGTCTTGTTTAACCTCCAGTTTAATTTCCCGTTTCAATTTTTCCATTTGAACTTGTCATTTTCCAATTGTATATTTCTCAATACTTGCTATTTTACCTGTTGCAACTCTGCCCTTTTACAATAAAATAAAATATCTTTTGTATTGCCATTAATCTGTGTATCAGATCAAGACTCCTATGTGAGTCTGAATATATTCACTTTGCCTTCATTTACAGACATTTAAACAGGTCACACAAATTACAGCTGCTCAGTAAGTTCATATTATCCCATAGCTGCTTTATGATATTAATTTGTGGTCCATTGTTTTATGGTATTTTCTTATCCTGTATGGTTTAACTTCACTGCAAACTTATGACACAGGTTTTGTGCTCACCCTAATTGATTCTTCGATATGTGCTAGGATTTTGAAACTATCACAATGGTTTAAAAGCCAAACTTGGATCAGTAAGACACTAACACCAGTTTATTGTGGGAACTGGAAGCAACCTTATCATGCACGTGACTTTTCAAGGAAGTAGAACTGCACCTCACGTGTGCAGTTAACGAAATACATTTGTTTATATATTTAAACTTATTTTACAAGGGAGAATGACGATTTAAATGTATGAATCAATCATGAAGAGATTTAACCTTTATTGTGGAAAAAATTCCAATATGCATACAGAATTACTGAGGACAAGCATTTTTAAGGGTAATACCACGTGATCTGTCGTGTATTCTGGCACCAATTATGCTAATTATGTTTTTATTTGTAACCTAACGGATTGTCTCTGTCTCGGCAGGAAATTACTATATTTAGAGCCACAACGTGATTAATTAGTCATGTCACTCATGTCATTATGGTGTTGCTTTGCAACTATTGTTTATCAAACCAAACCCCACCCCACATGATATACTTTATCCAAGCGTGACAGAATAATATATATATAATGTATTATAATATAATTTTAACATTTCGCTGACGTCAGACGGTAATTTTTACCAAGTCTTCTCGTCTCGACCGTCCGGACCCCTCGTGGCCAAACGAGAGACTAACCGGCGGTCACGTGAGGCCGCAGTAACGTGACTTCCACAAACGGGAAGTGCGAGGACCGACCAATACAACTTCTGATAAACACTTCTGGTTTGGCTCTGCTGCCAGTCACCGGTCTGTCCGTCGGTTCGGGGCTGGGCCGCCTGAAGCACACAGACTCGAGTCCAGCGGATCCGGGAGGCAGGCAGGTGAGCAGCGGGGTTTCTGTGCTCATTTAAAGCGGTTTAATTATTCTTATCCGCCGCAGACGGACTGCCGCTATTATCAACACTTAGGTTAAGTCAGAGCCTTGTGCTACATGTATATTTCGTCGCGGAGTTTCCCCAGTCAATCACGAGGTTTCGTTTCACTTTTTAAAGTTACATTTTGTGTTACATGTGCCGTTCTTTCAGACCTGTTATCATGATATGCAACTAAAATAAGACGTATTGCCCTATTTATGATGAGTATTGAGACAAATATAGACTTATTATTTGTTTTAGGAAACGCCAAACTGTTTTTTATAAATAACGTTTCTTTGTGTAACGTTACTTGACTTGATGTGTTTGTAGTGGTCACTGTTGATTTAGGTAACACCCATTGTTCTTAAAAGTTATAGTCAGTTTCTAGGTACACCGAGCTAAAACAAAAACAGCTGCCCCGAAAAAACTAGACTAGCATTAATGCAACCTAATGTTAATTTAGGAGACTGTAGTTGTTGGTGCTGCTGTTGTATTTTGTCCACCCCATTTATATCAACTAGATCAGTCTAAATGCAACACGATACAACTCAACAGCACCACAAACTGCTGCCTCCAAAGGGACTGTATAACCTTCATAAAGGTCTTGTTTGTTGCATTCCTTTCAGCTTGGCTTATTTTATTAACTGGCAACCAAATTTATATTTCTATATGTAGCAATTTGTTTTATTCTTTCAACTGAAAAAAAATAGAAACATGTCATCATGCAAGACTGGAAATCCCGTCTGATCATGGCAGTCAGGAGACTTGATGTGTTCCTGTCTTTCAGTTTCCACTCATTAACTTGGTCACACAGTGGCTTTTATTGTCCAACTGAAAATATGTGCCCTGTGAGAATGACTTCCTCTCTCCGCTATACTTTCTCAAAAAGATCCCTCATTCCACTATAAACTGCTGTACTTGGCTACGTTTGACAATTGTTCTTAAAAAGAATATATAAATTTTGACTTTTTCCCCCTTGCAGGCAGTTATGGGCTCCATGTTTCGCAGTGAGGAGGTGTGCCTGGTGCAGCTCTTCCTTCAGTCGGGTTCGGCATACAATTGTGTCAGTGAGCTGGGAGAACTGGGCCTTGTTGAATTCAGAGATGTGAGTTAATTAAACTCTTGGTTCGTGATCTTGTGGTTAAACAATCAAAGTCCAATACAGAAGGAGGCCCCTTAGCCTCCTAAACTGCTGTTTGGGCCGGAATAATTGTCCATGTGTACCTACTTTGCTTTTAACATGCTTGACGTGCAAGCAACAGATTGTTTTCATGTGTTTTGGCTCATATTACAAGCATCTGATGATCATTACTCTTATGAGCTGAATGTGATTATCTCATGAAGTCCCTTTGGAATCCGCAGCTTTAGATAATAAGATGGTGAACTGACGGTTGTTTTGAGTCACTGTGAGACGGAGCAAATGACTGTCATCAGATGAACATGAATAACCTTGTTCCTCTCCCCTCTGCTCTGATGCTTCAGTTGAATCCCAATGTGAACGCCTTTCAGAGGAAGTTTGTCGGCGAGGTCAGGCGATGTGAGGAACTTGAGAAAACCTTTTGTAAGTATTGACTCATTGTTCCACCTATGTTTCCGTGCATATTCTTTTATTTGTTAAGTTTTGTTGAGATATTTCTTTCTGACCTTCTTTATCTGCCCTTCAGCCTTCTTGGAGCAGGAGATCAATCGCTCCCTGTCTCCTCCTTTGCACTGTCCCCTCCCTCCTCCATGCCCGACACCTCTGGCCCCTCAGCCTCGCGAGCTCATCACCGTAGAGGAGGAGTGCGAGAGGCTGACCAGAGAGCTCAAAGAGGTGAGTGCTTAAAACAAGGCTGAGATGATGAATACATTAGTTAAAAGCCTCTGTTGTCTCATTAGCATAATTTCAAAAGAGATTAAACTCATTGACCTGACAGATCTATTTTGTGTCTTACTAGGTGTCCCGGAACAGAGACAGCCTCCGGGCTCAGATGACCCAGCTCTGTCAGTACCAAGGAGTCCTGACCAGGACTCACTCGCTCACAGCCACACAGGTGGAGAAAACTATGTTTCTGCAGCAATTCTTGCGTTATGTATTACCATATCTTTTAAATATATAATCATTGTGCTGGTTTGAACAAACTGTCTGCAAACTAAAACCACAAATGAACTTTCTTTGGCTTCATCTCACAGGCACCACCACCTGTACTGGAAAGCCAAGGGCTGTTTGATAACCGCCAAGATATCCACCTCAGGTAGCTCTCATTTTATAAAATGTTTATGTGTTTTTATCTACATTGAATGTATTGACTGTCTCTGCATCGCCACTATCTCAGTTTTGTGGCAGGAGTGGTCCATCCGTGGAAGGTCCCTTCGTTTGAACGGTTATTATGGAGGGCATGTCGAGGTTATATCATTGTGGATTTCCGAGAAATGGAGGATCGACTCGAGCATCCTGACACGGTGGGAACTGGGAGACCGAGAGAAGGGCCCAGGGTTGAAAGTTAGATATACAAGTTATTTCTGTTCCAAGGATGCAGTAGTCTCTGATGCGTTTTCTTATGAGTGTTTTATCACAAATGTTTGCTTTCTCCTCGTTTGCAGGGGGAAATGGTACAATGGACAGTGTTTCTCATCTCCTATTGGGGAGATCAGATTGGACAGAAAGTCAAGAAGATATGTGATTGGTGGGTAAATTTGCGCATCAGTTTTATTTCTTTGTAAATGTCCACACTACAATAGTCGTTGAACCTGTTTAATGTCTTTTTGATTTTCCTTCCTCACAGCTTCCGCACACAGACATTTGCATACCCTGAGAGCACTGCTGACAGAGAGGAGATTCTCCAGGGACTTCAAGGCAGAATTGAAGATATCAAATCAGTAAGTGCGGTTTGTTGAACACTGGTAGAATCTCCAGCATCTTCCCTCTCTTTTTGACATGTCTGTATCTGAACCACTTGAAAATACTATAAAGCACACAGATAGCAGCAATGGAAAGTGTTTTTCTTCTCAGTTATTATTTAAAACTCCTCTCACTTCCCTTTTTACTTCAGGTGTTGTATCAAACTGAGTCCTTCCTGCAGCAGCTGCTGAATCAGGCGGTGGCTGTGCTGCCCCAGTGGAAGGTGCGTGTGCAGAAGTGCAAGGCGGTCCAGATGGTGCTGAATCTCTGCAGCCCCTCCGTCACAGACAAATGCCTGATCGCTGAGGCCTGGTGTCCCGTTGGCAAGTTGCCTGAACTGCAGAGCGCTCTGAGAGAGGGAGGGGTGAGTTGTAGACGAGGAGACTTGACATAAGTAAACCACCTAATTTCTCACTTTCTCCATTTTTTTCCTCTAACTCTCTTCTCCATCCTCAGAGGAAGAGTGGAAGTGGTGTTGACTCTTTCTACAACCGCCTGCCCTACTCCACCCCTCCACCGACCCTGTTTCCCATCAACTCTTTCACAGCTGGTTTCCAGAACATTGTTGATGCCTACGGAGTGGCCAGCTACCGAGAAGTCAATCCAGGTACGCCTGCACACCTCTAAAAAGTTTCTTCATTAATGCTTTGAAGCTAAAGAGTGTATTATAAGTCAAGTGTTTCTCCTCAATGCCTCTGCAGCGGTGTACACCATAATTACATTCCCCTTCCTGTTTGCTGTGATGTTTGGGGATGTGGGTCATGGGTTACTGATGACTCTGGCTGCCCTCTGGATGGTGCTTGAGGAAAAGGACCCCAAATTGAAGAAAAACAACAATGAGGTAATTCAGAGGACCACACACACACACACACACACACACACACACACACATCAACACAAGGATAAGACTTGGGTTTTTCAAATGGCAGAATGATGTTTTAATAGAGCTGAAACAGGTTTTCAACCTTGCATATTACATGAAATTAAATCGTTACCTGTGTTTCAGATCTGGAGGATGATGTTTGGAGGACGGTATCTGATTTTGCTGATGGGACTGTTCTCTATCTACACGGGTGCCATTTACAATGAGTGCTTCAGCAGAGGCCTCAGTCCCTTCAAGTCAGCGTGGGACGTCGGCCCGATGTTCAAGAAGAACATATGGAAGTGAGGACATTTCGTACCGTTTTTCTGTTTTCTCCAGCCTCCACACGCGTTGCTTCTTGTCCATCTTACTTAACCGTATCATTTCTTTCAGTGCATCAGTCCTCGCAGGGAACAAGTACTTGTCCATGGATCCTGTTGTGTCTGGTGTTTTCACCACCCCGTATCCATTCGGCATTGACCCGGTATGGCTGTCGCACTCATTTCTTTTTCATGCTGTCATCTTGTTTATCACAGCATCCTCATCCTCTCTTATTTGTGTCGTTGTCAGGTCTGGGGGATGTCCAACAACAAACTAACTTTCCTTAACTCGTACAAGATGAAGATGTCGGTCATCATCGGTGTCACTCACATGACTTTTGGAGTCTGCTTGTCATTTTTCAACTATTGGTATGCAAAGTTGTACTTATTTGGCGTGTGTGTTGTGAATACACTTCCACTTTTTGATTATTTTCATATTTGTGCTGGATTGCCTTGACATGACCCTGCTTTTGTTGTTTGTTTTCCCCCAGGCACTTTGGCAAGATAAGCAGTGTGTTCTTCGTGCTGATCCCTGAACTGTTCTTCATGGTGTCTCTGTTTGGCTACCTGGTGTTCATGGTTGTCTTCAAGTGGATCGCCTACAGACCTGACCAGTCCAAAATCGCTCCCAGTATACTCATCCACTTCATAGACATGTTCCTCTTCACAGACAACCCTGACAACCCAAAGCTCTTTGAAGGCCAGGTGTGTGGTTTGTTCTTTTCCCGAAAAGGAACATATCAATGTTTTAAGTCATGTTTTACAATTTATCCCCCAGCCTTTCTTAAGCAAGTCATAGTCTTTCTATTGAAGAGTGGAGCTGGAAACCACTGGTTTTATTAAATGTTGTTAATTCAGTTTGAAAATCACATTGAAGATGCCTGAAACCTGTTGGTTCACAGTGAACATTTAATCTACATTATCTTATGTCAAGGTTATTTAGTTGTTCTTGGGTTTTGGAGGTGAAATGTATGTGTATGTTTTTGAAAGGTATCTATATTTGGTATAATAAAGCAACACAACCGCTAGCCACCAGCTGTGTTCATGCATAAAGCAGTGTGCGCCTGCATACTCAGGGTTTTATTTTCTGTCAATATAATTTGAATGCAATGCTATTTGACAGACCACTCTGTCGAAGTTTGCCACAACCACATTGGACTTCTTAAAACAATAATTGCTTTAACTGCAACAATAATGCAAATGCTGCTCAGTTTTAAAACAAATGTTAGTTTGACAAAAGGACAATGTGTGCAGATTGTGGTGCAGAAGATCCTGGTGGTGCTGGCCCTGTGTTCTGTCCCTGTCCTGCTGGTTGGGAAGCCCATGTACGAATTCCTCACATTCAAGAGAAGACGACGTCAAGTTGTGAGTCTGCGTTCAACGTAACAAACTCTTATTTTAGAGTTAAATGTATTTCCTGACAGATTTCTGGTTCTGTGCAACATCAGGAGGAAGACAGACAACGGCTGGTGGCTGATGAAGGCTCCATCAACACTCGGCAGGGGGAGGTGGAGGGAGGAGCTTCTGGAGAAGAAGTAAGGATGAAGCCTGACTAACTTAATTCACTAAATGGATTAAATGGAGTCAAATATGTGTTATTGTGATTCTGTAAGTGTTAATCTGTGCTGTCTGCAGGTGTTTGATGTTGCAGACAGGTTCATGCATCAGGCCATCCACACCATAGAGTACTGCTTGGGCTGCATCTCCAACACTGCCTCTTACCTCCGACTCTGGGCTCTCAGTCTGGCACATGCACGTTAGTGGCACTCATACTGACGCACACAAACACAATGTACATACTCACATGATGCACACACACAGACAGACAGACTTCCTCTCTAAAACCAAACTCACTCGTACTATTTTTTCAGCCAGTTATTCATACACGCATGATTTTCTGACTCTGATTTATTTGTGTCTCCACAGAGCTGTCGGAGGTGCTGTGGGTGATGGTGATGCGTATTGCCCTGAAATGGGAGGGCTATGTGGGATCTGTAGTCCTTTTTGTGGTTTTTGCCTTCTTTGCTGTGTTGACTGTCTGTATCCTGCTAGTTATGGAGGGACTCTCAGCTTTTCTGCACGCACTCCGTCTGCACTGGTAAGGATAAGATGGAGAAAAATAAAAAATACTACTAAGTAGGCATTAATATTTGGACTAAATATGTGCTAGCTTTTTGCTTTGGTCAATGTTTAAGTGGGTTAGTTAGTTAATTAATCAGTTATTTTATGAAAAGACATTTTTTAGATGCCTCTCTTCTCGCCTAAATCACAAAACATAAAGTCTAAACCTGTCTCGTTTCTTTCGCTATCGGTACCTAAACCTAACTGAGCACACAAATCTGCTTTGCAATAAGGGTCTACACTAAAGTAAGTTGGCCCTTAATTTGTTTGTAATTTATGTTTGTACCAAATATCCCCATAGTGAATGGGTCCTGTGATTCACCAATCATCGTTATCGAGATCATTTGGCAATCTATCCACAGTTTCCTCAGCGTCTTGTCTTTTCATAATGGTGTACAAAGTGCACCCTGTTGACTGTTATTCACTTTACATAAGGTGTGTTCAGCAAAGTTCATCTCAGTCGGCTTATTTGTTATGTACAATTTGTGCATCTTTCATGCAATGTTGACTTTTCTGCTTAAGGGTGCTTAAACTCAGTGAGGCCCCAGAATGAAAAGGGTTCATCCTCTAGGTAGGATGAACGTGCGCAGTACATTTCATGGCCGTCTGAACTTTACATTTGGAAATGGTAATGCATTACCGATGGTGGTGCTAAAGAAAAATTTGAAGGTCACCAAACCATCCATCAGAAATGTTCAGCTTCATGTTCACGTACCTAATAAACTGGCCAGAATCGTTGCTGAAGAGGTGTAAACAGATGAGGTGGGTGAGTGGATGGAAATGTATTATGCATTATAGATTAAACTGTTGCATGTTGACTTTGCTTTTCTCTTACAGGGTGGAGTTCCAGAACAAGTTCTACAGTGGATCAGGCTACAAGTTGAGCCCTTTCTCTTTCTCATCTCTGATCAATGCATCAGCTGCTATTTGATCGGCCCAAACATTACTTAGGATTGCCAAATTATTATGTTAATGTGTGTACATTATTGAATAATTGGACTACAACTAATCACATCAGAATGACTTTGTCTCCCTGTCTTAACGGTGGCATTCTATTGCCTGTAGGCTGTGAAATCGGTTAATTGACTAGCACAATTATCACAACCATAAAGACTGTTATAATTGCATTATATGAAATGAAAAAATATACTTTTGTATCCCCTTGTTTATTAGCTTTTTCACGCTCAGTGTTATGTAGTACTTTTTAAAGTAGCTCAAAAAATAATAATAATTTACACTGTACAAACGTATATATTAGACATCAATTATTAAAAGGGAAAATACACCAATAAATGAATCTATTCTGCAGTTTAAGGGAAGGTATGGTTGTTGAATTGGTGTATAAGCCAGCCCTGTAGGATTCTTCAATTGATAGCAGGGATTTGAATGAATGATTTTCATGAGCCAAAGACACTTTTTTCTCATTGCCATGTCTTCCGAGGACTACACACAACAGGTATTTATTGGTAGTATACGTTTTTTTTCAGGTGCCTTACTGGGACTGAGTGCTTGTTTATCCTGCAAGTCTTTTGGACAGATAATAACCTCCATTATCATGCCACTATTTTGAACAAAACTCTGCCTGGACACTTCTCTTTTTTTTCTGCCGGTTTGCACTGTAAAATCTATCAAATTTGAACTGAAATTAAATATAATTTTGATGTTTAATCTTATTGTGGAAGTCCTTCAATGAACAGGCTACCTAACCTGTTGTGTAGTCACATCATGTATTGTGTCATGTATGTCTTAAATAAATATTTGAAGTGTCCAATAATGGAAGAAGTATTACAATTGTTATAAGTATGAGTGATACCACAATGTAGACATAGGCCATTACAAAGAACTTTGCTTACTTAAGTAAAAGTAGTAATTGTATTATCCCCAAAATATACTCAACATATCAACAATACCTATTAATCAGAGTATATGTATAACATTGGATTATACTATCGATTCATTAACATGTAACTCAGGAGGCGTGGGTTCAAATGGAGCTTATTTAGACAAAGCTTAGTTTAACTACCCTGTATACAGTTAGTAGGTTAATCTCTTAATAAATATATATTTATATAATACATCCTATTCTTAAGGTGATCACATGTTTTGTATGTAAAATCGGTCAACTTCTTAGTTACTGTAGCTGTCAGATACATGTAACAGTATATTAGTGAGGTAGAACATAACTGAAATTTAGTGAGGTAACGTTATCAGTGTAACATAGAAATAGTAAGCTACATGTACCTCAAGCCTACTGAATTAAAGTACTCGTTTATTTTACTTTCACCTTTACTGTCGAGTAAATAGGCAGAAATGTAAAGCAAAGCGTAGGATTTTATTAAGACATGTATGCGGAACCAAAGCGCTGGCGTTTGTTTCTGTCAGTGCTGCTTCCAACGTGGCACGTAGTAGACCGGATGTTGTCTGAATGTCAAAGATGGCGCTCCGCATGTCACGGTGAATCCTTATCGAATAGCGAGAGTCCAATACTTCATATGTCAAAGGACATGGCGTAGTGTCTGTTGTACGGCAGCACGTTGACCAGACTTTAAGCGTTATTTTAATTTATGAAGTGAACACAATTGAGGAGGACATGGCTTCCGGTTTACGGCTGCTGTTTAGACAGATTCGACGTCCAATTGTGGCTACAAATCAGTCTGGTAATGTCAAGTTATTTTCATCACACCTTTATGCATCATAATTTGTGTGTGCGTGTGTCTCTGTAGCTGTTGGTTAATGTATCCTGATGTCTGTCATCCAGCTCGGTGTCTGAGTCAGGCGGCGTCTCAGCCAGAGCCCAGCTCGGATGAAAACGAAGCCGTGAGCCCGACCTTTGTGAACAGAAACCCCCGGAACTTGGAGCAGATGGCTCTGGCTGTGAAGGACCGGGGCTGGAAGACGACCTGGCCCCACCGGGAGTTCTACCACAGGTCTGTGTGTAGACGAATATACAAAATAATGAAAACTTGTATTCTTTTAAACATGAACCAAGTGTTTAATTTTCCTGTTGATGTCCGCCACACTGTCGAAACAAATACTGCTAATTTAATCTGTATTTCAAAATTAATTCCTGTTAGAAATCTGATGCATTGGTGACTTTTTCGTCCAGACTTCTGAGTGAACACAGTGGACTCATTAAACCACATTAAACGGTGACTGTACATACGGCCTTACCATAACCAGTTCAATCTGATTGAGTCTGAGTATTTACAGAAAAATCACAATACATATATTCATCTTTATCAGGCATTTAATCCTACCGATCTAAATCCCATATATTACTCCTGTCCCTCTTCTGTTTTACCATGTTTGACTCGTAGTGAACAGACTTGCTAATAGTCCTCTTCATGTTCTGGTTACGTCCTCATTGTCTCAGGTTGGAGTTTTCTCGCACCCAGCATCATGTGACGGCACACGTGTTCTCCAGCAGCTCTCCTGTCCCAGTGCTTTCCTGCTCCACCAAGGAGTGGGCGCTGAAGAAGGAGCTGGCTTCCACAAGCTGCGTGGCAGCGTGTCAGGCTGTGGGCGAGGTGCTGGCACATCGGTGCCAGCAGGCTGGCCTCACCAGGATGGTGTACAGGGCGATTCCCTGGACGTACCGCTCAGACGCTGTAAGTACATGCAGAACAAACTGCTGTTAGTAAATATATTTGTATTTCTCGTTTCCCCTTAAGTTATGTGTTTCTCTCCCTGACTTTTCTTTTTCATAGGTACAGTCATTCAGGACAGCAATGAAAGAGGGAGGAATCACCCTTAGTGAACCCAGAAGAAAATACGTTGGCTCCTGAATTTATGTGTCTCTAATACATCTATTGTTATTTCAAAATGCCCTCTGTATCACTTACTCTCTGCTCTTTTGTGAATTAAGACTGTATTGTTATTAAGATGACCATCACTTCAGTAAATGACAATATAAAGAAAAACAAAACGAGTGGCGAAAGTATGGTTGCTTGTGTCTGTGGTTTGTTTCTTGTTGATAAAATGTCGGGGAGTGGAACACTTCTGCCCGACACCTCAAAGCAATACGGATCAAAATGAGTCTAGAGGTGTACTTTTACTTAAGTAAATATATAATGGTATGTTGGCACAGTTCAGGCCATCACATTGATTAAGAAACTTTGTACAAATCAATAAAGGTGGTAGAGTAAAGCAAAAGTTGTAAAATGTATACTTATATGCAATTATATTTAACCGCTTTTTGAGTTCTATCAACATTTAAGATCCATCTACAAGTCAAGATTTCAAAATGTATCTCTAACCATGTAAGATTCACTAGATGTAGTGTCTTACTGGACACTTCAAATATACTGTTACCACTTTAAAAGGATTTCATACCGATTTTTAAAAAGTATGATTTATAGTCTTCTTAAATCCATCCTCTCCAATAATTTGCTACAAGTATAAGGAATATAAAATAATGTAATAAGACATAAGCACCATTCCAAATTAACGTTTTTGGTCCGACTGTTCTTATTTTGCAATAATTCATGTGATTATATACGTCTGTTTTTTTCAAGACAAACCAAGCTATTATAATAAGTACGCTTCTGGGATGTCACACAAATGTATAAATAATATCACCATAAAATCAAGTAGAAAACAAAAATGGATATTGGAAATTCAGATATTTATTCAAATCACACATATCTCAATAAGATTCTTTGTCTTCTTGGCCTTGGTGATCACGAAGAAAATAAACATGGCAGTCAACACAGACCAAAATAACTAATATCTGCAAAATGACAAGAGAAACAACTGTATATATTATGTATAGATTGTTCAGTATGACCTGGGTGCAAATTGTATAATTAATGCGCAAAGAATAATCTATGCATTATTTTTTACAATCACAATATTCTATATTATCACATCATTTTTTTCATGACTTTCTTTGGACATACTATACTATTACTTATATGACATAATATATCATGATTTATTTCGCCATACGACGCTATATCACCTTTTTCACAATATATTTTACTTCTTTCGACATGCTATATCACTTTTGTATTGCCTTTCTGACACATTTTTCTTGCACATTTTTACAGATTTCTTTCAACACACTAAACTATGACTTTCTTTTAGCCAGGTATGAGTTGAATTACCTTTTGGACATTCTATGCTTTCACTTTTTTATGACTTTCTACATACTGTTCTGTGACTTTTTCTTTTAACTTCTTTGGCCATACTGTACTATGACTATGAAAAGTAGTTTGCTTCTGATTCAACCCATAATGTAAAGGCTAATTTCTGTTGAACTTGTTAAAATAGGCCACATTGTGATTTACATTTTTTTTTATTATTTGGTAGAAGTGAAGCCAAGGTTATTCGTCACTACATCTAATCCACCGCTGAGGTCGGATCCAAATGATCCTTAATTTTGGCATCAAATGGATCCAGGTTTCCGCCTTACATTTTGAAATATCTAAATGCAGCATTTTGTCCATATTAAAAGTAGGATTGGATTATAAAAATCTGAATCCAAAATGATCAGAAATCTTTGGATCAGCTTTGCAATACCTAATTTCCAGATCAGATCAGAATGTAATCCAATCCAACCTAAAAAATCCTGTGAGATAAAGATTTTCTGTAAATTACACTAAACGATGTCCGACCTGACAAGGTGCGGAGGGGACATGACCTTTGCGTCATCAGGGGTATTATTCAATCAGGAAACAAAGCATTTGGTTGGAGTATGATCATTTATTTTTTTCACTCATAGTGTTTGTTGTAAACAAGAGTGAAGTGCAGACATTAGAGAGCTTAACACAAAAGGCATAGAGATGTGGACACGATTTAAAAGAAGAAAAAAAAAGGAAAGTTCTTTTCATAGTACAGTGTGATGTTGGCTCAGGCAGTGGGGACAGTGTCTGTGTTGGGGTTATAAAGTGCAGGTGAAATGAAGTAAATAGGCTTTAGCTTGGGTTCACTGGATACAAATAATACCATCATGAACAGACTATTTCACAACAGCATCCAGTGATCATAAGTCTGAATACAGTATTTTTGAATCACTTAACTCAATCCATTAAATGTCAATATCAATACATAAGAAAACCCTGAACATTCTTCTTTCACATGTTGGTATAAAAAAACCATAACATGCACGCAGCAAGTATTTGTTGATAATCTATACCGTGTATATATGCATACATGCAGTCACATTTATACTGTAATCAGAGAAACAGCACAAGACTCAAACAATATGCAGCCACCACCTCATAGTAAAAACATTAAAAACACAACGTCATTCATATTCCGTATTTCATTTTCAGGTTGAAGGCACTCATACAGCCCTGGTGTTTAAATAGAATGAATCAAAAATAAATGGGTGACATTGGTTCTTAACGTACTGACATGATAGATATCTTTAATTGAATATTATCATTGGCACATTGGAACACTGTTTGGCAAACAGGTTTGTGCCATTAAACTGGCCCTGACTTGGTCCGTGATGCACAGCTTAAATTAAGTGAAATCCTCCCATCTGTGAACAATTAACGTGAGAGAGCAATAAGAGAAAACAAATTTAAAACCGTCTACCTTGGTTTGGCAGCGTACAGCCTCATATTTAAAGAGGAAAATAAAAAGGAGAACAGTCATTGCATAGATTTCATCTCTGGAGGGGTGATGCGAGAGCTTAAGAAGGGGGAAGAAAACCATAATACAGCAATGGACACTGATAATGACTTCACCAATCACATATCCTGGCTTTCATTGGGATAACAATATTACAGCAAGCTCCTTTTATGAACAGTGCACCATCAGCTATAATATATGCAATAAAACAAAGTCAAACTTTCATCATCTAAATAATCTGAAATATAAAGCCAAAGCCTTTCAATGTATATATAAAAAAAAAAAAAAAGGATTTCCCCCCCCACCATCTTTTTCCTCTTTTAAGTGTCACCCATCCTCCTTTAACTCCCTGCTCTCCCATCTCTTTGAACACTTCAGGGTTTGCTCTGACTGTCGTCCGGCAGGCTCGGTGGTTCTGATGAAACATCCACACATGCTTTCTGGTGAATCAGACCCCGGCGCCCTTGGCTACACATCCGCTGCACTGGAGACCGCCTCGGACTGCCATGCAGCTTTGAAAGCAACAATGAAGTAGAAGAGTAGCTTATAGAGCAGCTAAATTAAACAATAAACTTTGACAGTTTTTCAACATTAAATCAGGTAAAGGAAGGTAATAGCATCTCTTTTAATCAAAAACAATCATCTAGTAAGATTTTTTAAAAGATGCAAAAGAAGAACGGTTGTAAACTGTTATGCTTTTATCTCCCACCTCCTTCTTCAGTAAATTTCAACACCAGTCTCTCAATATTCTCAATTTACAAATACAGCATTTGTGTGTACAACATCGAAACTATAAAGAGCTTGAAGGCTAAGACTGGCACTCTGCTTCATTTACCTGTTCACGTCCTTTATCCTCATCACTGATGGACTGCATTAGGGAAAAGAGGTTCATCCTGCCACTGCGATTAACGCTGGGAGTAACCTTGAGATGAGAAAGAGAAACAAAATTTACATCAATAGATTTAGCACAAACAGACGCATGCAGATAAGCAGCTTCAGATGCAGCGTGTGCAACGTTGTCTCCGGCAGTCTGCTCACCGGGTTCGGTTCATTTACTGTGATAACAGGTGATCCTGTCTGCATGGGTCCCTGGTTGGTCTCAGATTGGGGGGTTGACTCGTCAAACACCTGGGTGTGTTTGGGAACATAAAAGGTTTGAACATTAAAAATAAATCTGCAGGATTTTAAGTGCTAATATCATAAAATTGATGTAACTAATTACCTGTATGTCCTCATTTGGATCATCTTTTTCATCTGCGCTATCTGAATCTTTTTCATCTGGACTATCTATATCATCATCACCCAGCTCATAGTCCTCCTCCTCCTCCTCTTCCGACTTTCTTTCCTCCCATCCTTCCTCCTTGCATAATGACTTTTGTCTTTGGTCTCTCGACTTTCGCCTCCAGAGTGCGCTGTGACGCTGCTGGCTGGAAGGATGAAGATACAAACATTACAATCCTCACATGAGCGCCAACATGAATACTTAAAAAGCCACAAACCACAGCAAATTGAAGAATTCTTTATATTTTCCTGTCTGCAAAGCTTTTGCCACGACGGATGACACATCTTCGTACAGCACTAGGCCTAACACCATGTCTGACCTTGCATTTAGGATGCCGTTGTAGGTTTGCAGCTGTTTCATGAAGCCTTCATTGGGCTTGATGATGGACCTGCAATCCCTAACATAGGCCAGCGTCATATCCAGTGGCCAGTGCTGATGCTTCATAGCGTAGGCAATCACCGTGGAAGCAGAGCGAGAAACGCCCATCTTACAGTGCACCAACACGGCCTTTCCACGCTTCCTGCAGAACACAGAAGAGAAACTCACTCAGTGGTTTACTAAAAATAATTAACTAAATGAAAATAAAAGTAAAAACCGCAAAACTGCTATTAGGTTACATAGAGTTCATGGTGATGTGGTTAATGATGATATGTTACAGCGATATACTTGTCAACAACTCTGCACAGGACTGCACAATGCCTTTTCACAAGTTTGTATTTTAGGTGCCTTCTAATGTTTGGAGTTTCAGGACTACCTGGCCATGTTGATGAACTTGTATGTGTCGGTCCAGTGAGGGAGCAGGTCGCTGGATTCCACATCGTACAATCTGATGTTCATATAAGTGAACGACTCTGGGAAAAAGTTGTCAATCTCCCTCGTCACATTCAGAATATAGCCCACACTAAAAAACATAGACATAAAGTTAGCGCCACAGAGATGACTCAATGCACAATTCAGTATTAGCATTGTCATGAGACAATACTAAATAGACAACAACAATATACAGAGCTATAGAAAAATGTTGCAAGTGAAAACACCAACTTGTTTTTCTGCAGCTCCTCGATGTTAGCTGCGTTCCACTCAGAGCCCTGAAACCAGATAAAGAAATAGAGGTTCAATCGTGGGGACAGAGGACAAAAAGGAAAGGGCCAACAGAGTTGCCTTCCCTACTGCTGTCAACATTGCTGTCCCACAAAGAGGAAGTTACAGTCACATGTCAACATCCTGGTGAAGGCTCACTTCCGTCAGTTAATCAGCTAAAGCATAGGAAAGACTTCTCACAAAGTGCATCTCTGTCTTTGAAGCTTTGCAATCACTCACGAGGTAAAGGTAGTCGAATATTTTGGAGGGTTTGTCCATCTGAGCCATGGTGACCAGGATCTCATTGTCAATGTACTCCTTAAAGGGTCTCATGTCGAAGCCTATCCTGGTCTCCAGGGCAGAGTGCACCTGCAGTGCAAAAAGGAAAGGTATAAATATACAGTCAAACATACATTCTCTTATTTTCTGCTCATGTGCCTTACCATTTTAGACGTGAGGTTGTCCAGGTCTTCAGTCCTCATGATGTCTCTCAGGTGCTCTTTGATCAGCCCCTCATTGGAAGTTCTCTCTGCCGAACTACCCGTGCAAGAAAAAGTGAAACTTAAGACCAAGCTGGCATGCGTGTGCAAGGAATGAAAATATGAATTATATTTCCAAATTCCGAGCAGAGGAATGTAGCTAAATATATGTACTAAGTACTACACTTAACTACAGTTTAGAAGCATTTTACTTACCCCGCTCCACTACTGTCCCTGCGGACCGACTCCAAGTTGTTCAGGACCTCCCACTCGTTGAGGCAGAGCCGGTCTGACCTGGTCTGCTGGTGGTAGTGTTGGGCCCACTCCAGGCCATTGCCTGGGATCACCGCTGCATTGACCGCCCTCTCGCAGCACCCATGCAAAACCTGCAGCACTGACCTTACAGCAGAGGGGAGGAAGAGAAGATGATGTATATTTGAGGACACTAAAGAAAAGAAGCTAAAGATTTAAAGTGAGGTCAGACCTGTGGTTGTTGATGAGGTGCTTTAGGATGTGATGTGCTGGATGCCATAGTAAGGACATTAATGTTTGAACTCAACTCACCACATGGTCTGCATGGAAACAGGCTTAAAGATTCTGATCTCTTCAGCTGTGCTCACGCTAAAACCGCTGCGGAAAAAAGAAAGAAATATAAAGAAGTGTGAGCTACAATTCTAAGAATTTAAAATAGAACTGAGGAAGTAACACTGATAAGAAGCTTTGTTGGACTAAAGAAGAACAAGGTAGAAAAAGATTATTCAGTGTAAATTAGTGATGGCTCTTGTCACGAAAGTGGAGAATAAAAATAGCGACAGCGAGTAGGAAGCGTGAACCAGTGTGAAGAGGGTGAACACGCTGGTGTGACATGTCAGCAGATCAGAGCCTCTTTTTTGACACTGCATGAAACAGCTGATTAGCTTAAACACTGCGAAGCTCGACTGATTTTAGCGCTGCCGACTCAGTTCCACAGCGCCCTTCTCTACGTCCTCAGTGATTTTAATTAAAGCATAGCTGGTTGTTATGGTCACAAAGATTTTCACTAAAAATCAGTTAGAGTGGACGATCGGGGGTTCTGGATGCACTATAACCCTAAAAGCTAAACTCTCACTAGCCATTTTGTTACTGATACAGAAAGAAGCTAACCGTACATTACTTTCATTTCAATGCAAAAACATGATCTCCATGCTTATGTAAGGGTCTAAAAGGATGGATGGATAGGAGCAGTTGTAATTCATGGGGAATGATTCAGCTCCATAAATAGAGACCATTACTCATTCACATTATTTCTGGCCAGAATCCCAGACATCAGCCTGCACCGCCTGTGCTGCGGCCTCACAAACTCTTTGCTTGTTAGTTTACAGTTTCAATTTATTCCTCATTCCTTTTAAAGAAATATATATATTTCGTACCCGTCTCCGTCCAAATACACCTGCATGTCGCTCCATACTGGCAGAACCAGGCCGATGGTGCACTGATCGCTGCAAAGAGGCCACAAAAATACAAGACAAGGAGATACATTTTACTTGACAAGGCTAAACCAGCAAGTATTAACTGAATGGAAATTCAGTGACACAGTATGCCTGCATCTTGGTTACACACACCTGTCAGGGTTGGGGAAATCCATGCCCAGCAGGATGCTCTCTAGTTTGTTACTGAGGGTGGAGATAACGATCAGATACCTGACTCTGACCGAGCTGACGGACTCCAACTGCACCGCCTGCATGACAGAGTGCAGAGGACGAGAGCAGCAGGGAGACAACGGATGTGTGAGACAGAAAGGAGGCAAAAGGCTCGGAACAATTTATGTATTTTATATGCAACATGGTGCAGTTTCCTCAGAAGTATGAAGTTACCCATTAAACCAAATAAACCTGATTACGCACAGTGATAAAAATTCCTAGCTGTATAGTTTCCTTGGCCTTCAAATTACAAAAGTCAATGTTGTGTTTCAAGATAAACACAGATACTGGTTATAGTCCACTTAAAAGACCACACCTGTTCCATTTTCACATGTTTTAGCCCATTAACTCCAAATTCTATCAAACTGTAAAGATTGGGTTGGTAGAGAAACCAGCAAGCGTATGATTTTTTTGAATTATCCAACCAAAAAACCCAGCCCGGTGTTGCTAATTATTTTCCATTGAAAGCAGCTAGCAGCTCAAGATAATTTCTAAATCTAGCAAAAAAGTCACCAAGTCGGCAACATAGACAGCCGGTCCCTTCAGGCTTTCGTCAAAAAGCACTGTGTTAACACGAACATGATTATTGTTAGAACTCACAGCTGTCAAGCTAGCCACTTATTAGTCCGTTGTTTCATCAAGTTCCACATTGATGCAATGCTAACACAGCTGAAGGTATCGTGGTGTATTCAAATCCTCACAGGAAGCTATTAAATGCACCTTTAACTGAGATATATTGATATTATACAGATTGATAGGAAGGATTACTTTGTTAACCAAGCTAAATTATTTCTGCATCATTTTTCAACTATTACTGATCTGATTTGCAACGTGCTGGTAAACAGGAGGCCTCACCAGCTTAATGGTATCTTCTGGTCGGAGCTGCTCAACCATGGCATGAAGGTGTCTGCGCCGTGTGTCTGGAGCTCTACCGCCTTCCTTTACAGGAGAAGGTGGAGTGGGAAAAGTCCCTTCATCGAGGCTCACCCTATCGCCCTCTTCCAGCAGAAGGACTGCCCCCTTCACCAGGGCAAAGCTCTCCCTGAAGATGGACAGAGATCACTTTGTGTTATGTCGCTGTAATCCACAGAATCATTCTTTCCAGACTGTAATCAGATGGAAATTCCAAGATAACAGAGGTGTGCATCTACCTTTTCTGAAGTCTCCCTCTTCTTTGGATGGTTTCATCCTTCAAAAAAATCAAATCAAGTAAATACCAAGAAAGCCTCATCAAGAAGACAAAAATGTTGTTGTAACTATTTAGCCTTTGTTTGTGTGCGATTCGCCTTCTCAGACCTTTTGTTTCAATGAAGAAGATTTATATCATTACATGTTTGTATCCCATGGTATGTTCTTAACATTCCAGCAGACTGTACATTTATGTTGTATAGACTGTAATTGCAAAAAAGGGTTGTTTTATATACTAATTTCAAAGAAAGTAATACACAATTTGAGTCAACGTTAGTTTTCAATGTTCCCAAAGCGGCACGTTTCTAGATAAGTACTAAAGTGTTGACACACTAACACATTTTCTGGGAACATTGGAGGCAGTGTATGTGATGTCTTTCCTGTTGAGAAGTGTGGACACAAAAGGCCGGAAAAAATGTTCAGTAATTCCTCGAGTGAAATGTGGTGCAACACAGATACGGTGCAGTGGAAGACTGAAGTGAGGAGACATCCACAAAGAGTGATATTTAAGCATAGGGAAAAGGACACTAAGATGTTTCGGGCTAAACATGTAACAATAACATGTATTGGTAGTGGAATTATAGAAAGATAAGAAGTTAAGGAGAAATACAATGCAAGAGAGGGGAGGGGAGAAACAAGAGAGAGAGAGAAGTAGCAGTCGTAACAAGGGTTTACAGAGAAAGAAACTTGAGACAGTAACATTACCTGTTACGCAACTGACAAGTCCAGACAGAGTCAAGAAAACAAAAAGAAATTAAAGAGGAGAAGTGGGCAGGAGCCAGGAGAGGAACGATGAGGGTTTGAAGAAGAAAAGAAAAAAAAGGGAGAGAACATATGTTAAGATAGCAGAGTGATTAGATACTGTGATAAAATATGCAAAAAAATGAGTCGGACCCACAGTCAGGTCCTATATGGTTTAGTTGGCAATGACAAAGACCAGAAGAATGTAAAGTTAAATCATCTTCTTGATAGAGTGAGAGAATGGGAGAGGATACAGTTAAAGACAGAGGCTAATGATACAGTGATTATATGATTATATGTATCCATTGAAAACTACAGAGGCAGTGAGCATTTAGACAAACAAAAATCACTCTCTGACATCACTGTAATGAATGTAAATGGCACTTGGATGATGATGACTATGTCTGTGGCATGTTAGCCCTGTAAGCCCACCAATGCAGTCACTTCCCAGGCAGAAATAGTAAAACTAAACAGCCATCTCCTTTTTCAGGCAAATGTAGTGATGAGGGACACAGCCAGGAATGGCGGCTCTTCACGCGGAGAGTAGAGGCTCCAGCATCAGCAGCTCATATAGTTCTGAATCTCACTTTGTAATTACAACTTTAAAAAAAACACATGATGCAAAACGCCAAACTTGTGTGTACAACATGTTGTGCAGATGCTTTAACTCACTGAAGAGGTGGAGATGGATGGAAGCCGATGCAGGGTCAACAGAGCCATTGCAGAGTACAGGACTGTCTCCACTAAAGCTGCTGTTGAAGGCAGGCTCAGACGGGCACTGCAGGTTTCCTCAGTCAAAAATGTGCCGTGAGCGTGGTGAATAGTGTTATTTTTATCTGAAATAAAATGTGGATATAGCGGTTATATTAAGTCTAATAAATAGCCTTTTTATCAGAGACTCCTAACGAAGTCTGAGGAAAGTCTGAGGAAATGAGTTGTCTGCTTCAGGTGAAATAGAAGGATTAGTTTCATAATAGTTCCACTGTTGTTAAACCCAGTAGAGTTAGTGTTGGGCAATGTGAGGACATATAGCATGTGATGTATGACTTAGTCACGCCTTTAGTTGTATCAGGTCATCCTTGTTCAATTACTAATTTAAAGCATTGCATCTATGTGGCATTATGTTCCTTGATATTTTGGTAATTCACCTGTCTAGATTAGCAGAATTCAGACATGTTTTATCTGGTTATTTAATCAGTAAAATTGTTACTTAAATACAAGACAATAATGTGATGGACGATTTGAGCCATCCTTTATACTGGAGCCAAACTGCATTCCTTTAGTGCCACACATGTATTGTGTACTCAATAAAAACAAACAGACTATAAAAATAGCCCAACAAGTTCCTTCTTGACCGTATTAGACGCGGTGTAATGATTGCTGACACGTCCTACATATAAGGATGTGCCTCGGGCCATTATAAATCTTAAGTTGTAATAAAGATGTATCTTCTCCTGAGTCTGTGGACTGCAGCCCGCGTGCAACACAGTGCGGTAACGCCCGCGTTACATGACAGCACAAATGTGACACAGCTTCAGCTCGTTACATGCACACAATACACACTAATGTACTTTATATCCTGGCACTGTCGGGGAGTAAACATAAAGAAGTGGTGTCATCCTCACCGACGAGCTAAAATAACGTGATTGCCACCACGAACAAGTAGCTCGTCTGTTCCCCGCGAGCGCACAGCTGACAGCCGCTGCAAACATGAACGTCTAGAAATGCCCCCCCAAAAAGAGGACGTTTTGTTGTCTCACCTCTTCCAGACCGGGGCCCCACTCGTATTTCCTGCTTTTAAGTCGACTTGTTTGTTCCTCGAGTATCAAGCGCTTCTCATTCCGCCCTCTGTCGCCTCAAGAGGGTGAAGTCTTCACCATTTACAGCTCGGCGGCTCCTCCGCGGGGCCGCGCGCTCGTGGAGGTGTCGCTGTAGCAGCGCGGGGACGAGCCGAGGACACGGCGTTGCGGGAGTGGACAATGACGTCATACGTAAAGACACTCTCGGTGCACGTCGAAACTTGCGGTTGTCACCAAAAAACAAAAGAAAAAACGTTTCAACTACAGTTTCTTGGATTTCTAGCTGGCACACACACGCACACGCGCACGACGTTGTCCGCTCCCCACTTTTTTATTTACATGATCCCAGAAAGCGAAATCAGAGAAGAAACGTAAACTTTTTCTTTCTCGGATGTGATATTTGTGGAGAATAAAAATGTTCTCCCAGATAAATTAATAACAAATATATAAAACAGCTGAACGATCACAGAGACAATTTTTAAAATATTGTTAATTTATTTAGTCTTTGGCGACTATTTCATATCCAGTCAAGACGACTTTTTTCATGTAATCTCTGACATTGAATTGGACTTTAATTAGTACTAAACGTATTAAATAAGAAGATTCTACAACCACCAGGCACCAGACCAACCAACTATTTACCACGCATGCGCAGTACTATGAACGCGAGCACTTCCTGGTGTCTTGCGGAGGAAAGTGTAGTTTTCTCACAGAGCAAACGTTCAAGGTTAAGACCTGTCTGAGCTGCCTGACTCCCCTCAGAGTCACACGGCCTTCTGTCCGGAGAGGACATCACTTCATTTCGACCGTTCAATGAGATGCAGGGAGTTGGACAACTCATGAAAGTGTTCGTAACGAGGCGCATCCCGCAGGAGGGGATGAAGATCCTGTCAGCGGGGGGAGTGTATGCATTTTTTATTTACAATTGTTAAGGCAGCATGTACTCACTTATTGCCTTCTGCCTTCCATGTGGGAAGACAGTCCTTCAGTTTTACTTGGATTCGTGTCATACGCCTGTGTAGCTTCTGTAGTTTCACAGACATCAGTCAGCTTCACGACTCTGTGCTCCACGTGAACAGGTGTGAGGTGTCTCTGTGGGACTCAGATGAACCCGTGCAGAGGGCAGACCTGCTCAAAGGAGTGCAGGGGGCTCATGGTCTTCTGTGTCTGCTGTCAGACCGGATCGATGCAGAGGTTCTGGATGCAGCAGGTAGTGTGTGTGTGTGTGTGGGTCCATAGTTAAATAATAACCATAACAACTGTATTTATGCAGCACATTTTAAAACAAAGTAACACAGTACTTACAAAAATACAGTACAGTATCCAAAAATAAAATATAAAACAGGAAGGGAAAAAAAGAGATAACCAATTACACACAATGCCCCTTAATTAAGAAAAAAACATACGATAATAGTGAGTTTTAAAAAAAAGATTTACTGGAGGATCCTGAGTGCCACCACAGTGCTGAGTGCTTCCACAGAGGAACCTCAAGAGCAAAATCACCTTTAGAAACAAGTGGAGACCATGGAACTATTCATGGGGCCTTGATGGAGAACCAAGCAGCTAACAGGCTGCTATATCTCAGATACAGGCAGGAGCTTGGCCATTCAAAGCTTTGAAAACAAGCAGTACAATCTAAAAAGTACAACTACACACATACATTACATGTAATTGAAAACAAACAATATGACCAAAAAAACTAGGACAATTGCTGTTTTTTCATTATTGAGTAACCCATTCATTAATAATGTTTATTTATTTTATGAATCAGTCTATAGATAGTATCAGAGCCTAAATTATTTGGGGGTATTTTGATGCTTTTATCACAGATAGTAATGGAGACAAAGAGAAGCAACAAAGGTCCCCACTTGGATTCATATAATTTTTACAATTCATGGTAAGCCTCTTAACCCCTTAACACTTTGGTTCAACGATGTAAGACAATAAAACATGAAATATTCCAAGGGGACACAATTATATGAAACAGAGAAAATTAACACATTCAAACAACCATAGTTTCTTTGCATAGTAAAATATTATAAAAGTATTACTTGATTATCCTAATTGTTGAAGATTAATTGTCTCATGCTCTATGATTCTAATGAAAACATAGCAACACATAGTGTCTGGATTTAAGTGTTTTAACTGGTCCGTCTCTGATTCCAGGGCCAAACCTGAAAGTGATCAGCACCCTGTCTGTGGGATTTGACCACTTGGCTCTTGACGAAATCAAAAAACGGTAACTCGTGCTTATAAAAATAACCTTCAACTCGGCGGGTGAAGTGTCAAGTGGCTTCTGACTTCTGCTGGTGTCTATTTTCCACAGTGGTATACGCGTTGGATACACTCCAGATGTCCTGACTGACGCCACAGCAGAACTGACCGTAGCTCTACTGCTGGCCGCTGCTCGCAGATTACCAGAAGGAGTGGAGGAGGTCAAAAAGTCAGCCTCACCAAGTTCCCCATTTACACTAATCAGTGTCTCATTTGATTGAGAGACACTCTGGTAATGTAGTCTTTCACCTTCTCTCTCAGCGGAGGCTGGAGCTCGTGGAAGCCTCTCTGGCTGTGTGGTTATGGTCTATCTGGCAGCACAGTAGGAGTCATTGGCTTGGGGCGCATTGGTAAGGCTTGCTGTTGCTAACCCTTTACATTCACGATAAGAGGATATATTGTCATATGACTAAATTCTTTAGCCACATCCAGTGCTGTCATGCCTTTCTAGCATCGTGTGATATTATTTTCCCGACAAAGTCTGAGACTGGCTTGTCGGTGAATACCTGGTTGTGCTTGTGTTCAGGCATGGCCATTGCTCGGAGACTTATGCCCTTTGGAGTGAACAGGCTGCTTTATTCTGGGAGAACAGCCAAAGCCTCCGCTGCTGAGGTGAACGGAGAGTTTGGTAAGAAAGAAATGGAGAAACGTACACACTGAAAGGGGACAGAAGAAGTGCAAATCCAATAAGATTAATAAGTGCTTTTGGTGACAAGGTCTGCACATTTGATCCGTTTCCTCTTTGGGTCCTCCTTCTCTCCTCTGTTGAACAGTTCCCCTGGACACACTCCTGTCTGAGAGCGACTTCATAGTTGTTTCCTGCTCCCTGACACCAGAAACCCAGGGGCTGTGTGACAAGGCCTTCTTCAGCAAGATGAAAAACACAGCAGTCTTCGTCAACTCAAGCAGGTAAACTTCCAAAGCAGCGCAAACATGGGTGTGCAGAGCACACTGCATTATGGGAAAAGCATACTCTCTACTGATTGATTTACTTTTTTATGGGTATAAAAGATCATCATGTATTTCTGGCACCAGCTGTGTGTGCGGTTAGAATACGTAAAGATGAAGATGTGGTGAATTATTGCTTCTAGGGGAACTGTGGTGAACCAGGAGGATCTGTACGAGGCTTTGAACAGCGGACAGATAGCTGCAGCTGGACTAGATGTCACAACACCTGAGCCACTCCCAACAAACCACCCTCTTCTGACATTAAAAAACTGTGGTGAGTAGGCGGGATGTGAAACACGTAGACGTGTTTTTTTTTTTTGGGCCTCTTTTCACACTTTACCTCCTCGAGATTTTCTTTTTAACTGAATTTTCTATCCTCTCCTTTTCTTGTGCAGTGGTGTTGCCACATATCGGCAGTGCCACCTACTCCACGAGAGGCATCATGGGAGCTTTGTCAGCACAAAACCTGCTGGCAGGTTTACAAGGCACAGACATGCCGAGTGAACTCACCTTCTAGCCCCTGAGACTGATGCGCCGGGCCGACTGCCTCCTGCTGCCTCCTCTGGTGCTGCTATAACAGATGAAGTAATGTGCTGGTCTAGTCATGAGCTCCTGTGGGAGATCAACATGAAGGGGTGTATACTAATACTAATGTAGTTTAGATAATGCTCAGATAAATGTTTTCATCTTATCAGTGTTGATAGTTTCATTTCATCCTGTCACATTTGATGAATTTGAATATACAGTGTGCATTTGAGTAAGGAAATGCTCGGTGGAAGGTTTTGTCATCCCAAACATGTATATGCAAGTTATTGAAAAGAAAGCTAATGAATAAACTAGCAGCACTCCTTAATATTAGCTCTTATCAGAACACACTATACATGCTCAGAATTGCAGTTCCACTGCAAAAATGTCTCCTTCAAAATAAAACTAAATATTCTGCTTACCGTGAAGATTAGCATTATATCTCTTGGTCTGCACTTTATTCAGATGTGAATGCTGTCAATGATGCTACAGAACAGTACAACGCTCCAGTTTTGTGTAAAATGTGATTTCTCTGAATAATACAAAGTTATTGCCCTGTGTGTGTGTGTGTGTGTGTGTGTGTATCATGTTCAAAATAGATTGAAGATCCATACAAAATGAATAATAATAATGTATTCTTTTATCACTCAATGTCACTCTTAGCACCAGTCAAAGAGGATATTTTCAGTGCACTCACATCAGTTTGACAAAATGTGTATTCGTTCTATTTCATGGAACAGTTTCTAAAAACCAAATGGTTGAGAACTTAAAAAACATAAGAATTACATTAGCAAATTGACTTTGAATTCATGTAATACATAATACAAAATGAATGGGGGAAGTGTGTTAGGTAATAAATCTAGTATACAGAGTACATTTTTTCAAATAATGGTGTTGAGTTGTGCGACTCAACAAACATCTATACCGTAAGTGCAGGTCACAACAAGGTATCTACGAAAGATTGATCATCTTTCCAGTTCAGGCAGGTGTTTTTCGAGTGCTTATACAGATGAGAGGACTGGCTGAAGCGCTTGCCACACTTTGGACAGGGATAGGGCTTCTCTCCTGTGTGGACGCGAATGTGTTTCTTACAGTCAGTCAGGTTCATGAAGGTCTTGCAGCAGATTTTGCAGGCGTACTTCTTGTCCCCTTCCACCAACAGCACGTGGTCTTCAGCAGCTGCTTTCTTGCACTTGGACAGAACATCCTCTGAAGCTCTGGTTAGAGGCGGACGTTCAGCAGCGTCCCCGGCCGATGCTGAGGAGCAATCTGTGCCGGATTCTGATCCAGGCAACACTTTAGGGGCAATGCGACGGAAGGTGGTTGCCCCTGGGCTTTTCCCGGCCCAAAAGGGTTGGATGAGAGAGGTTTCCAGACCGAGGCTTGGTCTGATGTCACTCAGGAAGCCTGCTAAGGAGTTCTGTGTGGGCTGGAGGATGAGTGTGTCACTGAAACCAGGGCCCTGAGTTGGGAGAAGCTGCTGCAAGGGGACAGGGGTTACCGGAAAAACTATTGAGGAATCAGAAGACTGAGCAGAAGAGACTTCTTCTGAGTTTTGATACAGCTCTCCAGTATCTCCAGCAGCTGCAGAAGCATCACTGGCAGTAGCAGCAGCAGTAGCAGCAGCAGTAAGGCTAGCAAGGCTGTCTTCTTCCTCCATAGATCCCAATACACCTTCACTGCTGGGATTCAGGAAACAGGAAAAGGCAAGTTCCGACAGGCTGTCTAGGCCTTCACTGTCTACTGACCCCTCACCCAAATGTCCAGCCTCCCTCTGTTCATCAGTTTGAAGATCTGCGCACAGCTGAGATTGTAGAGAGCTAACATCACACTCAGGGCTAGTTGGGCAGACGGCACCCATTTTCTCCTCATGTAGTTGGGCTTCAAAATTGTCTGTGCAGTCTTGCGGTGGAGATAGAGGAGAATTGTTTGCTAGACTTGGGGAGTAGGAGCTCAGATTTTCCTTTTTCACCTCAATCATCGCCATCTTTGGCTCCTCTCCCTCTTCCTCCCCTTCTTCTCCCACCTTTACTTTGACCACAGTGTCTCCCTCTGTATCTCCACCCTTCTTCCATGCACCGACACCTCCCGTGCTGCAGTCCGATTGGCTCGGCAGCTGGATCTCCTCTGACTCTCCCTTAGTTGCTTCATATTTCTCCTCCACCTCCTCCTCCTCGCCTCGGTTCTCCCAGAGTCCGTCGGTCGTCTTCAGGCAGTCCGGGGACAGCAGCAGCTGTCCACCCTCTGCACTGACGGTGCTTCTAGTTACAGTCGGTGAATACTCTTTATAGTTTCCCTCAGCCGGCCTGCAGGACCTCTTTCTGCCACCGAGCTCATCCTCGTGAGACTTCCTCTTGTGCCTCAAAAATGGTGCGGCACTCTCCTCCCCAATGCTTTTCCCCATCACCCCCTGGTCTTCAACACCACCAGACTGACTAACCTCCACTCCCACTTTCTCCACGTCGATGCACTCCTCCATGACAGACGTGGCCTGTAGCAGCAAGGCCGAGGACGGAAATTGCTGCTGCTGTTGCACTGACCTCCAGCCTTTTGGGGGTGATGCAGGAAAGTTTTTCCTGGACAGGTGGAGCTTGCAGGCCTTGACCACAGTGTTGAGATGCAGGTGCGATGCCGCCAACAGTACATCCATCACATTGGAGGCCCCTGGCGAGAGGGTGGAGGTGTAAATCATGTCTAGCAAGGTAGAGAAGGCCTCTGGGGTCACCACCTCTGGATCTAGCTCCATCACACTGGGGCCCCCGCCTCCACCTAAGTCAGCTCCTGGTCCACCAACCTCATCCCCACTGTCATTGGTGCTCAGAAGAGCCCTGAAGTGGGAGCTGCATGCAGCCAGGATGGAGCGGTGAGCCTGGAAGCTCTGGCCTCCAACCACCACCACACAGTCACACAGCTGAGCATGGAGGCGCTGGTGGTTGAGCTGGTTGAAAATGTGCTGGAAATGACCTGGAAAGTCCATAATAGGCGTGGAGTGCGTTGTTATTTAATATCACTGGTGCTATTTCGTAGCATCCGTTACAGTAACACAACAACGGACATTGTCAGGAGCAACGCTGTCAAACGCTTCTTTCCATCCTCCATCTGCTAAAAATGTCACTCAGTTTCTCAGAGGCCTACCTCCGATGTGATTTGTATTGTCTGTTGTAGCGGGGTTTCCGACCGATGCTCTGGAGTATGGGCGGGCCTAGTCCAACAATAACACGGAAGGATGCGGCGCGGTCTCCAGCTTCGTCTCCGAGAACAGCCGGATATCTGAACAGCGGTTCTTCTCCTGCTAACTCAAATATAATAGGCGAACCCTTTTTATGGTTATTATTCATGTTACCGTTTCAGAGCGCGCTCACTATCAGCCGGTTTAGCCCGACGCCTCCACCGTTTGTCTCATTCAGCTTCAGAATAAAGCGACACCGCCCCCCGGTGGTGATCACGTGGAAGTGCAATCTGAATTTATTTTGGTACACCTTTTGGCAAAGCTGGCAAAAAACATCCAATTAAATATTATAATACTTCCATGTCGGATTTATTTTATTATATTTTGTACATATTAACCAGTTTTTTTATTATAAAATGTAACACTTAACCCTAATTGCTCACCGTTGATGTGTCTACGTTCTACTGTATATCATGTAAGTTGCTTTGGATAAAAGCGTCAGCTAAATGAAATGTAATGTAAATTATAGTGTGCTTGTACTAACTAACATTCCCATTCTGAACTGATATTTTGCCAAATGATGGGTCCATACTGTAAATACAAGGGTTTAGAAGCTTAGTAGAACACCCTAAGACCATCAGCATCACTGGAGGAAAAGGCTTGGGAAAGCTATAGTTAATACTGATAAATTTACACTGAAGACACAAATCCAAAAACCTGTATATTTGAGCACTATGGCCGACAATAGAAATATTGCTAATCATGACAGGTTAAGAAAAGGCATTTAAAGGCCAATCCTAAAGTTACAGGTATTAGAACATTGTTGTTGCTGCTGCAGATGTTAGTTTTAACATATATGATGACAGTGAAACACTTATTATCTTTGTCTGTTTTTATTTTCATGATTACATTAAAATTTAAAACTCATTCATGAACATGTTCACCCTAGAGTCTACATTTGAAAAGCAGTTTGACAGTGTAGGTTCAATATTTGCAGGACTCCTAGCAGATCTGCTATGTTAAAACAAACCAACAAAATAAACATGGTTTCCTTTTAATGTGCAAACACGGCAGACATACAGACTCAAATTTTGCATTTAACAATAATGACAATATGTCTAACAAAGGCAGACTAAAGTTTACAAAAAGGAATAAGAGAGGAGAAATGAGAACAAAGGTGTTTCCTCGGGTGCAGTGATGGACTGGTGGTCTCCAACACATTTAGCTGTAATGGCCCCAGTTGTCTGCTGCTGATGAGCCAATGTGTCTCTGATGGGGTGAACTCTCAGTGGAAGAGACCTGATGCTCCGCTCATATGCTGTCTAGCTTCTTTAAAACATATGGGGCTGTAAATACACAAAACACAGATTATTAGATCATAATTTTAAGAATGCATTTATATTCTCTGGGATTAAGCCAAGTGTGGTAGTGGGATAGTGTACACCATACACGGCACATAACCTATATTGTGGTATGCTTGTGATTCCTCTAGTGCATACATTGATTATCAAATGCACGAGGTGACCAAACACTATTTAAATTACTAGTCAAGCACTTTAAACAAAATGTCAGGATTGTTAGTATTTTGCTAAATGTCAATGTCATCTGCCTGTACTCACTGGCTCGGAGAAGGACGACGTAAATAAGAAAGTTTCGTAAAGATGAGACGACGTCTTGTCGCATTTTCTTCTTCATCTCCTCTGGGTCCATTTTAGGCCCGAGTCCTTCCAGTTTAAACATTATCGCTGGTTTAACCGGGGCTTGTTCTCTGGTCTGCCTTTCGTGTCGAGAATTCACCGTCTCAGGAGCATGGATGAAATGATCTATACCGGAAGTACGTCCAACGGAAGTCGCGAGGATCAACGGTATCCATGGAGGGACAAATTAAAAAAGCAAACAAATAAATGTGGCCCCCTAGAATTGATTTAGATATGGCAGAAATATATGATTTTAATATTTGTATTTCATTTTGTTCAGTTACAAATATAATTGTAACTGTAGCCCATGAATGCAGCGTTTTCATGATCTGTCATGTACATATGGATGTGTACGTCCTGTTAGCGGGGAGGAAACACGATAATCATATACACCTAAATATAGTATTACAGGTAGTTCAACTCTGCAAACTAAAGCCTTTGATCATTGAGGAAAATAACTTGGTAAAATTTGTTTAAAAGCAATAATTATTTTGACTTTTTGATGTGGTCAGATTGAATTGAGTAGGGTAACGTTTGACAGATACATTTAGGAGTATGCACTTTTAAATGTAGCAACATATGTAGCAATGTAGCAATGCAGGACCCACTATGATGACCTTATCATTTGAGCTGATATGAGCTGTGATTAAGTGGTGCAGCATGCCAAACAAATGTGCAATTCTTAAATTACCACAGACAAATAATGCACATGGGGCTATGAGGCTCTTGGGTTTTCCACTTTGCCGGTTGATTATTCAAGCCCTGGTTTTGGTTTGGTTTGGTTTTGGAAAATGTGAAAAATCTATTTTATTTTTATTTTTATTTAACTCGTTGGATGAACTGACCTTGCAGAAGAGGGTGGGGGTCCTCTGGGCAGACAGCGGAGGAGGCAATGGATGAGAGAGACAACAGAGGGAGGGGGTGGGTTATTTCTGAGCTCAGGGCCGAGGATTAGGCAGAGAGCAGTCCCAGTGTGATGACAGCATCCAGCATATAGCCAAACCCCCCCACACCACATCACCACCATCATCCGGCCAGGGAGGACGCCGCGGATATTTTTGAGAATCAAACATCGTTTCCCTTCAAATTCTCCGCATCGCTGCTCTTTTGGGGGGATAACCTGCTCAGACCCCCGGTCCGTCTGTCTCCTCTTCAGACAAACTAGGTGAGTTTTCTCGGGATTTCCCGGTGTTATTGTCTGATGAAGGAGCGTCCGGTTGTCCACGGAGGCGCCTGCACCTTGCATCCATTCCTGCCATTTGGACTGATTTTTATCACATCCAAATGAATAATTTAACTCACGGTCGTTTTCACAACGCCTGCAGGCTACACCCATGCCTCTGTTTGAGGGAGGCGGTGGATAGATTTAAATCCGATTAAGATTATAAAGGTAACAAAAGACTGACCTTTTTTTTCTTTGTTAGCCCCCTGGTTTGACCGGCATGGCTGAGCCAATGATCAGAGTTATTGTTTGATCAGTGCAAAGGTAAATATCGATTGTTTAAAGGGCATTTATAACGCATTTACGAGCGATAGACACGATCAATATCATACATAGTCTAGTTATTTCATTCCACATTTAGGTTATTGGGAGTATACATCGCTAGTATATACTATACGGAATTTCAGTCACAATTCTGGCCATTTTTGTACCATATACTGTATGGCATTCATTCAACATATTCATAAACACACGTCGTATGCAGTGATAGTAGAGATCCATGCTGCCGTATGCGCAGTGAAATCCCCGTCACCGTCTACAGATTGGGAATGAACGGACTAAATCCTGACGGATCAGGGGGCTGCCAGGAGTCTGGGTAGTAAAACACGCACATTGTGAATGGGCGTAGGCGATGTGCAGCCACCCTGGGACGGTCGACTCTCCTTCTTTTTCTGTGCTCATATATCCTCTGGCCAGTAGCAGCCTCTTTCCTGCGCTTGTCCGTGCCGTGCCAGGCATGACAAGCGCAGCACAACTAGACCGGAACAATGCGTTTTGCTGTTCTGGGGCCTTCATTTAATGCATGACATGATTTAATATGACCGCTGGTTACGGTTCCATTTACACACGTGTTATACCGCAGCCTTAACTGTGCATAGAGACATCACTGACGTTAATCATTGAGCGTTTTTTAACAGCATCACGTGCAGCTACACACACACACACACACACACACACACACACACACACACACACACACACACACACACACACACACACACACACACACACACACACACACACACACACACACACACACACACATATATGCACACTTAATGTATGAATGCCATTTTGTCCCTGATGAGGCAGCCATAGCTGTGGAGTGTTTTCAGTGTTTTCCTTTCTCTTGGGGGTCACTGAGAGTTTGACTGAGCTCTTCCAATGCTGCAGGCACTGTGCTATGACTCAGGGATGTATGCTACAACATGTGATGGGAGTTGCTACTCCGAGGTCAGTCCGCCCGAGGAGAAACACGACGGGCAGAACTTGCACATCAGGGGAGCCTTGATGCCTAGCTGCATTAGCCTCGATCTGCCCCACTGACTGCTCCACTGTCCCACTTATATTGAAGCCAGCCAGCCATCCTCTCCCCCTCTCTTCCTCTTTCGTCTTGGCTTCATGTCTCCAGGGCACACCGTGGAGCTGGGCTGGTGTTTGCTGCTCTAGCCCGATCCATGGGCCAACTGATCATTAAATCAATCAATAATGGGAGCTGTTCATAAATGGGATTCATATTGTTACAGCCGCTGGCCACTGGAAGCTGTTGATCAATCAATATTGGTGTTTCTCAGTCAATTAATTAAATTATTTCATGGGTCAGGGTTTACATTGGTGTATGGTAATGGTAGTGAAAGGATAGATGGATTTATTAATGCATGGGTGGGTTCATTGATGTATAGTACAGATGGATATTCTGTAAATGCAGATTAAATAAATGCAGATTCCTTCAAATTGTACCAGTATTACTCCAGAGGGAGAAAGAGACATGACCTCATTGATGTGACAGCTCCATGGTGATGGCACACTTGACTGGCAGTGGCGCCATAATGTAGGCCAACTCTATTTATTAACATGTCGTTAAACATTTAGAGTATGAAACGACTGAAACAATCATAAAGCCTGTTAGTAAATAATCAGCTCTACCAAGTTTATGCCCCTTTATTCTTATTTGTGATATTATATATTAAAGTTGTACTGTGGCTATATGTAAGTATTATTCCAATGCCTAGAGACTTATTGTAGCAATATTGCAGCTTATTGTTGGCTCACTGGCTGCCCTCATATTACTTTTATTTAAAGATAAGACCTCTATTGTGCAATTTTTGAAAGATCACAGAGTTGAAGGAAATTGGCTCGGACAGCAACAGAAGAAGAGAAGCAGACAGTTTTCCAGACTTGCAACATCTATCATCCTCGAACGTCCAAAGATCTTCCTCTCTCTGTCTGTCTCGGTGTCTGTCTCACTGCCTGTCTGTTTCTCTCCGGAAACCATCAGAACCATTGATAGACATCTGTAACACAATGCAGCACACTATTAATCTTCAAAAGACCCATTATTTAATAGCACACTGGGGAACTCAAGCCTCGCCAGGTCGCAGATGAAAGGGGAAATGAAATGAGCGGCACATAGAGAGCCCTGTCTGCATAATGCTAATGGAATGAGCTGACCGGCTGAATGAAGTAAAGGGAGATGTGATTATGTCTGAGGACAGACAATTAACCAGCAAAACACAACAAGCAGCAGTGAAGCAATCAGTGCACTTAAACAAGTCCCCAAGCTGTTGTTTGACAGTTGACAATAATATTTGATTTTTTTCCTATTATTTCTTTGGTGAACTTTAATGGAATATGATTTTATTTCAATGTGTTGTTTTCACAGGGGCAGGTTAGCTACATAGTAACCATATAGACTGCATATAAAGCCTAGGTTTACGACATCCTTACATGGCGCTTCATACAAACTTAACAGTTAGAGTCTACAGCCATGCTAGCTGCCAGTGCCTATCCATATAGTGGATTTTAAGATACTTTATTGGAGAAGAAAAAGTTTTGACTTTCTGGTGGCACAGGAGGAAAAGTCAGGGTATCAATAAAGTTATAAGACTTTGTCCTTCATGTCAGAACCAAATGGTGAGGACGAGTGTAATCCTCAGTGATATAACACACCCTCTCTATATGAGTTGTTCCCATCAGGATGGATGCACCTGTTCTCAGAGATGCCTCACACCTTCCAGGAGGGCTCTGTTAAACAAATCATTGTGATATGTTTTGTGTCACTTGCCACTTTTTTTTTTAATGACGATGTTGTTGTGGGGCACTCCTCTGTCTGATATTTGATGTCAGCTCAGCATCTCAGGAGCCTGGTAATTTACATGTTAAGGATAAGTCTAATGACGTGAACAAAGCTGATTATTTAATTTGTTAAAAATATGCAGTGGTGACATCTTATTGGCTTATTATCCAACATTTTTTGGATAAGCTGCTTGTGACCATGAAGTTGCACAATAACTGCAATATTTGCAGCATATAGTCTCTGGTGAGTGTAAATGTGTATTGGAATTGGCTCTTGTAACCTTCCTTGACCTTTTTATGTGTCTCAAGCTTTGGATGGGAATCATAAGATATTTTTGTGTGTAAACTTCCCACAAGAATCAACCCTTGAATTCAAAGCACAGCATGTCATCTGTATTACATTTGTCTGTTGTCTTCTGCAAAGCAAAAATTAATCTTTGGAGCATTTATTGTCGGCTTTACTTCCTCATATTTACAACTACAATTTAAAAAATCTGAAGCAATCCAGCTTCTCTACATAAATCTCACTCCTCAAGTCATTCAGATATTCACACACACACACACGCGCACACACACACACACACGCACACGCACACACACACACAATTTTGTGCAACGTGTGCTTCTGAGTGTTTGCTGAGGTCTGCGTCCAACTTTGTTGCCAGCAACTGTGAGCCAAAATTAATTGTTGAGTTGCTGAACCAGCCCCTGCTGCTTCTACCCAGCGCCTCGTGGTGCAGCTGTATCCGGTGTGTCACATTCGGCTGGAGGGGGTGTGTATGTTTCTCTCTGTGTGTGTGTGTGTGTGTGTGTGAGACGTATTGAGAACAAGTTGTCAATAACAGGCAACTGGTCCTTTCTAAATAAAAGCTGTCGTTCAGTCAGCGAGCACAGCTTCTGCTTCTGTTTACCGATTGTGTAACAATCCACTCACTTATCACATTAAGCCCTGTGAGTTGTCTGTATGTGTGTAAGTGCATGCATGTGGTGTGTGCTTGAGTGTTTGTAACCACATGAGCAGAGTGTCCATGCTGAGTCCAGTCATAGTTTATTAATGTGGAGACCTGATTGACAAGAAGTTAAGTTTGTTCCTGATGAATTCATCCTGTCAGTCAGATTGTCATATCCATTAGCTCGGATTGTGTCATTTAGCGGAACAGCAGCTGTATCTGAGCCTTTTCCCTCCCACTTTGTGTCCTGATGCAACTTCACCAGACCTGGTCTAGGTTGGTCTGACCTGCTGTGGCCCAGTCCAGCCCAGCAGTGCTAATTGGGATGTTTTCTATCAAGCAGGTTGCACAGGAGCTGCCAGCTCAGGACCACCTCTCAACCCCCGAGGAGAGATGGGAGTATGTGTATGAACTGTATGTGTGCTCATACCAGGCGACAGGATTGAGGAACTGACTGACTGACTGGTCGAGACAGAGAGACGTTGTGTGGGCAAATGAGCAGAGAAGGGCGGACATTGTCTCAGAGAAATGAGACAAAGACGTCAACACAGAGAGATACAGAGCACTTTGTACATTTATTCTCCATGTGCAGTAGAGATCGGTGGAGGGGTGAGACGGTAAAAGGAGGAGAGGAGGGAGAAAGAGTGAAAGGCCGGCAGATAAGCTGTGTTTGTGGGCAGCTCGGGGACTTAAGGACAGTGAAGGAAAGGATCCGTGATTACTATTGATTCAGAACCAGATGAGGAGACAACTCATCGCCAGCTCGCAGACACACAGGTTTTACTTGTATTTGAAAGTGCTGTTACTTCATTAGGAAGAGGGAACACGCTCTTAATTTAGGACACCATAAAGTAGGAGGGAATTATAAAACAGCATTCAAAATGCCACAATGCTCAAGGTCTGCTGTTTCATTTATTTAGCCATACATCAATGTATGTTTCCTGGCTTCAGTTTGCTTTCGGTTGGTGGATAAATGCTGCATTGATCAGCAGACACTGTTTCCACAGACTCCTTAACGTCTCACTGTAGATTTGTTCTTTCTTTTCTTATCCTGCAGCTTTCCTCTCCTGTTTCTTTGCCTCTGCCCTCTTCACCCTCTTCAAAATGCTCCCCCTGTACTCCCCCTTGCAATATCCTGTCATTTCTCTTTTTTCTATGCCTAGACCAATTCTCTTTCTGTATCCCTTCCCCTTTTCTCAGCCCCTCAGAGTCCCCCTTCCCTCCCCCCTAACCCCCATACGTCTTTCCTGTGGGTCTCTCTTCTTCTGTACTCCGCTCTTCTTGTTGCCTGTGTTGGCAAAGGCGTAGAAGAAGGCGGTCGGAGGCTAGCTGCATTAGCCGCATGCATTATTCATGTGCCCTGCAGTCTGTGTGGGTCTAGGTCTTCTGCTGGCTTTCACTGGGACACATGGGCCCTGTGAAAGAGCTCTGTGTGGGACACAGGGCCTGATGGAAGAGCTGCACAGACGAGACTATCAATTCCTTGATTTCTGCTCCCTCTTGTAGATGCAAGCCCCGGGGAGTGAGAGTTTACTTCGCAGGTCAACATTTAAATACAAAATTATGTGGTTTCCTTAGACGAGATCAAGAATGTTTATTCAGTGTCTCTTCTAATTTAACAGCCAGGCTTTTCACAACAAAGCTTTTCCCAAGTGTGTTTTCCTCCCCAAACCAGAGGCCGGCTAAGGTTTCAGCCATATCTGCCCTGATGTTCACATAAAAGACTTGTCCTATTTTATCCTAAGCCAAGATCTGTCTCTGGCTGCAGCTTTTCTATTTCTACCACATCAGGATTCACAAGCTGTCCTCTTTGCTTTTAGAGTGCACCCAGTAAGAACTGTTAACTGAACTGGGCGGTATGAAATTTTAATTTAGACAACCAGACGGAGATGGAGTGCCTCGTCTCTACAACGCCATGTGCTTTTGGGGCTGCGGAGGAGTAGAGAGAAGGAGCGAGAAAGAGAGAGAGAAAGAAAGAGAGAGAGAGAGAGAGAGAGAGAGAGAGAGAGAGAGAGAGCCTTGGGGATCAAAGGAGGGGCCTCTTGGAAAACCACAACCACATAGCTGGTTTGGTCTCACATCTGCTTTGCTTGACATACTTGCGTGTTCTCTCTGAAAACATCAACAGCTGGAATATAGTTCTGTTACTCATAAACAGGTTAGAAAATCAAGGTAGATACAGCCGATCTGACTTAATCAGACTTGATAACTCGTCGCTTGATGCTCTAATTATAAAAATGAACTTGTCGTGTGGTTATGCATCTTGTTTATGGGTTTTGACAGGTCTCCCTGATGGTGTTGCTCTGCTCTGCACAGGTGGCGGCACCAGATTGGGATTGGCCCTGATGATCACAAGGACCCCCCTTCACCTCTTTTCAGCCAATCCTGGAGGGGCAGCAGAGCTGATGTCTCAGAGGGCGAGAGGGTATTTGTGTTCTGGAGTCCTGAAGAGACAAGCCACATCACGGTGAGTCACACTCTCACAGTCTTCAGTTGAAATGTGCTTCTTTCTTAAAATATGTGGACAAGATTGGCGCTCTTCAAAGGGCAGGTTTATGAAGACAGAATATGGGCATATGACACATCTTTCTATGACTTTTATGCCGGTTTATCACATGTAATTATTGTGAAGTGACTTTGATCTGTGACTTTATTTTTTTAATAGTATTTAATTATTAAGATGTGTATTTCAAGGGTTGAACCATATACACTAATACACACTATCTGCTTTAGTAACGTTAAAAAGGTAGGCTGTTATTGTGTAAGCGAGGATAGTAAACCCTTGTATCAAGTGCTAAGGATGTGCATGTATATAGGAAATGGCTGGCTGCTGCCCAGAGAGACTGTCATCGGATATGACTACCTGACTCGGCAAGGACAGGGAGGGTGAGAGAAAGAGAGAGAGGGGAGAAAATAAAATTCAGAAGAGAGAAAGAAGTAGAATGACAGCAAAAACTGTCACCTGACTCAGCACTGACTGCAGCACTACAGCACACACACCCATACACCTGCACGCATGCTGCACATTCAACACAACGCAAATAAGTCTCTGTTAGCGGTCCAAATATCTTTCATGATCTATATGATGCTTCTCAGTGATCGAACGTTGTGTCACGATGTGCAGCTGCCAGCTACCTAGCCTCGCTCATCCCTTCTCATCCACGTCAATCTGCCTCAATCCAGATCAGCGGGAGGTGCTAAAGTGACACCCTGACCAGTGTGGGCCCGTGCAGATTGAGGGCCTCTAATCCTCTTAAAGCACAGACCTACACTGCATGATTTACTAATACTGAGGCAGGCTAGTCATCGCTGGCAGAGACAAGCTTAAATCTGTTGGAGATGCTGACTGTTTAAAAGAAAAGTAAAGATAAATTGATTTAGTATTCTATCTTGTGGATATGACCAAAACTGCTTGAAGTCCTCTATTGGTTGCAATGCAGGGTGTATTGTCTTCCCGTTAAGTCAGAACTCAAAGTACAATGAGGTACTTGCGATGTTTACCTTCCTTCTCACTCCACAAAGGCTTGTATTAAAATTCCTCATGCACGTGTGGCAGATGGCCAGAAAGTTGTTCGCTTCTTTAAGATCTTCACAAAAGTCTTGGCTTGCAAAAGTTACCTGCATTATTTCGGTAAGCTCTCTGCAGCTGCCGGCTGAGGCCAAGGTGCAGATCATTAGGCTTCAGGCCCACATTCATCATCATTAGCTGTATTGATCAGGTCTGCGCCACTATTGCCAAAGCTTCCTTTGCTTTTCTCTGCCTCGTGGGGTGAAGCAGTCCAATGACAGGGACAGAAGATGAAGTATATCACTAGACAGTGGCAAAACAATGTCGTATCACCATGATGCCACAAACAAATTAAACAGCTACTTACTCCAAATAATCAAAAACACCTTGAAATCTGATTCCACAAACATGAACATGAAAAATGCATTACCCCTCATAGAGCATATTTTCAATAAACTGTCAAGGAATTATCAGAGGCTCCACAAGCTCAAAGCCAGCATATTTATTGGCTGACAGAAACAAAACACAGTTGAGAAGAATTGTACGTCTTACGGGTTGGTAAGGATTCAATGCGGACGAGCTTTGCCTCCCCGGGGTTTGAGTGAGCCCTCCAGTCTCCCTTATGTCCCGATCACCCCGCTGTTTAAAGGGCAGGCGAAGAAGAGGTGCACAGCTGCAGATTTGTAGCGAACCTGCAGATTGTAGCATATTTACGTTGAACTCTTTGTGAATCCTGTTATTGTGTGATGGTGCAGGTCATTAAAGCAAATGTGTGTGTGACGTGTTGTTGTTCATGCGGACTACACTCCCACACCCCTCTCTTTTTCTCATTCAGCCTCTCTTACTCTGTTCACATATCTGATTATTCATCGCATTCAAGGCCAGCTACATGCTCTGAATATAAAAACAGAGCAGACAAAATGCAAATTTAGCTGAAGCCCAAAGCTGGTGCTGAATGCATAGTCCAACAGGACAGAGCTGAACTCAAAACAGTTTCTAACTTATCTTCTGTCTCTAAATCCTTTCATCTTCTCTCCACGTCTCTTTTTCTGTCTGTGTTCAGCTTGTTGGGATTATGTCCGTAGCTCATATGCTTTTCTCTTCTTGTCTCTTTAGATAAATGGAGGAGAAGGAGCGATGTAGGAGCAGGTCTCCAGCTCGGAGAACCAGTCGGGTGCAGCAGGTGGTGGGAACAATAATACGACGTACCCGAGAGTCGCTTAGCAGGTACAGAATGAACAATGCAAAGTTCAGGAAATGTTGGTAAAAGTAATAAATTGGAATTAACAGTACCCACTGGGAGGTTGCTCCAACTTGAGAAAATAGAGTAGGTTTTGATGTAAAAACAACTGAGTATGCAGTATAAAATGTTGGCACCACACAGCCAGTAATAGCAGAAAATGCCAACCTCACACAAACCACTGCGGCAACAACTAAAACATCTGATACAAACAACAAAACAATCGAGTTTGGAAAGTGGACAAAACAGCTCCATCCACTTCTGCTGCCAGATTCTGTAGTGGAGAAGAAGTGTGGGAGGTGTGGTATACATAATTTAAGATTGAAAAGGAACGAGCTGTACAGATGGTGTGTTTTATAGCCGAGAAAATATACTGCTATCAAAATGTCTCTCTAAAAAGAGAAAATAATACCCCTAACATCAGAAGAAAATAAAAAAGTAGATTTCTTAAAACCTGTCATGAAGACTCGCACCATATCATCTCCCCACTCCCACACACTCGCATAACGCATAACACATAGTTGAGCACATATTCAAAACCTGACTGTCCCTCTCTCACACACGAACACAGCCCACAGTTGACCACAAATATGCGTTTAAGAGCCCTCTATTCCCTTGTTGTCCATGAAGCCTTTCTCGTCTCCGCCAAGGAGGCCGTGCAGAGGAAGCCCAGTGAACTCCCTGTTGGTCATTCTTGGGGAAAAGTCTCACCATGTCACCAGCTGGTCAGGACAGCAGGCTGAAGGAAAGGATGTCACTGGTTTAAACATATACTGTGTATTCCCAGGGTGCATGTATAGCGGTTTATGTGACATCCTGGCTCCTTGGCCAGATATTATGTAAAACACCCAGTAAAGATTGTTCTAATAGTCAGACATTGCCTAATAAAGAAGGCACTTATTTGTAAAATAATAATATAATAAATAAAAAAACTTTCTGTACAAAGTGATGCAAGTTGACAAAGCACAGCAGCGATTTGTTTCTCCCCCTTGATTCGCCTGAATGTATTTCTTGAAGACGACAGTGTTATAGTCTCCAGAAAGTTACCCTGTTACCCTGTTTGATCTCCTCAGGGAGCGGTTGCTGGGCGATGGGAGGTCGCAGCGCTCCAACAGTCTGTCCAATCAGAACTTCCAGGCCAAGCTGACGCTGCAGATTACCAGGGACCCGGTCCTGGACAGCAGCACTGGACATGGCTTCATCCTCACCACAAATGCACCCCTGCTGGTCAGAGACATCGCCGCAGGTACATGAGCAGTGAGCTGGTTTCCTCCTCCCTCTCCAAATGGCCACCTGCTTTATGCTACAGCGCACACACACACACACACACACACACACACACACACACACACACACACACACACACACACACACACACACACTGACCATTGATTGACTCTCCCCTGGAATTCCAACTGCAAGGCACAGTGCCAGAAAATACACAGAAACTACAGAGTAACCTGCTCATCCTTTGTAAATTAAATCACTTTCCATGTAAGCAACTTTGATAGGCGAGAGAGAGAGAGAGGAAGAGAGAGAGAGAGAGAGAGAGAGAGACCGAGAGAGAGAGAGATTGATCCATTACTTTTATATCTATCCTGTAAGATAAGCTGATAAATTGTCCTGACCTGCCACCAGCTCTGTAATAGCAATTTGCTGCCAAGTGATAACAGAAAACAAGATTTAATAGACAGAGAAGATGCTAGCAGGGACACTAGTAGGGGGGGAGTTGACACCTTTGGGTGTGAGAGGAGTCAGCGAGGCCGTGTGAGGAGCTGAATGTGAGAAAAAAGTGGTGCACGAGGAAGAAAGAGAGAAAAAGAAAGAGAAAGGGAGGGGACTTGAAAAACCGCACAGATCAGGATACTGGTAGAGCTACCATGAACGCTCAATAGGGTGGGGGTTGGGTGTGTGTGTGTGTGTGGGGGGGTGCTTGTTTGGCAAGAGAGAGGGAATGTGTGCAAGTGTTCCCAGTGTGTGTGTGTGTGTGTGTGTGTGTGTGTGTGTGTGTGTGTGTGTGTGTGTGTGTGTGTGTGTGTGTGTGTGTGTGTGTGTGTAAGCCCGCAAAGCAGTGTGGGATGCCGCCAGTGGGTCAAAAATCAGGGACAGATGGGGCTTTGCCAGTCAGTCAGGGTGGGTGAAAATATGTGTTTACGCATACATACACTTAGTATGTTTGAGTGTGTGTGTGTGTGTGTGTGTGTGTGTGTGTGTGTATTAGAGTAAGCTAAAACGGCTGTGTCTCAGCCGTGTTCTCTTGCCTGAAGACAAATGAGTATAAAAAACTAGAGAAAGCAGCGGAGCCGAGCTGGATGAGACCCAGAATAACTGTAACCCCTCACATCCTGGAGAGATCAGCTGAACACTCTTGAGTCAGCCATGTAGATTAACCATATGTGTCATTGTGTGTGAGTGTGAGTGTGTATATCTCCCTTTCTTTGAACTGAAGGTGCAAGCCCATGTGTGCAGCTTGGTTTTCGTTTCATGCAAGCGCTCACTCTTTTCATTGTGTGTGTGTGTGTGTGTGTGTGTGTGCCTACGTGTAGGGAGTCCTGCAGATGGGATTCTGTACCCAGGGGACCAGGTGCTGCAGATTAATGATATAGTGCTGGAGGACCTGAGCGATGAACAGGTGGAGGACCTCTTAAGGTAAGAATAACTATCTATCTATCTATCTATCTATCTATCTATCTATCTATCTATCTATCTATCTATCTATCTATCTATCTATCTATCTATCTATCTATCTATCTATCTATCTATCTATCTATCTATCTATCTATCTATCTATCTATCTATCTATCTATCTATCTCTGGAATCACTGTCATGCTTACCAGTGTGTCCGGTCCATCCAGTGACTAAATGCTCGGCCATAGTTAGCGTGCTGGAGTGCATTTCTGAGAGTGTGAGTGGAGGATTTGTGTGTGTGTGTGTGTGTGTGTGAGAGAGAGAGAGAGAAAGGCTTAACAAGTTAAGGGCAAAGGTCAGAAGAGAAAGTGCTTACTTGACAGCTGGAAAGAAAGATAATGATCTCTCTCGTGTGCATGTGTGTGTGTGTGTGTTTTTGCATATGTTTCTGTGTGTGTGTGTGTGTGTGTGTGTGTGTGTGTGTGTTGTTTCTCCACCCAGGGACTTGGAGGATTGTATCACTGTGACTATCCTGCGGAACATGACAGTGAGTACAGAGGAGACATCGATGCCCTCCCATCAACTCAAAGACACTTTCACAAAGAGTCATAACACCATCCTTCATTGCTGTAAAACATAATGATGGCACTGCTGCATGTCTTTGTTTTGCAGAATCCCAAGTCCTCCATCATGTCGGCAGAGAAGAGAGCTCGTCTGAGGAGTAATCCAGTTAAAGTGCGCTTTGCAGAGGAGGTGGTGGTCAACGGGCACACTCAGGTCTTTCTCCCTTTTCCTATTTTTTCTTCCCTTGTTTGAAATTGATTCCTGTCTAACCACAATGACATCTCTCACTTCTCTCCATCAGGGAAACTCTCTTCTCTTTCTGCCCAATGTCCTAAAAGTCTATTTAGAGAATGGGCAGACCAAGGCCTTCAAGTTTGACAACAGCACCACCGTCAAGGTGTGTATTAAACAGGTTTTAGTTATTGAATGTAAGAACAGAGGCAGTTTTCCCAACTGTTATAAGAATGTAATGTGTATACTGATAATGGAAGGGTTAGGGTTCAAAATGTGACCCTTTAAACGGCCGTATAACTGCTACATTAATGGATCACCTTTGATGAAACTTGAATGGCAGACGGGTAATTGGACCATGTATATCGTACCCAAGTGGTCGCAGCGTCATTCTTAGGCGGCTGACATGTTTGTCAATACCAGTACGCCCTATGGAAGCCAATTAGAAGCAACTTCCTATTCACATTAATTATATACCAAGCAGAATGAGCCAGATGTACCTATTATACTGTAACTACAGCAATAAGCCACAATTAGACACAAAATAAAGATTTAAAGAATATACATAGCTACTTAAATATGTTACGTGCTCCATGTGCTACATTGGTGTCCTCATAAGAAAGTTCATCGGGCCCCTTTATTTTCTCATCAACATTATGAGACCAAACAGTGGATCTAGTTGTGAAAGCCTTCTTGGAAACGGGTGGGTGTATTTTTTAATTAGGCCCACAAGTTATGCTGTGATTCCCCTAAGGGTGCATGCGTAGGCTGTTGCTGCTGTAGCTGTTCTTCATGGTGGAATCTATATATATATATATATATATATATATATATATATATCTTATAGCTTCAGGAGGAGGAAGTTATGAATCATTTCAAAGTGAGGAGTGATTTTGTCAAGTCTAGTTGGGCATCATAATGAGAGAAAAGGTAGAGTAGCTCACCCATGTTTGTTGTTGCCTTCAAGAGCACATAATTATTATGAATTAACAGGTTTTGTATTTTAGTTTGTATTTCCAGCCAAAAGGAAATTGAGAGGGGGGATTAGATTTGACCATCTGCCATCAGCAGACAGGGATGAAGCATGTTTGTCTAAGGGTCTGAACTGTTGGTTTTTCACCATTCCAGGACATTGTGCTGACTCTGAAGGATAAACTGTCCATCCGGGCCATTGAGTACTTTGCCCTGGTGCTAGAGCAACAGTACAGCATCACCAAACTGCTGCTGCTGCATGAAGACGAGTTCATACAGAAGGTGAAGGAAACAATGGATGCACAAATCCACACACACACACACACACACACACACACACACACACACACACACACACACACATGCTGTAGTTGTGGATGGCTTTTCCTTTACCTCTATTTTTTCATCTTCAACAGGTGGTGCAGAAAAAAGACTCTCATGACTACAGATGCTTGTTCAGGGTGTGCTTCGTCCCGAGAGACCCCATGGACCTGCTGCAGGATGACCCCTCTACCTTTGAGTACCTTTTTTTACAGGTCAGAGAAGCTAATTATCATCTACAGTATACAACATTCTATCTGTCTCCTTTTTTCTCCATGTTAGAGACTTTGTGTTATTCAACATCATTCAGAAGACTAATTTCCCCTTTTGTTACATGTGGAAATCAAGTCTAAATGTTCAGTAAAACATTATTTTAAAACACTTTCCGAACCCACTTGCCAAATGAAGTTGTACATCCGATATTTACACTTGCTCTAGTGGGCTCTAAACTGCATGTAAAACATTACAAAAAGCCAGAATCAAAGTTGAGAAGCTGTTTGTTGTTGTTTATGGGGTGTTATGTAGCTAAACTTTGAGACTATATTTCAATCCTGTATGAACAGCCTCAAAGCCGTAGTTAGTCTTACTTATGTCATGTTGATTTATTGTTCTAGAGGAGTCTATGCTGCATTTGTTTTTGCTGTATGAGTGTTGATTTACTTTAAAAGATGCTTACAAGCTGTTTGTCTGATTTGAGGTTTATACTGCAATATTACATGTCAATATGAAAATGTGATGCTTTTCAGTTGTACATTGGTATGTTTACTGTAATGTACAGGTATATGTGTAATGTCTGTGTTTCCAGAGTGTTGGGGACGTGCTGCTGGAGCGTTTTGCAGTGGAGATGAAGTGTAACACTGCGCTGCGCCTGGCTGCCCTGCACATGCACGAGAGGCTAGATAGTTGTGGACAGACCAGAGCCTCCATCAAGAGTATTACGTGAGTCATATGTGGGTGTGCATGTCTTTTTAGAGACGCACCAGAGGGACAGCATAGTTCTGACTCTGGCAGTCCTCATTATAGATTTTTTTGGCTTTTGCCTGCATTCATTGCAATTTGTGTTGGATAAGGGTCTACTCTAAATGCCTAATCTAATTATGTGATTAATGTGATAAATGTGTGGCATGGGTGCACACAGGTGTGCATGTTTTCCCTATTTCCAGCGTATCTTTTGGGGTTTTTCAATTTTCCCTCTTTCTGTCTTTCTCTGCCTCTCTCTTTCACACCAAAAAGCTATAAATGCACACACAAGCGCAGATCTATTTCCCAAAAGACAACCTCACTGACTCATAGATGAATATGATTATATACGTCATTGCAGCCATAAATACTCTGTGTTCCGCAGATGCAAGCTTTTTTCATCTCAAATTAAACTGATGATGCAGTCACGGTTACAGTTTGGTTAAAATATGGTTGCTTAGTAACATCTAGTGGCAGCTGTGAGATAAAAAAAAAACATCAGCAGATATTTCTGCTCAAAACTCAGTCAAAACTCAAAAATTTCAGCGTGCTTTCTTTTTTTAGGAAAGTCTTTTTTTTTTTTTGCCTGTCCTCCAAGTCTACATTTGTTTTTACTTTGTCTTAGTTCCAGCCTCCTGTACCAATATTTACTAATAAACTCAATCAAGTGATTTGTGTATGCGGGATACTGTAGTTTAGTTTCAATTTTAGGAAGCATTGAAGCTACAGAGTTCTTCATTATGGGTGTGATTTTCATTTGTCTGTGTGTGTGCGGTGATGACAGGAGGGAGTTTGGCATGGACAGCTTCATCTCTCCCACACTGCTGAGCAACATGAGGGAAAAGGACCTGAGGAAAGCCATCAGCTACCACCTCAAAAAGATCCAGTCCCTGCTAGAGCCACGTCAGAAGGTAGATACAGACTGATGGATGAGTGGATGAACACATTGGGAGACGTAAAGGGATAGACGGTGACAGTTTAGGAGTGGCTTCAGCATACCTTTTAGTTGACACAGTATTCTTCCTGATGTTTACAGTGGTGGTAAAGTGTTGGGAGCAGGGTGGGAGGATGGTTAAAAAGGAATAGCAGGTCTGGGGCTGAGGTAATGTTTCTGGGAAATACGTGGACTATATTTCCCTGTGGTAAAATTGTTTTGGTCAGTGAGTCAACCATGACATCCCCCTGGGTTTCCTTCATTCTATCACCTTGCTGTCCACCTCACTGTTATTCCTCTATCTTCTTCTTTGTCTATTGCTCTGTTTTAGGTCATTTCTGCAAGTCAGGCTCGGTTGGCCTACCTCACTCAGCTGGGAGAGCTTATTTCATATGGGGGACGCTCCTACACAGCTACGATGATGGTAAGAGTTAGCAGCCGGATATCACCTGGTGGGTCTGTTTGTGAAGGAATAAACTATGTAACAACTTGATCAGAATTCAGTCTTGCATCTATATTACATGTCAACATTCAAAAGACTCGACAAATCCATCTGAGCATGACCCTAGATGATATCTTCCTTATCAAAACAGATTTGCACCCCTCCCTTTTTCATCATTATCCTTTTTACTGCTCATTTTGTTTTATTATGTAACTTTAGTCGCTCTCATTCACACTCAGCTTCAGGATAGGGAGGTGTTGGTCAGCTTGCTGGTGGGAGCCAAATATGGGATGAGTCAGGTCATCAACCACAAGCTCAATATGATCTCTACACTGGTTGAGTTCAGCAGCATCAGCCGAGTGGAGCTGCTCTCTGAGTCGGACAAAGTCAGCGTACTGCGCATCTCACTGCACGACATGAAGGTAAGAATGACATTGAAATACTAGACTCTATTATTCATAAACACGTAGGCCCCATGCTCTGACAAAGATTGAAAGAAAAATGGATATTCACTCGCCACACCATATTCACACTAAAGCTCATGCTTGAATAAATATAGGTCAAGCATTTCTCCTCCAATACACAAACAGTATACAGCCTAAGGGGGTGTGTGGTAGCCATATAAAGCTCATTCACTGGACTCAAAGGTGACTCTCTCTCTCTCTCTCTCTCTCTCTCTTTGTCCCCCTTGCCTTTTCTCCTTTCTCCTTACCCTTTGGCCTTAATCAATTGACCTTATCTTCTGCAATGCCCTCCCCCTTGCAGCCATTTGCCTTACTGATGGACTCTCTGGCAGCCAAAGACTTAGGGTGTCTGCTGGGAGGATACTGCAAACTCCTTGTGGATCCCAGTGTCAATGTCTTCCGTCTGGGGCGCCCAAAAGTGAGGGTGCACCGGATTCCTGCTGAAGAAGGTGTGTGTGGGAAGTTCGCCGTAATAAAGGGCGTGTGCTATGAATCCCTATCAAGTGAGCAAAAACTGTTTCACTTAAAATAAACACTTTCTGGCTTTGGCCATTTGATAGACATTTTTTACATCACATACTTATGTATGTCACCAGTCAGTATGGGTACTGTTAGAAAAGCCAGTCACTCAATATTATACGTTTTTTAATTGTATCCTGCTCTACTAATGTATTATCCTCTTGTTTCTTATTTTCTGGTGTTATTAGGTTATGTGTCTCGCTGCTGTAGTGACTCAGATGACTCAACAGATGAGGATGACCCGATGGATTCTCAGAAACGCCCAGACCCAGCAAGCCAGGACTGGGAAGAAAGGAGGAGAGAGGAGGAAGAGAAGAGGAGGGAGGAGGAAAGGAAAGAGAAAGAGGAGCACAAAGGCAAACAGGAAGTGAAGATAATAGTGACAACAGAAGGTATAGAAAATGAGGGTGAAGAGGAAGGAGGAGCCACAGGAAATGGTCTACGTACATTTAGTATCATGGATGAAGAAATGAACCTGGAGGCTACCTGGTACCACACTGACCTACGGGTCACCAGCAGCTTCTCTAGCTTGTCCAGTGGCTCCTTGAGTGCTGCCCTGGAGGAGAGCAGTGCCGCAGCCAAAGCCCCATCTCGTCTGGATGTGCTCCGTGGACCATGCACAAGCGAGGATCTACCAGGCTTGGATGTTCACCACCCCTACCTCCTGGAGCCCAAACGCCACCAAGGGCCCTTGCGACCCACCAACCTCAATTACCGTGGCAATGACAACTCTTGCCTTTGCTTTGCTGAGCTCTCCAAGGATGATTTCCTCCCTAGCCCTCCTGAGGCTACTAGTGATGATGACGATGACGATGATGAGGAAGAAGAGCAAGGACTGGCAGGGCTCAGACGCATTTCTAAGATACCCAGTTCAAGAGATTTGAGAATGATTGACAGCATACCCTTTCAAAGATCACCCATTAAAAGAAAGAAAAAGGTCCCTCCCAAAGTCCCAGTGAGGACTAGTTCAATACCTGTGGACAAAGAACGACAGGCTGAGCAGCGCCTCTCCAAGGACGAAGAGGGTCTATTTCTAACACCTTCACCCAATCCCAAACCAGCTCTTTTGGTCAAAGAGACTGCCTCAGAGTCTGAAGATGAGTTTTTTGATGCACAGGAGAGATTTACTCCTCCAGTTCCGGATCTATCAGGTTTGTTTACAGAACATTTGTTATGACTTTGCAGATGAATAAGACAATTTTTCCATACCACATTTATGTAAACGTCTGTTTTTTTAATGTGATGGCAAATTTGTGTAAATCCACTGATGCCTTTCTCTTTCTGTCTTTTCCCTTTTGATTTGTTTCTCTCTGACAGACACTGAGCTGGCTGACCGACGAAATGCCAATCGATTAAGTGGAGGCTGGAATGGTCCTTCAGCTGTCCTGGGGAAAGAGCCATCCTCCCCCCTTGCCAATAAAGCCAATTCCTCTAAAATCAAAAGAGAAGTGGAGACAATTAAAGGTCCCACAAATAAACTTACCAACCAACAGGCCAGTTTACCAGAGCCATCTCAGAAACCTCAAGTTAAGGTCAAACCACTATTGGCACCTAAGCCCCAACTGCCTCCCAAACCTAAGATCATTCCCCCTAAATCACCCCAGCATGGAAGATCATATGCCCACTGCAATGGGGATGCCTCTGGACGGCTTTCTTCTGAACTTCTTGAAATGGAGCCAGAAACCATGGAGTTCAAGTCTGTCACATCTGGGGCAGGTGGACTGCCTCTTTCATCACCCCTGATCAGAGCAGTGCGGTGCAGCAAGCAACCACCACCCATTACAACCCCACGAACTGGGGAAAAGACAAAGAAGCAAGAAAACAGCCCAAAAAAGAATAAAGATCTGACGCATGAGAATGGAGTACATGTTGTTTCCAATGACAAAACATATATTCTTGATGAAACGGAAACTCATAGAGTTGAGGGAAAAAGCAATGGGATTGCTTTACCCACAAGAACGCCACCAAACCTACTCCCTATCCCACGCTCTAATTCAGGTACAAAGTTAGCCATTCCCCCTCCCGTACCACCCAAACCCACTTCTCCAACCAGTTTCCACCCCTTATCACTACCTGCTAGCTCCCCAACTGATCCAAGCAAAGGGATCTTCAAGGATAGCGCCAGTACGCCAAATGGAATCCACCCTTGGAGCAGCCGCAATGGCAGCGTCCAGTCAGGGTCCAAGAGGGTCTCTCTGAGCCATGAAAGCCTGTCACCGAAAAATGCAGATGCTTCTCTCACACTTACCACCTCCCTCACTTCAACCAACTCCAAAGGTGTTGGGGGCCTTGAAAGCAAAGAGCCTGGAAGATCTGGATCAGGATCAGACTTGAGGACCAGCTCCTCCAGCCTGGGAGGTAGATTGCCAGCTTCTGCCCTGAGAGGGAAGATCCAGGCTTTGCCTTGGTACATGACCCGCTCTCAGGAGATTTTGGGAACTCTGGACTATCCCTCCACTAGCTCCATCAATGGAGACACATCTGGATTTGGCTCTGGCTTGTCTGTAGCCAGCGGTCTATCAGACTTTAACAAAACCCCTGTTAAGGAAAAAGAGACTGTGACCTCAAAATCAGGAGGGAAAGAGAACATTTTAGAGGATGGAGCTGAGGTTGTCATAGCCACCATCAAAGAGGCCCAGGATGTGACCTCACACATGAAAAAGGCCAATGGAACAAACGGCTCCCACCCAAATCTGTCTTTTAAAGAGAATAGTGCACACAGTGGCAGTGTTTCATCCGAGCAGCCTCAGTCACGGTCCCATTCAGCAGTTGGGTTGGGAGGTGTGTGCAGCATGCAAATGGGTGACTCACCAACCTCCTCAGTCGCTGACACTACTCCGCCACAACAGCATCGGGAGGCTTGTGGCTGCCGCACCGTTTACGCCAACTGTTTCAGTGGAGACACTGAGGATGGCATAAGCTTTGATGAGGAGCTCACCATTTATGAGTTCTCACGCCGCACACGCCCCAAACCTGCCCGACCTGCACCTGTCTCTTCTCCTACAACACCTTCTCCAAAGCCCAATATTCTGTCCCTGCTGAGGGACAACCCCCGTCCACTCTCTACTTTCTCCACTGCATCTTCTGAACTCAGTCCTGTAGTTTCACGTCCGGTTTCCCCCACAAACTCATTTGGTGGTCCTCTTCGTACACTTAGCAACAAGAATTATGGTGGGCTTAAGGGAGGTTTCGTCTCCCTACGTCAAGATATAGACCAACTTTTGCTGGTCTTAGAAAAGGGATCACTTGAGCAAACTCAACAAAAATCATGTCAAGACACAAAGCAGCATAGCACAGGTACAAAAGTGGGGCCTGACCTAAATCACAATGGAACTGAAGGCAATACTACCCCAGTACCGGACCCACATTGTACTGGAACAAACATGGCCGCCATGACAGAGGCCGAAAGAAGTCTTCTCCAGGCAGAGGCTCGACGATTGGCATCTGGGTGTCAGCGGGCCACACGTGTAGGCTGGGCTCCGGATGAAGCTCTACGCTCTTTATCTAACAGCTTCAGTGCCCTGGTTCAGTTGTCTGCAGCTTGCCTGCGAACAAATCCATGCCCTGGTTGTGAACTCTGCCATAATGCGAGTCTGGTTCACGGGGATGAGGACGATGACAGCCAGGAGGCCATGGACAAGCTGAAGGAGATAGTGGGTCTGTATCAAGAGTTTGTCGGGGCTGTTGAGACAGCTGGAACTGGTGCTGGGGTTGGGGGTAGAAGTGTGGGCCTCACCGGCTCTGGACAGGGTCAGGGGGAGAGTGAAGGGGTCAGGCTTCTAGCCAAACGCTGCACTGTGCTCATCTCGTCCGTTTTCGCACTCACACAGCTCTTTCGGACACGCACACCAGACACCGCAGACACGCCTGGCTACGTACCTCTCAACTTTTGACCTGTGAACTTTACCCACCAATAACCCACTGACTCTAGAGGCGAGACAAGAGGAAACAGCACAGAGCGATCTGGTGTGTACCCCCTGTGTCCTTGTAGTGCCATGCACACCGCTGCACACAAATTTGAACCCACATTACATATACCCACATGGAGAAAAAAACACACCAAACAAAACCCTAAATGAAGAGAGGAACTTCATTGCTTGGCCTCTTGGTGGACGCATATGGACTATGCATTTGTACATATGAATTTTATAATTATCTTATAATTCTCTTATTTTATGATACAATATGTGTATGTATGTAAGGATGGATTACCCATGTATGTATTTATGTATTTATTTTTTACAATATTTGCACCATTGTCTTTGATGTGCAGGTCTCTGGTGGGGAAGAAAACTATGGATGTCACTGGAATTTTTTTTATTTTTCCTTCTCTTTGAGACAGTATTATGTTATCTATTGCTGCTTTAAAAATTCTCAACTCCACAAGGTGTAATCTGTAAATTGTCATTTTTCAAGTTTGGTATAACAGTACGTTTTACTGACAAAATACAGAAGAAATACTTTATCACACTTATACAGTAAAAAAAAAAAATACAGTTATTAACTGATTTGTTTTATATGTGCACCTTTTTAAGGATTTAGTTTTTCAAAATTACAGTCACAAAAAAATGGGGAACAAACTTATACCATTACAAAGCAGGGAGAGCACTTTCGACTGTTACAGATTGCACCTTTTTATGAGACACGTACCCTTGTGTAAAGTGTTTTTCTATCCTTTTCCCTAGTCCTGACTGACTCTAAGTGAATGCCTCTTGGAAATACTCCCATTACCCACAAACGTATGCAGTAATAGAACATTAATCTAGTTTTCATCCAAAGTACATTACATATATATTTTCTGGGAATGCGTGGATGAGGCCCAGGAAGCAAAACAGGGGACCTTATTTATGTAGTTGAAAAAAGGTTTTTGACTAGGCACAAGGATGACTGTTAAACTATGTCCACATGTAGCAAAGATCCAAAGTATTGAAACACTGAGCCACAACTGTTCCCCACCATGGTTTTTCTCTTTGGACGCACCACCTTTTTAATATCATACTGACTGACAGATGGACTGACTGCTGTGTGCTGTGGTCAGAACTGTAGATATACATTTATATCATTGTGTCCTATTCTGACTCGACCTTAGTTTATGGCTATGCAAACATAAACTCCTCATGCCCACATTCTGTATCCTTGTTTTTGTGCTAACATTAAAAACAACAATAGCTGCATTATGTTTGTCCGAATATAATGGCTGCTTTCTTTGTTTGGAATGTTGGCTTTTGTCTTGTTTCGGTAAAACTTACTGCATTAGGAATTGCAACGTTGTGCAAGGTTGCATGGCATTAGCATTTGTCTATGTAAAGACTCCTGTCTATACTGATGTCTGTGAATTGTCAGTAAAAGGGTTACAATGATCAATTAGTTTGCTGAGCTAAACAGCTCGTCCATGTCATATGATGCCAACTCATTTGATGAGTCTTCCGCTTTGGAGGATTTACTTGAGCCACCTACGACAACAAGAGGGTAATTACTTGCTTATACAAATATGATGAGGGGATTAGCCAAAATCAAGACTGCTTAAGTGTTCAGAGACAGCCGGTGAGGAGGTAGGTAGTATATGTAATCTTCCAACTAGATGACAGGGAATTTTGTCAAGGTGGCTGTGCTTAAAAAATAAGAAACCAGGTCTCTTGTGTGAGATTTCCGAGCTTCCAATTCCTATCGAGGTTCGGTAGCAGGGTCCATCATAGCACTAACATCAAGACATCCTGTATGTCTCTGGAGCATCTCTAGTTGTTCATCAAGCAGGCCCAAACAGTGAAGAGTGCCTGTGTCACCTACGTGTTTCGTTTTTGTATGGTAAAACTGTATCAACTGCATTTCATTTTCAAAGAGGACATTGTGTTTCTACGTGAGCAGTCACTTTTCCGTACACACGTACAATGAAGTCGATGTACCAAGAAATGTATTGTTTGGTAATAAATTACACATTGACCTTAACAATGTTGGATGTCTTGGGGTTTGGGTTTGTCTATAGTCCAGTTATCAACAAATTGAATAGATTCATGTATACTGCTTAAGTATTGAGTCTAAAAATTTGGTCAGAAGACATTATATGTACCATTCTGGCATTGAACCCAGGGCTGAATAATGAACAGCCAATAGAATTAAGTTATACCTTGGCAGTCTTAACAGTTCTCTATTTATACCACCACTGCACTACTAATACTGTTAATGAGGATTACTGTGGGATTTATATCCCAGTATTTAGTTGTTATACTTCCATGAAGGCAATGTTTATCTATGCATGTAGCACTGGGGCCAGCTTTCTCTCTTTCGGTACAGAGAAAGTATCTAAATTATTCACCGATAGCCCGCTGAGATAGAGAGTAACATCTCCCCTCCCATTATTAAAATGCATTCTTAAATAATGCTAAATGAATGATGCATGTAAAATGTCTCATCTAAGATGATAGTCAGACAGATATTTGTTGTGGTGAAAGGTAACAGTGAAAGAGTTGAGAGGCTTTGTAACCCCAGTAGCTCAACCCGCCCTGATCCAAAGTCCCCATGTCAGATTGCCCTTAATCTGATCATTATCTGCTGTCTGACTTCTTGAGAGTAATCTAGAAAGTAGCACATGTAAAAAAACAAAAACGTAGTCTGACTGTCGGGCTGCTGTAAGAAACACAGAAACAGCAGATAGTGTTGATAACCTACAGTTTACTTCCATTCATCTTGAACACAATACACCTGTGTAACAGTGATGATGTGATTAGTGCTTATATGGTAAATGGGCTTTTCTAGTCCTTGAAACACTCAAAGCACTTTCACACTACATTCACCCATTCATACACTGATGGCAGGGGCTACCATCTGAACCGTCTCACCATTCATACATTACGTTGATTTAAGGTTTAATGTCTTAGGATACATCGACATGGACTAGCGGGGAATGAGGCAACGATCCCCCGATTAAAGGACGACCCACTCCATCACAGAGCTACAGTCGCTCATAGAGTAGAAGACACGGTTCCACAATGTACAGGTGCCTATATTACAAAAACAAAACACAATTTATCATATCTTTTTGGTGAATGAAGGCCATTCTGAGAAAACACGACAGTTGACGCATGTATCCCCTGAAACACACACAACAGACTTATTCACTGTCAATATGTTTAATAAATTGATTTTGAAACATTTAATTTGGTTGCAATTATCCATTTGATATTTTCAGAGTGATTGAGACTTGTGCTTCAGGAAAACTGGGAATTATGAAGAGCAGTATTTAATGTAAGCGAGGGTGTCCCACTTTCAAAACATAATTTGATTCTTACTTTCAAAAAGGAAACCCTGGAAGATCCTAAAAAGATTCTCAGGAAATGTCACGCGGTGGACAATCAAAATGAAAAGAATTGGAGAAATAGGCCAAGAGAGATATTTTCATGGCAGCTTGATCTTTTTGTGCCACTGAACATTACCCTCTGCCCCAGTCTTCTCTCAGCACTATCACTCTTCAGTCTCTTTCCCTCTCTGTGTCCAGGCAGCATGCCTTTCCTCTTCGGGCTGTCGTACTCAGCAAGAGCTGCGGCATGGTGACAGTATCTACTCAAGCTTGAAATCTGAGCCCATTATGTCAACAGATGTTACAGACAGACAGGAGAGCAAGCGCGAGAGAAGGAAAGCTAAAGTGTGAGTAAAGGGAGAAATACATGTATAAAACAAGTGATATTAAAAGGTCATAAAAAGAAAACAAGCATTGAGAAGCACTTAGTTGGACAGAAAAATTAATGAATAGCCCAGAAAATATGTTTTTCTTAAATGGCAAAGCTTTTCTTAAAAATATTCTTAAATGAAGAGCAAATGTTTTTTGAGAGATTATTTGTTGCAACTGAAGTAAACATTTAATATTTATGTTCTCTTTACCAATAAATGTGTTTTAACGACATTAATGGGCACTTCTCAAAAACTAAAAAACTCAAACAACACATGCAGGTAGTATTTCATGAAACAAAACATGACAAAGAGTGCTTGACGAAACATTTCAGCTCCAAGTGAATCGTGTGAAAGGAGAATTTAAAATAGCCAGCATGTGTCTGCCGGCATTTCCAAGATCGTCACTGATATTCATGTCAACAATTTCTAAAGTATTAGCCTTCTGGTCTCAAAAACATATAGCCCGAAATTGGTGATGATGGAGCATAAAGAGAAACTCAATTTATTACACTCTTCTTCACAATTTAAATAGTGAACAGTACAAAAGTGTTTCAGTTAAGTGGCAGAATACAGCCTCACAGAGGAAATGCTCTTGGTCAAACAAAGAGACGGATGTTGTCTACAAAACACCACAGCACCCAGCACATACGAAGAAACATTTAACTCAGTCAAGTAAGCTTTGCTTGAAACTGTGGAAAAAAGCAGAGTTCAGTTTGCTCCAAAACATGTTTTAACAGAGAGCAAAGAAGGGCATTTCAATTGGACCCTGGCAAAGGTTTTGTATCAGCTAAAGCGTGTATCTTGTTTATAATATTTTGAACAGTAAATACTCATGGCATGTGGCAGGTGGGTTATTTCACACTGACTGTTGGCCCCTGTCTGAAGTGCAATTTCACTGCTGTCTTTAAGTCAAGGAGACTCTAGTGTTCAAAATAATATTGCCAGACAGCAAGTACATCAGCTTTACTTTACAATTTCCTTTCTCCTCAACAAACTGGCTCCATCCCTCCAAACAGGTTTTTCCCTTTAAATGCTTTATCTTTCGATCTCTATTATGTTATCCCCAATTCCCATCTTACATGACCTTCAGCAGCAGTTCATAGGTGGCATTGATGATTCCCCAGGAGAGGAGTGAACGGTGGTAGTTAAGGTGGGCCCCTCTGAAGAGCATGGCCACACTGCCACCTCTTTCTCTCCACACTGTCAGAAGCACCTCCCTACAAGGCTGGAAGGCTCCACCGACCTGAGACTGAGCTCGGGACTTAACCACATTTAATGGATAGAACATGATGCCAAGGGCTGCCCCCAGCAACCCCCCACACACAAAATCATTAACCATGTGACCTGCCCGGCTACTAGCTTCTGGGAGCTGCTCCTTAATGGGCCCGCGTAGCCCGAAGAAGAGCACATTGCTGGGGCCATTACGGAGAATTATGGGCACCAGGCCGCGGTAGCACTCTCTGACACCATGCTCAGTCAGAAGTGTCCGGAAGGTGTGGACGGTGTTGTTGAAGCGCCCGTGATGTCGATGGTCTTGTAGGAGAGTCTGCACACGCTCAAATGGCGTCAGGATAGCCTCTGCTGTTCCTGCCAATGCTGCAGCAAAGCTTCGAGTGACCAGCACCGGCACACCGCTGCCGTCGGCACAGTCTAGTAAGACCCTTGAGAAGTCCTCGTACAGGCCAAACATGATGGCCACTGTAGTGCTCTTCTGGAGCAGTGGGGGCAGCAGGCCCCGGTAAAGATTCCTCAGCCCATCCCTCTGGAGCTGCTGCACCGCCTCAGTGGCCAACACACCGTGCAGTTGTTGGCGGAACAGCACTTTCTGGATGGGGAAAGTCACCATGATGTTAGTGAAGGCCGCAATGGAGCCGCAGACATAGTGCTTCTTTCGAGTACCCAGCATGGCACTTAGAGCTCCAGCAGGCAGCAGGGAGCAACCTCCTTTAGTCAGGGCAGCCTGAGGCTGAGGTGTTCGGGCTGACTCGGAGTCCATGGTGCTAACAGCCATGGGAGGCTCAGTGCTCCACAGCCTGTTACTCCAGCATCACATCAGCACCGCCCTCTTTTGTAAATTATATACCCTGTGAAAGAAAGAGGACATAATCCTGATTATCTTTTTACAATTATTTGTATGGCTTGTGTATGGGAGGAATGCCAGACACAATGAAAATAGGGTAATTGTATACACAAACACACATGTCAACATTTAGGCAAAGAACCAATGGGATTCAATCTTTAATATTAGACATATTGATTGGGGTCCAGATTAAATGGCCCGTTCATGCTACACATTGCCTTAAACAGATTGAACTGTTGTTAACTTGTACAACCAGACTGCCCCAGCTGGCCACAAATAAGGGTTAACACAACTTGACGGATTAAAAAAAAAAATTCAGTTTAGTCATAGGGCAGGAGAGAAAAACAATGAATGGCAGAAGAAGACACTAAGTCAGTTCATTTGATGTAATTATAAAGCACCATAGTCAATTTTAACAAAGTATATACTCTAGTTTTTCCTCTTTTTGAATAAGAAGTTAGTGGCACAACCTACCACAAACAATAGCATTAACAAATCTGCTCAAATGAAAGCAATATCCTCTAAATACCTGTCACACATAAAGCAAGTTGTCTAGCAGTTTTCTAAATGTAGTCCAAGGAGTAGATAGCGGTGTCAAGGCCGTTAGAGGTCCAGCAAGTCAACCAAAATATCACTCCGGAAATACTGACACACGGTTTCAGGTCAGTATGAGAAACCCTGCTGCCACATGGCTACTGACCTCTGAGAGACCGTTATGTAATTTAGAAGTTCCCCAGGTTTAAAGTACAGTACATTTGTTCAAGCATTTTAGTTTTGAAGTGTCACTTTAGTTCAAACTAAACTGAATTTACATACAATACAAGTTTATTAGATTATATATTAAATTGTGAGTGAATTACTTATTGTACTTTCGATAATTGAGTAAACTTGACTGCTGACGGTACTGAACTTTAATTTTGCAGAGTCAAAAATAAAAGTAAAACAACCACATCATGATAACGATACTTTAACTATATCAACAGATTTGAGCACAATTACGTAATCACCCGATATTTTTTCATAACTGAATTTTCCGGGGGACACGCCCTCTGTTACGCTTCCTGTTAACTAGCTTGTCTCGTCATGGCTGTTGTCCTAGCATACTCTCTGCCAGTGGGCTCACACGGACACAAAGGCCTAACACCACTTAACGGCCCCATTGTGACAAACACACGCAGCAAAACTACTTACTGTATGAGTAGCTGGCTGAAAAACAACAACTAAAAGACGGGCGAGCCTGGTTTGCACAATAGCCAAACACCCGACTGATAGGCTGTTTAATAACTTAGCCAGCTCAACATTGCTCGTAACTGGGCCTCGTCGGCTGTGTTATAAACACCCAATCAGACGTTTAAGGCAAAGCGTAAACACGAGAACAGGGTCAGCTATAATGGATGCTTGTTACAGCAAAACACATGTAAGCCTAGCATGCTAAGTGTCGAGCACAATAAGACTAAACGGACAAGCGTTGGTTAATGATTGGTTGGAGACTTCGTTGACAGCGACTGGATGCCAACAGGCAAACGATCGGCTCATTAATCAGTCTTTACCTGCCGTTTACGCCAGAAGCTGTCCTGTCCCTGAACAGGTCGAGGGCTGGAGTTTTTAGCAAGGTAATTGGGCCACAGTTGTAGGTCGTATCTGCAGCCCGAGCAGCAGCAGGTGACAGAAGCAAAACGCATTTCTAGCGCATGCGCACTACTGAAGATCTGATAGCGTATGGATGGTCTTCATAGAGCTCGTTTCCCCTTTGCACTATTAACGTCAGTTAATTGTGTTGTACAATAGTGGATCATTTTATCTGGTCAATTACGTACAGCGTATTTTGATTAAATCCATAAAACGCTTAAACGAAGGTTTTCTTCGCGTTGTTTTGTTTCGTCGTAAAGCAGGGTGTAGCGACATTTTTACGACTATGATGTGACGTCATTATCGTAACGCCGAAGACGGTGTCGGTAAATAAAGGTTTAGCTTTGACTGGTAATTTCAAAACGTGTTTTGTTGTTGTTCTTTTTTTCTTAATATCTACGGTATTTAAATGTATACGATTTAATTGAATAGCGAGACTGTTGAACAGTTGTACCAAAGATGTCAGCTGGTGGGCAGCTGTATGTTGCTAGCTGTATTTTTACGTTTTGCACAGATCAGCTCTCTTTAGCTCAACGCTAACGTTGGCTAACATTAAGTGTCACAGCGTGCTCTTCACATTTATGTTCTTGTGAGACAACTATATGCACTAAACTGTTTTCTTAGCTGCGCGTGGGTTCAGTTTATCGCCTTCGCCACTGAAAGCTAGACGCATGTGAAATGTCAGCTCAAAAAGACTGCGAGTTTTTGGTCAAGAGAGCCCGGGACCTGGTCTCCGATGATCCCTGTGCGGCCAAAGCCTGGCTCATAACTGCCAGAACCCTTTACCCTGCAGATTTCAACATACAGGTAACATTAAGCAATTGTATCAGCTGCTAATAGTCAAACCACCGGATGCATTTCTCCAAATGTATCAGTCAAGCACCGTCACGTGTTTGAAGTGTGTGGATCCTCTGTTATGAGTTAATTGTTCTTTGGTTGAAATATCTTCACAGTATGAAATGTACATCATTGAACGCAATGCAGAGAGGACAGCTTCCGCAGGGAGACTGCTGTACGACATGTGAGTTACAGTGTACTATCCAACGCTATGTGGTGCAAGGGTTAATGTCGGTGGCCCTTTACTGACTCTGACCTAACAGATGCTAATCATTTGTCCATTCTTTAGGTTTATTAACTTTCCAGATCAGCCCATTGTTTGGCGAGAGATCAGTGTCATCACAGCTGCACTCCGCAGTGATTCTCAGGACAAACATGCACAGTTTCTACGAGGTGAGAGGAGTTTAACGCACTAGCAGGAGTTTGTGGCTATGCAGTGTGGGGAATGGTGTCTCTTTTTATATATATATATACATGCATACATACATACATACATACATACATACGTGTGTGTATGTTTGTCTCTCTCAGGGCTTTTTGAGACGCTGCCTGGCCGTGTGCAGTGTGAGATGCTACTGAAAGCCACAGAACAATGTTTCAACACTTTGGAGAAGGCAGAGATGCTGCTCCTTCTTCTTAAGCGCTTTCCTGAGTCTGTGGTTCAACACGGAGTATGTACTAATGACATAGCCCTGATGAGTTGACATTTGAACCTAGACTAAATTGTCACTGCTAACTTTCTGCTGTATGTTTAGGTCAATCTAGGAGAAAAATTGTTAGAGGCGGAGGCATCAGAGAATGTGGAGACTCCCGTCAACTGCTTCAGAAAACTTTTTGGTGAGTGAAATTTAAACGTGTTTTTCTTAAAAAAAGAAATTAAACAATTTCATTGCAATTACTTTTTATTATTCCTTGTTATTACAGTGTGTGATGTCCTTCCTTTGGTCATAAACAACATGGACATGCGCTTGCCGGCCAGCCTGATGCAGAAGTACATGCTGAAAGCAGCTGAATTCTACATCGGCTATGTAACCCGTGGACCCTCACCTGATGTACAGATTCAGGGTAAAGCAGCACTGTGTTGATGTTGTTCTTTCATTGTCTCTTAGTGCTAACTCAGTGTGATACTTTAAACCTCAAGGTTTTTTGTCCTATAGTAGGGATATCCCTATATTATTTCTGTGTATTGCGTGTCTGACATTTTTTGCTACTCCTCTTGTTCTTTGTTTCAGGCTCTCAAGAAGGTGGGTCTCTGAAGTCACCCACTGTGTCCCGTGTCTCCCAGCGCTATGTGATTGACGGTCTGTCGGAAAAATCATCAGTGGTAGCAGAACCTTGGGAGAGGCTATTGGATATTCTCGCTGTGGTTGGAGCACGTTGCGAGTGGCAGGGAGACAAGGGACAGAGGTAGTCTATCTGACTCATGTCGCTCAGGTTTAACGTTTGTCATTTGGAGGCTGAGTTCTACGGCATTTTTTATTTAAAGTCTTCTGTCACTGATATAAATGGATTCATAACAACATAACAAACCAGAGGCCCAACAGGAGTCAGAATAGATCACAATGAAATGAAAGCGGGTGTTTATTTCTGTGTGTACCTTCTGCTCTAGGAGTTATGTGGACATGCTGCAGAGAGTGAAGGAGCTGTGTCGCTACCTGCCTGGTCTGGAAGGAGACACATGGTCCCGCTGCTGCAGTCAGGTGGTCATCTGTGCTGCGCTCGTCCTCTTCCGCAGCGCCTTCCTCTATGTCTCAGCTGTGCAGCCTGCACTGTTCCAAGGTTGGCCTCCATCTTTGCTTGTTTATTTAAATCTAGTTCTTCAGTATATGCATAAGATAAGATAAGATAAGATAATCCTTTATTAGTCCCGCAGTGGGGAAATTACAGGATTACAGCAGCATTGCTCAGTACGTAAAGATAAAATAAAAATCAAGTAATATAAATAAACAGTAATAAACATAATAAAAAAATAAACAGTAAAGAAGAAATTGAATGTACAGTAGAATATTGAATATACAAATTACAAAATATTACAAAATATTGCACCAGGATGGATTAAAGTGACCAGAATATTGAATATACAAATTACGAAATATTACAAAATATTGCACCAGAATGGATTAAAGTGACCAGAGTGATAAAAAAAAAAGTGTTCAAGTATTGAGAGTCCAGAATGTTTGTAGGCTACTGGGAGGTCAGCTTGTTGTGCAGCCTGACAGCAGCAGGGAGGAAGGACTTGCGGTACCTCTCCCTCACACACCGGGGGTGAATCAGCCGGTGGCTGAAGGAGCTGTGCAGAGCTGCCAGGGTGTCCTGCATGGGGTGGGAGGCGTGGTTCATCAGGGATGAGAGCTTGGCCATCATCCTCCTGTCTCCCACCACCTCCACAGTATCCAGAGGACACCCCAGCACGCTGCTGGCCTTCTTTATCAGTTTGTCCAGTCTCCTCCTGTCAGCTGCTCTCTCTGCTGTCTTTTCAATGAGAGGTAAAAAGATCAAAAGATGGGTTTATGTTTGGCAGGTTTGAATGCGTTGAGCTCGGGGCCGTGGATCCTTGTAGAAGATTTGAGCTCGGTGTATAACGATGTGGAAGTGGAAAGGGGAGCAGTGAAACATGCACATAAGAAACGCAAACTGGCAGATGGGAGAGAGAAGACAATGGTGAGGACAGATCAGAAATAATTTAAGTGTTTCTAGTCACGAAAAAAATGCAAGGTTGTGCTTTATTTGTTCCTAAGAAGGTGACTGTGGTGTGTTTCGGTTGTATCTGCTTCTTTTTGTGTTATCCTGTGCATGCGTATCATTGTAGAGCTCAGATGATGAGGAAGGGTTGGGAAAAGGTCGCAGTCGACACATTTTGGTAAACAAGACTGAGATGCCCAGCTGGTCAGAGACTCTGGAGAGCTTTCGCACAGCAAGGGAAAGCTGGGACCTTCTTCACTCCCATGACGGCCTGGAAACTGGTAAGCACCTCCTCTGTTCATATGTGTTTTTGTTTACTTACTCAGATAGGGTCCAGTCACTCATCACAATATCATACATTGAGGACCACAGCAGCTGCTGCTGTATTATTATGCCTTATAAAAGCTTTATCTATACTAATGTCTTTAATTCCGCTTTAAAGAGAAAAGGCTTAATAATTTATTGTCAAATTTTAACAGAGTTCAAGAAGATCTGTGCCTCTTGGAAGACGGACAGCTGGATGTGGTTCAGAATATTCCTCACCGACACGATCATATACCAGGCAAGCAACAGTTATGAAGATTTAGGATTTTTTTATTTGTTTGTGACAATTCTTTTTATTGTCGTTCATATTTTTGTAAAGTATTTAATCAGTTTTTACTGGATGTAATATAAATATTGATCTGTTACGACATGTAGTAAGTAATTGGATGAGCAGCATAGACAAGATATAGCAATACATATTTATTATTTATACAATATTTAAAGAATGGGCCAAATAAGAGGTTGTGGAACAACTAATGGCGACAAGTGGATTGAACTGAAGTAAATTTAATGGAATTGATTCAATCTAAGTTTTCCTAATTGGGTAACATTTATAAATGTTAAAATAAGCCTCTTTCCATGTGGCTCATTAGTTGTGTGCGTGTCTCCAGGGACAGTACCGTAAGGCCCTCTCTAGCCTGCACCAGATGGCTGCAGTGCAGCAGCCTCAGCCTGGACAGCAGAGCCCCTCAGGGCAGGCCAGTCTGGAGCACCACAGGGCCCTCATACAGCAGGCGTCCTGCCATTACGCACTGGGAGAGTACAGGGTACACACAGACAAACACACACAAACACTCATGTTTTTGCCTTATTCCATCGTCTGGTCCATTTTTCCATATTGTGAATACATGCATGGCCCAAATATATTGTGTTGTACTATTGTATTGAGCGGTAATTGTTGTACTATTATTATTCAAATGGTTTACAGTCTCTATTATTTAATGCCACTACTGTAGATATCTGTTGTTCGAATCTTGTTCATACTGATGTCTATATTGCACTGTAATGTCCGGAGGAGGTTGTTTTGCTTTCATTATTCTATCTGCTGAAGTTTGTATTATTTTACAAAGTATAATGCTTTGTGGGACAGGCTCCAAGAATGAATCCATAACTCAAACTAGCCTGCAGGTGGCATCATAGTTAATTACATTTTTAGAAGCACTCAACTGCAGAAGAGTTCAAATTTCAGATGTTTAGACGTACATATATACTTATCAATTTAACCATTCTGACTAACTGATATGTGTTTATTTTGCTTCTACAAGCTTCTACATTTCGTACATGCAAAGCTTTATTATGTAGCATCATAATTCACATACATACTTAAATTATCTTTAAAATATCCCAGAGATAAAAAGTTTATGTATGGTCGGTCACCAACTTGTACTGTGTGTGTTAACCAGATGGCCTGTGAGAAGCTGCTTGATGTTGTCGGGGGTTTGATGGCCCCGAGCCAGGAACCAAGTAAGACTCCAGAGGAACAAAGTCGAGTCAAGGCCAAAATAAGGAAAGGTAAACACTTCCTGATTCCCATCTGTGAAGAGCTTTGAACTCTTTATGTAAAATTGACATCTAATAGACATTTCATACGTTTCATATCTTTGGCAAAAATGTTGGCATCGTGTGTGTCTGTATGTTGACAGATTGTAATGAACATTAACTAAATACCAGGAAACGCCAGGTTACATTTGATGAAATGTACATATTAACGAGAAAAAACTCACTTTGTTGAAACTACTGTTGTCCCTCGATTCAAAAATCATATAAATCAAGAAATGGATACTGTATCTGTTGTGTCAGAATGTTATGCAGTGACTTATTTTTGTCATATCTAGGTAATGACCTGAGATTGCTTCCCTGCACCAGCAAAGCTGTGTTACCGTTCTGTCTCCAGCTGATGTTAGCCTGCTTCAAGGTACTTAAACTAGTCAAGTCTGTGGAAATGCATAATGTGTCACTGTTTGTGTCGATCCGTTTTTCAAGACTATTAAGCTACTAAACCTAGCATAACCCACTTTCTCTTTTTCTCATTTTGTGCAATCAGCTCCGTGCCTTCACAGACAGTCGTGACGACCTGTCCCTCGGCCACGTGGTGGTGCTCCTGCAGCACGACTGGCCGCAGGGTGAGATGCTGTTTTTAAAGGCATTGGACAAGATCTGTCAGCAAGGCGGTTTACAGTATGAGAATTTCTTCAACTATGTCACCAGTATCCTTTTTTGTAACTGACACAAGCCTGACAGCAAGTGATTGACAAATAATGGCTAGAGACAAATTCCTTTTGTGGTTACCTTGTCTGTGTTTTCTGATCTTGGACGTTAGTTTCCATAAGCTCATGACTTTTTTCAGACATTGACATGTTGGAGGAGTTTGCTTACCTGCGTACTCCAGAAGGCGGCAGGATTCAACTGGAGTTCCTGCCCAATCAGGGAATGCTGATCAAGTAAGCACGACCCATTCAGAAACATTAAAGTTGCATCGTGACTCTGCACACACCCGTTCTGTTGCTGTTTTTAAAGAGAACAGTGAAATTGATTGACGATCTAAGTAGACATGGCCTGTGGGTAACTATGTACTTTGAAATGCAAATGCTGTTAACGAAGCGATATTAGAAAGAGAAGGGGTTTATGGGTAAAATACAACTACTCCATTGATTGCTGTAGAAGTTAAGACACTTAAATGCACCCTCACTGACTGAGAGTTGTTGAATGTTGCTGTCCTTCAGGAACCCTAGTCCCGCCCTGGGGGTGGAGTTAAATACCCTTCTGCTACAAGGGGTGCAGACGATGGACAGGTACCCCAGGCCCCTCCTCCCACAGTCCCATCCCTCCCCCCACACCAGTCACCCTCCCTTCATTCCCAACTTCAAGGCTTGTCATCCCTCCAGTTTTGATTTGGGCCTGTCATTTTACATCCAGAAATAGTTTGATTTCCTGTTGGAGTTTGTTTATTTGAGCCATTGCTCGTCTTTTTGTGGTCATCACTGTTGTTGTTGTTGTTGTTCTTTGAGGATGATGTTGGTCTTGTTGTGCAGTCAATTTAGATTTTTGCCTTTTCATAACACTTGAGCTCATTTCATTTGTAAACATGTTTTATGTTTTTTTTATTTATGATGATGAAACTTGTGTTGTGCAACCTTGACTGGTTGATTTGTGTAAGGAAAAAGTAATGCTGTTTCTGTGATTCGGTCTTTACTGCAAATTATGTCATAATATGTATGTTTGTTTTCATTTAATTTTGTATCCTTATTTTTTCAGACACCACACCGTGACTCGTGGGATCACCAAGGGAGTGAAGGAGGATTTCCGTCTGGCCATGGAGAGGCAGGTGTCGCGCTGTGGAGAGAACCTGTACAGTGTGCTTCACCGTTTCTGCATCAACGAGAAAATCATCATCATTCAGTCTCTTCCTTGACTGTGACTTTTGAACCTTTTTATAGTTGATATTTCAGGCACAGTTTTAATGCAGCTGGACTGACTTCATGACTCCGACACAGGACACATTTCTAACTCTCTTGTCTTTATCATCCATCTATGAACTCTTCAGAAAATCTCTCTTTTCAGAGAGTTGGTGAGAATACTGGTTTTGTGTGTAGTTTTTCTTCTCAACATGTGCACAACCACATTTTAAGTGGTTTAATCATATTGTGACATTTGTGGGAGTCAGTTATGACAAAAGAATTGAGTGCATTTTTGATATTCTTGGTTGAAGTTTATTGTTTTTGTTACAATGTTAGTTTATATAAATGTTTCCATTAAATGTCCTCTAAATGGTTTAAAGAATTGCAAAATCATTTACATATTACAAGCTTACAAGCAGTCAGTTTATCTTCAGCTCATTGTACAAGATTGAAAATTAGACATTATGTATATGCGTTTTAGAAAAAATACCGGAACATATTCACACTTCTTTTTTGCTCCAGAGCACTCAAGTTTTACTCCTACTGTGTTCCCTATTTCACTTCAGACCAATTCACACATACTCTTCACACTTCGTTTTCCTTTGTCAGTCTGCCTTCCAAACTCACTCTAGTTCTGTCACTGGTGTATATGGCAGGTCTGTCTGTAGTGCAGCCCTGAGATTAGCCCAAAACATCCTGTGCTTGGCCCTGTCCTGAGGCCACTCCAGGTATGTGTGCCGTTCCATCATGGACTTCAGCTGGTAGTACTTGGATGGGATCAGGTATTGAGGCAGAGGCTCGAGCAGTACCAGCACAACGCTATCCGTGCCCCAAGCAATGCGTTGGTGGCTGGCAAAGTACAGCTCATAATGGCACCACTCGCTCTTGACGAAGTGAGCGGAGAGCACAAACACGGAGCGTCGGCTCTTCTCCACACAGGCGATGATGTTCTCAATTATTGTCTTTCCCGGCACGAAGTTTTTCTCATGGTGACAGATTCGGAGCCCTCCCTCCTCTTCAAGGTTTGCGAGGAGGGAGTTCTGCACCCAGTCTGCGTCATGCTGGCTATAGGACACAAAAGCATGAAACTCAACACCTAACAGATCTTCAGGTTGAACTTGTCTCATTCTGGTGCGATGTTTGGCTCTGGTCCACCGCCAGATCATGCCCATATACCAGGGGACATCCAAACGACGGCACAGGGTCACAACTGCAATAATCACTACCACCGCTGGGCACAAGATGGTGGTAGCTAGGAGGCCGATATTACAGGAGACCTCTGGGATGGAGATGTCCTTCAAGTGGAAGTCTCTTACAGCCTCTGGGTAGGTGCAGAAATAGCCCAATGGCCAGCTTAACAATTCAATACCTGTGTGACCTTTTTTCTTTTCAGACTCAATGCCAAGTCTTATGAAACTCCTCAGAGTGCAGGTGCAGGTGAAGGGGTTGCTACTGACATCCAGGGTTTTCAGTTTGGGGCAGCTTTTCAGCTTGTTCACAGATGGTGCATGAAGGGAATTGGAATTGAGCAGAAGCTTATTCAGAATGGGGAAGCCGTTACATACTGGAAGGTCCCGCAGCCGGTTGGCATTTAGATTCAGAGATGAAAGGTTTTCCAGTTTTAAGATGGACGATGGTATCACAGAAACCTGGTTGTTCTGGAGGTCCAGTGTCTCCGTTCCTTTTGGGAGACATTTAAAAACAGAAGCTGTCAGACCATTAGAAGACAGCATCATATTGGTGATGTTTGGTGGCCAGGCACATTCTCCAAGACCATCATAAACCAGGGAGTTGATGCTGAGGTCCAGATGTTGCAGTGACTTCATGAATTGCACCCGTTTGCTCAGAATCTGAAGGCTCTTGAAATTGTTGCCAACCAAAATCAATTCCCTCACATTATCCAGATTCTCACATTCAAGACGTTCTTGACCTTCCACTCTGGAAAAGATGGAGTCGGATAGGGCGCAATTGGAGAAGTCCAGCTGGAGGATAGGACTGTGCAACTTGGGGCATGTCATGTGTATGATTGAAGTCTCAACGATTGCTAAACTCTCCACCGGCATGTTGATAAAAAAGTTGTAAACAGCTTCCTGTGAAAAGATGAAAGACTTTACCACCGCTCTTCTGGCTGTGAAGGACTTCATTTTAGACGTCTGGGTCACTTCAGTGTCGTTGTGAGGAAGTTTGTGCAAGGCCACATCAGAGGCCGTCAGATGAGTGACTGATGTATTCAGGATCACACTTACAAAGTCAGTCAAGTCGTTCCACTCGATTGATATGTTGGTGAGATAAAGATGAGATGTGAGGATTTCTACTCTCTCTCTCAATTGCTTACTCAGGTCTTTGTAGCCACGAGTCAAATCCATCAACTCCACTACAGCAAAGAGTGACAGTGCATCAGAAACCAAATCATGGTTTAATATTTGATAACTAGTGAAGGCGATCTGAAGCTTTTGAGCGTGGACATCCTGCAGACTACCTGCTGTGTAACCCTGTTGATTATCCAGGGAAAGGGTAAGTGTACGCAGTTTCACTTCATTGATATTAATGAAATCCCTCGCACTGATGTTTTTTGCTCCCAGAGCTAATCTCTCCAGTTTTACCAGGGATCTGAACTCACTGCCAAGTGTCATTGTGAGAAAGTTGTTGCAGACTAAATTCAGCACCAGAAGGTTCTCTGTGTGGAGCAGGTACTGCTGACCCGACAGGTTCCTCAGTCTGTTGTGGGACAGGTCTAGATCCTCCAGGAGTGGCGTGTCGAGGAACGTCTCTGGATCAATGTCCTCCAAACTATTCCACGAAACGTTGAGGAACCTCAGGAGTGTGGTGTTTTTGAAGTCTCCTGTGTGAAGTTGCTGTATGTGGTTGCATGAAAGGTCTAAAAGCTCAGTCGTCTTTGGCAGGTCTCTTGGGACAGAGCCGAGGTTTCTGGATGAGCGGTCTACAACGCTGTCAGGGGACGAAGCACTCAGCAGCTGTCCCATCAACACGGCTGCTGCCAAGAGGGCAGCGATCATAGGCCTCATTGTTAGACTGGAAGTAAGAAAATAAACATATACATTCACTCAGTTGCCAGTTTATTAGGTACACCTGGCTGAAACGAATGCAGTCGAATAAAACAGTGCTGCAATAAATCATAGGAAGGCTATATAACTTGTTTTTTAGAGAAGTGGGATTCAATTTCTCTTGTCCAAAATGTCCATTTTGAAGGATGTAGTTTATGGTGCTGTCAAACTGTATGGCATGACACACAGGTGTGTCTATTATTTAACCTTACCCTTAGGTTTAAATGGGGTGGACAAAATAACAGAAACGAATAATAATGGGCAAAATAGTCAGTGTAAACCTCAAAAACCGTGTCAACAATATCAAATGGTAAACCTTCATGAGGGTAGGATGTAGTTTTATTTATATATTTCTTTTACTTATTTGACATACATTGCCCAGTGCTTTGTCATAACTCTGAGTCTACATGACGTTAGACAATACATTACCTTAGATAAGTCAGAGGTTTAGGATGCAAAGTCTTTCAATCCATAGTCATATTTTAAATACTGAATTGAACAAATGCATTAATTTAGTGCTTAGATTCAATAATGATTTTACATAGTACATAGACAGAAAAAAAGAGTGTAGCCTACTTACTGAGGTCAGATTAACTTTTCTTGGTGACAAAAAGGCAAAACGGTTCACCAACAATCAAAAGCAGATCAAAATCCAATATTCAGCAGTTGTCTCCTTCTGTGGCTTTAGTTTTGTTTTTCTGTGTTTTTCTGTGCTGCTGTTACAGTACATAACCTCACTAAGAGGATATGGAAATGAAAGCAACTCTCAGACCAATCACGTCTTTCTCATGTACATCCTCTTTTCACTCTTTTACTGTAAAGAGCTTTTTTATTGAAGAGAACAACTGTATTTATAGTGCTATTGAAGTCACAACCGTTATTCTGATTTAAATCAGTTCTTTTTCTTTACATGCTGGTATTTGGTGTTTAAAAGCTTTTTTTACCTCTGCATTTGTTTTGGATCAAAGCTAATGCTTTGTCACAAACATACCAAACTATTAACAATTGTCTTTACCATCTCTAGTGTATGTATGTTAGTGTATGTCCTACTGTGTGAGGGTGTTGCATGAATGTCACATTTGAAAAGCACCTCTGTGTTATTGGGCGACTTTTCTTCAGTATCATAGCGACCACACAGAGGTCAGTGGGTGGTAGATGACCATTTCAACTCGATTAACTTATCCGCTAATGCCTTGAAGCAAAGGGTAACCCTAGGCAACTGCTCTGTTTACTCTAGACAGCTATAGACACTGCCTGTAATGTGGAAGGACAAGGAAGGGACCTTTTTGTTTTATTGTGATTGTGAGGCTTTATTATGGGCAAGTGTGTGTGCGGACAGATGCACAGTCACACAAACATACACTTCCCAACCATGTTTTTAGTCGAGCAGCACTTCTGTTTACTTTGGTCAGTGACTGTTACTCATACAGTAAGAGGAGCTAAATTGAATAAGGTGATATGAGCTGGTGTCACTGTTCTCACCTCGTATGGGTTCTGATCAAATCTTGGAAGCAGCTTCTGGCCATAAGACAACAATAAGAAAGCAGACTTTTTTTCTTCAGTTTCAGGCTACACTAGGTTGCATTGTTCTTCCCCATTTGTCAATACAATGTGTTGAAAGTGTGAATTAATATGTAATAGAAATATGTAAAAGAAAAAATGTAATCCATTTCATTCAAATGTGAAACTTGTTATAATTCACCTTGATTTAAGCGGACAACACATCTGTATGTATTTGCTGGAAACGCAGACCGCGATGTGAACTACTTCTTAGTTGGGAGCTAAGATCAGAGTACAAGCTAATTATTGACACAAGAAACTTTTTACAGCAATCGACAGCATGTTTAGAGCTGCGTCCTCAGGAATAGCCTCTTTAAATGTTGGCCCTTTCTTTGAAATTTTCTTTTAATTTTTTAATATTTTTAATTTATTTGGTGATACAATTGAAGAAGCGTTTCTGGAATTATGGGTAGAAAATAATTCACCGGAAGCTTCTCAAAGTATGGTGTGAGGATATGAGTCAACCTTTGTTTGGACATTATGTGGTAGGGAGGGGCTGAGTGGGAGCACAAGTACACCGAGGAAGAGATAGGGAAGTCTTACCAGGTTGTCAGATGGTCAGTGCAGCACCTTGAAGCTTCAGACGCTCTCCTGTGTGTCACTCTCCTCCTTCCTTCACCACAATGGCTCTTTTACTTTTCTCAGGAGGATTTACAATATTTAACAGAGCAATTGCTCTGATTGACACCAGCTCTTGCCTTCAAGTGGATCTCTGAAACAAGGTAGACTCCTTCAGTATGCTGAACCTCCCTTCTCCCACTCTCCAGTGCCTCTTACTCTCCCTCCTCTTGTTGGCGTGTGGTTGTAAAAAGGCAGCCTGCTCGCTTGGAGACGGCAGACAGATCTGGCAGCAGCCCAAGCCGGACCCCATCATCAAAGACCAGTCTTTTCTTCATGATACCTTCCCTTCAGGATTCCTCTGGGGTTCAGGGACGTCTGCCCTCCAGACAGAGGGATCCTGGGATCAGGAGGGGAAAGGCCCATCCATCTGGGACCATTTCACCCACTCCAATGTCAGTGATACATTGGCAACCGCGACAGCCCATGTGGCTAGTGACAGCTACACACGCTGGGACGAAGATGTGGAGGCACTGGAGTATCTAAGTGTGAAATCATACTATTTCTCTCTCTCCTGGCCCAGACTCTTTCCTGATGGGAATGCAAAAGGCCGGCCCAATACAGCTGCTGTGGAGCATTACAGCCGTCTCATAGAGAGGCTTCTGGAAAAGAGAATTGAGCCCATTGTCACCCTCTATCACTGGGACCTGCCACAAGTCCTGCAGGAGTGCTATGGAGGCTGGAAAAATGACACGCTGGTGGGATTGTTTGAGGAGTACGCTGCCTTTTGTTTCAATACGTTTGGGAGCCGTGTTAAGTACTGGCTCACAATGAACAATCCATACCTAGTGGCTGTGCAGGGCTATGGGACAGGTGTGCACGCTCCTGGAGAAACAGGGGGCCCTGCTGGCTTTCTCATTGCGGCCCACAACCTGATCAGGGTGAGTAAAACGAGTCTAGGTTAAAACAGTCTGTACTCAGTGTGCTTTATCTGCCTTGGCCGTAGACTGCAGCACATGAAGAATTTCTCTAATCATGTTGACTGTCTGTAAACTTTGAACCTCTCCTGCAGTTATATCAGTTTATGATGGTCAATGAACATTTGCATCTACAAGACAACAGAAAGGGACTCAAGCTGCAATAGTGCTCGGATATTTTTTGCAATAGAATGAAATCAATTAACACAATATAGTTTGATTTATGGTCTTTAAACATATAACTGGTGCAGCCAAGTGCAAAGCCTTGATGCCCACTTTTAATTTTATCTTTGATACAACCAGTTGATCATATTTCACTTTGACAGGTTTGTGATCAGTAAACAGAACACTTAAAGAGACATTACGGTCAAGGTCCACCACATCAGCACTTCTGTGATGGAGCGTAACAGTGTGTGGCAGGAAGTAATGGAGATATGCCTCATTAATAATCACTCACGTTTTTGTATTCTAGCAGAGATAATATGTGGACTGCTAACACCACGCAGATAGTCTGAGCAAATAGTGATTCTCTGGTGCCTAAAAATGTTTTCATGATTCCACTATAACTTCCACTAAGGAAGTCTGTTTAGTGCTTATTCACCTGTTACACAATATCTCAAGTAACTATTAACAGCTTTGACTAAAATGTTGTGTAAAATAACCCCAAATCAAGGCAGACAAGGGATTATCTTATATACTACTGCATTTACAGTACTTATATTAAATTAATACAATCAATTATGTAATTTAATGCAAATCTGGATCCAGAAGTATAGGTTCTGGTTTTCTATCATTGAAATAACAAATTTAGGCGGTGCAGCTGTGGTGGAGATATGTGCTCTTGGTGTGCTTTTTAAAAAGCATGATAGATATTTTTCACAGCAGACACTTTGAGTTATCACAGCAGGAAAAGCACAATAATACTGACACTAAGAAAATTAATGATGGCCCAGTTCTGTTCAAGTGACAGTGAGCTGAACTGAAGCCAAATGTAATTTAGTCATCATGTATTATATTATTTACAAATGTATTTATCCTACTATAGCATATACAATGTCTTCCATGAAAAAAATATTTTCTAATATTGTAAATGTGTTCCTAGAATGCACACAGTGCATCATAATACCGTGTCTGCTGTGATTTTCAGGCACACGCCAAAGCATGGCACATCTACAACAACCACTTCCGTCCAGCTCAGAAGGGTAAAGTATCCATTGTTTTGGGGTCCCACTGGGTTGAGCCTCAAAGAGGCCAAGCCACTGCTGCTAATGTTGAGCTTTGCCAGCAGTCAATAGAAGCGTCCCTTGGCTGGTTTGCCAACCCCATCGTTGGTGACGGGGACTACCCAGTCTCTTTAAAAATGAAGCACGGGGCTCTCTTGCCCACATTCTCCCCTGAGGAGAAGCTCTGGGTGCAGACAACAGCTGACTTTTTTGCTCTGTCCTTCGGGCCTAACAACCTCCGTCTGGGCCCGGGCCTGGTCCAGTATGGGCAGACTGTGACTCCAAACCTGAGGCGCGTACTGGGCTGGATAAAGCTGGAGTATGGGGACCCGAATGTGCTTGTGACCGAGGGAAGCTGGTTTTCTGAAGCCAGTGTGGGAAAGGAGGACACAGTGGCCATTTACCTGATGAAGAGGTTTATCAACCAGGTCCTGCAAGGTAAGAGAAGAAGTGGAAAGAACAAAAACAAATAGACATTGCAATTAAGTCAGCACATTTGTATTTTTCCACTTTTAATGCTGTGTTTTCTTTCACAGCCATCAAGTTTGATGGCGTGCAAGTGTTTGGCTATTCTGCTTGGTCACTGGTGGATGGATTTGAGTGGAATTATGGCTTCACTATTAGGCGAGGCCTATTCTACATCGATTTTACCCAACCAAACCGAACCAGGACCCCCAAGACCACTGCTCAGTACTACAGGCGTGTTGTCGCTAACAATGGATTCCCCAGTGACGAAACCTCCAGAGAGATTAAAGGCCGTTTCCCTTGTGAATTTCACTGGGGTATTGCAGACTCCACTTTACAGGTGAGAAGAGAGATAAACTGAGAAGAAAATACAGAAAAGACATGCTAAACCAATGTCTGTATTTACCCTGATGTCTTTTTTGTTATTGCAGGTCCACTTCTACCCTTTCTCACCACAGTTTACTGACCACCATCTGTACAGCTGGAACCTGACAGGAGACGGATCGCTGCGTCCAGTCCCAGGGGTGAAGATGCAAACCAAACGAGCTCAGTGCACCGACTACTTGGCCATTCGTGGTCATCTTCGCCTGTTCGCGTCCACTGGGGCATCTCACTACCGCTTTGCTCTGAACTGGTCCCTGATTTTACCCCAGGGAGACCTCTCTAATGTGAACACTGAAGCTCTGAGGTAGAAATACACAAACACAAACACGGTCGGTTTTCCCAAATTCAGCACAATTTGATTCATTTGAATTCAATTCAATTCCAAATTCACACCTTAGATGTTTAGCCCAATTCAATACATTTAAAGATGATATATGACTATTCTTTTTTCAACAAACATTAACTGCTAATTCGGTAATCTTGTTTCACATTCAAAAGGTACTACCGCTGTCTTCTGTTTGAGCTCAAGAAGCTGGACCTGGAGGCTGTCGTTATTCTCTACTACCCCACACACAAAGCTCCAAGTCTAGGTTTGCCTGGGCCACTGCAAGCCTCTGGTGGTTGGCTCAACCACAGCACAGTGGAGGCCTTTCAGGAATATGCAGCACTGTGCTACAAGCAGCTTGGGCCCTGGGTTCCATACTGGATCACCATCAATGAGCCAAACAGACTGATAGATGTTTATTCCAGTTGGAAAGGGAAGCATCAGGCAGCTCATAACCTTCTTCTGGCCCATGCTAAAGCCTGGAGGCTGTACGAGAGGGAACACTCTGGTCATCAGAGAGCACTGGTGTCACTTGCATTACATGCCGACTGGGCCAAACCTGCAAACCCCTTCCTTGACTCACATGCGGCAGCAGCACAGAGATTCCTTTTGTTTGAGCTTGGTCGGTTCTTAGACCCGTTGCTTGGGACTAGATATGAGGAGAAGCATAGCAAGGTGGACTATCCAGAAGAAATTAAGGCATACCTGGAGGAGAGAGATCGAGTAATGGGCCTCCCTGAATCCCCTCTTCCTAGCTTTACTGAGACTGAGAGGAAGGAGCTAAGAGGGACATTGAGTTTTATCGCTCTCAACCATTTCACCACCCGTTTGGTTGCTCCATATCTTCACACACAGGGACATTTTCAGCAGAAACAACCTCCTGATCACGGCTGTCTGATCCTTTCTGATCCCACCTGGCCCTCCTCCAGCCTGGGGCAGGCTCTAGTTCCCTGGGGACTGCGGAAGATCCTGAACTGGGTGAGCCAGAGATATGGAAGAGCTCTGCCTATCATTGTCACAGCCAGTGGGGTTGATGATCCAGCTCCTGTGGAGGACAAACTCAGGCAACACTTTCTCAGGAGTTATCTTCAGGAGGCCTTAAAAGGTGACATGGTTTTCAGACCCTTCATTGAACCAGAATGTATTGTGTACTAATTTTTTGTTAGTCATTATGTTGAGACAGAAGTGCAGACCCACAGGCAATGCAGGTTTATAATCATATTGCTACCCCACAATAAAAACTGGATCATAAAAAATATCATAAAAAGAGAGAGGAGGGAAGAGGACAGCAGCAGTGTTGAGGTCACACTTTGCTATTTATTCGCTCACCTGTATTGCACACGTTGTTTTCTAACGCATGTTAATAATTTCCTCATGTATTCTAAACATTTGGTTGGTTTATTAATAGTAAAAAAAAAAGTATATCTTAATTATTCATATTCCTTGAAGAGGAGGAAGAATTGTAGAGTGGATGAGTGATTATTTGCTTACTTTTCTACTTTATTCTATTTGTCTCTAGCTCGCCAATTAGATGGAGTCAACCTGCAGGGCTTCTACGTGTGGAAACTGCAAGATCGACATGCACCCCAGTTTGGCCTCTTCACCTCAACACACCATCAATCCAAAGCCAAAGCCTCCATCGCTGTCTACAGAAAAATCATTACTCATGGCGGTTTCCCTGAGGATAACACCATGAAGACCTGCAGGTTTATTGAGCTCGGTGAACCTTGCTCTGTGTGTGCATGGATGTTCAAGAACAAAGCGATGGTGGTCTTCGCTGGTTGCCTCATAATAATTGCCATAATGTTGGCAGCACTTGTCATCTTTTTCATCATCACCAAGAGAAACCAGACAAGAGGCAGAGGGAGGGTGGTGAACAGGTGGAGAAGAAGGGAAGGAGTCTCTGTATGCTCATGTCCACCTGTTAAGTGCTAACTGTAGAGACATTGACTGTAATGTTTAGCAGGCAAACTGTGTGTGGCTCATTGACAGAGAAGAGCAACGATATATTGTGTTTGGTCCGATGATGTATGTACTGTATCTGTGCCCGTAACAAATGTGTGATCAGTTTACCAACAATTACTGTAAAGAAAGTGTCTTCATCCATTTTATTGTAATAATGGGTTGTATAGATGGAGGGTAATATTTGGAAAAGCTATTTGATTAGTTAAATGACTATGAGATCAATATATTTACATGTGTTCCTACAATTATGTGATAAAGGAGGATAACTGCTTCACTTAATTGCTGACCTTACCGATGACCTCCATTGTGGAGAAATGTCAGTGCCATAATTCTACTATTGGAATAGTGATGATCATGTGGTGTGGATCAGACTAAAATGTGTCTAAATATATTTTAAACACTATACTATGAGATGTAATTGTGGATTGCACACCTCTTGAGTAAGGCAAAATAATATATTTACAAGTGGTATCCACTTTATTCAAACGCCAAACATGGTGCTTGACGGTAAATGTGTGAAGCTCCACGGGGCAATGACGCCTCCTAGCGTCACAGTGGGAAACAGTCTTTCGTTAAAAAAATGGAGAAAATACCAAAACGTACAGTGTATGCTCATGTGTTAGTAAGTGTCCGTCAATGTTTGTGACCGTGGACCTCTGAGATAACGTTGTATTTCAGACATTGACATGATTTCTAGGGTCTGTCTTCAAAAGCATATATTGATTTGTATGAAGTGTATAATGTGAGACAGACACGCATGTTTAAATGGGATCATCGGATGAAAACAAGAGGCGCACGCTGCAGTAAGGGAATGCAACTGACTCTCCAGGTGATACTTTAAACCTGCTCATCAAAACAGAGTTGCCAAACTTGATTTTGGAGCATTTTTGTCTCAACGTATCTCGCGATAAACAATTACACGGAAATGATTACATGTAATCTGAATGTCTGATGTATGAACCCCTGTTTATCTCTTCTGAGATCACTTCTATTTTGCATTAAACTGTTTTCTAAATGGCACACTAACCAATATGTACCACCCCGATGAACATCATATGGTTTTAGAGATCCAACGTTAAAATAATAATAACAATAATAAGGATAAATTACTCATCAACCGATCAACCAATGGGAGAAGCTGTTCGGGATGGCAATACAGATCACATGACCCGCTCTCCTCCAGACTGCATGCAGTTTGGTATTAAAATGTTTTCAGTACAACCGACCATTGTGTTGTGACACATTTGAGATGATAGATGCACGATCAGCTATTTTAACAAATCACAACACCAGATTGATAACCGGGACTGACGGCGCTCGTGGCGAAAAACGTTGCAGCTGTTAATTTGGAAGGTTGTATCCCCAAAAAAGAAAAGTGCAGGACGAGCTAGCTCGCGTTAGTCAGGTCGGACGGCGGCGAGGCCCCAACCGGACGGGAACACGGGGGAACCATGGCCAACATCGCAGTTCAGAGGATAAAACGGGAATTCAAGGAGGTGCTCAAGAGTGAAGAGGTTGGTTGTCGCTTTTTCCAGTTAATGTCACAGCTTTCCTCGTTTATTTCTTCAACTACGAGGCTGAGCGCGAGTGACGCGTCGCTGGCTGTCAGCTTTCTAATCGCCCGAGCGGCTAGCTGGAGCTAGCCGTCTACGACACGGCTGTTTGTCCGCCTTCCCACAAGGGTACTAACGCCGGCTGTTCGTGTGCCTCCGCGGATAGATCAAAGCTGAAGGTGTTACTGTTCATGGCTGGTGTTCAGCGGATTGAGGAGGCATTAATATAACGAGAGTTCACGATGCTAACGTAGCTGGCTAGCTTACTACTGTTACCCAAGCTAGCTGTGTGAGCGGAGGTGGACTGATCCGCGTGTCCGACCAAAGGTTTGCTCACACACATGTCAGCCTGCTTCTGCATAGATTCATCCCGACCTGCGTGACAGGGCCTGTTATATGTATATCCGCAAGATGAGTGCAACAAGTTGGGGTCAACTTTGGCTAATGCTGCGGGGGGGTGTCAACTTCTGCTGCATGGGCAGGTTTGAGTTTGACAGCGAACTAGCTTAACACTTTGCATTCTGCTGAAGTTATAATGCTTCTTTGCCGTTTTCACTCTTTCAGACGAGCAAAAACCAGATAAAGGTGGATCTGGTGGATGAGAACTTCACAGAACTTAAAGGGGAGATAGCAGGGCCACCTGACACACCATATGAAGGTGAGGGGCTCATTTTAACACGCTGTAAGCTGCATGCATGGTTGCACACAATTGTTATGTGACATTGGGCGTCACTGACCACTACCATCTACTAACTATTTCATGAGGCTTTTAATAATTTACAATATAAACTAAAGCAATTTGCTTTAAATGTTACACTTAGTTATATTTAACGTAAGAAATAGTCATGATTGTTGAATAATTGTGATGCCTCTCATTTCTTCCAGGAGGTAGATATCAACTAGAAATTAAAATTCCAGAGACGTATCCATTCAATCCACCAAAGGTAGGGATTAACTACTGTCATTGTTGCAGTTAAACATCTCTTTCTTTGAGGACATTGGCCATAGACATTTTTCCATTAATTGTACTAATGATTTCCCTCGTCTCTCAGGTGCGGTTTATCACAAAGATCTGGCATCCCAACATCAGCTCAGTCACAGGTGCAATATGTCTGGACATTCTCAAAGACCAATGGTGAGTGAATGTGCTCCAGCATTCCTAACATAATTCATCCATTACACATCCATCATGACATACTCTTCTAGTCGTGCAAGACAGTGTTTCCTCTGCGAAGATCATTGCTGTTTCTAATCCCCACCAATTTGTCAACTAAGATAAGAGCAACACAATCCTCAATAATTTAAAACTATGCAACTAGCTCCAATATGCATTGATCCAAACATACTTATTATTATACATTGATACAATATAAAATATAGATACGACAAATTTGATAAGTGAGCCTGACGTAAAAAGCATTAGTTATTATAAATCGCTATAAGTTGTCACTTCAATAAAATATATTTCAACTATATGCTCATTATTATGTTGAGTATTGCAAATGCTCCACTCCCATGCAGTAATAGAAACATTTGGGTTCACAGTTGAGTCAATGAGGATAGTTGACTTTATTTTTGTGGTGCACTAAACCGTCTCCTGTATGTTGTTTCAGGGCAGCAGCTATGACACTGAGGACAGTCCTCCTGTCGCTACAAGCCTTATTGGCAGCTGCAGAACCGGATGATCCACAAGACGCAGTGGTAGCCAATCAGGTGGGTCTGCATTGGTATTTATGTTTTAACTTTTGGATATGCATTCCACATTTTTCAAGCAGAGCAACATGTGTATAATAGTGTACTCCATCAGACACAAGATATCTTCTAGGAATCTAGTTATTGTGGTATAGCTCAAATGTGTATAGCTCAAATGTGTTCTGCTTGTAAAGGCTTAAATTAGAGTTGGCAAATACATTTTTCTGAATTGATTACACCCAGCATTCAAAGCTTATTATGACATTATTCAAGGGTAAATAGGTTTCATAACCTTAGCATTTAGAGAGTTATGCTGTTGGTACTCCTGTTAGTACCTGATAGACTGCTGTAGAGCTGAAAACAATTGGTTAATTATTTCACTCGTTTATCTACATACAATTAATTGGCAACCATTTTCATCATCTGATAATCATTTAAAGTATTCAGAAATGTTGTTTGTTCCAGTTTTTCCAATGTGAGATGTTGCGGCTATTCTTGGTCTTACATTATAGTATATTGGATATTATTGGGGGGCCCCAAAGATATTGTGATGTGGATAAGATGGCAAGATTAACCGATAAATTGCAGCCCGAGACTGCTGACTTGTGTTTCAAACCTCTTTTACATTTTTTCCTTAAATTGTCAATAGGAAGTGAAGAGATACATGAATGATTGACTGGGAAATATTTGTTCAAGGCAGGTTTCTAATCCAGGACATTGCTCATGATGAGCACCTCACACATCTGCCTATGTCAGCAGGACATCTTATCGACAGGTTCCCATGAAAATGATTTGGACATTAAATGCTAAAAGAACTATTGCTTATTTTTTGTGGTGCTTTGTAGCCTGACTTTTTGACAATTATATGTTTTGACACATGACTGTTGAGCAGATCTCATCATCTACATGGCACACAGTTGTTTACAATAGATGTACTAAAGGTTATTATATATTTCAAAATGAACTATGATCATATATACGATGTCCCTGGGAAACCTGGGGAAATATTGAGGTACCCGTTAATCTATTGTTTTGCAACTTAAACCCACAGACTTTCTCATGTTGACTAAATATCACTGGAAAAGTGATATGATTAAAAGATCAATTATCAGATGCTAGCAAAAATAATGGTTTTGAGGAAATGGTCTTAATTGCCGATGTTAACTGTCGAGTAGATTTGTTTATTCAGATATTTATGTCCGGTTAACCTGTGTATGACTTCGGGTTGATGCATTATGCTACTTTTTGGTCTGCACAGCAGTTAATTGTTACATATTAAGTAATATGCAGTGCCGTGCTAGTGAATTGAAAGTGTTATGTGTAGGCAGTGAGGATGATCCCACTATTGAACACACTATTACACCTACATCCTTGGGTCATGTAGAAACTGTCATCTATCGCTTAGCAACCCACATCCCAGTGAAGCGCACAGGAAGAAATTAAATGAACTTTGATACGATTTAGTGTAGAATAAGATGTTCTTTTGCTTTGTAGATGTTTGTGTTTTTCAACACGGTTTACAGTCAGAGGTCCAATCTGCAGGAGAAACCTGATGGTGTTCAGGTGGTTTGAAAGCTATGGGAGCTTAATTTGTCGAAGAATTTGTCTTAACATTACATATTCACAATGCACTCTTGACAATAATAATATTTGGTTATTCTAATTGTTGTACTGGATAATGACCCATTCAAATGAGGTATGTTGAGTCCAAAAGTTGATTTGTGCTTGGAAACCGACTGCTGGGCAGAAAAGCCTGTCTGGCAGACTGCAGCTCTACTAGTTCCTCTGGCTCTGAATGTCTCATTAGCCTCAAAAGCTTAGAGATAATTATTTTTTGGCAATCTATCGGGAGCCACACATACAATAGTGTACTTCTACTCGTATGCACACGTGAAAGGGGATCTGTACTAAGCAGAAATGCCATGCGTGATGCATCAGTAGTTGTCGGTGGTGTGCTGATGAGTCCCTTGCAAGCAAACCTGCTGTTTTTCACTTTTTCTTTTTTTTTCATCACGCAGTACAAGCAGAACCCAGAGATGTTCAAACAGACAGCGAGGCTCTGGTCTCATGTCTATGCAGGCGCTCCCGTCTCAAGTCTGGAGTACACGCGCAAAATAAACAAACTCTGTGCCATGGGCTTTGAAAAAGTAAGTATCTCAACTATTATCCTGCCCTGCTGTGCATTACACTGCTGAACTCTGCTGAAGGATAACCCTGTTTCTCTTTCCAGAATGCAGTAATAGTGGCGTTGTCGTCGAAATCCTGGGACGTGGAGACAGCGACAGAGCTACTGCTCAGTAACTGAATCTTGACACCCTCTTCATCTTCCTCTTGACTCCCCCCCCCCCCCCCCCCCAAACATACACACCCTCTGTCTTCTGAATTCCTGCTGTTTCAAGGCGTCTTTTCCCCAGTTGCCCCCCTACCTCCCTTTTTCCCCTCTGTGTGGCATCTCTCTACATGATCATCACCTCTGCTGTACTACACTCCAATCAGTCGCTCTGTGAGCTCTTATCTCTGGTTTCTTTGAGTTCATTCAACATTCCACTCATTGCTACAATCAGAACTTCAACCACATCTTCACTCCCTTTGAAGCAAATGTCAGGCTTAAGACCCGCCCACGCCCGACATTTTCCCAGCTCTTCTGGCTGTGTCCAAGAAGCGGCGTTCAGCGGCTTATCCTTGCCTATGCAGTGCATTTACTTTCATTTGGGAAAACCTTAGTAGGAGCAAGTCAAGCATTTTCAAGGATGATTGTGATCATTATCACTTTTTCCGCCTGTTTTCTAAACGGGGATCGAGCCGAGTCAGAGACAAAACACATTTTTAAATTGGTATCGCTTTTGTAATTCTATTGCGTGGTATCCAACATCACTTGATCACTCATCACAATCAACATTTTGAGGGTATTCTAAATTGACTAATAAAACTTACATTTTGGGACCCTTCTGAATCATTATATTGTGCCATTACTGGGAGTTTTTGAGGGCACTAGATTTTCTTTCAGGTAAAATGTGGACATTGAAATCAATTTGGTAAAGTAAATATAGTGCACTGGGTAGCAAACATGGAGTTATACAGACACAGTGTAGGAAGAGGCTTATTCCCTGTTCAGGAGCCAGCTCGTTAAGCATCACCGAGGTGTTCACATAGTAGCCATACTCATTTTCATGCCATGTGTCCCCACTTCAACCGTCTGACGAACCCAAAGCCCTTGTGGCAAACCCCAGCTCCAATCCCCACACCTGCTTGTGACACGGCTTACTTCACCTGTCCCTTTCCCCCCACATTTTTTTTTAAAATTTTTATTTGCTTTTGGCCTCCTGCAGGAATACATTTGGATTCTTGTTTTTTAACTGAAAGAAAACAAACAAAGAAAAACTTGTTCGGAAGTTATACAACCTGTCATGAAAAATAATTCAAAACGAGTTTGAAAAAATATTGCATCATCTTAACTACGCCAACAGATAAATATGTCAAAAATGATTAATCTGTAAATAAAGATATTAAAGTCTGTGTAAATTAAATCACCCGCTCTGTGACTTTTTCCAACTGGAATACTTTTCCTCCGACGAGCAACTACAACAAGAAATTACCTGGCAACTATATAATGTTCAATCAATATTTTACAGTCAGTTTCTTGTAAGTGTAACCCCAGTCACAATATTGATAAATATCAAAAACACTTTGATGTTTCGGATCCACCACATAGATTTGAATAACAACTTGTGTGAGGCACAACATTTACAAGGCCAACAGAAATTGATCCTACAGGGAATTACCTCGCTAGTGAAAATGGAACAAGCATGCCAATTTATATGACAAATGTGCACCCGGGAATGTATTATGTGCCTTTCTGTATGTTAGTACTTTGGACTTGTACAGTAGTATTGCACTACAGTTGTGTATTTCTGGGTTTTAGTGCATTTGCAGCTTCAATAGGGAAGTGATGCAGGCATTACACTTCTTTTTTTCAGGCACTTATCATCATTTTCAGACCACCTTGCTTATAGTGAGGCGTGCTGAGACTGAGCACAATAACAGATGGCCTGCCTGGTGGCATGTTGTTCCATGATGAACCTCTCCAAGAAGATCTGGCAATAATCTGCTCACTACAAACAGGAGAACGCCTGCTATTGATGTGTTTATGTCTACTATTCAACAGCCGTAGGTAGTATAGATCCATCGAAGGACCTCAGGGACAATATTACAGTGGATGTAACTGTACAGCACAAAAGCTCATTTTGTATCCTTCCCTTGGATGCCGGTGTATCTCCAACCATTTTGAGCCCTCCCCTCCAAGAAAGATCACGCTTCCTGCCTCATCTGATGGCACTGAGATAATCACTCTGTGCTTTTTTAAAAGCACACCTAATGCGAAACCTCTTGCATTGTTAGTGTTGAAGGTTTCATAGGACTGATTTCACTTCACCACAACACACCTCACTGGACTGTCCAAGCAAACTACAGGTTTGATGTTTGCACATTTAGAAAATAAAACTCACATTATTGATGTACTGACCTTTACTTCAACAAAAAATATATTTGCAACTTTTAATGCATGACAGACAACTCGTCCACATCCAAAGAACCAGCCTTAATATTAATCAAGCGCCACTTGATTGATTGTTTCTCCTGTCTTTCCCCCTCCATAATACCTTCCTGTGTTTAGCTCTGTTGAAGGAGCCGGCCAGCAGCACACCTAGTTGCAGCCGTTTGATTGACAGCTGAATAGCCCAGTGTGTGGTGTGACGATGATTCGTGGGCATCCTGTTTCTCTCGGTCGGCTGCTGCTATGTGATAGCCGGAGTTTTATTCCGTGTGTCAGGAAGCAGACAGACATGCTGCCTCCCCTGCCAAGCAGTAAGAGCCGGTCTGACCGTGGAGACGGCCAGATGAAATGGTGCCCTGCTATCTGCAACTGAGTTCAACTGGGGTTGAACGGGCACCATGTCGGCCTGTTAGGGGATGAAGCCAACGAACGGGCTGCTAGATCGCTGGTCGCACTTACCCGTTTATTCTTCTTGGAGTAAGAAATGCTCACCATGATTACAATAATTTGTCTGGCGATGCTGCTTCCTGAAGGTGAGTCGGACGCTGTTGCTTGCAGAAAAATTATCTCCATGTTGTTTTTAATTAGTTGGAGGGATTGTGCTGCTTTTGACACGGAAGCTTAAAAAAAGAGCGCACAATGTTTATCGATTGTTAAATGTATGGACGGACGTGTGCGTAATTACGCACAAACTGCTGGGCCTTTCAAATTGAGAACAGTTATGTTGACGTTGACTTTTTCATTCAACCAAACAATCGAAGCTTAAAAATTATGTTTTTAATTTTATTATAAAGACCTAAACCCCATTTAAAACACAGTTTCCACATCTAGACACACACAATCACAATTAGAACGATGTGAAGGAAAGTACTGATTCAACTAAGTGGTCTCCATCCAGAAGTACCGGTACAAAATACTACATTAAAAAGAACTGGTTGTTTTGTCAAAAACTGGTAAAAGACTGATAACCACATCTCTCCCCTCCAGTGGCTCACTCGGCTCAGGGTCACTATGCCCACAAGCTTCTGAATGATTTGATGGAGAATTATTCCAGTGCTCTGCGGCCTGTTGAGGACACAGACAGAGCCCTCAACGTCACCTTACAGATCACCCTCTCGCAGATCAAAGACATGGTGGGTAGCTCACCGGCAAGATCATCAAATCCAGTTACTGAAGTGCTCATTTTATGTACCGTTCTTATTTTTATTTAACCATTTTTTTATGATTGTATGGTAGCACATTCATTTGTCTTTGAACCAGAAAGCACGACTGTCCACAACAACTTTATTTAACTGAAAGATTATTTTTTATCATGAAGACATTGGTTGTAGATTTGTATGAAGGACAGGCGGAGCTATTGTACGAGCCGGGCCTACTGTTACTCAGCTGGCTCAGGTTTCTGGTCCGGTTCATTGCTGCGTCCGCCCACAGTGTGTTTGGATGTGTGTGCTTGAAGAGAGAAAACAGCCCTCCAACTGAATGTTACGTCTCTGTGGTGCCTGGTGTTAGTTTGTCATGTTTGAGAAGACAAGAGTGAGGGGCCAGACAGCAAATACGTGTGTGTGTTTGAGTTTCCTATTACACAAAGCCTTTGTGCTTTCATTGGTTCGCTCTAGCAGCGATACCAAAAGCACCCATACTCGCCCCCGTCAGCCAGCAACTCTGCTCTTCCACCTGATATTGACAGACAGGTCTGGATTTCAGCTGTTGTGATGCTCTAATGAGCAACAGAGAAATGAGGAGACCAAGAAGATCTCTCTTTAAGCTGCTGTATCTATTGTGTGTTTGTATGTATGTGTATCATGCTGGACTCTGTGTGTGTGTGTGTGTGTGTGTGTGTGTGTGAGAAAGGATGAGAGGAACCAGGTGCTGATAGCCTACCTGTGGATCAGGCAGACGTGGCATGATGCGTACCTGAAGTGGGATAAAGAGGACTATGATGGACTGGAGGTGATCCACATCCCCAGCAGCCTTGTGTGGAGGCCCGACCTCGTCCTCTATAACAAGTACGCCCGTACGTCACACAGACACACACTCATTTTCTGATCTTCCTGTTTCATAGGGCCCTATGCTGCAGTTTTCATCAAATTCTCTTTTTAACATGTTATGGACACTGTGTTAATGCAACATCATGTTTTAATTCCAACAAAAGATTATGCACATTCACTCTTGGGAGCTGACCATTTAAAACGGTTCACTAACAATCTCAAACATAAGATTAAAGATTATCTTGAACCTATTAATAAGTAATCAAGTCATAATCTTCTGAAATGATACGACTGCAGAGTAACACATGTCAAGTCAACAAAATACTATTTGAAAAAATTAAACCTGAGTCGATGTTTCCAATAAAAATTAAATCAGCCAAAACAGAAGAAATAAGAATATTATACATAGGAATATATTTGTTCCCAAGCATTTTTTCAAGGTTATACATAGACTTGATGTTGTGTTTTGTAGCTTAGTACATACATTTTTGATATTATGTCATATAATATATAATACAATTATAATAAATCCATATTAAATTAGACATAGTCATGTAATATTTGCAATGCACAAACTGTATGTCCATAGATAGCTAATGGAGTGCAGTACAAAAGATTTTCCAATAAATGTATTAGATCACAGTGTGGAATCAACTAAAATGTTTCTGTGTAGTCTGAATATTACACACTTCTTAAATGTAGGCTTTATTGCAGGACTGTTGCATTATCGTGTATTAGAGTATGAAGGTGTGTTTTAATACACAGGTAACTCAGTGTTGAAAGAATACAACATACATTACACATTGTTTAACCAAATAAATAACACATGGCCTGTCAATTTGTGTCGACGTTTCTCCTCCTCCAGAGCTGACGATGACTTCTCCGGGCCGATGGACACCAACGTGAGACTGCGCTACAATGGAGAGATAACCTGGGATGCTCCTGCCATCACCAAGAGCTCCTGTGTGGTGGACGTCTCCTACTTCCCCTTTGACAGCCAGGAATGTAACCTGACGTTTGGTTCATGGACCTACAATGGCAACCAGGTTTGTAGAAAAACCTGGACACATACTCACTTGTTATCCACAAGGATACTGAGGATCTGTGTCATCTAAAGTTATCAGATCAGTTTTAGATGGGGGTAATTTAGACTGGCCAGCTTGAGCATGAGATGAGACACACATTTCCTCTTTCTAAGTGTGTAGAAACATTTGCAGAATTTGTCTTTTATTGGAAAACTTCAGGGGATGAAGCTGGCTGTGTGCCCCTCTACAATCTACTTATCCGTTGCCTTAATTCCAGGTTGACATCATCATGGGCATGGACAGTGGTGACCTGTCAGATTTTGTGGAAAATGTGGAGTGGGAGTGTCACGGGATGCCGGCCACCAAGAACGTCATCATGTACGGCTGTTGCTCTGACCCGTACCCGGACATAACCTACACGGTGCTGCTGCAGCGCCGCTCCTCCTTTTACATCTTCAACCTCCTCCTCCCCTGCTTCCTCATCTCCTTCTTGGCTCCGCTGGGTTTCTACCTGCCTGCAGACTCTGGGGAGAAGGTTTCCCTTGGAGTGACCGTTCTTCTGGCTCTCACCGTGTTCCAGCTGATGGTGGCAGAGAGCATGCCTCCATCCGAGAGTGTTCCCCTTATAGGTAAGAGCGTGTTTGTTTAGGATTGTGCTAAAGTAGGTTGCTATGCCATCTATATTATCATTATAGTGGCTTGCATTCCTGCCTGAGTAAGTGCAGCTTACATACTGTGTATAGATATACAGTCCATGATACAGCCTCAAAGAGCTGCGAGCACGGCTTTATATTTAAAGGAAATCTCCACAAACAACAAAACCTATTTTTGTAGTTCTAAAAAAGCAAACTTAGCTCCTGTCTGTTTTGTTCCTATCTGTTACACAGGGAAGTACTATATTGCCACTATGACCATGGTCACAGCCTCCACATCGCTCACCATCTTCATCATGAACATCCACTTCTGTGGTGCAGAGGCCAAACCAGTCCCCCACTGGGCAAAAGTCCTCATCATTGACTACATGTCCAAAATATTTTTTGTTTATGAGGTGGGCGAGAACTGTGCCTCTGCCTCCTCCTCTTCTTCTTCATCTTCTCACTTCCCCCAGGAAGACATACGTCACCAGAACCTCAACTCCCATATTCATGCGAATGGAAAACCAGGAAGCCACAGTAGCCGACAGGACTGGCAAGGCCACAAATACCCCCGACCTCAGACCCCCAAGCCACAACACCATCCCAGAGTCAAAGCCCAGCACCACATCACCAGAGAAGAGAGGAGCGAATTCTCCAGCTTTGGGAAATATGAAGACTCTAACGGGAAAATCCGTACAGGTGACTGCTGCAAAGAAGACCAGAAGGTCCCCTGCTACCCTGAACACCAAAGGCCTCCCTGCCGCCCTGAAGACAAAAAGGCCCCACCTGTAGGCCCCACTGTTACCTTTGGCCCCTGTGTGTTCTGCAGCGGCTTCCCTGGTGTGGACACCAAGCTGGTGCGCAATGTTGAATATATCGCCAACTGTTTCCGAGAGCAGAGGGCCACATGCGCCAAAGGGGCAGAATGGAAGAAGATTGCTAAGGTGATGGACAGATTCTTCATGTGGATCTTCTTCATCATGGTCTTCCTCATGAGCATCCTCATCATTGGCAAGGCGCCGCGATAATGAAAACATGTTTTTTGGCTCTGTGAACTCTTTTTGGTCAAATAAATAAGTCAAAGGGACTATTAGGTTTTTTTTATGAACAGGTACAGTATGTTGAAAAGTATATGATAATACCAGTATAGATTAAAGTGATTTGAAAATAAACACATTTTACCTTCACTCTTTTGGCCATGTCCATACAGCACAGGCTGTGTTCTTGAATATTAACATGTTAAAACCCATGATCCTTTGCACATAATACTTCTGTTTCCTATACACAGCAACATTACATAATTTGGAAATAACTCATGTTGAAAGGCTCATTGTTTGTAATATTTTACTTACAATCCTTACCATCTCTATTGAAAGCATGTTGTAAATATGCAGCTTGTCATCCCATAATCGTAGCTTTGCTGTCCAGGTACTTTATCATCTGACCATTGAATACATGTAAGGGGATCTTCTATTAAGTTAAAATATGACCAGTGGAGACAGCACATGTCTTATTCACAACTGTGAAATCGGACTCTTGGGGCTGAGAGTCCAGACACGCAGAATCATTTCTCTCTACAAAATTATCCAGTGAATAGATAATGAGCAAGCTTTGTTAGTAGCACGGCCATGAGGATGTAAGATAATATGGATCATTAATTATGTAACGGAACGAGCGCACTCTTCCTAAATCCCCATACCTTGAATTTGGAAGATCTCTGTGTGGTGAAAAGAAAAAACTATTGTGGATACCATACGTGGAGAGTAAACTCATATTATACAAAATATACAAAATGATCTGAGTGTTATTGACCACAAATATCTAATAATTATTAGCCTACAATGTGACAAAACATTGTGCAACCCAGAATATTTTAGATTCTGTAGCAATTGACATTTTTTTGTGCATGTTTACACTTTTCAGCATTGTTTTTATATAATGCATGTTGCATTAATAATTATGTATTGCTATATATTTAATCTTCCTTACCTATTCCTATACATAAAATCAACCACCACAGTAATTACGGAATGTAATAAACAGAAGATTCAGAAAGGAGTCTGAATGATAATCAAAAGAAAAATAAAGAATTTTAGGTAATTGTCTTTCACAGATTTTTGATCACAATACCTTAATATTTCAGTAGAGGGCGCTCATTTCCCACAGACCATTCCGGTGGTGGATGCCCCAGAGCTTAATGTTTGAAACTGCATGTGGCAAAGTGAGTGCACAAGATCTGCACAAGATTATTCCCACTGTCTTTTAATAATCTTCTACTCACAAATTTCACTACTGCGAAGTGAAACATGAAGAATAGGCTATTTAGTATTCCTCCATATCATTGCATGGGCAGAGACTATTGCTCACTGCAATTCCAGAATTAAATCTGAAAGCTATAAATGAGTGGGCTAGTGAGTAAGCAATGCTAGTTTGTGGATTGTTCTATTGAGAGTGGGCTCTGTTGAGCAGAAAGCCAATGTTTGTATCCTCTTCTCCAAAGGGATTGTCATGCTGAAGCACGATGCATGTGATACAAGGGAGAATCTCTTAAATGATCTGTTTGAGGGAAGCTGAATGCTTTGGTCTCCATTAGTGCTTAGCGAGCTCAGGGGCCCCAGCAGGCAGTAATCACCATGGGAGATCAGGAGAAGTGTGAACCATGTCATTTGGACAGCCACAGCAGCTCAGGCACTGAGAGAAAGACTGCTGGGGAAATTACCAAGTGCTTTACAAAATGTTGCATGGAGAGGCATTATCTATATCACCACTTAGATTTACAAACAGAACGGGGAAATGACTGTGATGACAATGTATTCACCACCAGGGGTGGAACAGACCCAAGTACTTTTACTCGGTTGCCATTATCAGCACCATTTTGAAGCACTTGTGGTATTTTATAAAATCGTGTGTGTGTATATATATATATATATATATATATATATATATATATATATATATATATATATATATATATATATATATCTTAGAGGGGCCATTTTGCATATTGAGTACTTTTACTTTTAATTCTTTAAGTGGGCTACATTTAATGTACACGTTAAATGTCAGTCTGTATTTTATTACTTGAAGATATTTAAATTGTTATTTGGGACTCTATTGGGCTTTGAAAGCATTTTGACAGAATTATATATTACTTTCATTGCACAATTCTGCAGGTATTGGTAATTTACAGATTTTAGGGAACACAATTTAAAGAGTTTAGAACTAAAACTTTGATTTAATTTCACTTGACATTTAACATTGTTTTTTTAAATAGGTTTTGTTGCAACAATGACACATTATACAACATATAGCAAATTATCTATTTAAATTTGTTTTTATTGATTTTACAAACACTTTATAGAGGAATGAAGAGCAGTACCACCCCCAAGAAGTTGGGGTATACAGAACTTTACATTAAATATACCAAATTATCTGACACAAGCATTATTGAAAACAAATATCTCATAATTATTAGCCTAATTATTAGCCGATGACCTCTCCAGTGCCCCCCACTGGCCAGTGGGGGGCACTGGAGAGGTCATCGGATCCCGGCTGTACGCCCCTGCAGTTTGGCTCACATTTCCTTCATGGACCCTATAGTTTAGAAGCAGCTGCAGACAACCTGCAGCTGCTTTAGGTTTACGTGTGACTGCCCATCAGCAATGTTTTTAGCTTCCGTTTGACATAATGCTCTCTTAAAGTTTTACAAGCCCACAATGTAGCAAAAATAAGGCGGAAAGCAGATAGTAAAGGACGTCCAGCGTTAAAGGCGATTAAGAACAGGACCTTGAAAGCACCGTGCGGTTGCCATGTTGACGGGAACACGCTAATCCGAAAGGGCTGCACAATGATGACATTTAGAAAGTTAGTTTTTTTAATGGAGACACTTCCCTGAAGACTCCTAAACACCTGGACACATTAACGATAAAGATACTAAAGGAGCAAGAGGGTGGTTCGGTCAACATCTGTGCAGAGGGGCCGCCCATCGCCCCATAAGGGACCAGATTTATACCGGACTACTTATTGACCGTTTGAACCGTTAGAACCGTTAGAACTTTGCGTCCAGTTTCGCTGAACTGAACCACCAACCGTAGAAATCTACCGTAAACGACCCGTCTGAGTATGAAGAGTCCGGGATACGTGTAGCAGATAACAGTGGAGGAGAAAGGAGGACTCTCTTCTTACAAGGTAACGTGACGGGATTCACTCCGACATTATGGTCTATTTACCGCTGCGGACACAAGGTGACGTCAGCCAGGTGTTTACTGACGCTACTTCACTTATTTCAAGACTGAAAGTTTTGTCAGCAGACTGTGTTTCAGACATTTTTGTCGGACGTTTTGTTTAGCCTAATCAATTATTAGCTAACTAACTCCGGTTACAATATTTGTGGTGATTCATGTCCTACAAATATAGTATAACCCAAAGAAGTGTCTAAATTGACACCATGGCTAAATGTTTGAGTGTGTTTGGATGACATTGTGCAGTAATATTTATGGCTGGAAATTTAGTCACAAACAACTTATTTAACGTATCTAACTTAACCTGATGCCTGTATACATATAGCTACATTACTTAATAACCTAGCTAGTGTCAAGTGAAAGTCAGTTTTATTGGTATTATCCCAAATCACAAATGTTATTTTGAGTGTCAGTCTTAGTGTAGTGTTTTTGCTTTTTTTTTCACATCCTCACAGTAAAGATTTCCTGGTGTGTTTGCAGGTGTCTGAGAGAAAATACATGTCTGAGAAGATGGGGAAAAATAAAAATATTGGAGGGCTTCCCAATTGCTCTTCCAAGTGCAAGACCAAAAGGGATGGCTCCAAGACTGCAAACAGCAAGGACCTGACACCTTCAGATAAACCAGCCGATCACAGCATCCCTGCTATTTCTCCAGAGCACCAGACCACTTGCCAAGGTCAGCTGGGTTTTCCAGACAGAGTCTACCTGCTGGCGTCGGTCATCTTCCAGAATAACCACTTGGAGAAGCCTGCTGCCCACCAGTTGGTGAATTATGGCAAAGAAAGAAGGCTCCCATTACCCGAAGTCCAAGATGAGGAGATGCAACGTACAGCTTATGAGCTGGCCTTCAATACACTTAAATGTGAGTGTTGACTCGTAAAGTTTGTTAGATTTGTTGAATTCCAACCACTATTGATTCATTTCAGGTACATCACATTACAAGCAAAAACCTTTTGATTGTCAAACAAACAGCCATTTGGTTGAGCATGAATAGCCCTGGGGAAGTTAAGTGGTAGAATAGAATATAGATTGATTGATTAGGGGTAAATAGAAGAGAAAAAAAAGGCTTGAATGACCAGGGGGAATCCTGTGATGCTACAAATCAATGTGGCCCACAATCTGTTGTCTGGGAGTCGGGTGGGGTCCGGGTGGCTGAAGTCACAGGGGACTGTAATCACCATGGTGATAAGGGATGGGAGGTGATCCGACTGCCAGTGTAGAAAGCTGGCTGGAATTGATTTAATGCATTCTCAGTGGATGGAGAGTTTAGGTAGACACACACTTTTCTTTCCTCTTCACTATCTCGCCGCTGAAATTGCAAGCCTCAAGCCTACATGTCCCACAATTAATGTAGATCACCTCAACATATCCATCATCACAAGAGAAGCACCAGCCGTGTTGCAGTAACCTGTATTAGTTTTACAGCTGTAGGTCATATATAGTACTTATATCACCAGGTAAAATCGACTCCATTGCTAAGAATAATTATTAGAGAGAATTTAGAGATTATATTGCCATATATCATCCATCAGCCTTTGTTCTCTTGAGGATGCCTTTATAACCAGGATGAGAATTCAGCTGTTTCTGGTAGTTTGCTCAAGAGCTTGAAGTTGTGCTATGCTTAGGGAAAAGGATCTGCTTGAGCTAAGAACAATTATAACACTGCATTAAAAAAATGAATGCAGTTTTTGTTCGGAGTTTATTACAAAGACAAATATCCTCTATTTTAGGTCCCATCCCCCACATAGTACAGTGTTTTTCAGCTAGTAAGGTGCAAACAGAGCAAACTTAAACAAAGGATGAGCTGAAAATGCCATCGTTGGCTAGTTTACACGATTATTTACAGATATGTGAACTCGATACATTATTCCTGATCTTTACAGGGACCATGGTCTCATAGAAACGGAGAGGAGTTTTCCTGCATCTGAGGTCCAATCAAAGGTTAAATCAGTTTCCGTTGCTAGTTGTTGTATTTGCATAGCACATCATTGTTCACAGTAGAAGAGCAGCTTGGTACTGATTTTAAACTTTGGTTATAGACACATCATTGCCAACTTGCCTTGATCAAATACGTATTTTGGTCACATGTTAGATTCCCCCGGGCTGGCTGTGTGGGGAAATTGGGTGCAGATGAAATGACACAGCCTGGAAGCCAACGTTAATCTCTCCTCTTCCTCCTCCCACGAACAGCCTGACTTTTGGTGCAGAAATTGATTTGCTAGTGACACACACACACACACACACACACACACACACACACACACACACACACACACACACACACACACACACACACACACACACACACACACAGTGCTTGCAGTCATACACATACAAACATACACACACAAGGCACATTTGTGCACCGCCTTGGAATGACTGATCCAAAATTGAGTTTAGGTCAGTTGTTAACATAAAGAAGAAGTGCTTCAGCAGCAGAAAATATGCAGAGCAAAATACCAATGAGCTCTGGTATTGATCTTGTGATTATAACTCTTATCTGCTTAAAACAAAAAAGATGCTCAGTCAGTTCTGCATCAGTTGCTGTGGTTGTGTGTCAATAGTAAAACATGGAGTGGGATTTAGTGATGTTTACCCTTGTGTGGATTCGACATTTCATAGACAAAGACGAAGCTGAAGTCGGCCAAATGACAAATATTAGCAGTCAAGTTGTTTTCGCCTCCTCTTCTCTGTCTCTTTTTTAAAATTCTTATATTTGATTTCTTTGACCTCTCCCGTCTTTTTAAAAGCCGTTTTTTTTTCATATGTGAGTGGCTATCTGCTTGACCACTGACCTAGAGACAGTTTATGTTGTAAAGGTGTAATTCCTTGTTGACTTGTCTTAACGTGTGTTCTCAGTGACCAAAGTGTAGTGCAGATGCTATAGTTATATAAATGTATTTTCGTGTGAATTTGAACTGGTTAAAAAGTAGTTGACCTTGTCGCTGGCCATGAGAACCCCCTCCTCCTCCTCTTCTCTCTTTCTTTCTGCTGGCTGCTCCTCTGAGTATTTCTGCCTCATTGTCCATACTGTTCGGCTGGGCTGCCAGGCGCCCTTGTCAGATGAATGTGGCTGCTGTATCCTCTGTGTGCAACTAGAAAGGTTCTGTGGACCACTTTGTGTTAGGCTGGATTTAGAGCATGAAAAAGGGAAAGACAGTCTCTTTTTTGTCCTTGACCACAATCAGAACACCTACCATCAGTATGCTTCAGCAAATATTAAATTGTGCAGGTGCATGCTATGTAAGATAGATTTGCCATTTAGTCTAAAGGTAATTGCATAATTTATGGCATGTACCTTTTTTGGCTCTTCCTCTGTTAGATTAATGTGCAATCGGGCGCACTGATGCGAAACATTGTGAGACAAAGAACTGGCTGAAGAGAAGTGAAGCCTACATTCAGGTCTGGCTCTTTCACTAAGGATTTGTTTGACTACAGTCACCAACAGCTCATTGTGTAACACCTGGATGGAAGCCACTAAACGCACAACCTCAACACAGGTCCTGTGATGGCTATAGTGCCTCCTGCTGGTGTAGGATTTATTCCTTGTCCTTTTTTTCATTTCCACCTCTAGTTCTGATTTCAGAAATTCTGTCTTGTCCCACCAGTAAAACCCAAGCACTGTCTGCTGTGTAAAGATGTCAACTGTAAGTGATTTATAGCAGAATTTCCTCTGTGTTTTACTCAACCTGCTCTGTGTGATTTATAGCATGCGCAAGACTATGACCTCTACAGACTTAACCATCATGGCTCCCTCAGGGGTCTGTGCTACTCTGTGTGCGCTGAGTGGCTATCTCCTTGAGGCTTATCAGGCCTTCTCCAGTAATGGCCACTATTGTAAACCCCATTGAACTGTACCTGCTATAAATTAGACCACTGCTGATGATATGCTTCGTTTCTTCAATTAAAGATAAGCTCTGTTACATGCAAACATGTACTTGTGTACATTGCTGTTTGTGTGTGTGGATGTAACTGCGTGCAGATGTGTGTTTGTCCTTCCGTACATGCTATCTACTCAGCATGCATTTGGCTGAGACCCAGAGTGCAGATTGGCATGATTTGAGATGTTGTGGTAAGTTAACAGCAGTGTGTGCGGTTTCCATGGTGTCTCAGACGAGCTGGGCTTACCTCCTATTTGCAGCTTAAGAGGTGTGCCTGTCAGGAATAAGAATTATCTGGGAAGGCAACAATGCGTGTAGTAGACACATACTGCATAAGCACTTTCATATTGAAACCCTGGGTTCTCACACGCACACAAACATAGGCACCTCATTCCCACCTTTTAATTGCTTATCTAGAAAGACAATGAGCCTTTTTCCAAACAAAACCATGTTAGGAAAATTATCATTTTGACTATTCCCAGTGTGTAATGAGCAAACACTGTACATGCAGAGTGGCTTTGGCAGCAGCTGTTCTTTAATCCTGATATGATAAATTGGAAAGTGTCGCCGGCTCTCTATCTCCCTCATAATGAAAAGGAGAGCCCACTGTTCACATAATGGAATGTGAAGGATAAGTCTGCATGTGATTTGATGTGTGTTTCAGAGAGAATGCATCCTGTAGGGCAGGCTGTAGCAAAACAGTTGCTGCCTTCATGATATGACAGCCATGTCATGGGGAGGAAAAATACTATAAACCACACATAGATATTGGATAGTCAGCTCTCTCCACTTAAAGGTCATAGTTACCTTTTTTCGATCTACTGTCCAGATTTGATTAAGAAGGTCAATCAAAATGTAATTGTATAGCCCAGGAAGAAAAACATCTACTAAAAGCTTTCCAGATGATTGACCCAATCTAAGTTTTGTAATTCATCCTGTATGTTATGATATAAAAGTGTAAGATATGACAATAATGATTGTCCATCATGTCACCACTAGATCATTATGTAACATGTGTTGAATAAAACCATGAAGATAACAATTGAAATAAACACGGACTAGTTTGGTGTGCATGCTTTTTGGTTTCACTCTTTAGATATAGCCTGTTTATTATTTAAGATGGCATTAATGTCATTAGTCATTTGATTGCACACACCCACTCACCACAGACACAATAAATGAAAGAAATGAGGCAAATGAAGAATCAGATTAACTCTAATTAAGGACCAAATAAGCGTTTAATCACAGGAAATTAAACCCTCCATCGAATTGAATTATCTTTTCAAATTAAATCACGATCATTTGGGGTGCCTCTAGGTGCCTCTCTTGCTCTCTGTCTTTATCTCTTTTCCCTCATGTTCTCGTCATTAGATATGGATTTGTCCTGAGTAGCATATATCTTACCAGCTAATGGATATTAGTAATTTCTTGTGGTTCTGTTTCGCTCCAAATGAAAGAGCCTGCACTGGTTTCAAGAGATAATTAGACCTTGATATAAAAGATGACACTAATATGCATCGTTATTTCTCAGACACATAATTAGTAATGGAAATACCCATTACCACTTTTCCATCCGTCTACCTAACCTCGTTTTACCTCTCTACCACTACCATTTCTGCACAGATCAAGAGCTGCTGGAGGACATCATGATTGACAGCTGCTTTTACCCCACTCAGCCAATGGTAAGTGAGTTACGTAGAAGCAGTATTCTTTTAGTACAGCAGTAAGAGAAGTAAACATGTTTTATCCCTTGGTGTGTACTGGCACTATGTGACAGAGAGGCACATCTGTTACTGTCAACTTGCTGCTGAAAGTCAAAATCCTTTTGATGCTGAGAATAGCTCGACTTGAGTTTTGGAGTTTACCATGCTATTACTGTTTATAGCTTTGTTTAGCTCGAGCTGTTCTCCTAAACTCTTTGGCTCACAATCCTTTGACGGTGCTCTACTCAGTGCTCCAATATTCATGTCCTGCTGTTCGTTCTCCTCATAGGCTACTCTTTGTTCTGTTCTCTAGACCTCTAATCAGGAACAGTTAGATGTACTACACTAATACTCTTCTTTTATCAACTTACAAAGCACCTTGTGTCTTTCACATCCCCTAACCTTTTAAATGGCAGTTGCTCTTTGGAGTAATCTATGAGGCTACTTTATTTATTGTTACTTTTCTCAAGCAAAACTCCCCATTATTTAGTGATGAAATAAATCAAGTTATCAGTAATACTGAGTATGTGAAGGCTGCATAGTGGTAAAAGAAAGATTTTCAGCAGCTGTGTACCTGCGGCTGTAGATGAACGCTCTGCTACTTAAATGAAAAGGTATCCTCTGGAGGAGATTGGCATGTACTTTTGCCCTACTTTTATTACTCCACATAAAAGAAGCTGTGGAAAGAGGATGGTGTTCTAGCTGCTTCTCTTAGCAGTCTGGATGGTGATAAAACATGCACAGCGCTTGCCTGTGTGCACATAACTGATCGAGAATGAAAATGAATGAAAGTTAAGAAAGAAAAATGAGCTGACATTGAGTGTACATATTGCAGACAACCAATGTCTACATCAGACATAATAGAGGCACAATAATAATGTGTGTTTGAAGCAAATCCCACCACCTCTCCCAAACGACACACACACACACACACACACACACACACACACACACACACACACACACACACACACACACACACACTGTAGCCTTGTGAAACATGGCCCTGGGTGAAATGAATGGGTCTCCCCATGTGTTGGTGGCAGGCCGTTACTCTGCATCCAGACAATAAAGCCTAGACACAATGAGACAGTCGTTAGAGCTCACTCTTACCTCCTTTTACACTGCTGACATCTATAAAGTTCAACCTTGGTAGAGAGAAAAGACGGCCTAGAAAAGCCGGGTACATGTGGGTATTGGGAAAAAAATAGAATTAACTTATAGATAGACTTGCATGCTGAGAGAGCCTGAGGCAGATTTGATCAGACTAGAGAAAAGAAATGAAGCTTAAATCCTGCAGAGGATGAAAATTAATGACATTATACATCTGAGGCAAGCATATTAGGTTCACCGCCACATTTAACATACAATATGCTTGAGCCCCATAAAGGAGCCATTTGAAACTTCCACTATATCTAGAATCTTCTTGAAAATAGTTTACATAGTTGGCTCTGTGTAATGTGAAAAATCAACATGGTATTAACTGAGAATAAATCAACAATATTAATGTTGTGTATTACTTTATCTATAACATGATCTCACGATCTTACCGGATATTTAACTAATATTCCCTAATTTCATTTAACCATTGCATCTAGGATTTAACATTAACACTAGCATTATTATGTCATGAACCAGCATCTGACTACACAGCAGGCATGTTTACTGTAGCTCTATTTCCCACCCTGGGAGGCTGTTGCCAGGGAACTTAGTGACTGGGAATTTCCCCACACCCAAGGGTTTAACCTTGGTAAAGGTCAAGTGGAACTTGAGGTAGAGGCGACGAGGTCGAGTGCCACAACCTGTTTCTGAGACTGACCTTTTCAAAATAGGAAATTAAAAGCATGTGGTATGAATAATAAGCGTGGGCTAATTTCCTAGCTGCAGAATAAACCCTTGTAGCGTTCTAGCTCCTCGGCCCATTAGCCCAGTAGTGAGGATGTTGCAAGCTGTTGCTGCGGTGGAACACCATCTGTCACTAATGTGGCTGGTGCCCTCCCACCCTCAGGGACAGAAAGGTGGAGAGTGAAAAAGAGAGAGGGAGGATAGAGAACTGAATGGTTAGAGATAATTGTAGAGGAGCAGAGGTAGAGACATAACTCTTTCTCCTGTTTTATTAAGAGGTAGTAGTGGGGTCATGGCAGGACATCCTTGAGCTACTGTGTGTGTTGTGTGTGTGTGTGTGTGTGTGTGTGTGTGTGTGTGTGGATATTGTATCACTGCACTGCACCCATCATTACGTTACCATAACATCGACAGTGCACTATTACCAAATGTCAGGTTTCATGGACATTCTGGATTTGTCCCATATGCAGCTGATTTTTTAAAGCATAATTAAATTAAAAACTTGTGTCTCAGCCATATTAATCAAAATGATAATTTTGTTTATCTGGCATGACCTTTCTCCTTGTTCCTTATCCCACATTAACTGTACTTTTTGTTCTCATGCTCTAGCCAGATGATCAGATGAGCCTCGTTGCCGTCATGCTCTATGACTTCCAGGACAGAAAGTTCCTCCCACAGGAACGCCATGGGGAGGACGAGATTGTACAGGAAGTTAAAGATGTGGAGCGCTACCTCCTCAGGTAAAACAAAAGAAAAAAAAAAGAAGCAAAAGGAAAAAAGGAGTGGATTCATAAAAGGGAATACAAATTGAATATAGAAGAGGTAAAAAAAAAACCACCTTTTCTTTTGTGGTACGCAGGTCGAAAACCAAGCTGGCAGCCTCTCTGGCCCGCTGCAGAATCAAACACAATCTCTTGTCCATTGAGTATATCCTGCCAGAGAGTGTGAAGAAGAAGCAGGAGAGATCAAGCAGCCTTCCCCTTTACACATGGGTCAACACACTGAAGAGCAGGTTAGCTAAGCACACACAAACACCACTCACTCACCTATTCAGAAGCAGATGACTTACACCTGTACATGCACACCTGTACATGAACCCAGGAATGCACCGTAAGCAAATTTAGAGTGCAAGCGTCTACACACACACCTACATCTACACACAGACCTTTAAGTTGGGGTGCAGCCCAATGTTTTATAGGCTAGGTGGCTTGCTGACATCCAATTAAACCACTGGACTGTGTGTGTGTGTGTGTGTGTGTGTGTGTGTGTGTGTGTGTGTCTGTGTGTGTTTTGCCAACGCCCTGACAGGCTGATTCAGTTAGGTGTAAATCCTGCTGCAGTGGACAGATTCGATCAGCAACAACCCTCAGCAAGCTCTAGGACTGTAAAGGTCACCTGTTGGGACTAGTGGTCTGTGTGTGTGTGTGTGTGTGTGTGTGTGTGTGTGTGTGTGTGGGGGGTGGTGTGTATCTTAATGGCTTTTACGGCACGTTTTACAATTAAAGTAAATTTAAAAGGCCACATAGCAAACACACTATTATTATCTATGATGACAGTCTTCCTCTTCGTCCCACCTCTTACCTTCTTCCCTCCTTCATACCTTGTCTTGGGCTTTTCCTAATCTGCTCTCCTCTGTCCTCTAGTGTTGATGAGGTCCAAAGTGTCCTGAAGAGTGCGGGCTTCTTGCAGGTGAAATCGATTGGACAGCTGGAGGGCCAGAGCTTCTGCCAGGATCCCCACTGTGGGGATATACTGGTATTCCCTGCTCAGCTGAAAGCTCAGCTGCACACCACCAAGCTGCTTAGTGACCACACACTCATCATACAGGTACAAGCTTCAAACAGAAAGGAGGTTTCTGGCATGAGCAGCCCCCTCCCCCACAGAATTGAATAAGGTTGTTGAAATCGGTTCTGCCCCATCAATCTTCTCTGATATTTATGATTTCACTTTGGTAATGGACTTGCTCAAATTGATTATAACTGACTGAGGTCCCTTATAGCAACTAAGATTAGTTTTCCCTGATACAAATATTTCATATCAGTTCTTCTCATCTAGCCATTCTTCACTTTGAGCCATAAAGAATCCTTCAGTCTGGGAGGGGGAGAGCGGTTTAATCATTTCATTTCTACTCCATTAAAGTCAAGCTGCCATACAAACTGTAAGCAGCACAGCACAGCACCACAACACAATTAAATTGGATTTTGCAGCCAAATTCAATCAAATATTCAACACCACTGCCTAATTAATCACCTCTCCTGCTTTCCATTTTAGGATTCTCCATCACAGCTTCTCTCCAGTAGTTTCTCTCTTTTCAAATGTCCTTGTTCTTCTCCACCCTGGTTTTTCTTTCCTGACAAACCCTGTAATCTGGTGAAACTCAAGCCATGCCAGTGGTTCCACAGGGACACGTTCGGCACTATTTCCAGAGCGGACCCCATTGATTGAAGGACATCTTTGTTGTAATCTGTCTGCACGGTTATTCTTTCTCTCTTTTCCTCATTTGCTTCTTCTCCTCCTCTGGCCTCCCTTCAGTACCTGCTTGTAACATTTGCTCCAAACTCCCTCTCCTCTCTCATCTATTCCCATCTTAATTATATTTACCAGTATCATACAGTGCAACCTTTCTTCCTATTTTCTCTTATCTTAGTTTGTGTCTCACCAGTTTGCAGGGTGTTGCTGTGGTGCAGAAACCTGTATCTAGAAGTCTTACATTGAAGTCTGTCTCTTTATTAAACTAATGCTTTCACTAAATGTGTCTGCAGGATAAATTTTGCAGCCTGGGCCCAAATGCAGTGTGCTCCCTGCTACCAGAGGAAGGAGATGTTCTTATGTTGGGCTGCTTCTCTGGCCTCACCGTATCCCACACTGCCTCCCTCATTGCAGAGAAACACAAAGCCAACAGCAGCGTTCAGCCCATAGTCTACGTTTGTGTCAGTGATCGTACAAACGCTCAGCGGGAGGAGCTGCAGCAGGCTGTAACTGCCATGGGCTCCAAGAGTAGGCATTAAATGGATGTGTCCATGTATGCGAGACAAAAGAGATTGAATCAGAGGAAACAGCAGTCTATTTACTGTCTTTGTTTTAACGGCACCACATGCTATCTTTGTCTTCGTCTTTCTTTACTTCAACAAAAGAGAGAATGAGAAACTGAATGTTGTTGGCATTGTCACACTGATCCACAATGTTTTCTAACTCTCTTTATTTGAGTAAATAGCTTTGTAAATTTAACTATTTCGGTAAAATTAAGTGATTCAATTAAAATACAAATAAATAAGAAGATTTGGGGTAATCCGAGTATTGGTTGAAACATTGGCAGTTGCTGTCAGCAAGTCTTTAACACACAATTGCAAAAGACACTTTCAGGCAGGGCATTTTTCCAAAAAGAAATATAACATTGTGAGTAGACTTTAATCATTGAGCAAATGTATATTTGTGATTATACGGGGCATCCTTAAACTCTATGTGCATTTTGCTCAGATGTGAAGCTGATACCAGAGGTCTTCCAGTCTTTGGTCAGCAGGGACAAGCGACTCCAGAAGTTGCGTGTCATCCTGTTGACCCCCAAGTGTTCTGTGTCTGCGCTCAGCAATCCGGTCGAATTCATACTGCAAGAGAATGGAGGTAAATAGTAGCAATCTATAAGGAGTTCAGAATGACATTTTAATCTAGTGTATGTTAAGCCTCAGATATACGTTCTGCAAGAACAATAACACAAACATGAGCGGAAAACATCATCATTATTATTATATACTCCCTGGGGGGTTTTCTTCACCGCAAAAGCAGATACTCTCAAAACTCCTCAGAGTTCTCAATTCCCCTGTATAGCATTTAAATAAAAAGTTTGACAAATGTTTTGGGGCAGAAATGCTATTTTAGGTTGAAAGAAAAAAATCTACTAAGACTTTATTACTTCATTTTTCTGTGCTTAAACAAAATATGAAGCTTTACTATGAATAATAATATCTTTATTTATAGAATTTTTGCTATGTTTGATAGAGTTTTAAACTTGTTGATGATCCACCCACGACCCTCTCATAGGCTGCATATATGAACCCTTTAACAAACCTGTCAAAGCAAGCCGTTCCATCTGCTTTTGTGGATGCCATTTATATTAGAGTTCCTTATGTCAAATTCATACTTATGCAAAGCCCACTCGTAAACAGATCAGTTAATAAAACAGAGAATCTGCTCTTTCACAGACACAGAACTGCTGCAGGACTTATCCCAGAGCTCCATAGCCAAGAGCAAACTGGAAGCTCTGGTAGCCCAGCAGAGGAAGGATATCGATCACGCCTTGAAGTGTGAGTGCTGAAACACCTGCTCTCATGCTGACAAGCACACACACACACACACACACACACACACACACACACACACACACACACACACACAAGCTCAGGCTCAAGCATGTAGCTTCCCTGCCCTCTCGGACACAATAAACTTACTGAATATCTAATCTTGTATGCCATCATTAGGCTGAAGCCTGTGGTATCCCGAGGAGATTGTCTGAGTGTTAATTAGGAATGCTAATGTTCCTCTGCGTCGGTCATCCACAGCCCCCTGCAGTATTCCTTGCATAGTTTAAACAAGTGATTAGCGATTCTCTTTTGTATTGTTTGAATTCTATAGAACTGAATATGGCAGAGGAACCATAGCCTGTGTCTGAGGGACCTACTTTGTGAAGTTACGTCCTATTCTATACTGTGCAAGTTTCATGGTTCTAGTCTGCAGTCAATGCTTACCTGCTCAGTTGTATTGTGAGCCGCAGTCAGTCTTGTATTGTTCAGTGCTTCTCTTTCTGTGGTCTGGGTTATGTTTATCGAGCAGTTGGAGTCTCTCTGTAATAGGCAATGAAAATCAGCACCTCTAATCACACTGCCATCCATCAACCCTCTTCTGCATTTTTGCCAGTGTAGATACTTTCTAATAGGACTTTTAATTAATCTTGTGTGTGTATTGAGTGTTTTGCCTTGGTTGAGTTAATGGGCTCTATAAGCATGTGCATATAGACAGTACTCACACAGACAGATACAAACACAACTCTATAGCCCTAATGTCCCCGCTGTGTCTGAATGACAAATGTTGCTGCCTCTGTCCTCTTCTTCTTCTTCAGTTCCGCTTCCTTGAAGCAATATTTCACATTTGTTTGGCGCTGATATGCCACGTCGGAGCAGGTTTTATTTGTATAAGCTGGGCGTTAATTGTTTCTCTCTATATAATTAGTGAGAAAGAAAGAAATCAAGAGCTCAAATGATGGAAATCAAACGGCCGATAGCTTCACAAATCTACAAGCCAGCCGCAGTTGAATGAAATGAGCTATGTATATAAACAAAGTAATTGATATTCATGGACCCATTTCTTCAAAGTGAGCGCTTGATGAGGAGGACCACTCGGTTTGAATAATCACATTTAATTGTCATAAAATGAGAGGAAAAAACTTTTGACTGAATGCTTGTGTGCTTGTCTAAGTTCCTTCTTTAATTGAACATGACATTAGTTTGTTGTTTAAGATTGTAGCAAAATGTCAATACATCAGATTTATGTTAATGTCTTAGCGTCATGTGTCACATATTATTTCAGATGTATTTACATTTAAAAAGGCAATATAATAATAGAATAGAATAGAATTGCAATTATATAACATATCATAATTGCATAGAGGTAATTGCATATTACTAAATAATATTTACATAGACTGTTGATACAATGAACACATGTTTTGTCTAGTCTCTAAGGTTTTGTCAGTGGTGTACTCTACCTGTTCATTCTACAAAGAGGAGAATGAGGAGGTGGTGAGCGGAGCCTTGGAGCAAGCCGAGGCCTGCTCGGTGCAGGAGGGGGAACCAAAACAAGCAAAGTTCAGGTCAGCCTCAGGTCTCTGCACCGCAGTACCCCGGTGCCCTCTCTGCATCTGTGTCTGTCATTGTCTTTCTTTGTCTGTTTGCCTCACTGTCTGTCAGCCTGCTCGGTTGTTTGTCTGTTTCCCTTCAGACAGGCTTCTGTCAAACTTTCAGCACACCTCAGGCGGGAACTGAAGGAGAAAATATAAAGGTGCCCTTTTATGTCTCTAAATGCTGTGAAAAGGCCAGAAAAAAAACACATTTTCAGACAGCTTCTATCCTCATAGACATTCTGTATATTTTTTTTAATATTTCTTTTGTTTGTGTGTGTGGTTTGAAGAACTTGAGACTTGAAGATTACCATTTATGTAGCCCTGAATGTACCAAGACTTACTTCTTCCTGAATTTAGCTGGCCTGGTGTGCTGCTGATGCCTCAGGCTACCATACATAAAACACAAGTAATGTTTTTGGTATGAATCACACTGGCTTTAATTACATAACTTGTGGACTTACATTCATTTACTTGCTTAAAATTAGCATTGCTTATGATTTCATGATTTTCTATTTCTGTATATGTGTGTTTCATCCAGGCTTACCCCATCCCTGTTCAGCATGCCTGACCAGACCGAGGGTCCAGAGGAGACACAGCCCTTCTTCATGTTGGAGCCCTCAGAATGGAGCAATGGCTGCTTCCTGGCTGTTCTCAGCAGAGAGGTCAGCAGCACTTAAACAGAAATATCACAGAGCAAAGCCTCGGTTCACCCTCAAAGAATTGACAAAGAAAGGATAGCATCTGAATCACCAATATTAATTAGTTTATTTATCTTTATTTACCATGACATACTCTACAACAGGAAGCCAAAGGTCAATTTAGCATTTTGATATTGTTTTGCCTCCACACTGGTGACATGTTATGTTTTTGGGTTGTCCGTTTGTATGTTGGTTCCATTCTGATGAGGCAATTTCTCAGTATGCCTGGGGGGAATTACTTAAAATATGACGCAAACACCCATTTTTACCAATAGTAAAGTAATTCTAGTTTATTACATGACATCTTATGACGTTTTTCAGGACATTTTTTATGTTATACTTTACTATGACTTACGATTTGTTCTGTAACTTTTATGACGATTTTATATGTGACTTTTTACGATATTTTTACATGACACTTTGTATGAGTTTAAAGGGCATACTATACTATGACTTGACCTTTTTTATGACATGTTTTATGATAATTATTTTTTATGACAATTTTATGGCGAGGACATTTTTCTAACTTTAAATGGCATACTACACCATTTTCCATGACAGTTTTATGCCATACTATACTATGACACGCTATTTCATGACTTACTATATGGAATACTCGACTCTACTCGACTTTTTATTACATACTGTAGACTGACTGACGAATGAATAAACACTGAATTCATCATTTATAAAGCATTATTCCAACATAAACACTCATTAGTAACTCATTAGTATGCAATTCATAAACATAAGTGTTTCATTCTTGATTAATACATTTGTAAAGTGTTAGTAAATGATAAAAAAGTTGCAAATCATGATTATTTCAGGTAGTTACTACTTAGTAAGTATTAGTTAAGTATGTTCTGTGACCTAATCTAAAGTGAAGACTATTTATGCCTTACAAAGCATGAAAAACATGTCATGATCAATTCAGTAGTTACTGCTCATCAGTTAAGTATTAGTTAAGTATTAGTCAAGCATGTTCTGTGACCTAATCTAAAGTGAAGACTAAGCAGTGCCTCAAAGCTAGCATGAGTCTCAGTTATCTTCTCAACAGAAAAGGGAAATAGACACAACACAAAGTGATAAAGAACATTAATATGATGGCACTGGTGTCTGGTTCAAGTCTAATATGCCACCAGAAAGAAAGTGTGAGATGAAGGAGCAGAACATGACGAGATGAGTGGGAATGAGTGCTGAAATGAAAAAAAAAAATCTGAAGAAATAGAAATCAGGTAAGTCAGAATGAGATGAAAGGATGAGAGGAGTGAAAGGGTCGACAATACAAGCTGCAGAGAGCACCTTTTGTGTGTGTGTGTGTGTGTGTGTATGAAGACATTTATGAATTACATTTGGAAATTGGACACTATAGAAGTGTCTTTCAAGGGATTTGAGTTTATAGTGGCATTGTGTGTTTTTGATTGGCGCTCTCGTGTCAGATTTTTGGACTTTCTTTATAAGATAAAATAAGATAATCCTTTATTAGTCCAGCAGTGGGGAAATTTACAAGATGAAAATTATGAACATTAATCATTTGGAAGCCCTCTGTCTCTTACTCTATTGTGCTGCTTCAGAGAGAGAGACTCTCCCAGTGTTCCTATTTTAACCAAACCTCACACCTTTTTATTGTTTCTTTTGGTGGTAGTTAAGTGATGCAATAAGACGTTACAGTAGGGAAGCCCAACTCATCAGCCAGTCTCATCAAGTCTGTGTGACCGGGCTTCCCCACATCCTCATAATCCACAACATAGCAGTTTACGACATACTTCCTAACATTATGAAATCTGCTCTTATGCTTATGATTCTAGTGCAGGGTTATTAAGCCATTTTACCCCCACCGGGTGTGACGGAGTGCTCTAGTCTGTTCCTTTCTGGCCATCCATCAGGTTTTATACCTCCGCAGATAGGAATGAAAAGATAATCAAAGCGCTGTAATGGTGCCTCATACAGGAGTTTTTTCTCCCCACCTCCAATAAACTCAGCTAATCAAAACATATTGTGGCACTCTGAAAAGCACCATAAAAATAGCAATTATATAAGTGTTTGAATGCTGTCTGGCTTAAATCAACATCATAGTGGCCCCCAGTAAAGTTATTTATGAGACCACCATACAGAAACAGCTGGGAACAATAAAAACAGTCAAGTAATGTGTTTCTTGCCTAATTTCCAGAGGAAGCAGAGTATGTCAGGAAGGCTTTTCTCTAAAAGTCCCCAACCCCCGAAGGAAGAATTGGACAATATTACTATGGGATTCAGAACCATACACTTTTCACATTGACTTTGTTTTGGTGATTGTTTAGGGTTAGTTAATACATTTGTTTGTAAATTTGGCAGGAAGGAAATGAGAGATTTACAGAGTATGGCATACTTGCTTAGTGCTGATGGAGAGGAAGTGCGATTTACAGGGGTGAGTGGGAAGCAAGGGAAGCAAGGGAGAGTGTCTGTTGAATAATTCAGCGCCCCCTGTCTGTATGAGTTAGCATCAATGAAGTGCACCAAAGACTGCATTACAGTGGCGCTTCTAAAGCATGTTTACCTGTGTGCACAGGGTGTATCAACACAAATAAGAACATGCACATGTGCAAAATGCCCTTTTACACAATACAGGCCACATACCTGTAGACATAGAATTACAAACAATTTGTACAAACATAGTATATATTTGCATTAAAGTACAAGCAAGCACTTAAAAGCAAAATACACACATACACCCACACAGGCTGCATGTCCCTGTAGTGTACACTGTGCTGGTGAATAATTCAGGTGTTGAGCAGTAGGCTGCTTTGAGGGCTGTTACTGAGACAGCAGGTGACCCTCCAGTCAGCAGCATGGACATGGTGGCTCTCTCCTCTTGTCTTTTACCAATATTACATTTGGTGTTCAGCACAGGCCATTCATTATTTTGGGATGGTAAATAGTGAAGTAAACAGATGTCTTTTTAAAGTTTTTTTACCCTAAAATGATTCGGTCATGTCTTATAAAAGCTATGCTTTATCCATCTCAACAGCCGGAGCCAGTAGTCAAAGAGACACCACATGAAGTGCTTGGCAGGGCAAATGCCAAAGGCATTCTGGACGGGATCAGCCCCAAGCAACCAACCAGAAAGGAGCAAAGACACACCGTCAGGATGACAAAAGCAACCCATGCTTGCATCTCTCAGCCCCATCTCTCTGCCAGAATCCATTCCAAAAGCCAAGAGACCATGGGCAGCCACAGCACTACTTTGTGTGGCCACCCGGAATTTACTAACAGGCGGCAGTCATTACAAGGTGTGCATGAATACTCCAGCCCTATATCTTAATTCAGTTGCAGTAACAGCAACATACAGCTGATTAAAAGAGACATTTTGCTGAAATTGCTTATTCGCTATCTTGATTAGAGTTAGAATTTTTGCAGGATTGTTAGCACTCTCATGTCTGTCCGTTAAATATGAAGCTACGGACAGCTACAGCGGAGCAAAGCTCACCTTTCCTGGCTCTAGTTTCATTTTTAAACAAAAACAAGAGGTTTCAATCCTCTCATTTCTCATTCTGGCAAGAAACCAATATGCATAATGTTCTTCCAAAATGTCAAACTATTTTTTTAAGATTTTGGCAAAGAGGAGTAGCAAGAAATAGTTTAGTTTGAACAGAGGTAGTTCAGCATATAATGGCTTGTACTGTTATTCCTCAACCTCTTTTCTCAATGTGTTCTATACTTAAGTCCAAAAATATGATCCTCTCCCTCTGACCTCCATCTCATTGTTTGTGTGCTTCAGGAAAATCCAACGCAAAGCACCTGCAGGCCTCAAATATCACAGTGTACAGCTCCTTTACTTCCTCCAAACCAGAAAGCAACGCACCCAAGAAAAGCATCACCCCTGTGTTAAACACTAAAACTACCCCTCCTCCTGCTACCCCCGTGGCCCGTCCCAGCAGAGCTCGTCAAGAGGCGCTGAAGCCGGTTTTGCTCGTCCTGCCTCGCGTTCACTTCCCCAACTTCTTCTCACCTCACCTCAGCCAAACAGGATTAAGCCATAGCTTAAACTGCAAGTGGTGGAACCCAGCTCAAAGTGTACCCCTCTCCCGTGGTGGTCAATATAAATAGAAAAGATGTTTGAAGTTGTTGTGCCAAAAACTAACTTGAATAAAGCTAGTGGTATCTCCATCTAACATCAACATCAACAGCGTTATATATTTGTGTTTTTGATCTGCCAAATTATATAGGGCATGTAAAAGAAGTCACCTTGAATGCTTTTAGAGACATTATTACGGTGTCTTTATGTGCCACAAAGAGAAGCCTTTCGACAGAATGTAATCAACTGCATTAGGGCTGGACCATTTCAGTGTCATTACATGATGAATAGCTACTCCATTACATTCTACTGACCTGCAAAATTAAAGGAAATTCAAGAAGCTGCTTCTTTTTCTTTTGGTAATGCATTTATTGTCACAACAGATTACATTTACATGGTGTAGAGATGAGTGAAGAACAGAACTGAAATGAGTTACAGCATCTTTCCTGTTTGTTTTGTTTGTTTGTGTGCGTTTGTCTGCCTTTTTTCTTTTTTCTTCATTTCGATCGGACTGCATTCACAGAGTTCATGTGGAGTGCAGGTTGTGGACATGAGCCCAATGAGCAGTGGAAAGGTTTTAATAGCAGTGACAGCAGACTTTTGTCATATTTGTGTGTGTGTGTATTTTGTTTGTGAATGGGAATAGACTGGTTTACTGAAGAACATAAAATATAGTTAACCCTTACTGTATAGCACCGATTTGATCTTTTCCATGCTGTCCAAGAAGGGCGAACACTATTGTGTTCCACTCTTCATCTCGCCTTGAGTCCCTAATATCTGCCAGTTGAAGCCTGGGATTGGAATTTCTTGCTAACACATACATCTTGGGTGTATGCATAAAGATTCCTGAGGAAATTGTAAAGTTTGAACATAGGCAATGTAACATTCTTGAGCTTTTAAACTCAGTTTTTCTATAATCTATGCAAATTAATTTACAATCTTAACAAATTAAAAGTTTCAAAATACATTAAAAACTGTTACCTTTTTTGCTGATCTACTCACCCATCGAGAAACAGAATGTAAAAATCTGACAGACAATCCTTAGTTGTGATTCTGTAAATGGGGTAGAGTGTAACATTTAATTCAGGTATGGGTCAGAAATAGGCCAGATTGTTTTGTGCCAGTGTAAATGCAGTCATGGTCATGTTGAGATGACTTGTGCTAAGAGCATCTATTCTTTGTGTGTTCACCACTCTTCTTACTGAGACCCTTATCAACTCATCAACATAAAACACATCTCATCAAGAAAACATGCAAAACAAAGCCCACATCTGTCCCAACACTTCATCTCTTCCTCATATCTACACGTTTTGTGCCCTACATTCTCTCTTCCCACATACAATCATTTACTTACACTTCATCATTACACTCACTTCATTCATCCTCAAAGGAGATGTTAAGTTTGAGCTTGTTACAAGTCTGGCACACATCAAAGTGACGCCATTTGGTGGGAGGGAGTGTGTTGGCAGGTCTCGTCTTTTCTTTTTTCTTATTCACCTGTTAAAGGTTAACAGCTTTCCTGTCCTGGAAGGCTCCCGTAGCTTGTCGTCTCAGGCGTCGAGTCCATTTGCTACGACATTGCTGATGATGGTTTTTACAGGAAGGGACAGAGCAAGAAAATGGAGTAAACCAGTGAGTGGTTCCATAAACCGGATTGTTAACTGAAATTGTGTCTTTTTCTTCTGGGTTATCCTGAATTCTGTCTGTAGAGTGCTTGATCAAGTAATCGATCCAGCCCAGAAATCCACATACAGTAGACGTCAATGGAGCCTGCAGGTGGTTTCCACTAACAAGGCAGCGTTCAAAGGTCAAAGATCAACCAGTGCTACCACATTTTCTGTTCAGCCTCATGAAAGCCATGAGTTTTCATGTGATTCCTTTTTTTCTATCATCAGGCCTACGGGAGAATCGCTCCTCTTCCCTTCATCTGCGGTGGTGTTTGTTAACATATATGTACATCGTTGGTTACCATGGCTGGTACTGATTAGGTGTTGCTGTGGCGGTAGAGTGTGAGTGGCGTCCAGCAGCGGCTGGGAGGGTGCTGTGGTCACTCGTGGCGGTCATTGCTGGGGGAGTTCAGACGGCTGTTTCTTGGTTTTCAGATTGTCTATGAGAGACTGGACTCCACGTTTCACACTGGTGGTCACCCGGCGGGTCACCGAATCCGCAGAGGGTGAGGAAGAGGAGCCGGCACGTTGGGAGGGTGGCCGCGCCACCAGACACTTCTGGTACCGCAGCTGAGAAAGACAAGGACATGGTCATTTAGTTACGATCATTTGAGTTTGGGAGGAAAGAATATGTAAGACGTATTTTACTTGCAGTTTCTAGGTCATTTATTAAAGGAATAGTTTAACAATAAATGTAAGATATTCACTTATTCAGTATTGATGAGAGGTGAAGATTGATATCAGAAAAGAATCACATGAAAGTCAAAGTAAACATCAAGAAAAGACATAGTACTGTATAACAAAAAGGTTTTAAAAAAATGTCATAGTTTATGCAATCATTACTATCTAATGGGTTGGTGAGTATATGTATAGTAGTATTGAATAATGGCATAAAACAGTCTGTGTAAAAAACAGTAATTGTTCGATATACTATACTATGACCTTTTATGACGTTTTTTCTTTACATACTTTACTTTTCTAAACCTTTTTGACATACTATGAAAAGTAAAAAGTATAGTATTTAACTTGAAATCCCACCATGTGCACTTTTAATAAACTGGAAGCGGAGTTTCATGGCTCTGGAACGGACACTGCACTAGTTTTACACAATTTAGAATTGTTATATTCCTTTTAATACAAAACCGTTTGATATTAATTTCATAAAATGACAATACAATATCTAACATCATCTTATCACCATTTCATAACAAAAGAAATGTGAACTTACCACACATGCTGCCTGCACAGCCTCAGACACATTGCCTGCGTTGGGGTCGCACCAGAACGCATGACACTGGAAATGCTGGCTCCCAGTGTCCATAACGAAGGCAAATGAGTGCACATCTCGTCCCACACCCATGAAGGACAAGAAACGAACTCGACACTCCAGCAACACCTCTTCTTCCTCTTCCTGCACACACAGGCAAGAGGAGAATTAAATCTGTTAAGCTCTCTCTAATCGACGAGCACATTCACATCTTGAATTCATCTGTTACTCCTCAGGACAGCAACAAAAGGTCCCTTGCCTTTTCTTTGATGACAGCCAGAGTGGTGTCAGCGATACTCAATATGACAGGAGTCCAGTCCTCTTTGCCTGTGGAGGACACCAGACTTTCTATGGCCCCGTTTATGATGTCCATACCTGGGGACAAAACACAGGAGAGCCTGAGCCGTGAGACAGTGCTGGGTGTGTTTTGACATGTGCTTTTCTTTTCAGCATTAGTTCAGATTTACCTATGGGGCGAGACACAGATGTCGTACCCACATATAGCACGTGAAACTTCTGCACCAACTCAGTCTTTGGCATGGGGAACTCTGCAGATAGGGAAAACACACATACACACACATTAAAACACACACACACAGACCACCCACAGGGAATGCAAAGTTCCAAAAGTAAAGTCCACACATGATAATTGGTTTAAGCCTAAGACATAAACAAACACTTGTGAATATTTTAATATTTTAGGGTGCTGCTGACATGATTAGAGCATTAGATATATTTTCACACACGAGCATGAAGAATTTTTTAGCTGAGCCAGTTTACACCGGCCTGGAGGCAGAAAGGGAGAGTGAATGATCATCACCTGCATCTCAATTAGCATAGAAGTACACACCATAGAACACACCTCAGGATTTCGGATTAATTAACACACCATGTAATTAGCTGTGTACGCTTGAGATGACTTCTGACAAGGTAAATGCCAAGTGCTAAAAGTGGTTAAATGTAAAAAAAATCATTATTAACTATTTTCTGTATCTGTAGTCAACATGGATTGGAAAAAGCAGGCCCTATTGCAACATGGAATTAATCATTATTCATTCATAATAAAATGGTCATTATTATTGAATAATACATTTACTTCAGTGGCTAAAAAGGCATTTATTTATACAATTAACATTTGTAATGTAAAAATATATATGGAACTATATATATAACTGTGATATGAAAGCCTTGAATGGAGTTTAATGTGCTGACTTTTGTCTGCACTCATTAACACATTATCCCTCTAATAGGTTTTGAATGCAATGTTGAATATCAAAAGGCAAGATACCAAAATGCATTACACAGGTATATTATAAATAGCATCTATAAACACCACTGTGTCTATAATTAGAACATTTTCCAACTTTACAACAAGTGTGAGATGAAAGCACAGAACAATCTGTGAATAATTTGAAAGATGCTATAATCATTAAAAACATTACATAATGACAAGCAGGCTGAGGAGCAGTGTTTTGATGACCCCTCTGTGACCACACCCAACCAACAGTGATGTCACGGTGTCCTGGAGTACACCTGCACTTCACCTCAGCAAGGTGGGAAGTAAAACTACTAGAGGTCAGTTGAGTTCAACTTTAAAAAGACATAAACCAGCCGACATTTTCCGCATTTTAAGTTTTATCTATTTTTTTTACAATTTACATCTTAATTATTGAGTACAGAGATTAACAATTTATCATGTAATCGCTGTGGAATGGATGAGGGAAATTAATTAGGGGAAATGGCTTTGTACCTGGATTCACCTCATCAGTGTACTCCATGAAAGAAATTGCAGGCCCTAATATCTCACACATTCAGTATGAACTGCTCTGAAAACAGTCGTTAAATAATTGATGAATAGGGGTTTTCCTACATTAATTCCATATTTAAAGTCAAGCTCAGATAGGCCAGATCAGTTGAGGACCGCAGGGGTTGGCGACTATCCCAAATCATTGGGAGCTAATCTCCTAAAATGTGTCCCAACAGGGGATTGTGTGCACTCCCAGCCACCATGAAGAGATCGAATCCAGGAGAGAACAAGAACTGTTTTCATCCGCTGGCTTGCAGTGAATGGACCTCTAGAGCTCTCTAGATGGTCTATCCACTGTAAGGACAACACCTCTCACTGGGTACCAACTTCAGTTAAAAGACTAATAGTTCAAGCAAGTAATAGCTTTAAAAGATGTGAGGGATGCTTCACCAATAAGTTCTTTGATCCTGTGGTTGGAATGGGCGCCGTGGACCAGGCCTCGCCTGAAAGAAACACTAATTGGGTTTTAATGAGGTCGGCTTCCTCTAAGTGAAGAGCCGATACAGTTCTTTCATATTCCGATGTCCCTCACGCTCAGCAGATACACACACCAGCTGAAGATACAGCAGAGGATGAATTGTGCTGGTGCTTTTTCTCTTTCTTGCTATAATTACTTGGGACTGGGAGGAACAAGCGGTGGGACTTAGCGAAATAGGAAATGGTGAGCGGTTGGAGGATAAAGCTCAGTGATTGTGGAGCGAGGAGTTGTTCTGAAGTCAGCATTATCTCTGTGTAATTGAACCAAACACTGCTACCTTTTTTGTGAGCAAATGTTCACAGTCGCTCTTGCGGCGATAAGGTTATTTTAAAGAAAACCCATATATATGGTTTTAGATGTGCAGGAATGCAGTAATCTGAGACAAGAAACCACGGAAGATAGCACACGGCTGACAAATCCAATTCTCTCATAAGGGAACTACAAAAGAACCAGACTCAAAGAAAAAGATGTGTGAGTGTGTGAGTGTGTGTGTGTGTGTGCGTGTGTGTGTGTGTGTGTGTGTGCGTGTGTGTGCGTGTGTGTATACCTTGTAGGGGTACATCGGAGCCAGTCTGGGAGGAGCTGCTAGCTGCAGCCTTGGCACTTTTCCTTTCAGCCATAATCTAGAGAGGGAAAGAGGGGAAAGAAAAAAAGAAGACAAGAGGAAAGCGATTAGAATGGGAATTGGGAAGACAGAAAGAAAGATATGGTTGATATTAGATAAGCATCAAAAAATGATTTTTCAGCAGAGAACTAATAACACAATTTAAAGGATAAGACTGATGATATTCTATATTTCTGTTGTCAACAAATCCAATAAAAAGTCCAAACCCAACAGTGTGTCTTTTTCTTGATACTTTCCAAATTCACTAATATATTTGTTTCTACTGAAGATGCAAACCTTTAAAAAAGGGCAAAAGCTAATATTAATCAAACAGTAAATTGTATGCTTATTGGGGACTATTTTCAGCCAAGGGATTGTTGCACTCACAGAGATAGTGGATTGACGGAGTTAACTGCTGTTTAGTGCAGGTCTAATCATATTCCCAGTGCAAGCTTACGGGTGTGTAGTTGCTGGACAATAATGGAGCTTCATTGCACAGAGGAATTAGCTGTATTGGGCTTTGGCTTCACAGGTAATACCTGTTAGAATAACAATTCATTGTCCGTTGCTCTTCTTTTCATGGAATTTGATGACAATATCAAAACTATGAAATATTACCATTCATATAACATCCCTTCCAAATAGTACATCTAAATTCAACCTTCGAAAAAGACATATTTCTCTCTCCTTTCTATGCTTCTGCTCTTCTGCTGCAGTGCACACACTCTTTAAAAAAGGGCGAACAGCCTGCATGGCCCCTGCACTGAGCTGCTGCACTCGTCCTGCTACAGATACTTGATTAATTGTAGGTGTCATTAATCAAAGTCTATGGTGAGTCTGCAATTCTGCTCACAGGGGAACATGCAAGAAAAAGACACATGCACATATACACACTCTCTCTCACACACACACACACACACACACACAAAGGAAACCCGCTCAACGTGCTGCACAGCTGCAAGACTCAGGTCACCAAGTTTCTCCGCTGCAGTAAAGAGAAAACTACCACTGTTTTAAAATAGGCTGTGAAGAGTCACGTACAGACACAACGATTCACACTCTTCCCTCAATTCAGGGGAGGAGATACGATACAATAAAGGGGAGAAAGCTTCGTTTTTAAATGGGTCAACAGCCTCTAAGGTAACAGATCTGTCGTTCCAGGTAGATTCCTCCTTTACAAGGTCACTGCTGGTCTGATGACAGACAGAGGGCTATATGAGCCATATCCCACCACACTGATCTATCTAGCAAATCCAACGAGTTCCTCCTACATGATTCGTCGATTAGAGATCAATTATTGATTCATATCACATAATATTGCTATGTATTTCATATGCTCCTAAATCTCGTCTTTAATCCATTATTATTATATTACTTTGTACTTTTATTTAAGTAAAACGAACAAAGGTATTTTTACACAGTGGTAAAATATTGAACTATATCTGCATCTAACTTTCAGTAATGTTCTGTCTCTGTCAGTAATGGTATCTACTGGTTCTTGGAAGGAACAAATGTATGTACTAAATTATTCTATAAACCACTTAGAAATAGACAAGAAGCGACAATAAAACAGCTGGGAAGAAATAGAAAAATGTGCAGGCCAGCACACCGTCATAAATAAAAAGGTAAGCAAATAATACCAATGGTCAACCATCTAAATCCTCTTCTAGTTGTTTGCTAAAGAAATATCAAAACATTATCCAACATTGTAGCTTCTCCTCTCAAAGTCAACCCAGACAATGAACATATTATAGTGAACAAATGAATTAATCCAGCTTCTGAATGATTTCCTGCTCTGCAGTGGAGAGCTCATGCTGCGGTAATGGGAGGTGAGCAGGACCGCCTGACGTACTGTGGAAAGTCTGTTGTATGACTGCAGAGCAGCGTGACGTAAGATTGACACTAACCGTGCAATGTAACCATGGTAACTGTACAAAGATGCCGATGCTCTGTAGACATACAACTTTTACTTTTTGTAAAAATTTGACTGACGAAAACTGGACTAGAAGAAACAAAAAATTAAATGACTCAAAGTTCACTAAAACTTAAATCCATTTTCAAAATTGCCGAAATTAACTCTGGACTCACCTAAGGCCACAGACCTTTGGTCCGTTCAAGGTATATGACATTAAAGAGAGAATTTAAAATTGTTATGACATAATGGTGTCAATGAGAAATGCAAAGATCTAGATTTGCAAAAAGAAACCTTCTGGATACCTACAGAGAGAGAGGAAGAGTCAATCTATTCAGTGTGAAACACGCTCCAGCACGTCTATACTTGCATTTAAAAACATCTGAGACGAAGGCCATCGAGATCCACAAAAAGAGTGAGGCTCACATCATTCAAAGAGAAGTGGACATACTGGAAGCTCGCAGGACTTTTGACTCTGAGAGGAAAACCACAGCGACCGTTTCAAGTTCCAAGACCTTCCATGCCTGACCTTTTGGGGTGCTGGACAGGAGCCTTTGGGAACCAGTGAGGGAGATCAAAAACTGTTGTTGTCCCTCAACACAATTCCCCCCGTCACACACCAGCTGCTCCCTGTTGGAGGCATTAGAAACCCTGAAGGGTATTGTCATCCCTCATACAGACCTCAAACCTGACAACAGTATGCTTGACAACTACAAGAACCAGCCCTTCAGGGTGAAGTTAATCGACTTTGGTTTGGACTTCATCCAATGCAACAACTGGTCCATGAAGCTGACATGCGGAGGCAGGAGGCGACAGGTCTTCAGCTGCCACTCCATCATCTGACGGAGCCTCAGGCATTGATGGTCCCAGTGAGGGAGATTCAGACGCTTACTAAGCCTCTGCTGTGACCTTTGACAGAGCTTCAGTTCCCAGCGGTTCAAAGGTCATAGATTCTGATGTGGTGTGGTGGTTTCAGTGACAGTGATATCATCAGCGCTATGTACGATGACAGGACCCCATGATGGAGTCCAGGCACTGCTGCTAATTCCAGTCATAAAGATTGAGACTATTACTCAGCTACAGCCACCACTTATTCAAGTGATGGAGTTGCATCGATCTAGAAAACGTCAACATTGACCTTGATGGAGCCAGGTAGGACATTATGGTGTCTGTGGATCTGCAAATCCTTCTACTGAGAGACAGGGACCAAACGTCAAATACATCAAACTGATCCACAACAGGCCCAAATGACTGTTTCGGCATACTGGGAAAGTCATGACATTTAAAACTCCGGGCCCTCTTTCGTGGTGACCAGCGCCTCAATCGTCACTCACACGCTGAAAACTCTTTTCTCACTCACTAACCCACATCTTATCTCCTCTCCTCGCTTTAAAGCTCTTACTTCTCTAGAAAAAGATAACAGGAATCTAGTCAGGGCACCGCAAATATGTTATGCTGGCTATTAGTTTCTTTATAACATGCATGTAGGAGTAGCGTCTAATTTACAACCTTAAAAAGACTCTCTGGACAACTGCATCAACGGAAAAGGGGATTTCTTCTCTCTTCAATAGTTTCCCTGATTAAAGCTTGATTGCTTGTCTCGGAGCAGCAGACAAGCTCATTCATGCAGAGTCGGCCTCGGTAATGACACCCACCTTAGAGCAGATTTCGTGGAGACTTGTCGCGATGGCTGCGGCAGGAGTATCACATCGGAACACGTGGCACTTCAGCACTCGCGTGTTCTTGTCTCTCGCCACGTAGGCAAAGTCCCTGAAACCAGGACAGAAGACACTCAAGAAACAGAGAAACTCGATGGATCTCTGCAGCTGATTTGCCAAACATTTGACATCCTTAAAGGGGCAACAAGTAAGAAAAGAAAGAAAGGTAAGGAGAAAGCAGGTTGCTTCCCCCCATAAGAAGTGAAATTGATGTATTGGAGCATGTAGCATGAGGTAATCGTTGTGTTTATGAGTCTGATAAGGGAGCGAAAAGTTGTGGGATATTTGGGGTTAAGAAAATACAAAACATTACATTTCATTTAGCTGACACTTTTATCCAAAGCGACTTACATGATATACAGTATACAGTAGACACAGCAACGGTGAGCAATGAGGGTTAAGTGTCTTGCTCAAGGACACAACGACATGGACTGGCTGAGCCGGGGTTTGAACCACCGACCCTCTGATTGAAAGACTGACTTGTTAACCACTGAGCCACAGTCGCCCCAAACATGATATATCTTCACTGTATATTCAGGCCCATCTCATTCTATCTCTTTGTAAATTTGCCTTATTGACATTTTCTTCCATCTCATCACACTTTTTCATTCCATATACTGTATGTGGGAGATTTCATCCACTTCAGGTTAATACACTGAATAGCACTTGGCTGGTTTTTGAGTAGATTTTTCCTCTCAAAGCCTCCTGGTATTACTCCTTGAAGAGCCATCTTTGGACATTGTTGCATATTAAAATTAAAGCTCCCCAGAGGGCACCTATCTTAGGGCCAATATGTGTGGGTATGATTGCTAATTTGTATTTTACATTCCCTTCAGCATTTTTCTTGAGTTTGTTGGGTTCATTTCTGGCATAATCAGCAGATTGAAACATCCAATATCTTAATATATTACTGTCCGTTTTAAATTCATCACACATTTTGAGCCCATATTATATTCTCATTCTCCTCATCAGAACAGTTTTATTGGAGTGGGTTTTACATATTTAATTTGTTCTGTGTTGTCAGGAGGTGACTCATTGCAAACGCAAACATATGAAAAAAGGTATTTCCTTTGATATGTCTTCTATTTTGAAACTGAAACGTTCCATCCCCCTGCATCTAGTAGAGTGGTCATCTGTTCAATGGGATAATGGAGGCCCAGCAAGATGAATTACAAGAAACTTTAAAAAAATGACAACACAAAATTATCATTACCTCATTTTGCATCATGATATATTGTATTTACCTATTTTTTGTTGGATTTCTGCTCTAATTAGTGGCCTTATTTTATGTGAAAATGTTGCTTCTTTGTTTGTGTCATTTACAGGATACCATACGCTCTGCTGGTGTTGCTGTAGTTCTGGGGCTTGACACCGGCCATGGTCTAATAAACACTACATTACTTAAAGCAGCTTTAACATGTGGCATGTTGTCTGCTGTTGCTCCGTAAACAACAAGTCTCTGTCTGTAGTCATTCCCCAACTCAACACAGACACACAGACACAGACACAGACACACAGACACAGACACACAGACAAACACACACACACACATACAGACACAGACACAGACACAGACACGCAGACACGCAGGCACGCACGCACGCACACACGCACGCACGCACGCACACACGCACACACGCACACTCATACAGGAAGGCTGATGTGTGTCCCAGGGCCTGTGGAACTATGTGCCGAGCACTTCACAGCGATGCCACACGGATGAAAAATTAGATGATGAGGGTGAGACAAAGAGAGGAAGCTCCAAAGGGAAAGAAACTTTCTGCAGAGAGTTGATGGGAGATGAAACACAGCTACGTGTGGGAGACACACACACACACACACACACACACACACACACACACACACACAAAAGATGAAAGACAGACGCATTTCTTCCTAATTAACAGAAAGGTAGGAGGATGTGTTTCTGGTCAGGACTTGAATGATTGAATAATCAGAAAGAGGGGAGTGGGGACATGCAGTGGAGCCAACTGGATGTCAGTGTGACACACACACACACACACACACACACACACACACACACACACACACACACACACACACACACACACACACACACACACACACCAAAATAACCATAGACACAAACAGCATTATGGCATTCATCACAGCGGGCTCTTTGTGTTTATGAGTCCATTATCCGGACTGTCTCTTCAGCCTAATTGTGTGCTCACACACTTTGGGTCGATAATGATCTGCGCCTGCGGCCAGAAAAGAAAGTGCAATGTGACGCGCGTGTGTGTGTGTGTGTGTGTATGTATGTATGTATGCATCCAGTGCACTTCATTCAGGGACAGTTAAACAGTGTGGGACCAATGTAGCAGGAGTGGCCTTGCCTCACATACTGCACATGGTTCTTTTATGACTGCTGGACCTTCTCTAGGGGATCAAAATGCTATAAAACATCATGCAACTCTTTGTAGGAAATAATCCGTGGCTCGCTGATGATTTAACGCCAGTGATTATTTTAGACCCTTAGTAGTTGCTGTTGCATTCCTGTACAGAGCAACAGTGACTCTGGATGAAGCAAAGCCACATATATGACATCAGTGGTGACAGAGTTCATTGCACAAGGAGGGGTGGGAGTTTGGCACAATCATTTCTAAACAAAAGAGAGACACGATCACAGTCGAAAACACCACAAAGAGCAGTTACCTTTCTCTGGATCCCGGGAAGCAGAAGGGAGGTGGGAAAAATAAGTGAAGGAAGAAAGGAGTGAAGAAAATAGTAAGGAAAGAATGAAGGAGTTTCAGAAAAAAATGGAATGTTGAAATAAGAGACAGTAAAAATGGCGGGATTGTGTTATGCCAAAAAAAAGGTTGCAGAAGGTGGAATAGAAAAAGTAAGGGGGGAGAAACAAGAGAAACGTTAATACATACGACATACTGTCACGATGCTCTTTCACCTCAATTATAGTCTTCCCGAGAGATGTGTTTTATGTTATGTATATGTGTCTGTGTGTGTGTGTGTCTGTGTGTGTGTGTGTGTAACTGGTGCTCAGGTCTGTGTACTTTTCATTTCAGTGGCGTAAAGTGTTCCACTACATTATGACACAGCACACCTTTTCTGTTAGATGTGCCAACATAGCGCACACACACACACACACACACACACACACACACACACACACACACACACACACACACACACACACACACACACACACACCCTACCCATTTCCCTCTCCCTCCTCTCAATCTCTCTTTCATCCTCCCCTTTGCATTCACTCTTTAATCTTCCTCTCCTCAGCTCTCTCACTCGTCTACTCACTCTCTCTTTTCTTTCAACAAAAGGAGAAGCCCAAAAAAGAACAAAGATGCAACTCAGAATGATTCATATCGACAGTGTAAGCCATCATAGCCGCTCTCTTCCATATCATAGTCTCTGACACACCATTATCAGCAATAGTATGAAGGAGGCACAAGCTGAATAAAGAACAGAGGGATAATTCAAACATTCACTGCCTTTGATTCTTTGATGATCCACTTAGTAAGAAGCCATCTCCGTGCGTGCGTGCGTGTGTGTGTGTGTGTGTGTGTGTGTGTGTGTCTGCACGTATGAAAAATGCATCTCTCTTTGTTTCTCGGTCTGAATTTCATTCATGATTTTCTTTGCTCCAAGTCCATTTACTTGCCATTCTACTTCCCCCAGCTTCATTTCTAATTCAGACATGCCTTCTTCACTGTCAGTCACTTTGGTGAAATTGGATTTCAGTGTTGAAATTCTGAATGGTCCAAAATCGGCTCTCCACCTCTGCCATGTACCCCTTTCTTTCTCTTTTTTCAGAACATATGAATGTCAGGCTGAAAGTGTTGCGAATGCTTTATGACTGATGGACAGACCACATCACACCTGATTCAAACCCAAGACAGGCGGCTACCTCCCCAAAAACCTACATTTTTCTCATAGTTGACTGAGACTGAGCCAGCAACATCTGGAACTGTATCTTTTTCTCTCTCTTTTGGCTTGAAAAAAAAGAAAAAAATCAAGGCCTATTGAGATTTTGTAATACAATTACTTCAACTTGGTGATGAAAAGCAATGAAAGGCAAAAGCAGTGACATTACAAAGCCATATTTATTAATGGTCACACATTTAAAACCTTAATAGAGCTAATCCCACGAAACAGTAAATCATATTTGTTTACTTTGTCGGATGACTTATAAGACAGTATTACCCTGTATAGGTAATGATGCAGAGAAAGTGGGGACAGAAGCTGCAGGACCTCACACCTGAGAGATGTTTTACTATATATCAACAGTATTTACAAAAAAAATGTCATTCTGGTGGTGGAGAATAACTAATTATTTTCATTTTTATTTATTTGTTATCAACAAAAGAGACCGATTTTGTCTAAAAAATATATTTGAATCAGCCTTGTGAAACCTACACATAAAGTGTATGTCATTTTAGAATATAACAGGATTTGAACGTGGCCTCAGTACCCTGCCCGTTGGCTGTAATGCAATCTTTTATAGCTCGTCAGACTTGTTGGCTTACTTTGGCAATGAGGAGCAGTTACCCATAACCTCAGTTAATGGAGAGGGTGACACATGGTAGAGAGGGAAAGGCAGCCAATCAACGAACAACAGAGGATGAATGACACATAGACCTCAGAGATGTAGGCAGAGTTTCTGTGAGGAAAGTGATGGGATGGATAGATGAGATGTTGAGAGAAGGGAGCGTTAAAGGCAGGAGGCCAGAAAGCCAAAATGAAAAGGTGGAAGAGAAGCACAGAGGAACGAGGTGCGAGACTCACGAGGGGCTGGATTGCTGGAGGAAGAGATTGAGAGCAAAAGGAGAGGTAAAAAGAGGTATGACATGAAAGGTATGAAAGCAGAGCGATGAGTTAAAGCACTACTCCCACCACCCGTGCTCTTTCTCTCCCTCTCTGTGCTCCACATATTTCCACAGCCGTATAAAGGATGACTGACTCACTACTACCAATCTCTCTTTGATCCGGATGGCTGCGAGGCAGGCTCGCCTGGAGAGGATGCGTACGACTCGGAGATTAAATGAGGTCACGGCTGCAGATGTATGGTGAACTGGGTTTGAGAGAGTGTCACAGAAGTGTCAGTGTCTGCAGCTCTGACATCAGCCAACCATCTGTAGTACAGCAGGAGTGTAGTAGTAACGTTAGCATATGTACACTTGAAGGAAGATCCCATGCAAACCTAAACATGGTTTCAGTTTGTGATGTCAAATGCCTGATGCATTACCCCATTTCACTTAGATATTCAGATCCCCTATACCTGACACTATTTATGATTAATTAAATTGCATAAAAGCCACTAAATACGGTGTAGGAATAGCAGAAGCCGCTGATGACAAATGAAAGAAGAAGAGATCAATAATGCAAAAAATGCTGTAGCGCACCGATTCTGAGGTTGGTTGTGAAATGTATATATTTTCCTCCATTATAATGGTTTTCTGCATGAAATAACACTATTGATTGTTAGTGTAAATGCGAGAAAGCTGCAACCAAAACCTGATTTTTCTAACTCGGTCAGATGGCGGTCAATGAGCTGTGGCGGCGAGCTGAAGTTAGGGATTGACTTAAAAGTGTACACTGTTATATGTCAAATAAAGGCTTAATAAAATAAAATAAAATAAAAGCAACTACAATAAACTGATTATATTTTCATTTCCATTAACAATTACACTGATTTTATTAAACACGGTTTACACTTTTACGTTTTGACGGCAGGGTTCAAGTACAAATCATGTTACATTATTTTTTTTTTTCTTATTCTTATTTTCTTCTTCTTCTTTTGACTTTTTCCCTTTAATAATTTTCCCATATACCATTTGCATATGTACTGCTCAATAATTTAGACACTTTTCACTTATAATACTGTATAATGAAGATGCAAGTAGTTTTGATAAACTTTATACACAATGACTTTGCTATGCATCTTCAGGTGCTAAAATAGCAAAATAAAACTAAACTACTGCTGCTGTAAAAGAAGATATTTCAGAGCAATGGAAACAACACACATGTTCCCAGCCTGCTCTGCTGTACTTCCTGCTGCTGCGCAGCTTCCAGTATCGCTCAGTAGAGAATCTCCAAACCATCTGCCACACGCACACACAAGCACGCATAGCGCCAGGGCATCATACACACTTCACACAGACTTCAATTATCAAACAGCTTTACAGAGTGTCTGGGTGGTGCAGGCCGCCATGCTAATGCTCTTACATATGCTAATTGCGCCGCCAAATGCTGATTAGAAATGTCTGAGGAGGAAGTGCTTGTGACTCTCCTGTCAGCAGAAAGTAGACTGGGACGCCGAGAGGGCCAGGTGTGTTTACAGTGTGTGTGTGTGTGTGTGTCTGTGTGTGCGTGTGCGTGGGGGGGAATATGCTCCACTTATTGATTGCAGCTGAACTGGTAACTGTATGATTACTGACGGTGTTGTGACTTTGGCTTCCGTCCAAAGTGGATGTGGATCAGATCCAGTTTTACAGTGAGATGCAACGCTGAACTGTGACAGGTGAGAGCAACGCTCGAGTGGAGACAACAGCTGGATGGTGATTTAGAGGAAAGCCCTTTCATCACAGTGTAAAGAGAATTCAAAATAACACCTCACAGGTATATTTAAATTTAGCAGCTGTTTCCCTCCACTTATTCTCTTTTAAAAGCACATTTTTTCTTGTAACACTTGCATGAGACTCTTGTTTTATAAACTTACTTAAAAACCTGATGCAGTGTAAAATCATCCTCAGTAAAACAAAGCACTCTGCAATTTCCTTAAGATGAATAAAATTATCAGTACAAAGGCAATATGAACACGTAAAGATGATTAGTAATATTCAAGAGAATAATAAGAAACAAATTAATCCTCCCTAAAGCTCCGTCTGCAAAGTGCTAAAAAAGTGAGGGAATAGTTCTGCTGTCACGGCATTCAAATGCATTCATATTTTGATTAATCCGAATTCTGTTGATGGACCTTTTTAATCTACATTTATTCTGCTGGAAAATTCACAATTTTCATCTGTTCAAACTCAATAAACATTGCAATACACTGCTTCGAGGACGGTTAAAACAAATTGGACCCCTGAGTGCTGATAATTGTGTCTGCAATAAACAGTGTATGCAGCTCATGGCTGAAGTTAATTGTAGTTGATTGTAATGGAACATAGAATAGGGTGATAAAAGTCAAAGCTAAACCAGAAAGAAGAGATGCAAAGTAAACACTTTACGGAGCCATTAATCGAACTCTCCAAAGCTGCTGACAGATATTGGTTTAGTTTTACAGTACTGCGATATTGTTAGTGTCCACTAACTGGTATTTACAATTGTGTCATTGGCATGCTTAGATATCCAATATTCAATTAGAGCCTGATTCATAATGGATGTTTCTGATATCATTATCAATATTTGAGAAATAAACATCTTGGTAAGTGTATAACTTGTATAAAGTGTATAAGGATTTCTGAAGGATCCCCTGCATTTGGTTATTTTAAATCAATTGTTTGATATTTTAAAACACCTCTACTCTTAGCATAAAAACTAGAAGTAGGGACAAACAGCTAGCCTGGCTATCCCAAAGATCCACCAACCAGAACCTCAAAAGCTCACTGATAAGAAATTGAAAAAATAAATTGTTTAATCAACATTAAAAATGCAATAACAAATGACAATCTATGTACGTGTGTGTGGATTACGCATGTATGGGGTTAGTCGTGTGTTTTTGAACTTTGGAAATAACCAGTCTGTTTTCAGTTTTTATGCTCAGCACGGCGCCTCCAGGCTTTTCCTCTTCTTGGTAATACCAATTTTCTCCTTTCTCCTCAACCCTCAGCATGAAACTTCCAAAACCATATTTCCCAAAACTATTCCTTTTATGGTGCGATGGCACAATAAGCAACACGTGTCTATGGAGCAGGATCCTGGAGTTAATTTGGATGCAACTAAAAGCAACACCAGTAAAACCACAGATGCCCTGCAGTACTTAAAGTCTTCGTGACAACTGAGCAGGTAAAGCCCTCTGCGACCTGGTGAATTAGTCATGGCCCACAGCCATTAGGCCTAATGGAGAATGTCTGTGCATAATTACCTCTCTGCACCGTAAACTTGTTTACAGCACCAATATGAGCCGCGAAAAATGAGCACCAGGACCAGAGGGTGCAGCGAAGGAGGAGGTGGTACCTCATGACACACACTCCCTGTCTCTCTACACACGTGCACACACACGCACACGCACACGATCACCAATATTGCCCAAGGCAGCAAAGAACTAGGCCAAAATCAAGTCAAAATAAAAATAAAACTGTTGTCTACAGTGTATTAAACAGCGTACACAGCCCACGCCGCTGCTCGTGTGATTTGAGCAGACAGTTGACGTTGTTTACAGCTGAAGCAATGCATCAGTTTGGTTCGCCCTCAGTGCCTCTGCATCATTTCTAAGAAAACGCACAGATTTACAAAGCTGATGGTGAAAATGGTGTCTTACTAAAAGGGAGGAACGCACACAACCCCAGTTTATGTGCAGGCAGCTTTGTGACCCAATTCCAAGCATTCAGTGTGGCAGAGAGGCAAAGGAGAGAGGGAGGGGCCACAAGCTGAGGAGACACCATCCATGTGTCAACACCCGTCGTATATCATTACATATTTAAAAGCAAAGATAGGTGTGTGGGCGAGATGGAAAGAGAGAAAGAGAGAGAGAGAGAGAGAGAGAGAGAGAGAGAGAGAGAGAGAGAGAGAGAGAGAGAGAGAGAGAGAGAGTTTGTGGGGAATAAGGGATGAGGGGTAGAGAGTGATTCTGGGTGGGCGAGAGAGGGAGAAAGATGATGTCCTGCTGTTCTCTCTGCTCTTGATCATTTATACATCACACTGCTCTGGATTGTGTGTGTGTGTGTGTGTGTGTGTGTGTGTGTGTGAGAGAGAGAGAGAGAGAGAGAGAGAGAGAGAGAGAGAGAGAGAGAGAGAGAGAGCATTTGTGTGTGTACACAACTGCCGATATTCTCAACTGAGACAGAGCTTCAGTGAGATGTCACTTCAGTATGACGCCCACATGCATGATCTTACTAATGTCTGTGTGTGTGTGTGTGTGTGTGTGTGTGTGTGTGTGTGTGTGTGTGTGTGTGTGTGTGTGAATTTCTGTGAGAGGGGGAGAGATAAACAGAGTGTGTGGGAGAGCGCAGGGATTTGGTGTCGGGTTAGTGTTGAGTTATGCCAAGCTCTACTCACTGTGCAGTTGGTTTCATACACTGTATGCATATAACCTAATTAGCTGCATGTGCCATAAATCATCATGTTTCATGCAGATAGTGAACAATAATTAGTTCTCTCCCGCTCTCATTCTAGTAGATACACAGATTTAAAGGGTCAGTTCAAATTTAAAAAAAAACATTCTGCTTGATTAATTGATTCCTCTTTTGTGTTCTTTTTTAAGCAAAACTAGAAAACATCCCCTAGTTCCAGCTGCTCTTCTTGGTCTTATGCAATATTACATTAATAATTTTGGGGTTTCGGAATGTTTTTCTAAATTTAGAAGACTTGGACTTGTGCAGAAATAATTTGCAACAAGCTTTATTTTCAATTTTCTGATATTAGACCACACAACTAATTGATCAATTAAGACAATTATAATCATTATTATCTCTCGTGCCATCCATAATGTAGATAGTTGTATTTGAGAGAGTCCTCTGCTGTGAACAATTTTCATGAAAACTAATTTTTAGTTGACTTTAACAACAGTCATTTGTTTAAGGGGGAGACATACATCTCAAAACAGGTGAGGCCAAAACTGTTTGTATGGATGCCACAAAAGGTAAATACAATGGTGCATTTATAATTTATTTTGTAAATTGGCATGAATGTTGACGTTACATTATTGCCAAAGCAAATTTACATAATACACAGTTCATGTCTTTATTACATACATTGTTGTTTGGTTTTATTTGAGTTGTTAAATTAAACTTATTTGGGAAAACAATCTTATCACAAGTTCTAGTTCTGGAGCTTTCAATCATATACATGATCTTCATCTGACTCCAACCAATGCATACATAAATAACAAGACTTAATTGGGTCCCTTCGCTGATTACTTGCTGACATTCTTCCAAACAAAGAAGTTCAGAGTGTCCAAAAGCAGGTTTATCTCATTTGAATTAGAGGAGTTGGCGTTAACCAATCAAGATCAAGTGCCGGGACTCGTTGCTCTGTGGGGAGCTCAAATTAATTTCCTAGTTTTTACCTGCATCTATTTGCAAATCATTGGATTGTAAGTAGTCTGATCTTGAGCTGCAGAAATATTTGTAATCATAATCATGAAAAGTGATGAATGCATTCTTCGAGACACACTGTCAAAATAACTAAATCCTTTGAATAAAGTGAGATATTGATTCAGAAATAACTCAGAGGGGATGAATTCCCCGCCTCAGACATTTATTCTGCTTGGCCCACAGCTGCCCTACAGAAATCAAGCACTTCCAATACTTTTGAGTATTCAAATATATTCATCTTAAACTGTCTGCGGCCACTTCTGAACTCTGAATAGATGGACGGCCTTCAGGCACCAGCGTCCTGCTGTGTTCAGCTCTGTGTGTTCAGCGAACATCAACATCACCGCACATCGCTTCCCGCACCGCCCGGGACCAGCGATGGTTTATCAGGAGGAGATTTATTGGCCGGTGGGGCAAGGGAGGGGATCTATAGGAGTAAAAGGCGGAGTAATTCGTCAGGAAGACAGGGATTACAGCAGGTGTGCCTAACAATGCTAATGTAAAAGAGAGAGAGGGACGGTGAGAGTGTAATGAAATAAAGTTTTTTTTGTATTACGTTTTTGAATTCCTGAGTGTCTTTGTTTGTAATTCGGTCTGTGTGTGTGTGTGTGTGTGTGTGTGTGTGTGTGTGTGTGTGTGTGTGTGTGTGTGTGTGTGTATCTGACATATGACTCTTGGCTGGAGAGTGAGTGGGGACACAGCTCCGACCGTAATGACCCTTCAGAGAACGAGGGTTTCTGGGAGGCTGGGTGGACATATTTTGACACGAGGCGTGTGTATGTGTGTGGAGAAGTGGGAGTGATGTATTGCGGGTAGATGGAAGTAGCTGACGTGGAAGAGCGATGACTTGCAGCGAAAGATAGAGGTCTGTATGGGGCTAAAATCGAGGCAGGAGTGGGATGGAAAGGCCATCAATCACTCTGGCGTCTATCGAGTGGATCTAGGTGTTCGGACCCCGTCCCTGGGGGCCGCCAGAGGGCGCCTTGCATGTTAATCAGGGTTACAGGGGCCTTGACATCAGCAAATAAGCTGCGGTTCAACTGGGGCGTCACGATTGGAAGAGGGACTGCTACAACTCAAACATGCACAAACTCTCTTCATTGACATAAATCGAGGTGATAGCTAGGGTGTGTTCAGCATTTAAATATGTATGATACTGAGGGCTTGTGTCTCTCATATCCTCTTCTTTTCTCCTCTTTTCTCCTTGTCTCCTTTCTTCTCTTCTCCTCTTTTCTTCCCTCCTTTATTTCTCCTCTTCTTTCCTCCTATCGCTCCTTTTCTACATGCCACAGCTGTCCACAGAAGGTCAGCAGTGAGGGGAAATAAGTGAGAGCTGGAGGGAATAAGCAAGCGCTGATGCCCACTAATGAATATGAATGAATTGTGGATTCAGTGTGTGTTTGTGTCATTACGTGTGTGCGTGCGTGTGTGTGTGTGTGTGTGTGTGTGTGTGGGTGCACGCTGGCACATCTGCTGATGAGCCATTAGTGAAGAAAGGTGCCGCTAGTTTGCTTTAATAGCAGGAAACACATAGACATCACAGGGCTATGAGGCGCTATTAAAGGCGTACATCACAGAGGCACACGCCCTCAGTTTAAAAACACCAAAGTCTCAATCCTAATAAGTGTCACACGGCAAGGACAAGAAAACAAGCAGGACCTGCCCCCCTAATGTCATAAATCATTTCACTCTGGCTTTCTGTTCTTCGCTTAGTGTTTCCCTGATAATCCCTCATCCTCCTCTTTCCTCCTCCTCCTCTGCTTGTTACGGGAGCTACTCAAGGAGAGCGAGAGAGGGGGAAGTCCACATATGCATACAGTGAAGGCATTTATCATTTACACACACACACACACACACACACACACACACACACACACACACACACACACACACACACACAGGTATCTATCCTCACTTAAACAAATTCAGAATGCAGTGCAAGACGTATATTTCAAAAATAGTAATATTCCGTCTCTCCAGAACACACAGACATAAACCAAGTGCAATATCAAGCAGCTCCAAAAAGCTGCGACACGCACTTTGGAAAATCCCCACAGCTCATCCTCACTCTTTAATCCTGTCTTTCTCAGTCACCCCATTGCTTACTTTATCTCTCTCTCTTCCTTTCACTCTGATATTTTTTCTTCTTTCTTATCTGGCTCCGAACAACTTGCTCATGTCTCAGTGACTCCGGCTGCAAACCTGCTGCTGCCAGCCATCGCCCCTCCACCTGACTGCTAGCCAGCCAGGGAGAGAGAGGAAGGCAAAGTACACAGATTGAAATCAAACACACAGCAGGAGGGGGAAAAGTAAGGGAGTGAAAAAATAAAGGGAGAGCTAAAGAATAAAAGTAGGGCTGGAAGCTGTGCGAAGTGTCCTTTACACAAACAGAGCAGTTGGAAATCAACAGAGAAGAGAGACATGGGGTAATGTGGAGATAGAAAGAGAGGCAGTAATGAATGACTGAAAGTAGAGAGATGGATGCTGGATGGGGAGAACTCGAGGAGTGAATGAATAAGAGATAGGGGTACTCACACAAGCAGACATGCTCGCCCCGTTACAGACGACTACTTCCTTGCCTCGTTAGCTCCAAAGCCACGGTGACATTGCTGTAGCCGCGGTACTCGGGGGTAAAGTCTTCCTGTCTGCCTCCTCTCCTCTCCTTCTTCTTTTTTAATCCTCTGGGGCTCCTGTTCCCCTTCTCTTCTCCCTCGTTCCTTCCCCTCCCCCTGCTTCTCCCTCTCCTCCTTCTCTTCTTCCCTCTGCTACACCTTTTCTCTCCCTATCTTCCTCTACGGTCGACTTCCTTTGCTTTGCTCGCCCCGTCCGAAGCACCTCCTGCAAAGTCTTGCCGTGTCCTGCTCAGTGCAAGCATGCACTGCCTCTCCCTCCCTCACTGGCTCTCCATCCCTCTGTTTATACCCCACTCTCTCGCACAAGCAAAGTCTCCCTATTTGTCCCTATAAGTATCTTCTCCTCTTCCTAAGTTGCTGCTATCTTTGTCCCTCTCTTGTCTTACTGAAGCTGAAAAAAGGGAAGGCTTCCACCCCATTAAAGTGCAATGATGGGACAAACAAAGAGAGGGAAAAGAAGAAGAGGCAAAGCGCAGCCAATGGCACAAGAGGGAGGCAGAAAGAGCGCCGGAGACAAAGAGTGGAAATAGCGCAAGAGCATTACAGACACAAAAAGGGGATGGAGAAGAGGGGGGAAATACAGACACACCCGCTCAGTCACCATCACAGATATACACACAGAGTGCTCCAGATATAGACCTATGACTTCATCAATTCAAGCCCATGTGCCGTCACACACACATGCATGCAAACGCGTGTACGCGCAAACATGGGTGTGCACAGAGCAGGACTTGCTCAGTGCTCCAAATATAGCCTCATGACTTCATCGGGGAGCTAACCCCCCCTCGTCCCGCAGCTCTCGCCCCGCTTAAGAGACAGGGGGGCTCATTCATATTGAATCAAGCTGAAGAGAGCGAGAGGGGGGGGAGCATTTAGGACAAGACACAGAATATTCCTCATCTAGATGCATTGAGAAAGACACAGGAGACGGAGAGAGAGATGGATGGAGAGAGCAAAGGGAGCTTTACTTTGAGGTATCTCCCATGCATGCATTCAGGCATGTTAGTCTGCAACTGCTTCTGTGTTTCTAAATCAGACACTAGACAGTAGAAGAAGAATGTGGACACGTATGTAGACAACCAGACTATACACCCATATGTGACTGTCTCTCTCATCCATTAGCTCACTCCATGGGCATTAAAATGTTGCCTTCACTTCAGACATCTTTCCAACAGATTTATGAACCTGGCTGCAGGGGTGTTAAAGGTTGAAGTCCATGTTCCAGTTCATCCCCAAAGGTGTTGGATGGGGTTGAGGTCAATCCAGACCAGTCAAGTTCTTCCACACCAGAGCGTTGGTTATTTTTAGTTTCGTTACCTAACAGCACAGACCAACCAAGATGGCAGCACCATCTCACCAGCACTGCTGAGCTCAAGCCCTTGGCAGACTCACTCAGTATCCAGTTAATAAATAAAAAATAAAATGAATCAGGACTCTACTATATATGCAAGAGTCCCCTCAACAAACACACATGTTGAATAAATAATACAAATAAATAACAAGCCTCTCATTTCATTCACTGATGTATGATGAGCCCTGTGGCTGTAAGCCAGACACCTACACATCAGGGAGCAGATGGATTAGATCAATAATATAATGATCGCCTCCTAATACATGCTGCAAAAAGTGCAATACACACACATTCCCCCTTTGGCCAGGGTAAATAACTTTTTTTCTTCTTTGATAAAACACAAACAAAAATTGAGATTTGCATATTTGTGTCTTTATTATAATGTTATTGCCAGAGAATGCACATACTACTATTACTATGCATTCTCTGTCATTAACTGTTTGGTCAAAATGGAACCCACTGTTAAAATAGTATTGCACTGTGAAAATGTTCATAAATGGAATTGAATGGGTAAGCCATGAAAAACAGAAGAACACACAGATGGTGTCAACATAATCTTGTGTACTCAGTTGCACTTTATCAGCTTCTCTGGATGCACAGACTTTGAGTATAGTGCACTCTAGTGGCAGGACAAAGCTCCTCCAACCTCCAAAAATGCTCTCGTTTCAGTCAGACGCACACACACACACACACACACACACACACACACACACACACACACACACACACACACACACACACACACACACACACACACACACACACACACACACACACACACACACTGCTCTACAGATGCTGCATACTATAAAACCATTTGCTGCATATACAGAAAATGCGTTGTGGTCTCACAGTATCAAATCTATTCTAAGTCACACACCCTCCCAGGATTTTAATAAATTCAAAATCATGAGCCTGAAACCAAACAGAGGAGTGCAGACTGCAGATTTTAAAGTGCTGGTGGGAGGAGAGGATGAAGAGAGTGGAGGCTGTAATGCGAGCGAGCGCGAGAGAGAGAGAGAGAGAGAGAGAGAGAGATGCTGTGAGAGAAAGAAGGATATGAGGGAGAGCTGCAGCCTCCCATCTTCCTTCCACTACATGCTTTATCCATTACCGCTGAGAGACACAGCCACTGAAAGTTACTCAATCCTCTGAGACGGAAAAGGATGGAGGGACTCTCTTTCTTTTTCTTCACCTCTCTTTATCTCTGTGTGTGTGAGAGAGACTATGGAGGCACTTAAAAAGACAAGAAGGAAGACCGAAGAGCGATGTAGAGAGACAGGTAGAGAGTAATGAATTAACAAGACACTGCAAGTATGTGAGATCAAGCCTTTTTACACAGATAAACTCCATTTTCACCTAATTGCACATCAGAACCAGACTTCACTACTTTTCTCATTTGTATGGTCATTGTGTAACACACGTCCAAAGGGAATCTATCAAAGTCTCTTGGCTCTTAGTACTTTAACATTAAGTATTAAGAAAATATTTCATATTTTCATATGTGCATATGGCTATATGCAAATACATCTACATGCCTCATACATATGACATATGCATATGCATATTACATCAGCACTAATGTTTCCAGATGTGTACCGGTTTTGTGTGAATGTTTTTTAAGGGGTTGCTGCGTGGGCTAATGGAAACCCTGAGGGGCCCATATCAATGAGGGCTCTGCTTGTCCCCCCATTAGCAGCTGTGCAAGCCTCAGCACACTGTCAGCTCAATAGTGAAAGGTTAAGACCATGGGACATTGCCAAATGACAGAGGGTCAGTCTGGAACGGAAACATGGAGCAATGAGCATAATTATGGAGTTCTGAATGCAGTTTGTGCAAATTCGCATCGAATAATAATGAGGCTGATTTCTCTGATGATTAGTTAAAACTCCTGAATCATCAAAAATGTACCACACATGCATTTTACAGTGTTTTAATGCGACGTGTGTTGCACACCTATGTGCATGTCTGAAGCTTGATTTATGTGTTTGTGTGAGTTGTTCTTTTTGTGCATGTTCGGCAGTTCAAGTTCAAGAGGAAATGTGACTCCTGGAATCGCTCACAATCAAGAATGCCTGTCTCGTCAAACAGCTACAAAAAAAGGTTCCCAAAAGGACAAAGACAGTTTTGATATCCACCTACCTGTCGTGGTCTCGGCCGACACCCCAGACACGGATGCTACTGATTGGCTGAGAGTGGAGCAGGCTGCGATCATCCGGGTCGACCAGGGTCAACATGCGGTCCTGAAGCACAAGCATCATGCCTTTACCCTGCAGGACCACAAACACGGATAAACTAAACAATGTGGTTCAAAACGAGGCGTTGCAAGATGGTTAAAGCAAAGAATTTGAAAAAAAGATAACTCTAGGGACATATTTTTATTTTTATTGGCTATATTCATAGTTTGAACTCTTCGGGCCTTTGAAAAATAAAACAAAAAAGGAACATTTTCATTTTTAAATAATTTCAGTTGCTAACAGTCAGGAACAAAAGCCCACATAACTCACATATAACTCATAGACATGCACACTGTGAGAAGGTGCTGTGGCTCACTCATAAGTAGGACCGAAAAGGGGGTGGCTAGTTAGCCACTTTTGACTTAGAACCCACTTTGGGCTTAAAACATTCCAGAACGGAACCTAGACATTCCGGAACCAAGGCTTTACAGAATGGAACACGGACATTTTGGAACACAGTCATTCCAGAACCCAGACATTCCAGAACTGAACCCGGACGTTCTGGAACCATATTCCTGAACCCCGGACATTCCTGAACCCGACAATCCAAAACCCGGAACAGACATTCCGGAACCCTGTTTTAGAGCTGGTGACATCACAGTACTCGCTCGAAAAACCAAACAGTCATGAAGCATGCCACTGTAGTGTACACACTGAAGTGTACACACTGTAGTGCACACACTGTAGTGCACACACTGTAGTGTACACACTGTAGTGCACCCACTGTTGTGCACACACGGTAGTGCACACACTGTAGTGCACACACTGTAGTGCACACACTGTAGTGCACCCACTGTTGTGCACACACTGTAGTGCACACACGGTAGTGCACACACTGTAGTGCACACACTGTAATGTACACACACTGAATGTAACGGTCCGTCTCTGTGCTGACACACTGACCTCTCCCCAGACACCGGCTGAGTCTCGTATGTCCCTCCTGCAGTAGGACAGCTGTCTGATACAGTGGTGGACGGCCACGCTGCTCCTCCCCTCACTCAGGTCCTGTTCTGCCATCTCCACCCAGCCCAGAGATCGCACTGGGAATGACTGGGGACACACAACAAACACACACATTTGGATGATTTAGTTTGTCTGTTTTGATCACACGGCGCTCACCAAAATAATTGGTGAGCGACATTGCTACAATACAGTCTCAAGGGTCAGGCGATTAGACAGGTTATAAACAAAGCAGGAACAGGTGCTAATCTAAAAGCACTTTGTAAAAACAAATGTACTTTGTATAAACATAAATAACTAATTATAAACCACTTTGTTTGAATCCTTTGTTAAATCCTTCAATGCTCAGGAAAGGTGTGTGTGCACAATTTCTAAAAGTAAGACAGGTCAAGCAAACACTATCCAAGATCTCTAATTAACTTGGTCAGTAGATTGTCACCATAACTGAAACCCACAATGGCCAGATGTGCAAAAAATAACACACAAACACACAAGCCGATATCATTGTATATTGTTCTTGCTCATTAAACATTCACACATCCTAAAATCATAATCTCACTTCCCACAGTGCTCCCCTTGTGTTTCTGGGTTCCACTGAGATATATCAATATCTCAAACTTTTATTTTTCTTTAATTTTAATTAATAAAACATGTGTAAGTCTCATTATCTGTCCTTTGTGATTCCATTTTTAATTTTTAACTAAACAAAACCTGACTCAACAAGAACACGTACGTGGTTCTTTTGGTTTTGGTGTCTAAAATACATTATACAATGTGCCTTTATTTAATGCCTTCTTATTGCAGAAAAGGATTAATTAATGTTGCATTAATTAAATATGCCCTTTGCAATAATGGTAAAATGTGTTTACGATCAAAGAGACAGAAACTGAGTTTGGCTGCCGACACATTCACCATAATGCAGTTCACAAAATAACCACTGAGTGGCACTGCAACAAACAGAGGGAGAGGATAGGATGCCAGTAAGCAGGTTATTATTACATCACACAAGTCTGGAGACTTGGCTGATATTTGGTTCATAAATAAGTCTGATTGACTTTATAACAAAGTATAATGTGCTCTTCAAAGAGTTACCAAATAGTAATTTGCATGTGGAATACTATATAATCAAGTACTAGAATTTCAATGCAGGACAAGTCTAATAGTTGAACACATAGTGTGTCTTTAAGCAAAACAACTCATCATGAAATGTGGAAGGGTGACACAGAACAGACACGAGTAATGGATCTTTATAAATTTGCCCTGCAGATATTTGTTCTTGGCCACAATGTTAATTCAAACCCAAATGTTAAGTATGTTGTTGTAATATGTTGTTGTTTTGATCTTACCATTGCCTCTGGATTGGAGAAGGTATTGTTCAGGTCCACTGTCTCTAGCTGGGCTGGGGCGCTGCAGGGAAACATCAGACACAACAAATAGTGAGAGTATGTTTCCTAAAATAGTACATGGAAATACACAAACCTAGAAATTATGCATAAGTCTTCATTGTATGTCAACGTGTGTTACTTGAGTTTAAGTGACGCATAGCGGAGGGTAGCCCCTTGAAACGCCTTGAGACTGGGATCTGGATAGACGGGATAGTCCTTCAGCTCCTGAAGCCAAACAGACAGACATTCAGAGAGAGACTCGCGTCAGTGGTCGCCACTGGTGAGAGAATGGAGCAGATCCAATACAGGCAGATTCTAATATTGATTTGACCAGCTTATTTGATTTAATTTGCTTTGAAAATAACTGAGGATGTTAATACTCATTTAAACTTAATATGAGATATATTAATTTCTTGAATATGCACCTCAGCCCAGTCTGGACTGAGATTACTGTGTGCACATTTCAATCTAATAAATCAAGTAAAAGCAGAGATATCACACCATCAAGTTTTGAAGGAAAGACACATATAGAGACAGCTCTGAAAAAATTAACTGAAATTGACCAAAGCTAAAAATAAAATGAAAAAATAAGCTATGTACAAACATTCCAGTCATTGTTTTGAAGGATTACAATGTGTCACCCTATGTAACAGTATGACTATTTATGTCATCAATAGTGATTGGATGACCGAGAGCAGATGTTGGTCTTAAGTTAAAAGAAATATTTATCTATGAATTTAAAAGCACACTTGCAATATTCCCATTCAGGAAAAAATTAAACAATATAACTTAGCAATACAATATATTACAACTTGTAAAGAGAGAGACACCATTTCAACGAGTACCCAAATAAATGTGACTCTGTGACTCACATTGGCTGTGCAGGCGGTTGTGTTGATATTTGGTCCAGAAAAGGTGACATCATCTAAGAGGGTGGCGGAGGAGGAGGGGGAGATGGAGGGGGAGGAGCCAGAGGGTGAGGGGACCGGCTCCACGGAGCTGTCAGATATCAGACTGCTGGGGCGCTGTGGGAGACGGAGAGAGAAGCAACATGAGAGACAGACAGAGGATGGTCACCAACAGTGTTCCTATATATTGGACTAAGATTTTATATATATATATATATAATGGAGGTTCATCCCTGTCCACAGCTAGAAAGTATAAAAAAGACGTTATAAATGACAAAACAGTCTTAACGCATGGTCTACTTGTTCCAGTTAAACATTAAGATTTAATTAATTTAATGTCATGTTTATTTGATAATATAATAATATACATATATATATATATATATATAGAGAGAGAGAGAGAGAGAGAGAGAGAGAGAAACAGAGTCTCAAAACAATTACCCAATGCAGTGTATCATCAAATTTTTTCCCAACGCTCACCACTAAAAGGGCCTTTAAATAACAAATATAAAACAATTTAATGCTTGACTTAATAAATACATTTTTGAGTTGTCATTGCCACCCAACGTATGAGGATAGCATAACTATTTCTTAATATCCCAAATCATGGCGACAACATTTGACTCACAGAATGCTGTATGTGGACGTGCAGGTATCCTAAAGCATCCCGTTTAAATTGTTTTCGGTTTGTTTGCCATGTGACCTTTGAACATATAGTACTGCTATTGTATTCAACATAATCAAATATTGTATATTTCCTTTTGGGGATTGAGAATATTAACATGAAACAATCTTCAGCTTTAATGAAAAGAAATATTATAACTTCAAAGCCCAACACGGGAGGGACCTGGACAGTAGCTTAATGTTTGGCCTGTGGGTCTGTGGGTCTCTCACCTCGTTTGGAGGCTTGAGGGAGTCCTGCGTTTCCTGTTGTGGGTCGTGCTCAGTGTCTGGCTCGTTGTTGGGAGAGCTGGGTTGGTCGGCGGAGGCAACAGGTCGGTGGTACTGTGTGGTGCCAGTGGGGATGTGCCAGAAATAGATCTCTGATGAATCCGAGATCTCCCGCCAGCCCGGGGGCAGGTCCCCGTCACTCCATACATCTGCTGATGGAGGACAGCGACACACAAACACATATTCCATGTGAGTACATCATGAATGCTTGCACACAGGAGGGCTCTGCAAAAACACATGATCATGACATTACAAAAAAAAAGCTGAACACACGAACACACACACACACACACACACACACACACACACACAAACACAGGGATGGACAGGGTAAATTTCAGTGATGGTCAGCCTGTCCCTACTCTAGTTTCTGTAGTCATAGCAACTCCGGGGTTCATCCCGTGTAGTCGGACCCAGTGGGCAATAATATCTCTCCTCTCCTCTCTCTGCTTGTTTTCTGTTTTCCTGTCGACCTTCGTATATTTCTCTCCATACCCTCATATTCTCAAACTACTACTGTGTCATGCATCCTTGGCAATCATCTTTTACTAAATACAGCGGTGCTTTTTTTCTCTCCCTTTTTCCATCCTATTTCCCACCCTGCTGTCTGCAGTAGCCTATCCTTCTGTCCATCCTAATCACTCTCTGCGCCATAAGGTGGCTCACAAGGGCCTGAAACGTCCCAGCAGTATTGCCGGAATGACTTGCTTGCTTAAGAAGAGGTCTGTAGGAGGTGGAAGGGGGGAGAGAGAAGGAATGGGAATGAAAGGACCGCGCAATAGAGGCACGATTAAAGGCTGACACACATATGTAAATAGAAAAGAAGAAAAAAAAAGAAGACAAATCAAATGAAAAGACAAACACACCTATCAAACCTGTCTCCCGTGGAGTCTGAGGAGAGGGTGTCTCCTGGGACAGGGTGGTCCAGCTGGAGTCTTCATCTTCTGATGGACTTTCAGGAGTCAGATCCATTCTTAAGCCCACTTTAGGGAGCCCACTCTGAGGTTCAGGATCTGGCAAGGCAGGGGGTACCCGGGTCCTGGTAGGGGTGTTCCTCTCTGCAACCCGGGCCTGTTTAGGGGAAGAAGGCGGGTACTGTTGCAGGAACTGGTTCTCGTTGTTGGGGTGCAGCTCAACCTTGATAACCCGGGGCTGGGAGCTCCGAGGGGGTTTTGCAGGACTGCGTGGACTAGGCTGAACCTGGGCACAGAGGTCCTCTCTGATCGGGGCTGGACCATGGCTCTGGAGGGGGTTTTGGTTGTCTGGGACCCACTCTGGGCTGTTGGTGGAAGAGGAAGACGTGGGGGAAAGCGGTGCTTCCATCACCACTGGTAGCAGGGGCTGCCTTGGTGCAGGTGTGGGGTCGTCTTCCTCTTCCTCCACCACTGACTCCACCTCTTCCTTCTCTTCCTGGCAGGTCTGCTTGCTGATTGGCTTCTCCTCCTTTTGGCTCTCCCTCTCCTTGGCAGGGCTGGTCTGCTCTTTCTCTGGGGATGGCTGCTGCTTATTCTCCTCCTTGTCCTCTTTCTTTCCCCAACTGAGGTCCACATCCCAGTCCTTCCCATGATACTCCAAGACGCTCTTGGTCCTTCTACGGAACGGGGGCAGCTGCGAGTTGTCTTTTTCCAATTCTAGCCAGTCAGAACTGGGATTATTGATGAGATCATTGTGGATTTTGCCCTCTGTATTGGCCCGGCTCAGCTCCAACTGTTGACTCTCAGCTCGTCTCTGCATGTTAGCCCCATTTTTGGCCAATTTGGGGTTGGTTGCATTAAACAGCGAAGAGGAGGACGAAGAGGAGTAGAGGGCGGAGCTGGAGGAGGACTTGGTGGGGAGACCCCTCCCTCTGGTTCCAGGTTGGTTTTTAGAGGACACAGCCAAGTTGTCACTTATCCCCATGACGCTCCGCACACTGGTCATTGTATACCTCTGACGGCTCTTTGGCAAGGTGGCCGAACTTCCGGTTTCCATGGACTCCTTGATGACATCTCGCCCAAGCAACTGGTTGTATGACGAGCGAAGGCTAAGAGAGGTGGGCGGGGTGGCAGATGGGCCGTTGCGATTGGCCATACCCACATTAGAGGGGGAGGAGCCAGAGCGGGAGAGAGGAGGAGTTTGTACTGACATCATGGCTGACAGGAAACACTGCCGTGATATAGCTGATGAGAGAAGAGACACACCGTCAGAAGTCATGTAACATGTTGTGTATCACCTAAGAAAAATATTACCCAAATGATACTGGATTTTTGAGGTTGATGCCAATGTTGATACTAGAAATTGTAAAACAAATCATATAGGTATTATCTGTAAATATATATATTTATTTTTTTGACACAAACATAACATTACACATTACATTTTTGATAAGGATCCTTTAACCTGGATTTACCTTTCCTTAGATTATGAAGATAGAAAGATAGAAAGCGTTCTTCATTTTCCATTTCCCCTAAGTCAGGCAGAATACAATAACACTTCCTGTGGTTCCAAGCTCCTTTTATGCTTTCTCATCTCTGACGCTGGAAGATGGTTTGTCAGTGACTGGGTTAGTCTATTTTTAAAAGATTTGTTTCTCTGGCCTCTCGACTTACTACGAAACTACTATGCTACAAATATAATACAATATTTGTCTTTAAATCATTTCTGGGTGTTTTCTCCCTGTGCCTTTGGCATCATCACAGGAGGGTGACATCATCACAGGGGGATGACATCATCAGGAGACGTTCAGTGCTGTGTCACTCATTTGCATTCCTCTGAACACTAAGCAGATGGCAGCATCTTGCTCTTTGCTCTCGGGCTGCAGCTCAGCCAGTCTGAGAGGCTTTTATTGATACACTATGGCGCTGATTATTTTCCGGCCTCACGCCCCTTTACACATAAGCTGCCTCTGTTGAAGTGTTGTAAAAACACTGCATCAAAGACATGAAGCTGGATCGCATTTGCATGATATTGGGAGTGAGTCATTTATTCCTCCAGGGTCTGACACTGAAAGCCGGAGCTGAGCAGTAAATCAGTCTGTTGGGAGGAGAAGCAGCAGCTCTCTGCTAACTAGCTAACCGTGTCTCTTTTATCTCGGGGTGGATCAGCCCTGTGATGCTGAACACAGGCAGATGGATAGCAACAAAGACAGTAGCAGAGAGTCATTGTGATTTAAGACACAGCACATGTATGGGTTGCTTCACTGTCACTCCTGTTTTTGAATGATCTAATTTGGTTGCAACTCTGAGGGAAGCTGGTAAACAACTGAACACGGACACAGGTAGAAAAACATGCCCAGGCATGCAAGCATATAACGTATAAACATCATGGCGCCCGATCATAGACACGCACACACACCTAAAACTATGCAGCAGAAAGATGGAAAATACAAACACAGCAGATTTTAAAGCACGACAAGTTCTTGGGAAAAAAACAGAGGCAGGATTTTGGAAAGCAGAATCCCTGGACAAGGCACTTTGTTCATGCGGGGCCCCTATCCGCTCCCCTCTCCCTGGGTGGCTGTTGTGTTGTCCCTCTGTCACCGGGCAAGACAACCAAAACAACCTGTTAGTGCTGAATCTGCACTCACACTCAAGGGCTGTGATCAGACACACACACACACACACACACACACACACACACACAGTGTCAACAGGTACACACCACCTGCACTGAGCCGTGCAGTCTCGCCAGAATAACAGCTTTTCTCGGTCAGCCATGTTTTTGTCAAAGATCCTGCAGCTCTAATTTGTTTGTTACCACTCTAACTAATGGACTACATTGTCTGCCGGCTCAAATTGAATTATTGGCCTTATAATCTTTCAAATAAGGATGTAAAAAAAAACATTAACACCAAGCTAAAAACCACAAAAGCTGGAGATTCAAGCCTTCCACTAGAAAGCCATGAATTGAGCCTTTTGAGCCACTGAAGTTGAAAATCACAGCAAATATGTTGCATGACTCAGAGGAGTTGCACATCCTGACACAACCCCCAAAACAGCCAAGGAGTAGAAAGCAAACAGCATTTCAACTCCTCATTGTCCCCTTTTTCTATTATTTTAGCACTAGCATATATAAGTTGCAGACAAACTGGACCATCCTTTTCTTTCTTCAGCCCGAACAATCGTTAAACAAAGTGGAGCGAAGACAGGATGTGAGGGAAGTGGGGAGGAGAGAGGACGGTTATTAGCGAGGGAGAAAGCGAGGAGAATGACACAGCAGTTTGCAGGACAGTGGGGTATAGTCAACACACAGAGGTAGTTAAACCGTTGTTCTCAATAAATCTGTTGTGCTCTCCAACGGCAGAGGTCATTCAGAAAAGGCACACGATTTTAGGAGCTGGTCACGGGACAGCAGCATAATGTGTAACCTTCTAATAAGACAATTATGCAACAATTAACTAATTGTTTCATTCTGTTGCTGCTCTTTGGATGTGCTTTGCTTACATTGCAGTGAAATGCACAGTCAAACGAGAAAGAGTATAAACAATAACAATAATAATAATACAACTTCTTGAGAGACCAAATACATCATCTCTGTTTTTAGAGCAAGGTATCCAAACAGGATCCTTATCTGCTCAAGCTGTTTTCACTGTGTCGGCCTGCATACAGCTTTACAGACAAGAGTGTTTTCACACCTGAAGGTCACCCTACAAATAAAAATCTACTTCATATCACTTCACATCAATATGCTTTTGATATTCATCATCAGGTAATATCAGACACTGACAGAGATCATAGCCTGAGAGGAAATCCTCCTTTATCAACTTACTCTGTGTAATGGGAGGCCTCTTTCCTCAACTCTGATCTGCACCCTCTGCTTCACACATGAAATGCAACAGATGAAAGCACAATCTGGGGACAACATCAACTTGAAAAGTCGATGATGTCATGGGCGGACTATTCTAGCCCCTCTTTCCGTGCTGCCGTCTTAATAAACTCCCTCCCGGCTGTTTCAGAAAAAGCGTTGGATCATCTTTAAATCCACCATGACGCCGAGGAAGCATAGGTGGAGTTGCCGTTATTGCGGAAGCAAAGCTGTCGATATGTGAACAGACGCAGATAATCTTCAGCATCCTCTATATCCAGCCCCATCGCCTCCGCCGCACTGGGAGGGGAGCGCATCCCATCGAGAGCATCTATTTACATCCACTCACCGCTTCAGTCAGCCTCCGGGCTTCTGCGCCTCCGCTCCCACGACGACACACTCACACACTCACACACACAGTAGTGAGCAGGTCCGAGGTCGACAGCCGCTATTATTAAGTTCCACTCCGCCCGTAGCTGCAGCCGCCCGCACGTATCGGATCACATCATCTGCCCTCCCAGCCCGGCTCGGTGTTCGCTGGCGGCCAAGCTGAGCTTTCTCTCTGCGCCAGAGGATCCCGGCGCGGCGCGGCGCTGTGGAGCTCAGCGAGCCAATCAGCGGCGCGGACGCAGGACGCTCGGCGCGCGGAGGAGACGCAACCATAATAAATCTACCGGCGTGATTTTGCAACTCAGGTAATGAATTCACACATCATCGGAGTCTTACGTCATGCAATAGTCTGAAGAAATGTGAATGGCCGGGTTTATAGTGATGCTCACATCTTCCTCTGACACACACGCAGCTTTAGTTCTCATTGGACAAATATGGTAAGGATTTACTCAAAGCGGTCCTAATTTTATGTGGGAAAGTTATTATGATACAGAGGACAAGTCCACACTAGTAGCCTACTACTTAATTAAGTTATTGTTAAAAAAGGATAACAATACTTTAAATACTGTTTTGCACATCATTGAATTTGAACTGCAATTACAAAGTAACAAGGCAGTTAACAGCTTTTAGGGAGACTTGTTTTTAATGGTTTTAGGCTCTGCCTTCATCAGTACAAGATCCTCATCACAGTGCATCTGTTTTTAGTTAAAGGTTTGTAATACCAGAAAGCATTTTCCTTCTTCTTCTTTTACAAAGATACAGTAAGTGCATGTATTACTGAATCTTAAGATATTACACTCATTTAAAACACTTTTCAGTTTCATCAACAGAGCAGACACAATTATAATCAGCCTCTTTTTAAGTGGTCAAGCCCCACCTAAGATGCTCAACCTCCCCAAAGGCACATAGATCACATTTCTTCCTCATAGGATAACTTAAGTCACAGAACACACTATAAAGTATAGCAACAAATAATAAAAATAGCTTCCATATTTCGTTCTCCACACCATGTTGTAAAACCCTTTCACCAACTTTCAGCTTTATAAAACATCTCCAACAAAAAGTATACACACACACACAAGTATAAAATCAATTCACTCTAATGCATGCTTCACAATATGTACACACCTGGCACACTCTGACCTTTCTCCTCTGGTGAAAATACATTCAAGCTATGAAATACATTCCTCAGTTTGACCTGTGCAGGCTCATGATAACTATCCGATCCCTACAGTCCACTGGCAGGCTCCTCCCTCAGCGCTTTGTGGATGACGGTGAAGCGGTGTGGAGGACAGCACCGGGGACACACACAGGCTCCCGGTGCTCCAGGAGTGAGGCAGGAGTGGAAGGGCGGCAGGGCGACTGGAGCAGGGAGGGACACGACTGGCTTTAGAGCAGAGCGGCTGCTGGAGCCGCCGGTCTGCTGGAGAGAAACACGGAGCTGAGCGGATGCAGCGCAACACTGAGACTTCTGCTGAGAAGGAGATGGAGACGGAGAAGATAAATCAATTGCTGATTTTCACAGATATCATCAGTGCCGTCTTGGCTCATTAAAAGCGTATCACATGCAGTGCCGGCATTAACAAATGCACAAAATGTAATGACTAATACAAAATGTGAAATGTTTCATTTGTGCCTACCCTGACTGAGTGTATCATTCAGAGGCGTCAGTAAGCTCTTCGCCTGCTTGTTGCCCGCGTGAGCAGCTCGCTTGTAGTATTCATTCGCTGTCCTCTGATTCTGCTGCACCCCGAAGCCACTCTCAAAACATTGACCCAAAAACAGCAGGGCGGTGTCGTCCTGCGCACATGATCAAAAATAAACATGTGATTATGGCTATTTAAACTTCAAGAAGAGACAAGAAACTTAATATTACACATTATAAACCAACACCAGGAATACAAATAGACATGTGGGGTGAGGAGAGACTATGTCACTATTGAAAGAAGCACAACAGCTCTGTGTGATTTAACAATGGGACTCAGCAGTGCTGTAGCTCTAAAGTGATTTGAAGTAACAGTAATCAACACTATTTGCTTCAACACTACTGCAGCATCAAGTTAAGTAGGGATTTTTTTTTTAAATAAGCTGGGAATACAAAAAAGCAGGAGACAGTGGGGATTCCCTATTGACAAATACTGAATAAATGTACAGTGGGAGGGGAGGTGAAATCTCAGCAATAAAGCCAGAGATAAAACTCTAGAAGCATCTAGAAGGGCACTCACTCCGCTCTCTGCTGCCATCTTCAGGTACTGGACAGACCTGCTGCCGTCTCTCACTGGCTCCTGAGTGTAGACCGAGGCCAGGCAGACCTGAGCCTGAAGAGGAAGAGAAGCAGAGAGTTGGATCATTTCTGTTAGGATACACCGGCATATACACAGTATTTTTGTATAATGCCCCATGATGCATTTACTGCTGCAGCACGTCTCCCATCCAAATGGACCAATGTGCTTTACAAAGCAAAAATACACTAATATACCACATTCCACTATATTGTAGATTTCAGGTCAAGTATGTTGTATATGACATACTTAACGTTGTAACGTTTTGACGAGGGCTCTGATGCGATCGTATCCCTTCCAGAAGCTTTGTATTCCAGCCTTGAACTGCTGTGTATTTTTGGAGACTTTGTTAAATAAATCCATAACGATAATTGCAACACTGAATGTCTTCTATGAATATTAAGAAATCCTTCCTTGTAGAAAACAGCTATTATTTTTGTTAGCCGTCCACAAGCAATTACTGATACCTTTGGTCTTTCGGCCAATACCCAAATGTGTGGCACCTCTGTTTTCGAACACAATTACGAGAGATTAAAAACCGTATATGGTAATAATGTATAATACGGCAACTGCTGTCAGAAGAATAAATTAACAGAAATATTGTGTGTTTTATTTTAGGCTTCAGAATACACAAACACACATATATGAATAGAAATGGGCTGAAAGGCTTATAGTTGTTAACTAAACAGAGTATTTTGCATTATAAAAACCCACCCTCTATCCGACCGTCTCGGGGGTCCTGTTGTTAACAAAAGCGAAACAATATCAAAACATCCGTTTACAAACTCTCACAACTCCTGCAGTATAATCCAAGACCTGTTTGTCCAGTATTTTTTTATTCTCATAACATTATGAGAGGAAAAGCATAATTTTGAGTATTGTCAAACAGTACTTGAATGTACAAGAGTTGTGAAGACATTAAACTAAATAATTAAGGAGTTAATACGACTTTGTGATGACTTCATACCTTGCACAATCCAGCTGCAGCAGCTTGTTCTAGTAAGTCGATGGCCGTGTTCAGCTCCTCTAAACTCTGTTGCCCCCTGCTGGTCAGAAGCAGCTTGGCATAGCGGTACTGAGCCTGTCTGTGACCACCAGTCGCTGCCTGCCAGTAGTAATACAGAGCCTGGAAAAGAAAACACACAAGAATCATGTCAAGACTGGTTTCTCTCATAGGAGTTAAGTAAGTATGATGTTTTTCAGAATGATGAGACACTCAAGAAAGTGAAGTGTGCCATCTTGATTCTCACCTTGTCTCTGTCCTTCACGACTCCTCTACCTTTCTCATAGCACACGCCCGTGTTGAACTGGGCCTTGCTGTAACCCTGCTGTGCTGCAGCTACAAAACACGTACACGCCTCCTCGTAGTTTTCACTCTTGGTACTTTCTAAACCTGCCAAAAACCGAGAGATGAAGAGATCAGCTACAGACAAAGGAAAATAAATATTGACTAATATGCGAAGAACTTGAAGGCTAAAAATGATTTCTTCTGAGTAGGAATGAAAGTGTGAAAATTATTTAGTTTACGGTGTCAAAACATCCGTACCAATTATGTTGAGGATAACAGGAATGTTGGTTTCTCCCACATGTCTGAGATGCAGTGCTGCTCCTGTCAGCCTCTCCTCATCAGACAGCCGGTCCTGAAAACAAAGAGGGTATAAAACAATCAAGATTAGATGACAAGTCAGTCCTTTGCAAGATTAAAGGAAAATATGCAACTTTTATGAAAATAAACCTTAAGAAGGTAGATGCCCACCTTGTCATTGGCATCTTTTGTCTCTGTGTTGTCTCGGTTGGCATCATTCTGCAGAGGACAGGATGCTGACAGAAGTGATTCCTCTGCGAGTCAGACAAGAACAATGCTTTATTATCCTGCTCCCACAAATACTAGGTGCACAACCTTTTGAGAGAAATATTATTTTTAAACAATCTTTTAACTATGACTCCAAACAAACCAGGTATAGGAGACTCCTGGTTCAGGAGTGCCCTTTGTTGGTCAGCGATGGAGAAGTCAGCAGTCGGATGGGCCTGCTCGCTGCTGCGCTGAAGACTGGCATCGTCTAAACTGCTACGAACCTGATCTTGGGTCTGTCTCTCTGGCACATCATGCAGACGCAACACACTCCTTCCTCTGGGAAGGACATCTCGCTTCGACACTAGACAACCCAGACAGGTGCAACAAAACAAAGTCAGGATTCTGATCACAAGATTATATGAAACGGTGAACCACCAGTCGGCTGTTTGCTTCTTTACAATAATGCGACTCACAGATCTCCAGCAGAATGTGGTAGCCACACTTGTGCAGGGCGGGAGGTGTTGTCAGGGCTCCAGGGATGGGACTCGGCTCAGAGCTTGAGGAGAACTGGGAGTGGATCCTCCTGCAGATCTGCATGAACAGAACTGCTGCAGCACCCTGTGGAAAACAGACATTAATTAATTCCCTGCTACTCCTGGTACTAACATACTGTAGTTGGGCACCCTGCTGTATACTTAATAAAGGAGTAGTTATCAAGGGAGACCACTAAGTGGTGCTAAAGGAAAGAATCAGCTCATTGCAAAGAGAGAGAATAGTTAGGGTAAGAAGTGTTTGTGACCAACTGTGAACTATATCATGTTGTGAGCAAAAGGCCAAATATGCCAAAATGCTAATTATTCATGTTTGTGTAATGGTTGCATATATTTTTTAATTAATAACTAGAACTTCTACTAACAATTAATGTGCTTATCTTGAGTATTTAGTTAATACACAATTAGGAAATATTTTAGGTCCTTTATATCTGAAAATATCACAACAGAAGACGTACAAATCCCACAGCATCCAGAGCTGTGTAAGGTGGAAGCTCAGTAAAGCCCAGATGAAAGGTCCTCCGTTTCTTCCTCCTCTCTCCATCCTCCTTTTTTTGAGAGCTGACAGAAAAACAGCACAAACATAACAATGACAATTTTATTTTATTAAGTCATCACAGAAATTCTGTTTGAGGCACAAGGCTTTGTTTCTGTGCCCTCGACTAACCCTCTTCATGCTTACAGGAGATGCTACTGGATGATGCAACCAGCTGAAAGGGAGGCAATGGGGCTGCTGGTTCAAAGGAGGGGTAAAGGAACAAGAAAGGAATGGGATGAGGGTAGTCTCTGAGGTCCAACCTTAATTCAAAGGTTTTATTTTCATCAGCTAATAAAATGGCCGGTGGTTTGAGGGCAAAGCAGTCATGAGATCAAAGTTAGAGGCTCAGTGCTTTTCTAGTTTTTTTTTTCAATAAGACCTGAACAAAGGTGTGGAAAGTACCTGCCATCAGAAGAGTTTTGAGCGGTCGAGAGGACAACTGAGCTGTTAATGACCTCAACTTCACCCAGTCCCTGAGACTGCCCCTGGTTCTGGGGAAGTCGCAGGGGGTTGCTGCCGTGGCATCGATGCAGAACTGAGTGATGGGAAGACAAAAACAGCAGAAATTAGACATTAATGTCAAACATTCCAATTTCTTACAAGGTTCAGCCTCCTCAAAACTAAGTGACATAAAATAAACATGTAATCTCTGTAATGTGTTAAAAAAAACTCCTAGGACATTTCCTGGAAGAAGTATAGAGTAAAAAGAGACTTGGATACGAGATGTTTTTTGTTTATTGACGTTGTATTACTTTGGTTTCCGGAGATAACAATCAAGTAAGCATTTAGCCATTATGTGTTTATCATTGGAACTTAATTCTCCATGTAAGCTGACCTGTAAACTGGCTTGACGGTAGACACATTTCATATTTTTATATGTGTAGCTGACCTACTGCCAAGGCCAAAGACCGGAATTAATTAGCGAGAACAATAATGACCACCACATTTTAAAATCCTTTACAGCAACCTTTCTACAAATTTACAAATACTAATTCGATCATTTCAAGCAAATTAAACGAAACTATGAAATGTATTAATAAAGTGGTTATAGAACATGTGCAGCGGTACTTCTACAGTATCAAAGTCCTGAATATGATCTTACTAAGACAGCATAGGGTTTTTACCTCATGATAATTTTGTATAGGTTTCCAAAAGTATGTGCACACAAACAGTTCAGTAAACCACAAATGTAAGTTAAACAATTCAGTAATAACTAAAAAGTCAATCCATGGCATGCAAACTAAAAATCAATAAAATACATAACGCTAAATGCATACATTGGTACAAGTATTGAGATGAAGATAAATAAAATAGAAAACCGTTGAAACAAAGACAGATATTACATAAATTACGCGTCCATATGGCACATGAATATACAGTATATATATATACTAAACTTTGTATCTAAACAAACATTTATTTATTCATCGAAAGGTCGAGAAACCGGTGGCCAAGATGGGAGTTAATAACCAAAATAAACCGGGGGGCGGTGTCAGTTACACGTAGAGAGAAAAGTTATAAACTAGAGAAATAAACTAACGTTTTTATGTATATTAATTGACTTCGCTGTTGTTTTAAAACAACGGAGAGCTTACGTAACACTGTATCAGGAAAACTGTTGTTTATTTCTTAATAAAAGCGACAGACTACTTAAAAAAACAACTTGGCACGTGACGTTACAAATAGAATGTGTCAATAAAATTCCTCTCACCTCTTCCAACAAAACCTTGAACTCTCCACATGATTAGTCTTTGTTTAAAGCAGCTTTAAGCGAAAAGGCATGTTTAGTTTCCTCTAAAGGTGGTCTGGCCCCATGAACAGAATAAGCAGTCCGTTTACTCCAGCAGTTTAAACCGGATGTACCGGAACACCGGAAAATAACCCGGGAGTTCCTCGGATGACGCAACTCAGAGAGTCTGAAAATGAGGTTCAGGGTGTCACAGCGCCACCATGCGGTCTGGCGGGGGTTTCCCCTTATTTCATTAATTCAGCACAAAGTGGTTATAATATAGGCTGATTTAGTTTTTTTAGACGGGGTATATACATGTATATGTTTTTACTACTTTTAGTTCAACCAAATTAAGTAAATAAAGTTCCCCTGCAAGAATGTTTTGTTTAGTGTAAAAGAAGATTTGACCATAGCTTAGAACATGTGCAGAACAAGACTTTATTGATCTGTACAAAGAAGATGCCAATTGGATGACACATGGTTAGAGTGCTCTTAAAAAGGTATTTATCTCTCTTTTTGAACGTTTAACTCTAACTGTGCTACACTCTGTCTGTCTGTCTGTCTGTCTGTCTGTCTGTCTGTCTCTCTTTCTCTTTACCTATCTCTCTCTCTCTCTCTCTATCTATCTATCTATCTATCTATCTATCTATCTATCTATCTATCTATCTATCTATCTATCTATCTATCTATCTATCTATCTATCTATCTATCTATCTATCTATCTATCTCTCTCTCTCTCTCTCTCTCTCTCTCTCTCTCTCTCTCTCTCTCTATCTATCTATCTATCTATCTATCTATCTATCTATCTATCTATCTATCTATCTATCTATCTATCTATCTATCTATCTATCTATCTATCTATCTATCTAGATGAATAAAGGATTCACTAATGGGTTCAGGGGTTGATTTCCACCACCCACAGCTCATCACCCTGCAGGACGGTTTGGCCTTTCTTTACTTGGCCCATAGATCAAACGGTGACACACGTCCCGACTCTTACTGGAAACACACACCACACACTCTTCTGGTCAGATGGGGCTACAGGGGGGCTGGAGGGAGCAGATCTGCTGTTGTAAAGTCAGATTAAACTTGGAATAATTCACTTCTCGACCAGTTTCCATGGTGACACAGTCATCAAGTCTTTCACTCACCGTCTTCCTCGCGCAAATAAGCCTAGCCCGCAGTAGTTTGTAATGTTTGAAAGATCTCTCTCTGCCCTGCCAAATGATATTTGCTGATTCGCCTGAGGCCAAATTTGTCTGGGCAATATGGAAAACACCGAGTTGAGCTGGAAACAGAGTCCCACCAGACATCACTAATTGAGCAGTTTGTGTTTACCCGTGTTTTAGTCTGTACTTGAGTTCTTAAGTTTGGGGAATTTAAACCAAAGAGGGCTTCTAATGCTAAACCATTTTTTAAATCCCATTTGCTTTAAAAAAAAAAAAAACTTTTAAACCATTTCCCCCTGTCACTGGAGTTTACAACTTTCTGGCTGCCTGGTTGTTGTTGGCAGATGTTGTAACATTTACTCAATTACTTTCCTTTATTTCCTTTCCAATTTATAGGTACTTATACTCTACTTGAGACTTTCATTGGATGCCGCTTTATAAAGCTATATTTATACTTTTGATATTAAAAAAAAACAAAACATATAACATACACATTGTTAAGTATTAACCCTAACTGTAAAGCAGTGTCTTTACATGTTGCAGATGTATGAGTTCAGAAAATGAATGCATTACTTTAATGCAGTACTTCTACTTGTAATGCAGTATTTTCTTTTCCCAAGCATTGGTGCAAGCTCCCCTTTCACACAAACACCACACACCCACTGCTGCGATGCACCCCTCCATTCCCCTCACCCCGACCTCTGGAATCTCAAGCCCTCGTACTTCTCATTCAGAAGAAGGCGAGAGGGGGGGCAGACATGGACAGACGTGCGGTGTAACCCAACTGGATGACCCTTTTATTTTGTTAGCTGTGTGGGTTGGTGTGAGGTCCGTTTTCAGGATGTGTGTGTGTGTGTGTGTGTGTGTGGAGGGGGTTGAGATGGTGAAATATGTATCTTTTCTTATCATAGGCCTTGACCATCTATCCACATAATCTGTGGACATTGAATTGAGGATTACAGAGGATTTGTGCAGAGCAGACTGAGCCTCAGCTGAAGTTGTAGATTTAGTTTGTTTGTCTGTTTAGAGCCCCTCGAATAGAGAAGACATGGTTTCTGTTCAAATAAAGACGTGACTTTCCTTCTACATCTGTACACTGGAAGGCCAAATCCTTCAAGCCTCGATCAGCGTGAAGAGAGAAAAAAGATTTGTGTACTAAATTAAATGAAGGGGGCGGGGGATTTAAAGGAAAGACACAGGGGGTGTTTCTCGCCCCTCTCTCCCCTTTTTCTCTCTCTCTCCCTGCTGGTCTCCTTGGTCACACACATGCACACTTCTTCTCACACACACACACAAACACTGACAAGGGCTCAGTCCTGCTATGGCCACCAGCACCACCGAGGAGAGCTCTCCGGGCCCGGCCATCATAGCACCCCAGCAGCCTGACTTGGAAACTAGCGTAGAACCCGGCTCAGCAGTGATGCCTGAGCCCAGCAAGGCCAAACGTGACAGAGAGGAAAAAGAGGATGAGGAAGAGGAGGAAGTTGGTGGAAGCTCTGTGCCAGGGCAGGAGAATGCAAGAGGGCAGAGTGTGGACCCAGAATGGGTGGAGGAGAGATTCAGGATCGACAGGAAGAAGCTGGAGAACATGTTGTATGGTGAGTGAGCTGATGTTCATGATACTGTCAATACCATGCACGTAGTCTAGCTTTCCACAGGCACAGGTTATCCCCTTCATTCTCACACTCTTTCCCCTTAAATGTTTTTTCAGAAGCTATTTCATGTCACGTATTGTGTGTGGTTTATGTGTATCCGTGTGGCCCGTCGGTCCGGGTGTCTGGTGTTTGACATGCGTCAAGATGGGGAGGCAGATCCCGTCCACGCGCGCCCTTCCTCACAGCCCCTGTTATCTACCTGACCCCATGTGTCTGTCAGGGCCTCCAGCTGGCTGCGTCCTTGTTGTCACCATCGGTGTAACTGCCATTTGTTGCTGTATCACCATGATTTATGACATGCAATGGCTTATGCATTCAGAAGTCTCTTTTGCTATTATCATTCCTGTCTGGGAAGCAGAGGTAACGGCCTCCGTTAGTTATCGCTGCTTGGCAGGTTTATGACAAATGCTTCCCCTGTGTTACTGGGGAAACTCTTTCTGTGTGTGCTACTGCTGCAGATAGAGGCTGACGTGTGTCTGTTTGTCCTCACACAGACTCCTGATGGGAAAGCTGGAGCGAATTCAGCTCAGATAACTGTGGCCTGTTTTAATATGCGTCAGTCAGGCGGTAAATGTTGTATCTCATCCCTGCACTGGAGACTTTACTGTGATAGGCTGAGGAGTGCTCTTTTTAAAACAATTTTACACATTCCTTCTCGTTCTTGCAGTTGTTTTTTCCCATTTTTTGGTCAAGTGGGAGGTCTTTGCATCGTGATGTGATTAGCTGTCTCCAGGCTAATTTGTGGTTTCTCCCACCAACCACCACCTTCTCTCTCCACCCCGCACTGTTCTCTTCCCATTCCTCAGCTCTGGCCAGCGTAACCCCGAGTGATGAGGTGGGGTGAGGGCGTTCCTGCCCCCCACCCAACCCTGTAAATGTCACCGTGGAGCGATGGCCTTTTAAAATTGTTAATGTTCCCGGCAACCTCTTGTTCCAGTCGCTTGGCAATTCTCAGACAGGTCAACATTTAAATGTTGACTTTGCTCACATGCTTGATGTTGAACACTTGTGCAGTAAACAGAGGAACTTTGTGCGGCTGACCAACACAATGTGATGAATCGCACTGCAGCAATTTTGAAATGTGTGTCTCTCTTTATCTGCTTGTTCATTTTTTTTATTGTTTGCTCGCTATGTGTCTTTCAGCTCCAAAGCATGGAGATGGGGAGACAGGAGAGGAGTTCTTTCAGAGAGTAAGTAGAAGTCCACACAAGGAAGCATTTGATTCATAACTAAAAGATAATCCAGCAGCTCTCCTCAGTGAAGGCCATAGCTTCTGGTTGATTGTATCTTAGAAATCAGTTATCATCCTCATGTTAACATTTGTTTCATACTCTTCATCCAGTGATTACTGGTTTTATGGAGGTGATAATTGCAGTCTTTGAAATGCAAATGAGGCTTTGTATTCGGAGGTCGAAGAGATCTGCTGTGTCTTGATATGTGTTGCGGTTTGTAGCATACAATGAGAGCTCATTCTTTATTTTCTCACACTCTCCCATTGTTTGTGCTTCCCACAGGTGATGAGAGAAACTGACACTCAGGTGAGATGGCCGTCCAAGCTGAAGATTGGAGCCAAGTCAAAGAAAGGTGACACCATATCAATGCTCTGTGTTTCGTTTCCTTCCTGTCGCAGATCTTTCTATGTTCCAATGGATTGATTTACCATTGCTCATTAACTGTAACGGATGTATATGTATAGAACCTAAACTAAACTCCTACATTGATTTAGATCCACATGTGAAGGTGGAAGGGAAGAGAGACAATGTTTTGGGAGCCAAAAAGAAGATACTAGAAGTGCTGGAAACCAGGGTGAGGGACTGTGGTGCTTGATTATCACAATCTGTCAACAGTCAAGCCAATAATGTATAGATGACGACGTGCTGTTTGTAAATCTGTTTGTAATAAAGTTTAAGTTGGAGGAGGGAGAGACCTTGCAGCTACTGTGTGCATAAGGGCAAGATCTTTTTCATGTTAAATCGGCACCAATGACATGACAATGACGTCTTTAGGCTAAACTAAGTATTGACAAGTCATCTGCATAAATGACACAGCGTTTAATGTAACTTCCAGGTCAACAAGGTGACTTTAAAGATGGATGTGGCCTACACAGAGCACTCCCACGTGATTGGTAAAGGCGGTGGAAACATCAAAAAGGTGATGGAGGTCACATCGTGTCACATCCATTTCCCCGACTCCAACCGCCACAACGGTACGGGAGAGAAAAGCAACCAGGTAACAATCTATAATGCACGAGACACTAAATCAGCATTTTAATGAGCCACTGACTGCAGCTTTGACAAGACACATAAGACAAATTACATTCAATATTCATTTGTTTATCAACTTCTACCAGGTCTCTATCGCTGGACCCATAGAAGGAGTGGAGGAAGCCCGGAGGAGGATAAGAGTGAGTGGTCAATGTACAGTCGGAGCAGCGACCGCGCAGGATCAATATTTATTTGTCTCAAAACGCAATTTCTTCACTCCGGTCACGACACAGCAATCAATAGAATGATTAATAGAATGTCTGGCACAAAGAAGACAGGTATATTTGTCAAAAAGCCACTGTCTGCCCCACATCTCTTTATTTACCCCTCCACTCTCTGTCTTCTCTCCATCACACTCTTACCCTTGCTTTCCATCCAATATTTCTTGTCCCAGGATCTGCAGCCATTGTCCTTGACCTTTGACCTCCCGGTCAGCCTGGTGCCCCAGGCTGTGCCGGATGCAGGCTCCCCGCTCATCCAGCAGGTAGCGCAGACTTTGGGGGTCAGTGTGAGCTTCAGGGCCGTGCCATCTCATCCTCAAGCACAACCCAACTTCTATGAAAGCTGCTGCACCGTCTGGGGCCTGCAGGGCAACGCAGCTGCTGTCAAGGTTAGTGTCAAACATTTAAGAGTCAACTTTAATCCACTTCACACTTCAAGCACATTGGAATAAGGTCTAAATGATGTATACTATCACGTCATGTATGTATATATCATCACGTGGCAGAAGGCGACCTGCATCCTGATGGATCTGTTGCTGGGGTCAGAGGTCACAGGCGGCACAGTGAGCAGCCAGATGGATGTCACATCCCAGCAGCATCTCTTCCTGTTGGGGCAGAACGGAGCTCACTTCATGAGCGTCATGCACCAGACCCAGACCCAGATCATCCTACCAGACCTCAGTGCTCCTCAGAGCCCTCCGTCACTGCTCATCCAGGGCAGCCCTGACGGGGTGTGTCTGGCTCGGCAGCAGCTCATGGTACAGTCGCAGCGTTTTGTTTTGTTTGCACAGAATTAAATAAAGAACAATCATGTGAGGTAGCAAGTTCATATGTCAAAAAATATTTTTCTTTCTTGCATTTGTGTTTTCTTAATCTGTTGTTGTTTGACATTCTTTGTATGTATGTGTCTTTGTATGCTCATCTAGGACTGTCTGCCTGTGTGTTTGATGTTTGACATACGCGAAGACGGGGAGGCAGATCCTTGTAAACTGGCTCAGATGATGCAAAACCTGGGAGTCTTCATTAGTGTCAAGCCCAAAGTAAAACAGACCAGCAAGGTACAACTTTATCAGAGCAGCTTTGCTGCTTTGTCCTTGTTAGAATCACCTCGCCCATGTCTTAAATTAAATTGTAATTTTGCTTTTTTTGATGCCTTCCAGTCTCATCTTTTTGAATTCACTTTCAAATACTACAATATAGAGCTTGTGATTGCTTATTTTATATGCACTGGATTAAATAAGATTAAATGAAATATTTCTAGAATGTTCACTTTGATTTTGAATGCAAAACTACTGTCCTCTGTAGTCTTGTAAGCTGTGGTGTGTTGAATGCTGATGTACCACTGTATATATTTATCAGTCAGTGGTGGTGAAAGGTCTGGAAAGGAACATCTCCTGTCTTTATGAGGCCCGCCGTCTGCTCCTCGGGTTGGATTCCTGTGAGACTGCCAAGGTAACCGAGATGACCCCTGAACCCACTCTATCCGGCAGCGGGTTGGCCAACTATTGGCTCAACATGTTGCTGCAGCAGCTTCGTCTCTCCGAGCAGGGTGAGCCTACATATGTGAATCTTTGTACAGGTTGGTACCCGCATGCCAAAGAAAATGTAAAAAGCCACCAGAAGTGCAACATAATCTGGCAAATTATGTATCCATAACTGTTTTGTACAGTCTCCCTCTATCAATACAGCAACTTTTCTATATCAGCTATTTGTTTAACTTCTTAAGTGTTTACCCCCAATATCTGACAGTTCTATAAATTAATGCTGTGTTTTATGCACACATTTAAAATATGATGAATGGATGGAAACTTGTGTTTCCCTTTTTAACTCAGTAGTACAATATAATGTGATCTTGCATGTCCCCTCTTTTTGCTCAGGCTCTGTGCCAGCTATCACTCCAGAGCTGCTGACTGGTTCTAAGCTCCGCCCATCACCTCCACCAGGACTCACCCCTCACGCTGCTGATGAGGGGCGGACAGGACTGAAGGGAACAGACAGCCGGCCGCTGGAGAAGGTTTGACACAGTTAAACTGTTTAACACAGTCTGCTATCAGTACAAAGCAAAGCCGATAAATAAACTTAAAAGAAATCCACGCTAAGCACCACATTCTCCTTCAGATCCTAGAAAATGAGGACCAGTCTGGCCAATCAGAGGATGAGAGTACTAAGGTCGCGGTGATGTCATCATCTGAGATGTGTGATGCAGTCAGCAGCTTCAGCAGGGGGGGATTGATGGGACGGAGGGGGAGTCTGCAGGGTCCTGAAATTACCAAGCTTTTCAACCACGACAGACGCCATTCAACAGGGCAGGCATTGACATACAGGTGAGCATTAACTGTAAAAAAACACCTGTTTTTCTTTTGTCTTCCAGTTTTCATGGAGCAGCTCTCCTTTAATATAATCCATAGTTAAAAGGCATCATAACTCTGTCTTTCGAACCCTCTTGTAGTTTTGCTGCTCAGAAAAGAAAACGTTGATATGCTCTCGAATGTTGGACGTATCACAGTTTAACCTGACCATGTCTTTCCGACTGTGTGTGTGTTTATATGTATGTGGGGTGTTATCTCCTGAATGTGCCAGATTGTTGAATGCAGAGATCGAGGGAGGGAGGAGTGAGCGAAGGAACAGCCCGAGGAGAGATGTGACGATGGCTCTGGATGTTCGCGCTGACTCATCCAAGGCTGAGGTAAGGAAAAAAAGGAATCGATGATCTCTGTTTCCTCCGAAAATGATGCACTGCATCTCTGGACAACCTTATTTGGCTACAACTAAAGCTCAGTGGAAAGACAATCAATTCCCTCTGAACCCCTGAAAGACTGATGACACTGAGGTGCAGAGACTTGTAGAGGAGCAGGTGTAAGAGAGAGAACAGAAGACCGAAGATGTAACACCTCAAACCTCTTTGCATCAAACAGTAGAAAACAAGATAGATTGAAACAGTAGGAACATTTTTTGTGATGTGACCTATTGATTTGCACAACCCTGAACCGGTTGCGATTTGATTTTGAGAATTGATTTTTGTGTTTGCTTGCTTCCCTTTTGTATTTGCCATCGCTCACTCTCAAAGGTTACTGAGTGGAGGATTAACAAGTTTACTGCAACAACAGCATGAAGTGTTGGGTTCCCCCTGCCTGTGCTCAGCAACCAGAGAAAAAAATAATTCAATTTCATGCATTATTTACCCTCTCTATTTTTTTGTTTGTGCTTTGTAGGATTATGACTATGAGAGGAAGAAACTGCAAGCAACCAGAGGTTAGTCCTCCTAAATCTTTAATATTTCCTCCTGTCCTGTGGTTTCAAGAGCTCTGCACAGGCTTCTGCTGCAGCAATCAGGGCACTGCTAAGCAAGCATTTCTTTTCTTTATTGATCTTGTTGCTGTGTTCTGCAGATAGATATAATAAAACACATTTTGCAGGGGAATTTGGCCCAACATGTCTACTGTATATATTTTTGTTTTGCCTGTCAAACAGCCACATACAGTATATACAGCCAAGCTGTTGTTTTTGGAACTGAACAGAGCACAGATTGGACTTGAACTCAGCTCCTCAAACAACACTAAATCAAATGTACTATTTTTGTTTTTTGGTCATATTGTTGAGAAAACATGATTTAATATCATATGATTATCCAAGATGAAGTGGCTTATTTAGTTTATTCAAGTATGTTATGGAGGCAACACATTAATATCCCCAGCAGAGGCAGACTTGTGAGAGGGGGCCCGTTTCAGTGCTGTTCACTGCCAAGACAACTGATGAAGGGGGCCTGTTTATGGGCTGCACCGTGCCAAAGTTATAATAGAATAGCACCGGCACTCCCACTTTATTCACACCGGGCATGTACACAATGCAGACAACCCACACATGCACGGACTCACACACACACACACACACACACACACACACACACACACACACACACACACACACACACACACACACACACACACACATCCACACAGGAAACAGTAGCTCATCCATCATTCAGAATGAGAGATACTGGGAAGATCTGTAGCCAAATGGTACTAAATTCCCTCAGTGTTGCTTTATGGGATTATGAATTAGCAGTTTGAATGGGCCATCTGCCTCACAGTCATTAGGACACCCATATGCCAGTATATGAATGGGACATTTACTCACATAAACACACACATACCACACAAGTGAAAACCAGTTCTACTACTAGTTATAATCCTATTCATATCACGCTCTTTGGAGCACTGTTAGAGTTTTCTTCTTTTTTTTTCACTCACATGTCTCCTGTTGTACTGTCAAAAGATGCCCAGGGTGATTTGTTTGTCATTTGAGAGGGTGTATCTGTCTCAGCCATTTGGGTTTTATTTACTATGCCAAATACTGGCAAGGAGAGGCACTGTTTGCGATTCATTATTTAACACCTGAACCCAGCTTGCCCAATTCAGAGGAGATGTGAAAAACCTGTAATGCATTTGCATGATGGACTGAGTGAGGCTAAACAGTATGCATTATCGTGTGAATTACATTTTTACTCTTGTGCAGCTTGTAAGTACAGCATTCTGAAAGTGTTCATTCTAAAGATGCTCTATATTGATACATTAACAATTACATTGAGTATGTATAATGTGGGTGATGCTCATAGAGTCAAACCCACAGAGAATTATCACCCGACTGCAGTTTTCTTCAACACAAAGCATTTTAGTGTCATTTAGGCTCATTGTTTTGGTTTTATGTAACTTCTAAACTGTTGTTTCCAGACGCAACAGGAAGCTGCTTTTAGCAAAACACTCTGATAAACCCACTGTGTGCTATCTGTCCAGCACCAAACAGCAGACAAAGTTAGCGACTGCTGAACATAGTGGACCATTCAGCAGCTAAAGACCCATATATTCCTCTCAGGTTTAAGCAGGGAGCAAAACTGCTGAAAGAACGAGGTGGCCAGAAACATGACTCTAAAATGAATGCTGATATCACTCTGTGTTTGCTCCTGTTAGCTAACACGCCAGATGCCAATCACTTTTCTTGCTTGAGTCAGTCAGTCCCTACATTTTAAGTCAGAAGTGTGTTTGTATGTTGTGTCAGCCATGCAGAGGAAGCCTGTGCTCACAGAGGTCCAGACGCCCACTGACACCTGGAGTGGCCTCGGCTTCTCCAAGTCCATGCCGGCCGAGGCCATCAAGGAGCTCCGCAACATCAGCCGACGCAGCTACAAACCCTACCTGAGCATCAGCAATAGCCAGCAACAGGTACAAATCAGCATCACACTTAATGTCTTGTTTAACAAACTGAAAAAAATGGACTTCCCGACTTAGCATGACTCTTTTTGGTTGTACATTTTAGCCAGGAGGCTTGACTTTTGCTGAATGTTTGAGTTGCAAAAGCACTTTTTAGGCAAAACAAGTGCCCCCTAACACATTCTTATAATGCTCTCTAACAGTTTAAAGCACTTAGCTTCACTGTGTGGTAAGCACTGCCCATTTGAATGCTCAGCTACCTGGGGCTTGATATCATCGGCTCCGTCAACACAGCAGCCTGTTTACATGAGCTGTTTCATCTCTTCTCCCTGGCTCTTCATCAGCCACCTGAACGTGACATCTGTGACTCAGGTCAGGCAGCCTGTGAGAGAGAAGCAGACTCACTTAGGTTAATAAGAGCAAGAGGCATTCCTCCAATCATTTATTTTTTTAGACCCAGGCAGATGGGAGGAAGCATTCGCTATGCCCATTGCATTGATAATATCCAGTGGGTGAGTGCTACTACCACAGGTCAGCCCACAGGGGAAAATTAGCTTTCTCATTAAATCTTTAGATCTATTGATGTCCTATGTCCACTAAAACCACCCTTACACTTGAGAACATGTGATCACTTGAAACCATTTGACCTCCAGTCCTGACAAAGAGAGGAGAGATGGAGGAAAGTGATCGTGACAGAAGTACAAGGTGCTGCTGTGGAATGTTTGCAGATGAAAGAAAAAGTAGTTCATATTTAATGCTGGTACAATTTCTGTCTCCTTCCAGTCATGGGCTGCTCAGATGGGAAAGCTGTATAATGGGAGCAACTGTGACAACTGGAGGGACAGATGTGGATCCACGTCTTCATCCCTTCCTGTCCCATCCTCCTCCTCCTCCTCCTCCTCTTCCTCATCCTCCCCCTCCTCCCCCCCATCCACTTTCGCCTCATCCACCTCCTCCTTCCCTGCATTTGCATCCTCAATGAATAGAAGCAGGAACGACAAACCCTGTAAGTATTTGTTTGAGCTCGAGGAAACACAGTGTGGGTCACTTTCTCTCTGCCACCTTTAACATTTCCCTCTGAACTTTGACCTTTGATGTCTAGCGGAGAGCTTCCCGGGCAGCAGCAGCTACTTTGAAGGTGTGTGCTCATCGAGGAGGGCGTCAACCTGCAGTCAGCGGAGCCCCTCCCCCCAAATGACAGACGACCTGCCTGAGCTGCTCAGTCAACTCGGCCTAATTAAATACATTGACGTGTTTGAACAACAAGAGGTAAACTAGAGGCTTTCAATGGGTCTCTGAGCAAACTTTAAAAAAAATAATGTCACTTACACATGCAACATGTTTTCCGCAAGTGGATAGACACAAACAGAAAAGCTTGAATGAATATATGATTGAATGAGCATTATGGTGCCATTGCTATCTGTACTCATCCAGATTGACTACCAGACATTCCTCACTCTGTCTGATGAGGATCTGAAGGAAGTGGGCATCTCCACCTTTGGAGCCAGACGCAAGATGGTATTGGCAATCTCAGGTGAGAATCTGATGTTCTCCACCTTTTAACGCGATAGGTGGCGTTCACCCCCTCTCCTGGAAATGATTGAGTTGTTTATCTTCCTATCCAGACCTCAACAAGAGCAAGAGGAGGCTGTCAGATACACCTGCAGTGAAGCCTGGGTACTTGGAAGGTGGTGCTAGTGGCCGACTACCACGAATCATGGATCTAGGAGTTGCGGCTCAGAGTAATCGCTGGTGAGAGGAGAATCCCAGCAGCTCTGAGCTCCACCTGACTGACGTGGAGCTATTCAGCCTCTAAAAAAGTATTCAGTGATGCTGTTGGCACTGCAGAGTTTAAATCTGCTTGTTAGACACGTTTTTATTATAAATGTATAAACATGGGATTTCCTGATGAGCAGCAAACATTATGTAAACATTTGAGTCCAGTGCCTTTAATCTACAGCCAAACCCCAAAGCTTTTTATACAAAACCAAGACAAGGAGGTCTTCCCTTCCAAACAAGAAACAGACTGTAGGAAACACAAAGCACTATGTTGATCCTTGGTGTCTTTCATTATCATTTAGTGCCTTTCTTATGTAAACTATAACTCTGACCATGTGTTTAATTTCATGATAACCACTACATTTATGTAATTGTAAATAGATTTACACAAATGAATTACATTGTACTATGATAGTGACAATAAATAAAATGTTGCCGTTATCCATCTTGACTGTATTTTTTTGGGGGCCTTTTATTCTTTTATTGGAGAGTTGACAGGAAATAATAGGAGAGAGTAAGAGAAATAGGGAATGACGAAGGTCCATGGCCAGACTCATACAGAGGCCACCAGGATACCCCTCAGAGCACATTGAAGCAACCCCAGAATGAACTGGTCCTCTACTCAAAGCCAGGATCAGACCAACAGAGGGCACTGGTGTCACACACTCCGCTTTTAAATTCGAGTCACATTTGAGTTGCTTGAAAATAATGGAATTGTTTCAGGAACAAACACAGTGGTAATAGCATTAGAGCTCCCGGAGGACAAGGTGGAGCAGCAACAATCAGATAGGGGGGAAAAAATGAATTAGAAATCCAAATAGGTAAATGCATTTAGTTGTGTGAGGGTAATGTGACACCTTTTAATGTGGTTTGGTTTCGCCTGACTGCTCACCTAAAAGTTCCAATTTAATTTATCACTGCTGACAGGAGTGAAGCCACTGGAACCGCTTATGAGTTGTTTCCTGTTTAATTTATTTAGCAGAGGGCTACACCCAGCAATTTAGTGCCATCAGAGGGACCACACTGGCAGAGTATTAACAAGACCGGTATGATCTTTCTCTAAATTTGCAAATTTGGAATAGTGTTGGCAACCACATTGAAGCGAATGCTCAAAGAAACCTCCATCAGGGGGTCAGGAGGGCGTCTGATCTGTCGGAGCACTCACCAAGCTGGCTGGTGCAGCGGCAGCCGAGCATGACAGAGAGCGAGTGGAAGTGGTGGGCTGTGACAGATTAGGGAGAGATGATCCCCACTTATTACAATGTCTCTGCCAATTACATAGGCAGGCTTTAGACAAGTGATCCTAAAATCTGGTACTCGGGCCCTGAAGCACTACCGGATTTCCTTTCTGTTAGGTAGTTAATTGCACTCCCTTGAGGTTGCGGGTCTAAATCGGTCCTTGATCAAACAGCGAGAATGAAAACTACCTGCAAGGACCAGCAGCACTCTGGACCCTGAAGAGAGCCACTTGGACTTCTCAGTGGCTAAAGTGGCAATCCTGGCACGTGGCAGAGTTATATATAGACGAAACTGTGAGCAGACTTCATTTTCTGCCTTTTTATATTCAAGTGGTCTAAACTCAATATTAAGACGATACAGGATACGTTAAAGCTGTATATCATCAGAGATGGCTTTGAGTGAAGGAAGATAAAAGTTCTAAAGCCACTATAAACAATACTGTTATATTATTAATGGATCAAATTACAAACCCACAGTGTGTTATCTCCACACTCTGCAGTTTCCCACACAATTACAGGGTGTTTCACTATCTTTCAGTTTATTGGTTTCTTTGGTTTATTGTTTTCAGTGTAGTTTTCAGCCACAGCAAGCAATTGTTTTTAGGAGAATAGACCTGAAAACCGACTGTATGCCAACAGGCAGACAGCACTAGCATAGTGGAGCTAGACAATAATATCTTACATTAAATGGCAAACTTCATCAAGCTGCTCCATTTTATCCCAAAAAGGGCCACCAGTTGACTAAAACTCCCCCCTTGTCGTAGCCAATCAGCAGTCTCCATGGAGACCCCAAGCCAATGGGAGGATCCCCCAAGCCATCTGTGGATAATAAAAAAGCAGCAATAGAGAAATGAAATAGAGGAACAAAGTGCCCCGAGGATAAAACACAACCACGCAGCTCGCTTACTGAGATGGTGATGGAACTCACTCTCCTGGAGTGAGTCGGAGAGAGGAGGGAAATAGAAACAATAATCAGAGAGAGAGAGAGAGAGAGAGAGAGAGAGAGAGAGAGAGAGAGACAGTGTGAGTAGAGGGTTGTGAGTGAGCGCTGGTGTGTAGATGTGTCTCGTGGTGGCTGAAGTTAGAAGGAAAAATAACCTTCCATTTAAATGTGAATACTTTGGAATTTAGATTATTTAAAGATATCCATCTTGTTCCTAGCTCCGTCAAACCTTTTGTGTGTCAATTATGGGTGTAACTTTTAAGCTGTTAGTCGGTTTCTGGTGGTCGCGTCATTTGTAATGAACAAACGTGAGAATGGTATCGATCTTCACATCCAACTTAATAGGAAAGATAAACGCAATTCCAAAACTGGCCAACATTTCCTTCAAGGTGTGATAAGCCATGTTCCCACGTAATTCATAGGACACCTGCAATATTCTGCAAACTCTCACAGCCACAGCTTCAGTTAGAAAGGAGAAACTGGGCCCATACTTCAAGGTGAGGAGTAAGGTGGATATAAAACAAGCACGAAAGCAGCAGACACTGCACGTGAAGAAAGACGGACGAATGAGACATTTCTTTTGTCATGTAGTTTGATGACAGAAGAGGTCGTTTCAGCTTCTGGCATAATTTGATGCACATAGTTAAGCCCATTGTCTATTGTGTCTGACAGAGTGTGTTGTGAACTGCTGAATAGGCTGTTTCAAGCCAGAAGATTTGGTCGTCCTCTTAGCCTCTGATTGTTGTTACAATGTGTTTTCAGAGTGCTGAGAAGGCTGTTTCAAGCCAATGGGGTCATCTGTTCCATTAGCCAGTGATATTACAAAAAAAATTCATTAAGCCTTTATGTTCTTTTGGGTACTGCTGGCTTTGTGATTCCCGTCTCTCAAAGGGAAGTGATTCCCTTTAAAGTATTTATTTTTGCTGCAACCATTTACGTCTGCTTCTAACAAGAGGGACTACTTTCTCAAGGTTGGAAAAGGTCAGAAATGATGGAGGTCTGTGATTGCTCTACTGCAGAGAAACCCGAGCTTTAGAGAAAATAAAACCGAACATGTGTTTGTGGTTTCACAGTGAGGAAAGAGATGTGTTTTTATTTCATCATGATTTGGTGAAATAAGATGAAATGTGAGGTTTGTGCTGACAATGAAACATTAGGAGAACAAGAGACACATGGACACAGACCTGTAAGGTTCAAAAGACACCCAAAGTGCCACTTTACTGAAATGTTCAAAGTTACAAATAAAAGTTCACTTAGTTGACATGGTGAGGATTTCAATTTTAAATCACGAACATATCCAGTGTTGGGAGGCAGAACAGAGCCTCTTCTCTGCTCGCCCGACTTCATGTGTCCTCCCAGCTCAGGAGCAGCTTCTTCCTCTAGTGTCTATTCACAGCCAAACCCTACCGACCAATCAGTAAAAGAACAGCTGGTCGAAACGCCATAGGTTTGGACTGTAGGCCTCGCAGTTCGCTTTTTCTACACTGCTACCGCTCTGCAATGCCACTTCCTACCTCCTGAGATTGGGAGAAGAACCAAAAAGACACTAGACAGCATCAACATAGCAACAAAGTATTGTAGCAGCCACATAGGCATCACTTTCTGTTTGAGATGCATAGAGCTAGACCTGGCCAGGTAAATCTCTCTTTTACAGAAACACGATGAGAAACATGCAACAACAACGACAATACATCATTTATCTCATTGCTTTCTGGGCTTTCTGGGACATTCAAGATCAACGATTAAATAATTTACAATCCTCCATGAAATAACAGTGAGAGGGAGCATCTCAGAGCCTTGGGACGTGTTATGGGAACATCTTTGAACATTGGAAGGAGCCCGACGGTGGAACACAGAACATGAGAATGAAACCGCTGATGGAGGTACAGGGCGGGGTTAATCCACAATCTGGCCTTCCTGGAGGAAATTTATTTACATCCACTACATCAGCTCATGTATCTGGGCTCACAGACTGACCAGAGGCTCTGACACGGACGCACAGAGATAGGAGAGAGGGACAGAATTGCAGAAAGAAGGAGATAGAGGGAGTAATAGAGAAAATAGAGAAGCAAGTCCATGTTAGAAGAGGTTAAAGATTGCAGGTTTGGGGGAAGGCAGAGGCAGAAAGTGGACAGCTTGAGCAGAAATCTGACAGGGTCTTGACAGTTGTTGAAATATAATAGGTTCTCTGTTTTCCATCTGAAAGGGAAACACTTGAAAATGAAGAGGTCAGATGAGGTTCACTGAAGAGAGATATATAGAAAAGGGACAGACATCACAAGAGCAAGTTCAGGAGCCAAAAGATGGACTGCTGCCAAAGTAACTGGAGGAGGAGACATTGGAATGGCTTCAGATCTGTGCTGAGTTTCCTGGTCGGCTGATGGCGGAATAAAATGGAGCGAAGCTACCAAACATAGCCAATCTCGTCATCCTTATCGTCTTCCTCGTCGTCATCGTCCTCGAAGGCTCCTCGGGGGTGAATCCGTCCCCGTCTTTTCTTCTGCCGGCTCCGCCCGCTCTGTGTTGGCTCCTCCTCCTGGTCGCCCAGGAGAATAACGGCACCGCCGCTGCCAAAATCCCCCGATGTCTCCTGGTCCTCATCTTAAGGGAGATTCACAAACATAGACAACATGCACAAATTGAGTTGTCCAGCACAACCATTGGGATTTTTTATGAAATTCTGAAAAAAAACTATTTGATGAATCATGGTAAAACTTTTCATTAATTGTTGTTTTTTGTCCAGTGGCATCATCAGGTCCAAAATAAAAATAAAAAAGATATTTTTGTTTTAATTCCCATTTTCTCCTCCTGCACTTTGTGTTTGGTCCTAATTAAGATTATAGATGTGTTAGCATTTTGCTCCTCGTACCATTGGGCAGTGCATCCTTAAAAAGCCACCAGCATGGCTGAAGAACCATAGTCAGAGCCGTATAGTCATGACCGACCTGTATATATATTCTGTTCTCCTATCAATAAATGAAGAAGAAGTAGACACAGACCTCCGTCCATCATTCCTCGACACAATACAAAGTGTTGGCCAGCTGTAGTTGTGTTCGGCTAAGCTCAGTTAAATCATTACATTACATTACATTTCATTTAGCTGACGCTTTTATCCAAAGCGACTTACAATAAGTGCATTCTACGGTTACAAACAAGAATCAGAACAACAAGAATCAAGAAGGTACAATTTCATCAATAAAGTTCAACTACAAAGTGCTATCAGTAAGAGCCATTCCAGTGCTACTAAAGTGCTACGACGTGCTACTTTCTTTATTTAAAGTATAAATCAAGTTACATAAGTAAACATTTTGATGCTGAATGTTGTTTTGCACTAGTGTTGCATCTTGTGTGACTGCAGTGCAAACAGGAGTCATTATCTCAGCTGCTGCCTCCGGCATTTTGTGAAATTGGGACTCTAAAATCATTTTCAAAACTACTATTTACACTTGGGTACAAGAGTACTCTGGTTGAGTGGCACTTACGGTGTTAAAACCAGTTTGATGTACTTGTGTTTAGGCCATCAAGGAAAGAGATGCTGCATTGCTACCTGTTTGTTCTATGCAAGGCAGGACGGGAGAACTGCAGGCTACTCCAGCCTGAGTTAGATGAGCTTGTTAGACCGGAGACAAAGGACTGCTGCTGTCAGTGTGTGTGTGTGTGTGTGTGTGTGAGAGACACCTCATCAATATTGGAAGCTGCAATTACTGGCTTTGGACTAGACTTGCATCGGAGTGAGCCGTAATCTGTGACTGTGAGCTGGCTGTTTGATTGGTAATCAGTATATCTGCCTGGATCCTTTCTAGCTAATTATTGTTCTTTTTTCCAACAATGAAATCCCTCGGCCATTGATTTGCAACAAAGTGCTTCTATTGGCTTTTTGACCATTCCCTTTGAATTCCCACCACTGGCTTGTTAACTATGGCTTTGACACATCAAAGCATTTAATTATATATATCCTTTAACTAAATGCATCTTCTTGGATGCCAACATCAGCCAGAAGTTTAAACGTTTATTCTCCTCTAAAAGGTGCAATTTAGATACTGCTACAAATCTTTTGACACTGCTCTCTGCTGACAAGTGTGACAGATTATCCGACTTGACTTGCAAAACGCTAGTGTTGTATCAAAACTACATGAGCAGAATATCTGAGGCAGATAGAATCCGATATTTGACTGATAGTAAACCAGAGGCATGCCTAATGTTATCTATTTCCTAAATGATCACTGATGCGTAGATACCGGTAAAGATAAAGACAGACAGGGAGAAATACTAAGCAAAGAAATAGAACAAAGTTGGAATGTGGAAAGTGTTTCAGTGGTACGCTATGTTTTAAAGAGAAGCTTTGCGGTCTCTCTTGTCTGTAGCAGCAGATTACAAAGAGAGGTACAAGACATACATACAGCCGTCCACCTGGATCAAAGCATTAGCTCTGAAAGACAGCTAGACAAATGGGAGCCAATAAGGGCAAACACAACACAACCAAACCCCTTGTTTAGCTTTAAGTGAACATGCAAGTGTGTCAGTGTGCCCTGTGTGTGTGTGTGTGTGTGTGTGTGTGTCTGTGATATGGTCTTACCGCAGTTCGGGTTGCCTTGTTTTCTGGAGCCAGCGATCTCGTTGCCATATTTGTCCACACACCAACACTGGCCAGTGCTGCCATGACACTGGGTTGGTTTGAAGTAGCCCTCCTCAGTACAGCGGGGAATATAAAAGCCTGTAGATGGAAAGGAAAGGAAGGAAGGAAGAGGGGGAGGTTAGAAAAAGAGCGAAAACAGCCATACGAGAAGGGGGGAGAGGATGGAGAACAATAAACTGAGAAGGGTAACACCTGATCCCTCCTCGGCAGAGGTTGCATGTGCTGTAGTTGTGACCAAAGTTCTTGTGCATTCACAGAGATCAACAATCAATTACTGCTGTGAAGGTTGCAGGACAACAACCATACATCCTGCTTAGAGAGAAGCAGTCATTTTCAATAACACACAAACACACACACACACACACACACACACACACACACACACACACACACACACACACACACACACACACACACACACACACACACACACACACACACACACACACACACACACACACACACGCACACGCACACGCACACCTAGTTCTGTTACCTTCATTTGACCCAGCCCAAGCTCATTTTTCAAGCTGTTTTGTTGTGCTTTACAATGTGTGTGTGTGTGTGTGTGTGTACCGGGTGTTTAATACTACTGATTTATTTTTATCTGCTTGAAACTAATAAAAAAGATCACATTTTCTCATGGTAATGTGTGCGTTTGGTTTCTCAGACAGGAGTTAGTGATTGACAGCTGTCAATCAACCAGACTGACCTACGAGGCTCTTCCTTCGACTCTGGTTCTGGATCCTGCTCTTCTCAGCTTGGCAGGGCAATCCTACAACCAGAGAGCATTCACAACAGTTAAATTGTTAGAGTTAGTTTTTCGACCAGAATTATTTGAAAAAATGGCTGTTTCTACTCTAAAATTGTATTGATGTTTTATATTGGTCACTCTTTCATTCCTCTATATATTCTCATACATTTCCTCAGTCCTCACATTGACTACTGACTTTCAGTCACTGCCTGAATTTATTCTGTATCCTCCTCAATCCATCATCCGCTTAAAAGGACCACAGTCTCAGTACAAACTGCATTTCTTTTTCAAACAACTGGTACCAGTTATTGTAATATCTATCTACTATTTTGGCTTTCTTGTTACATTAATAATTGCTAATATCTTATTATTGCCTTTTTCCTTCTTATTTAAATGCCAGTTTCTAGCAATCAGTTTTTCATCAGTTTGTTTTTTCAACCATCCTCACCCTCAGGCTTCTGAAAGCAGTAGCACCACTCGTTGTTTGACAGCTTGCCATCCTTGAAGGAGTCACAGGAGTTGAAGAGCGGCTTCATGCACAGCTCATACTTGTCCAGGTAAATGGCACTCAGCTCTGATTGGTCCAGTAGGAGGTCAAAGTTCATGTCAAGCTTGTTGAACATCCAGCCCAGTGAGTCCTTACAGATGGGCAAGATGCTGGTGTCAAAGTCTAGAGGAGAAAGCGCAGAGAGAAAAAAACTGATAATGGAATTTCTGAAACTGCAGAACATGTACAGGTCACTTACATGTGTTTCTTTTTCAAGTACCACACTGAGATCTGAGTGCATCTGAGTGCATGCGGTGCCTGAGCTGACATGTGTTCAGACATGTTGACATTACAGAGAACAGAGCAGGGTTGCTGTCAACAGCTGCTCTCATGAGGACCAACAAGTGTGGCTCAACAGCAAAGAGCTGCACACACACATACACACACACACACACATTTCGTGGGGTGATGTACTCACGTCCAGTGGTGGAGTCAAAGCTGTCAGAGGATTTGAGGTCTCTGTTGGCGTCGAGGTGGAGAACTCCAAACCAGTCCTTTAATCTTGCAGCCAGACTGTGGAGCTCTGTGTCAGTGCAGGACACACACACACACACACACACACACACACACACACACACACACACACACACACACACACACACACACACACACACACACACACACACACACACACACACACACAATAATGAGGAGCGGGGTAGTTTTCAATCTGCTGCTGTCATCAGAAGAATAAAAAACTATTCTTTTTTTGCTCCTTATCAAACTTTAATTTCATTTCTGCTATGCACTTTTCCTCTCTGTGTCCTTTTTTCTCCTTTTCTTATACGACTCTTCCCGTTGAATAAACACAGTGGAGTGATATCCACAGTGGAGCAGCTATCTCTTGACAGTTACCATAGGAACTGCTGTCATCTTTATCTGTTTACCATTTAGTGTTCTTGTTAAGAAGATTGGTTTTATCCAAATAGGAAACTACACACTCACTGTCACACACAGTCACAACCAAGGGACGAATGCCAAATGTCATCTTGCAGTGAGAGGCCACTTGATGTTACCCAGGGCAGAGATAAATCTGTTTTTTCTTCTTTATTTTATTATGTTTATTTTTCCGTGACGAGTTAGGGGAAGGAGAGAGGTATGGCGTGCAACGAAAGTCCCAATGCTGCAATCAAACCCGGGATGTTGTTGTTTTACGACATGAGCTGTAACCACTCGGCTCCCAAGACACTCCAGTGTTTGTGTTTTTTTACGTGTGATCACACTCCCCTGCGTAACACAAAAGAAAGCTGATCCAACGTTGTCATACAAGCCGATGCTACTCTCCATACTAGTGCCCAAAGAGAGCACAAACACTGAGAACAGTATGTTTAATGATAACCTGAATTAAAAGTGCATACCAGCATCTGTCTGCCTAACACATCCCTCATTCCTTCAGCTCAAAGGGACTGACAGGGTCTGCCTGCAATCCAAGCAGACCTCTGCCTCCGCCTGTCTCCCTCTGCGGCTCTGTCTGTCAATCTCTGTCTTCCTCTCTCTTTCTCTCCTGAATTTGAGTGACATATTTTTTCCCAATTCTGTTTCTTTTGAGAGCTTGATAAATGTGCCTGAAGGACACAAGTCATTCAACAACTCGTGCTGAGCCTTCCAACCCATACGCTCCAGCTTTGTAGAGAGGACGGTTGTTGGCATTCCCGTGGCCAGGGGGACATACAATAACTGGCCCTCCCACTATCCACCCCTAGCAAGTCACATATGCATAGAATGGGAGGCCAATGTGTGGTGTTTTTAGACTTGAGTAGGTTTTTTCCTAGTAAATGTTTTGTTCCTTACATCAATATACTTCAAATTAAAGCTGGATATTAGTTTTTTTCTTTTTTTTTAAAGGGCTACTAACCTATTTGAAAAACAATGCATCACCTAACACATATATGTGCACATACATAACAGATTTAAGCTGGACTGTAGAATAATTCTGACTGTTAAATTGCAAAATCCGTCTGCTACTTCAGAACCATGGACAGCTCCATAGCTTTATCGACACACACCTCTCTCTGCGGCGCGTCTGGTGGAATCACGAGCATTGTCAGCTCTGGCTGACGCGTACAGCGGCCAGAATGTGGCACAGCTGCGCCTGTTGGAGGCTACTGATATTTCAGAGCCATGGTTGGAACCAGACTCTAAGGGGGAAGCATTATGTTAATTTTGCAAAGAAGGGATATGGCTTCCCTCTTATACCCCCTTCTAATCACCAACTGAAACATTCAAAGGTGTTGAGTGTTCAAAGAGTCATATCTAAATACATATCACAACGAGTCTATCTTGGTTGGTACAGAGCCAGTGGGAGCTTTTAAGAAGGTTGACAGAGTCTGTTGAGTCACACTCCTCATTCTTTTGCCAAACCATGTTCTGCATCCTCTGCAAACATGTGCAGGGCATACACACAGATACACACACATAAAAACGGTATAATAATAGTTTGCGATCGTGTCAATATTGCAGTTGCTATAAAACAGAGGACGCCCCAGGAAACAGACTAGAGCAAAGAAGGGGACTGATAACATTTATCTGGCTGGCTATCCGTGTGACATTACCTCCGGAATACCAAGGTGGTCTGTGTGTGTGTGTGTGTGTGATATCCCTTCAGGACCAGACGGATAACATTTCAGAGTGCTCTTCATTTCCACGGTCTGGAGCAGAGAAAATACCAACAGCCACAATAACAAGATCCATCTTCCCCTCCTAATTAAAATTCTTCCTCTGGCAGGAGTGGAGTCGGTAGCGTATTGCTCTTGCTTTATCATTCATTCATTTTACCGTTCTTCATCCCCTCACCAGGTTTTCCTTTCTCTTCACACGCACTGCAATTTGATTCACTCTGCTTTTGTGATTCCTTTGTTGCCTTTGAGGACTTCTTCCTCATTTCCCTCCATTTCCTACTAATTCCCAATCCCTCTCTCCTCAATCTTTGTCAATTGTCTGAGATTCAATAGAAGCCACTTATCACACCTGGCTGTACCTAACTTGGTTTCTCTTAGACTTAGAGGACCACTTAGATTTGCCCCGCTCTTCTGTTTCTTTCTTTCGGCTAAACTGCTTTGAGTGCTTCATTTCCCATCTCTCCCCTCACATCCCCCTTTAGAGTCAAATACAGTTTCTGTTTTGATATATCCACTCCCTTTGTCCCTCTCCCCCTTTCCTCCACTTTTTCCTTTTTGGTCTCCACTGCTCTCTTTTCCTCTCAAGTATCTGGGACTATGCACTACGCCCCACAATGAGTCTCGATGGACCCCTCTTATCTCTCTCTCAGAGCTGAAAACATTCACACACTGGAGGACACAACACACAGAGATAAAATGGCCTGTTAACCATTTATCTCTCTCTCTCTCTCTCTTTCTGAGCCACAGCAGGGTCAGGCAGGCTTAAAGATGTCCGACACACAGCCAACATCAAAGCCCGTCCACGGGCGGTTACAAAGATTACACAGTTATGGCAGAACTGGATTTGATGCGGGGCTCAACAAGTGATGTTGCTGCTCTCAGTAGAAAACCCAATCAAGTGTCTCAGAATCACTTCACAGAACAACACTCAGAGTTTGACTTAAAGAAAAAAATGGGTCATTCCATGACTGGAGCCGAGGATTTAGATTGGCAAGCATGCTGTTTGGATCAAGTTGTCCGTGTTGTTCAGCCGGCTACAGACAGGCTGTTCACGTCAAAGGAAACAGGTATTACATGTATGCCTATGGTACAGACATTTTAACTACTAAGAGTCTTCAGCCGTACTAGTGTTTCGGACTGTCTAAATCTGCTTTTCAATTACTGTACACTAAATCAGTGTTTCCTGCAGTCAAAAGATATGGGTTACGAGATGATTACCAGGACAGGAAAGAACAAAACCATTGTTCTGCATGTCTGTTCTCTGACATTTCTCTTTACTTTCTTTGTTGTACAATTGCATTGTGATTCATATGTGTTTTAGCAGGAAATACAACTTAAATATAACAAAAGCTACAATAGATAGTGATATAAAATCACAGTACCTGTGAAAATCCTTTGGCTAAGAAGTTGTCATTTCAGAGAAATAAAATCCCCTCCCCTTCAAATGAAAACCGGTGTATCCTTAAGTGGACATGCTCACATGCACAGCGACAGAGACTCAGGGCTTAAGTTGCCAGAACTGAGGTTATCTGCTCCACCAACCCATCACAGATTTTTTTTAAAGTGAACTTTTCCACAGGATGAAGTGGTAGTAGAAAGCCAGACACACCGGCTGCTTTCACAGAGGACAAGAGGAAGAATCGATCAGAGCTGTGGGTCAAATATCAAACACTGAATCATGGCTGGGAATTGCTTTTTATTTGTCTTACTTCCTCCCTCTTTCCCTCTCATCTCTTCTCGTCTGCTGTCTTTTATGTCTGCAAACTCAGATCAGTAGAAACTAGCAGCCAAGAAAACCCACAAGCCATCAGTTTTTTAGAGACTGGCACACACAAAAACTACCAGCTGTACGCAGAAAAGTAAAGCTGAACTACAAGTCTTTCTCATATCATTTGGAAACAAGTTCTCTATCTTTCTGGCCAAATTGAACACAGTTCAAAAGCTTGTTATGAGAAAACCCAACTCGTTTGCATTTTCGAGTTTGTTGTGGACAGTAGTAAGACAAAATAAACCACAATAAACCAAACCTACCCACTGTGATGCATCAGTATCTGTCATTCTGAATAACAGTCTCCTCAAATCACATTTGTATACCATTAATTGACTTCCAGGATATAAAGCAGGAAGCAAAACATCCTGATGCTAAAGTGTGGAGGCCAGCACGGAGCACAAGACGTTGACTGTTCGGGCTACTAAGTCATTGCTTTGACACTGGAACAGACAAGATAGAGAAAAGAAAATTAAGCATAACGTTGGCATGGATTAAATTAGTTATGCTGTGGGTTATAACTTTAAACAAAACAGGATTTATTAGTTCCTGTTTGCCTGTACAGACAACTATTGCAGGAGTATTAGGTTGTGGGGGTAGCGGGGTTAATACCTCTCCCCAGAAACGTTTTCCAGCTCTTCCTGGGGAACCCCGAGGCGTTCCCAAGCCAGACAATATACATATATAATCCCTCCAGCGTCTGGGTCTACCCCTGCGCCTCTTCCTACTAGACGTACCCGAGAAACCTCAAAAGCAGATCTGCTCTGCGCTTTGAGCTCCTCAGTCTCTCTAAGGCCCAGCCACCCAACAAAGGAAGCTCATTTCTGCAATCTCATTCTTTTGGTCATTACCCAAAGCTCATGTCCATAAGCCAGGGTTGTAACGTAGCTTGAGACTTTGCCTTCAGACTCAGCTCCTTCTTCACCACAACGGTCCGGGATGCTGCACCGACCCAGCTACACATCATGCTCATCTCAGTGTACCCTCAATCACATCAACTAGAATTGGTTGGTTCACCTGCATGCATAGCACTGGACTATTTTGATAATTAAAACATTTTCTGACTATATAAGGAGCACATTTTCTCCATGATTTCAAAGTGGATTTATGGACGTTTCTGTGTGATGGACATCAGCTATAATGATATCCTTGGAAGGCGAGTCAAAGGGAAAATATATGTATGATGTCTGTGTGTTCAGATCTGACTGAGTTAGGACTCAGAGATGATTCATTATTGATGATGATTCCTAATAATGAAAATCTAAAGCTATATAAATTCGTATTACATTAAGCACTTGTCTTGCATGTAATTCTCAACAATCATGTCACTATACAATCTACTATGAAAAACATGAAATGTTCTGGCATCCAATGAAAATGCAACTTGTGATATATATTTTCTTTCTAACCGATACTTAAGATGTATCTTATGTAATGAAATCATTATAGCAAATAATGTGCCGTACTCAGCGACATATCAATTAATAGTTTATTCATCATTAGGTTTGTCGGAACTGTGAGTTTATCTTGTTTATTGAAGATGCATCCTCTTTGATCCCTTTTCGTTTGGCACAAATATGCAACAGGCTGGCTCCTTCAGGTGCTTGTGACTGCCATTAGAGGGTGATTGAGTGCAACATTGCCCAATTACATATGGTGACAATCCCTCCAGGCCGGTATAGCTCGTGAGATAAATGCGTCCTCCAGACTAGAGTAGTCAGGCTTTGTATCCCCCTATGGGTCTCCTTTATCATTTACAACTGATTAAATAAGTTTGTCTTATAAAAGCAAAGGAGAGGGTCTAAATCCAGACAGTTAAAAATATGTGGCGATCACCTTGAGACATCAGGAACATGCGCTGATCATATCAAACAGCAAGTGGAAGAGAAGAGAGACAGGACGTGGTGAGGTGACACTTTTTAACAAGGTAACAGAAGGAGATATAAATGAACTGAGACAGTCAGATAGGAGATATGAGGACTATAGAAGGTCAGATTTATTAAAAAGATACAAGGGTATGTTTGATTTTCTTTGCCTCAAGCTATCAGGTCTCCAGAACAATCTGACTGGCAGTGAGTTAAGGTTATCCGAGATAATGATCAGTAATACACTGTGAGCACGGACAGGGAGACAGGTAGAGATATAAGTGAGACAGTTACAAAGAGAGGGCCAGAAACAGAACCAATTAGAGCTTTAACCTTGGAGTGAGGCTATTTCTGTAAAATGACCAAATCTTACCCAAGTTCCTGCCTTTTCAATCATTTGTTTTTAGGACATGGATGTAGGCCATGTTATGATAAAGCTTTACATTCAGATTAGCATGGAAGTTGGAAGATGCTGATAAGGAAATGGATACGGCCAATAACAGAAAGTCCCCAAACCAAAACATAAATTGTCATTGTATTCCGAAATAGCTACAGCTGACGGTTTCAAAGGCATTTTACTGAGCTGGCATGTCTCTTGTTAAAGGCCCTGAAAAGGCTCTTTAGACTTCTGCTAAAGACAATATTTTGACTTGACATAGCCGACAAGATTTCAGCCATCATTTATTTTATTATTTTCCCTACTGTGATAAGCCATGTGGGAGTTGTTAGTGAAGACACAGAAGAGGATAAAAATCAGTGAAAACCCTTGTGCAGGTGAACAATGGCCGTGTAGTGCCATTAAGGTTTGCATTATCTTATGCATCAAAAACTATTTGGCCAAAGCTGGATTCATGCAATTTTGTTACAATGAGAAAATACCACGCATTATTCCACGGAGGTTCATTCCATTTCTATCCTTGTAGTTACACCAGATAAACATCATAAATTAGCTACTCTTGCTGACATATTTAGTATTTGGAGCAATTCGTTAACAAGTGAAACCAGATACAAACAGGTTATATCTCCTTTTAAATCAGAGGAGTTGGCTGAATTGCGGTTAATATTGGATTAATTTATTGAGATGTAACAGTGGTAGCAGCAATAGCGGCTTTACAGACATTTTCTGGTGGTTTGTTTACAGTAGAAACTGTTTTTCCTACTCGATGGTTGTCGTAAGAGTCTGAATTAAATGATGCGAAAATGCTGTGGTTAAAGACACTGACTGTTGTTTGGAGAAAACGGTCATCTGGTGCCAAAACTCAATGCCCAACTGCCCACATGGCATCCTCTCTAAGTGGTTTTGCATCCCCATAACAATGTACCGGCAAAACAAGGTAGCTTGTGAGGAAACCATAATCATTGCATTGTTTATTTTAAGTGCTTAAACAAATGACCACTGCAGCTTTTTTTTGTGAGGACAGTCTCAAGAGGACTTACTAAAAATGCTCCAATGCTCCACAGGCACTCTTCACACTAGTCAGCACTCTTGAAAAAAACCAAAACCTAAGCAATTGGCAAGTGTTAGGAGAGGAGAGGAAGTGTGGAGGCAGAAGAGAGGAGGACACAATCTGTCCTCCTGTGTGCTTTCCATTGAGCTGTGAGACAGAATTGCCAGGAAAAATTGTATTCAGCGAGGGGATTAAACCCATTGAGCCTCTAACAGTTCTCTTTGGACGTTTTGTTAAAGTTTTTATTTGACATTAGCTGAGAGAAAATTAACTTTTATTGTTAAAAAAAATGTCTTCGACCACAAGCAGAACAGCCTCAATACACATTCACCAGCAAGATCGCTTTGTGTCGGCTCGATTCTTAGTTTTATGTGAGAGTGATGATACTCAACGTCGCAGCAGTGCTGCCTCCGGGAGGACTGACAGATCAAATTAAATCTCAGTGGCTCTGTGTCAATGTGGTAACCTTTGCTGACAAACCGATAAACAGCACCAATGGATTTTTCTGAGCAAATCTGTAGTTTTATGTGATCATTAAGAAATAACTTAAATAGTCATTAAAATAAAGATTCAGCCAAATGTATCAATTAACACATTCAATTAACCTATACTTATGGCCTAATCTTTTGGAATTTGAACATTTCTCTAGGTTCCAGACAGTTTCTGCCTGGTCTCTTTGTAGTTTTCAATACCGTAGAGGCTTTGCAGGATCCATTTGTGCCAATGTGACCCAATGTCAAAAGCTAAGGAAAGGGTTGAACTCCATTTGCATTATTAAAAGATGTATTTCTCACATTCCTTTGTGCAATGAATAAAAGTGCAGAAAAATGTGAGAAAGACAAAAAAAATGGATGTGGAACTTTAACCTAACACTGGGAAACAATGGAGGCTTGAGACAGAAAACAAATGAGCAGCAGATAGAGATGGGAGAGTGGGGAGAGGGAGAGTGGGAGAGCTGTGAGTGACAAACACACAGGGGGCCCACACACCCACTTTCACTGTGAAAAATAATGGTTGGCAGTGCAGTTGAGGCAACGGAACTAAAGAAATATATTTGAAGCCTCTCTCTCTGCCTCGTCAATGAAAAACAATATTCACCCTGCACTCCAAATAAACAGCATGCCGCAGCAAACACTTACTTTAACACCTCCTCAAGTTCCCCGAGTTATGATTTCCTTGTCTTTCACATGTCATGCCATTTTTGGGTTTCCTGTTTTATTTTACCATTCGCCTCTCCCTCTCGTTTCAGGTAACTTCACTTCCTGCTCTTGCGTGTTTCGCCAGTGCGTTTTCTCTTTGTGATCTTTGTGACCTGGTTTTTGACTTGGCTTTACCCTGACTGCCTTTTTCCTCGTCCCTGGTTGAGGATTTGTTTGCCTGAACCTCTGCTACTAGAGTCTTATTGAGTCTTTGCCTCATTACCGTTAAGCCTGAAGCCACCGCCATTAGCCAAAAATCGGGTTAGTGGTGAAAGGGCGACTGTGGCTCAGTGGTTAGCAGGTCCGTCTTACAATCAGATGATCGGTGGTTTGATCCCCGGCTCCGCTAGTCTATGTCCTTGTGTCCTTGAGCAAGACACTTAACCCTAATTGCTCACCGTTGCTGTGTCCACTGTGTATCATGTAAGTCGCTTTGGATAAAAGCGTCAGCTAAATGTAATGCAATAATAATAAAAGCGGGATGATGTTAAGACAGAGATTGATCTAAAGAGCTGCTTGTTGAATCTTCCTTCAGCTATTTTCAAGGTGTTGCACTGCTTTCTTCTGTTGAAGCTGGAGACTCAGTGCTATCTTTGACACACAGTAGTGAACCTTATTGCACTACATACTCACAAACGGCCTCAGCATGAGAGTTGCCACTCAAGGCAGAGACTGGTTGTATTTCTCACAAGTTTAATCCTTGATTAATAATAATATGAGTGATATCTCATTGACTCAGGTTATTGACAAGGCTCCATTAGAGGTTCTTACAGTAATGCAGAAATAACACATATTAAAGATGCACCGATACTGTTATCAGATGTTGGTTCAATACTGGACTCAAATAGCTGGATGGGCTATCAGTGACAATATACTGATCAGGTTTTGGATATCATTACTTAAAATAATATTTCAGTACAATTGTATGTATGTATTCATTTGGTACATTTGGGTTTTTAGTGAAGCAATGTTTAAGCCAGACCGGATGTTTCCCTCACACAAAATAATGATCCCAGTCACATTCACAAAGTGATGCATACAGATCATTAATTAAGCGCTGGCATTGGATTGGTCCTCTGTATCGCGGCCAATACCCGAAACTCAGTTATCGGCACTGAAAAAGGTCCTATCGTGTATTTCAAATAAATATAGTCTGCTGAGGAATAAAGCATGTTTTACAATTGGGTTGCTTCCAAAATCACTTTTTATTTACCATATAGTCACTACATTTACCATACATCCCTTAATTTTAATGTCCAAATGTATGTATGAGTATGAATTATGTATTTACTTTGCTTTTTATTTTGTGAAAATGGCAAACACTTATGAATACAATGACGATTGCTAAGTGTCCAAAATCCCTATTTGCCTTTCACTAGAGAGTAAACTAATTAGGGTCTGTTAAATAAAGTAGTGAGTGAATGAGGGTTTGATTTCCAACACAGCGTCAACGATACCTAATCAGTGGAGTCAAAACAGGTGTTTTCAATCAGGCTAATGACCTGCTTTGTCTTCACCAGTTAGTTTACCTGAGAGCTGCCGGTTCTTCGTGCCATGTGTGATTCAATGAGGATTTAACTGCCCTGGAGCAGAAAAACATATTGCCATTTCATCTTATTGTGCCTTACTGACTGTGATATCTTGCACTGTGATGCCAGTGATATGAATGTGCTTAATAATAAAAACACTTAGTAGTACTGCAGATGATAATGTACATGGAAATATCAGCGCTAAGTGAGCTCAGTGGCCTCCGCAAAGCCACTGCCGTGAGGTTATGACGGAATATGCTATATGAGGATGTCTGAAAAACAACCTCTTTATGATTACTTTTGCTTGATTTAAACAGCGCAGTCCCATTTTAATTAGATTAGCTCTGCCTGTCGAGCTTATTTCTCCTGATGTCAACTCACCATGACACTTACCTCATCTGCCCTCCACGCAGATGATCACACACACACACACACACACACACACACACACACACACACACACACACACACACACACACACACACACACACACACACACACACACACGCGCACACACACACTAATTCCAGTAATGATAAATGTGTATTTAACAGTATTCCCAAATGTTCTTTGTGACAGTTATTGTGACATTAAGGGTAATATATTTATGTAAAGTATATATTTATTATCAAGATATACAATTAAAAATGTTATTGTCTAATCGCTGAAGATGTTTACATATTGTCCAAACCATCTGAATATTCTGAATCTCCAGTGTTAAAGCCAAATTGCAACAAACCACTGCTGCGGTGTGAAAACACAACAACCCTGTTTACTGTAAAACTGGCTGCAGACTCAGATGTTGTGTGAACAGAGATATTATTCACCAGTCTGGTTTGACTGAACAGACCAGTTTGACCCTGTGGCTATCTGTAAACATAGAGGAGTGATAGCACATACCGAACTGTTGCAATCTTTTGGCTGTTACCATAGGAACACAATCTGACACACACACACACACACACACACACACACACACACACACACACACACACACACACACACACACAAACGCAGTGTTGTCCTCACCTACTGCCATCTCCATCTGCTTACCATTTTGTGTTGCTGATCTAATGAGAGATTCTATCAACCCTGCTATCTCTGAATGTGCACATATTTGGACTTGCTATCTAACTGATGGACAGACTGTACTGAAAGTACAGAGACACTCATGAGAACAAAATCTAGAGAGAGAGTAAATAGAACATGAGGACAGACTCAGTTTCAACTGAAAACTTAAAAAGAGGGGGATAGAGTCAGATAGTGAAAAGTGTAATTCTGCAGGTTGACACCGTCCAAGATTTGGAAATAGATTATCTTTCTCTTCACTGTTGACTCCCAGAGTCAAGCGCTTAGCAGAAGGAACACATAATCATAGTTTCTATTGAACAAAAATGGGGAGGAGTTAATTAGGCGGCAGTCAAGTCGGTAAAACATAGCATCACTCTCAGTTTTCTCCATCATTCAGCCTTAAACAAACAAAGGAGAGATTTCGATACAAGAGGGATCCATCATTGCATGTGCCCATTGAACATCAGAATTCTTATTAATGCTTCCTATTCAGAAAGTGATTAGAAATGACCTGTTGGGGCAGAATATGCGTGTATAATACAATATTTAATATAGGAGGTAGATATACTCAGAACACACACAAGTTTAACCATCCCACTCCTCGGCCATCTGGGAGAGAGGAAGCCCGTTACAATAACAATCCATCCTTTTCTGTGCTACTTTCCTTTAGATTGCATTTCTCCGCCAGAATCTCTCCATTCATCTACTGAAATCCTATTTTTGATGACAAACAATGAGACACACACACTCACTCCATCACTGCTCCCTGTAGCTGTCAGAAAACGTGTGGGGTGAGGGCTGGTGGGATGGGAGGGGAAGACAATAACGTGAGAAAGTGGAGAGGTGACAGGAAAGGAATGGAACAATTTGAGGGATTACTAGTGAAAGTGTGTGTGTGTGTGTGTGTGAGGCATCCACCTGAACTGAAAGCGATTGATAAGCTCACAACATATGAAATAGATGTGGAGAAGAGGACTAACTATGTAACAGCCGAAATGACAAGTAATTTGACTTAAAAACATCGCTGTGTTCCATCTGAAAGAAAAGTTACGGAGTAACTCCGTTAATTTACAGAGCTACGGTACTCACCAGCCCTTTCCGTCTTATGTGGTGGTTTGCTGAGCTCCTGACCAGGCAAACAGGGACACAGCCCGTCACACTTTACAGAGATCGTCTTCCCAGACAGGCAGCTCTGGAACTCCAACTTACACTGTGAAGAAACAACACACACATGAGTAATGGGGACTTTATTTGAGAAACTCTCAAGGGGATCTCCACATATAGACAAAGACGTAGGGAGTGCTAGGTCTGTAAAAACTGTTGTATAATGTCCTCTGTGGCCTGGAGGAGCTCTCTAAAGTCTAAGAAAACAATCCAGATAAGGAAGAATCATGAATTTGGGACACTTGTTGACAGAATGCATGTTATAACTGTGCTCCAATTACAACCGAACAAGAACTTTGAATTTCAAACTTTCTTTGTTCAGCTGATTAAGGAAAAGATTTGCTGAGACATGATTGGTCATTTATCTTCAATGAACAGATGTGTCCATTAGGCAGCCATGTAGACACATCATTAGACAGAGAGATGGCCAGTGACATTCTATTATTCACTGCAGCACAAGCCTAATGCAATGCAAAAAAGCAAGATGGACTACTTTAGAACATAATTTAACAGTATAAATCTCATTTCAGGTAAGTGAGGGGTAAGAAATTGTTTGGACTAGTTGGGGGAAAAAATCCAATTACAAGATCCTTCCAAGAGGAATAATGAAAACTGAAATGAGTTATGTAAATTCTGTTTGCAAGATGATGACGACGTTTTGTCAGGGTGAGCCCATGACCGTGCATAAACATCTATATGCATATCATGCATCACACACAAGCTTAGCACTTTCATTTCCTAAGTTGCAATTCAAATCCATCATTTCCTCCCGGTCGCCTCTTTGATAGCGCTGCTAATGTTGCTTAATGAAATTTGTTGACAAAGCAACAGCGCTCTGTCCTGCTCTCATCATTTTGAATCAGCTGTCTGGGCAGAGGGAGAGACAGAGGGAGAGAGCGCAAGAGAGGGGGAGAGACAGAGGGAGGCAGGGAGAGAGAGAGTGAGAGGGGGGGGGGGAGAGAGCCCAGGAAATGAATGACCTCCCAGAGTCACTGTCAGCGCACTGAAAGGCCCCATGCATCTTTATGTATGTCTCTCTCCAGGGGTTAATGTGGTTTTGATGAAACAGTGTTTAAACACCTGACTGGGTGGAGTAAAAATAAAAGAGAGGAGAGGAGAGCATAGGAGAGGAGAGGAGGGGAGAGGAGAGGAAAGGAGAGAAGAGGAGAGGAGAGGAAAGGAGAGAAGAGGAGAGGAGAGGAGAGGAAAGGAGAGAAGAGGAGAGGAAAGGAGAGGAGAGAAGAGGAAAGGAGAGGAGAGCAGAGGAGAGAAGAGGAGATGATGATATAAGAGGAGGGAAGTAATGGACTAAGCGTAGTGGGCTGAAGCCTCTCAGGAGATAAGAGCACTGTCCTCTTAATAGGATATTGAGTGTGTGTGTGCGGTCACGATGAGGGAGGCATGTAATGCAATAATAAAACATGAATAAGCTTGAGACCAGCAGCTCACTGGTGAGCAGAGTTTAGGTTGGACCACAGGGACCCATCACTCCACCAGCTAACTGAACCCCTCCAACTAAATTACCGCAGCAACCAGAGGGACTTCCCAGCCCTCTCCTCCCTTTTGTTCTTCCTCCTGTTTCTCCTTCAACATTTCTGCAGCTCAGCACAGCTTCAGGCCCATAGGTCATTAGGAAAGCGTATGTCCTCCTGACTTCCTCACACTCTAGCGATTGAATCTCCCATGCAGTCAACACGTTGTTTCAGACCTCTGGGTTGGAGGCTTAACCTTGAAATTAAACTGAAAACAACATAACCACCAAATGTCTGGAAGGCCATCGATTTCCTGCAGAGCTGAGCTGAAAATACAGATGATGTGTGGATGGACATCAAGCTTCCCCAGCAAAGAAAACATGACCGCTGTTGAACTCAAAGCTTTGCTTGTATTGATTCTGTCTCCTCGGACACTACTGTCGCTGCGATTGGTAAATAATACTGAGCAAGGGGCAACAGTGTATAGGTGTGTGGAAGGTCATTGCTCGCTCTACTTTGACAATATTCCTGTCACAAAGACTTTGATTCAGTTTAAAAGATGTCTTACGATGTTCATTTGTATGATGCTCTTGTGTATTGAATTGTGCTTTACCCCTTGCAACCAAATAATGATGAATGTGGAGTCCAGAGTCTGTTATTCCGAGGACAGACCCTCTGCTCATTTCCTTCTTGCCTTTCATTTTTTCTCTATCATGACATTGTGAGTGCGTCATTTCATGTATCTGAGAGTGAGATTATGAGCAGAGGTTAGTGGGTGGAAATGGGGCTCAGAGTCAGATGAGAAGATAGAGATTGTAGAGCTTTTCTAAATTGTCCTGATAGGATTTTTTTTAGCTGCTGGAAAGACCTCTGAAGGCTGACCCTGTTCCCGGCCATTTGCATAACACAAATGTACAGCTGAGTCAGTACAGTGGAGGAGGACAGGAGTCAGTACAGTAACGTGGGACAGCAGGCTGAGAAGATGAGGCAGGAGAAAGACTGGGAAGCAGAGTGAAAAGGTGATGACAGATTAGGACCATTAAAATATCATCTACCAAGACAATATATATATTTTTGTCATCAATTATATAGTCCAGTAGCTCTTCGAGTGCTATGTACTGTATGTCTGGGAATGGGTATGAAACTGGGAAATAAAAAGTAAAAAGAGAGCAGAAGAAGAGTGTGAAATTGAATGAAAGACAATCAAAAAGAAGGGATGGCTCACCCTGGAGGAGTATGCGTGTCCATCAGATCCACACACAGGACTTGACTGGAGCCCCGAGCAGACCTTACATTTCCCATGAGCACTAGCTTCAAGCCTGTGCTTGTGGCCTGCACCACCTTTCCTGGGTTTAACACTGAGAGAGAGAGAGAGAGAGAGAGAGAGAGGGGTTTGGATCGGTCATGAATTAGAATTTGGACAATACTCTGTGAAAGAAAGATGAGGCGTCCTACACATACATGAATATCCAATCTAACAGGAGCAGTTTTCTACTAAGCAGAAAGTTTGAAAAGTGTTTCTGGGTCAGCTGACGCATAGCAAATCCTGATTGGTCCATCGAGGCCTTTTCAATAACGAGCGTAATTGCGTTTGATACAAATCTCGCAGCAATTTCCTATCTAAGTGCTCTCTCGGATACACCACGTTGCCTCCTGATCCTTCGAGCAGAGACGGAATTAGAGCCAGACTCTTTACAGAGACACTAATGTGTGCACAACAAACGAAGCAACGTGAACATCAACTACTGAAATGACCAGGTGGAGATTCCAAAGTCAAACCAACTCTTTCACATCTACGCTCTAAATGCTAAATCTAAAAACTCCCACATGCTGTCTCGTTTACTGCTGGAAAATTGATTTATTCATGACATTTTGGTCCGCTCGATTGCGAATGACACACACACACGCACACCTATTCCTATATTACCAACAGTGCCGTATTACTCTTCACTGACAGTGTGGACCACTGCCTCTGGTCATTTTGACAAAACAAAATGTTCCTTGAACATCTTTTTCAAAATGTAAAAGCAAATATACTTTTCTATTAATATTAACAAACAATTTAATAAATCAGTACCTTGAGAGACACCAATCGACAACATTCAAATATCAGGCAGCGTGACTGCCGCTTTCTTGGTTCTTTAGTGTCACACTCACCGACCGAGCCATAATCATCGCCACGGCAGATTAGGCATGCACACTGCACTGATAAATACAACACTGCTGGCAGATAAGGTGAGATGAGGCACTATACAACTTGTAGGTTGAGATATTTCTTTCAAGTGTTCTTTGCATAAATGCAGTGAAACACCAGGATGTGTTCAAGTCATCAGTGTGATTTAAAATGCAAGATTTGATTGGCCAGGAAAATTAGCGCATGCATGAAAATGATTCACCGATGAGTGTGCTGGAGAGAAACAGAAACTAGAAAGTGATATATCTTTCTCTCCCTCATAAACCACTGGACGTCAACCCCCTGCTGAGAGTTTCCATGTTGCTATAATCTGGAAAGGCTCTGATTTGTCGTTCCTACAGCCCCCTAACAGCAAGACAAAGGTGCATACCAATTAGCACAGCAAGGCTCCATAATAGTTTTTAATTATAGCTGGAAGGTAATGTAGATGTCAGGCCGGGAGGCAAACATTATGACCCAATAAGGGAAGTCTGTGGACTGCTATACGAAGTTCAAGCGGACAAGGTTATGCTTGAGACAGATCTTTATTAAATAATTAAATGAATGAAACAGTAATGTAGAGTTTGTCCAATGCATCTTCAAAACGTAAATGTTCTTAGCAGTGAGTAACAATGATGAATCACCTCCGAGATAAACATGCTGAAACAAAGTTTACATTAACTGTATTTTTCAATGTTTGCAAATTTCTTGAAAGCAACACAGTTTGGATTGTCCCTCTGAGAGGACACGTCATTGGTCTTGTGTGAATTACTGCAACTAATTAATATCATAATCCAGAGCTTCAGTGATTGATGATTTTAGGGAAATACAGCTTTTAGGTGAATAGTTTGACATATTAAGCAGCACATAGGACTTGTAATTGATGCAATGCGAAGAAAAGCATTCAAACCAAGATGGAGCTAATGACTTGAGGAAATCAATTAAACCCAAGAAAGAGACAAAAAGTAATGAAATGTCTTTTGGGGGAAATGCTTCTTGAACTGAAAAATTGAAAAACCTCAGAATTGGCAACATGACAAGGTTGAAAACACAAACAAATTGGGTGCTGACAGAGTCCAGAGAGCAAACAGATAGTTTGATTAAAATGAATTGGTGCTGAGAATATGTGTCCGTATGTCTGTCACCGAAGCAAATTGTATTCGTCGACACTGTTAACACACCAAACACAAAATGTAACTTTATTGCACGCTTCTGCTGGTGCAATTTGTTTTACGTGCCCTGAGGCACTTTTAACAAACGAGAAAGTTTTGGTTGAAAGCAGCCACAACTTTACTGTTTTGTTGTTCTTTTGTAGATAATGCGGCTGCTGAATCAACCCTAATGTTGTGTTTGCAGTACTGCTCAAAAAAAATACTTAAAAGTGGAGTAAGCGATCGCTGCTGCACTCCACACCCAAACAAATGCAGATTTACCACCCCGTCTGGCTTCCACTGCCTTTTTCTTTATACATTCATGGCATTTCCCCTCTTTTGCACGAGCATGAACGCCTCTTGTTGCTGTGTTGTGTGGCTCAGTCCGAGACATTTTGTTTGGTAGCTAGGGGCTGTGTCTGAACACTGGATTTGGTTTTCAGCGCACACACAGAAATGAGAGCTAGCGGACTGTGACCAGATATTCATTGAAATTGACAACAAAAAAAAATATTGGATTAGAATCGCTGACTCCACCTTTAACATTGTTTTATTGCCTTGATACTGCATGACTTCTTTGACGGCATCTACTTGTCTTATAGCGTTGCCTTCCTGACACTTCACTCGGGTAAATGATGGGAGGAGCATTGGATCAGTGATTAGTGGAGTCACAGTACCAATGACAACCAAACCACTAAAATGTCCCATTACCGGTTCTTACCTGTGAGTTGGGTGCTTGTGATTGGTGCAGATGGCTGTCTGGTAGTCATGGCTGACACACACCTTGTGAGGAGGGCAGTGCACCTTCAGACAGGGGTCCTTGGTGGCGTCTGCACCTGTGGGAAGAGATAAGGGACAAACCTAATCTCTGAGCTGCAAAAACAAGTCAGCGGAAACATTTCCAGCTGGAGGATTGGCTCAATGTGGTGCTGAAGCAGATGCAGGGAAACATCAAGCTTTTCTTTTGGTTTTCCAGATGACCGTTTCTTCTAACTGAAGCAGGAAGAAAAATAATGAGTTGGAGAAAAAGAAGGAGAATAATTGTAATAGGTAAACGTGGAGCTTTCCGCAGTGTGAGCTTCCTAATGAGGACTATTTTCTCTCTGAGCGTCAACCCCATCTTCTTCCAAATCAATCTCTGCAGTGACAGTATTGCTGTGGCAGCCAGGCACAGCTGGCTTGTGTCCAGGGTGACAAAAGATCAAAGCAGCTCATTGACTCTGAGCATTGTGTCATTTCACACTACACTAACAGCACAAACCCACTTTCATTTGACAGACAGAAGAAACAAGAAAAAAAAAAAAACAGAAGGCAGAAAAAGGTGAAAAAGACACAATGGCAGAAAAAACAAGATATTTTTTTCCCTATCAAGGACCACACCATAATAACTATGTGGGTTTAATAAAATGAGGAAGTATCAGGTGAAATGAATGGATGAATGGATGTGAGGAAGGAGATGCGTGTGGAGGAGGAAGTTGATCATTTTGGTCAGTCATGGACAGATTTATTATAGAAGAAGAGTACACTCACTGAGGAGAGCCATCTCAGGAGTTTAGAAGATTAAGGGCTGCCAAAATAATCAACAGATTTAAATAGAGCTGAGGTGAGCATGAGCTCGACGGACTTTGTTGAGATTATTAGACGAATGTCGGAGCAGTATGCCTGAGATGACCAATGCCCAAAGAGAAGAGTGGATTAATCTGAGAAACCCAGTCTGGCTGCTGTGGGAGAAATGGCTGGAATGGTGTTTTAAAGATGTGCCAGAAAAAAAATGAACAAAGATGAAGCCTTCAATATAAATATACGTATTTCTGCTGGTACAACAGCAATCAACATAAATCAAGTCCTACTTCTGGAACATACAGGTTACATGAACATAAAGACCAATCGATACAGAAAGCTTTTTTTAGAAGCATTATTGATGTCCATCACTTGCACGTATCAGATACAGACACGCTTCTATTTGATTACATGTATTAATCCACATTGACGTGGTGTGACAGGCCTCACAGCAACACCACATGAATTGTAATGCTTCAGGTCTTTTTTGTCAAGTTTAGCTGTGAAGTCGCTAAAAGGATCTGAAAAGTCTGTGGCTTTTATAGTTTATAGTAGTCTTGAATGCGTAACTAGACGCCGGCAATACCTCAACAAGTCTGCATATTGGCATTATCATAATATTTCTTACTTAAAAATCATACCGGTGATATCTGTACATGTGGCAACCCCTAAACTGTATCCACCCTGGCTGGTTCAGGCTCCCGGTCTGTCGGTGAGTTTAACTGTTTCACCAAAGGCAGGCTCCCTTCACTCACTCACAAGTTTAGGTGGGGAAATAAAATCAATGACTCAATATACAAACACTGTTGTTTCCTTTCCATGGAGGCTACATGAAAACACTTTCGGTCCAGTGAGTTTCTGCTGTCAGTCAGCCTGGTGGAGGCGGTTTAGCCAGCCGCTGTCCGCTCAACTCCCCAGGAGCTGCAGCCGACAGACGGCAGAGACGGACAGAGACGTCCAAACGCAGACAGCTGTTTAAATAACATAAAGACGGGGTGAAAATCCTCCCACACTTTGGAGGTTTTTCTGTCACGATTGTCAACGCTCTCATCATGCAGCAACTACCACGTTTAAATTCATTGGCAACGAAGCTGTGTTGACAGAGAAATGTTGGGAGGAGCAGAGGCCGTATTGATGTGTACAGCTAAGGGAAGGGATGGGAGTATGACATGCTGCGTGTGCATGGGGATTTTGTTCAACACAAGGAGGAAAAGAACGGTGAAATAAACTGAGAAAGGTCAGCTGTGCCTGCTCCAAAGGGAGCAGAGAGGGACACAGGGGAAATACAACTGCCCCCCTGCTACGGGGGCGGGGCTGATGCTGGCCGCGGGGCTGATGCTGGCCGCGGGGCTGATGCTGGCTGCGGGGCTGATGCTGGCTGCGGCCCTGAAGGGGGTGGAGGTGCTGTGATTTCATGTGTGACTATCCCGGAGGTGGTTGGTGTCAGAAGCATGCGTTTGTTGGTCCTGCTAGTGATGGAAGCTGAGTAAAGTTGACAGAAACTGGCTGTGTTTTTCCTGCCATGGAAGAGAATGATTTCCCTTTTAGAGCACATGCTGACCCTGTCACCAAGCTGATAGAAGAGATCAAAGACAAAGTAGGTATTACGCCACAGCCGGAGACCACATCCTGTCACCACAGTGAACGACCTAAAACCAATTTCAAATCCAAAGTTAATTAAGACTGAGCACAGAGTGTACAGATCAAAGCCATGCGTCATGCACAAGTCATTAGCATGTGGCTAACATTACATAATAACAGTGGACTTGTCTCCATTAGGGGCCTAATGAGTTGTGTTTGAGCCACAGCTGGTATCTGATTTGACTATCAACTAGTTTCTGTTCTGTCACACACTGTGCTGCAGTTTACATGCTGGTTTATCAGCGTTAAATCAGAGAGAGAGAGAGAGTCACACATGATGGCAGTTCTCTTGTTTCTACTCGCAATAAGGCTGTAATCTCAACAATCATCGAAGAACGAGATAGCATACATAACTTTGAACATATCTGGAGCTGTCAATGCATATGGGAGCGTTTCTTTATCTTTGGGAACGGGCACACACAATAAAGATGGCGCAGGTTAGATAGTCTCATGGGAAATGCACTGTCCACATCTGTCATAACTGAGCAACACACTTGTTTCCTTACAATATGTAAAACACATACACAGATTCAAAAACGCATTACAAGCCTGCATGCCCTCTCATATTCTCCAGAATGCAGAGAGATGATATGTCAACCCTCCTCCTGATGGCTGTCTGATCTGTGTGTTTTTATCGGCCGCTTATTTGGTCCATGTTCTCACCTCCATCTATCAGCGCTGCAGGAAATTCATCTTATTTCACTTCGCTGCAAAATGACTTTATCACCGCTAGGAAATTAGAGATGAAGGGAGAGTGGCAAGGACGGATGGAGGAAAAAGGATGCTTGTATCTGGTTAACGGGACTGGAGGACAATTTAGGATTAGTGCGTGACCTCCACTCACAGACAAATTGGAATTCAGACACACACATACAAATGAGCAAGTCAGAGAGCACCACATGTAGCTGATTACACAGATACAACGTTCTCATAAACAGCAAAAAGATTTGGAGAGGCAATGACGCTCTGATTGTAAAAATAATTTGAAAATGTAAGGTATCTATGAGGAGGAGAGGAGAGTAGAGGAAAAGAAAGAAATGAAAAGAGAAGAAATGAGGAGAGGAGAGGAAAGAGAACATTACAGAATGAAGAGGGGGAGAAGGAGGCAGGGAAAAGAGGCAAATGGAAGAGTGTATGGTGTAGGAGAGTTTTATCCATCTATTTACAGCTCGAGTGAGCAGCATTGGCGGTTTAACCAGCCAATCAATTGTAATGCAGGAGCACTGCAGCACACTCTCGCCACCTCTGTTTCACTTTCTTCAAGATGGGTCTCTCACCTCCTTTTATTCCCCTCTTCTTTCTCATCTTAAGTATGACTTTTTTTTCATCCGTGTGTGAATAAGATAATATTCATGAACAATACAACTTGACATGCCTATTGCATATCCATTCATTCCAAAGTGCCATGTAAAACACATTTTCACACTCAAACCCATATCTTTACCTGGAATGAAATATTATTGATTTATGTAAATGAACAAGTTTGTCTGTTGCTGATAAGATGTTGCCAAATGTAAGTCTGAAGGATTTGTGTGTGTGTGTGTGTGTGTGTGTATGCGTGAAATAAATATCATGATTCTTCTTCAGACACAGCCTAACAGAGAAATAGTGAAGACGCAGTGCTTTGAAATTGGTGGGTAATAAAGGAGGAAATATAAGCTATGTGTGTTTTCTCTATAAACCTGAAATGGACATTTTCACAAGACCAAGATATGTGAATGAAAATTGTATCCATGTGTGATGATCTTAGTTACCATATCCATTTCACACAGTGAGACCATTTTTGTCAAATTTAAACTGTAAACAATGACCTGTTGCAACCTCTCAGATAATTATAGATATATAGAACTATATAGTTCTATATATCTATATATAAATATATAGAATTATAGAACGAGACCATGGGCCTTCTGAGCATGTATGGCTGTCCTAGGTATAGTGACAATAAGGGCATTTCTGAACAGTTTTATAACAGAAGTGCTCGCCATCCAATCACCGGAACAAATGCAATTCTTGCAGCAATGTCAAACGTTTTAGATATCAAATAACAGCATGGGTTTCTCTATGGTGTCTATAAGCGATTTTTCATCATTTTTAAATTCTCCAATGGTAAAGAAATGGTTGCACTAAATCTGTGTAACTAATATCAACCCAAAAATTGCTAATCCCTTTTACACTGTAACAATCTATTTTAATGCCATAATTAATTTGTATTTCAGATGTATGACTAGAACAACATGACACACTGCTGAGCTCAAAGTAACCTTCAGCGTCCCAGCCTTCAGATGATGTACACTACTTCTAGGTGGCATCTACTGTTGAGCTGATATCTCCCCCTAAACAAATCATTTTTGTTGGTCTTTGGGTGTTAATTAAGCTCTCAGAGAATCTGTTGTATTTTGACATCTGTTAAAAGATTTAGAAATTATTTACATGCCCTTGTACAGTGCAGCCTTGTGAGAGTTTCACAATCAGAGTTTTTTATATTTTTATATTTGTTGACATGGACACCTCATGGCTGTTGTACATTTCACTGCTGTGCTGCAGGCGGCTTTGAAAGTGCTGCTGTTGCTGCAAACGCAGCATCATCCCTGCTACCATCTGGTTAGATCTGCTTTTATATACTTGGGGGGAATCAATATACTTCATGGTTGGTAGCTCATGCTCAGCGAGTACAGCAAGAACATAAAAGAAATATATATTCCCTGCTGAAATCAAAATTGGTGCTCCATTTTAGAAAAAAAAATACTCTCTATATAACGTGGCTGAACAAAATCCGTTTTCATTAAACTCGTGTGCAATTATGCCCATATACAGTATATATGAGGGATGCAAAGGGACATTTTGTGAAGGTATATGGTTTTAATAAAAGTCTCACCGGTCTCCTCACCATTGTGTCGTAGATGTGTTCCTCTGTGTGTCTGTGTGTGGCTGTGTTGCAATAAAGCCATCATTCTGCCCTGGCTGTGCCAAACTGCCATTACCACAGTTAGACTGCTCTCTTGTGCACATTGTACCTCTATTTCCCCAACTGTGAATGAAGTGGGTTCATATATTGACTTGCATCCCTTTTCTCCCTCCATCCCTCCGAGTCCACAGCTCAGGGAGCCACAGGGCAAACAGCCAGCCAGCGGAGGGCTGGAAACATACGGTTAGAATAATCTTGTTCAGTTGATTTAGTTCGGATGCAGCAGTTATTTCACTTGTGCAGATGTCAAACTTTCAAACACTGGATATTTGATTTTGGCAAGATAATTCTTCTTCATGGCGGATTGACTGATTTACACACTTGACCTGACAGTGTCATACAATACCCATGTGTAGCATGTCCAACAGAGTGTTTCTCGTTCCTTTGACTACTGAGGAAAGTTGTAGTGATTTTTGTCATTAACTTACAATCAGTGGTTTTTAACATCATTTGTTTAAATGCATCCGCTCAATTGGATACTGTGGGGGAATTTCAGCGTGCATGGTTTTGATCCATTCCTTCACAGGGTGTGAACATGTCTGTCTACAGTAACTTAATCACTTTTAATTGCATTAGTGTGTCAGTGTTGCTATATAGTTGCTCTATTTTTCATTAAGGCAAGCTGCACTTCTAGCAGTGTATAGCCTAAAGTGTGCACAAGTCTTCCTTATACAATAAAATATAGGGTGAACATAACTCGCAGCCATTTAATTGCATCAATGCACTTTATACTTGAAGCTGTAACATTTTATGACAATTAAAGTTGACAGTAAATTGCCCTACTCATCCACTTTTTTTGTCTCCTCAAGAACTGTTCTTCCTCCTTCTTTCACCCTTAATGTTCCCGACGAGAAAAAGTGTCTGGAGAAGAGAAGGGTAAGATAAAACACTCTTCCTGTGTCCTCTAATACTGGACGGAGGCCAGAAAGGAATGCAGTGATTGGATAATAAAGATAGTCAGAGTCCAATAGAAGAGACTCCATCGGCAACAAACCCTGTCAGGGAGAAGAGGGTGACCTCTAATTAATTGCTGCTGAGCTGGACATGGGTCAACGGGGTGTTTTCGTAATCTGTGTGTGGGTGTGTGTGTGTGTGTGTGTGTGTGCTCCTTTATCGTCACTGTGCTCCATTGTTCTCCCCAGCCACTGTTTCTAATAGTAAAGCTAACACGTTTTACATTAAATAAACGAGAGCTGAATGCTATTTGAAAAATGAGCATCACTTTGAGGCTTTGATAAACTAATTAAAAAGGTGTTTCTTCTCCTTCACCTGGGGGGCTACAAAGAAAAAGACAAGAGTTGGAGAAAGAACGAGATTAGAGAAAGACAAACAGATCAGGAGGAAATAAAAACGCCTTCTCTCTCTGCTTTGTGAACGTTCCTCAGGGTCTCACTGTTTGGCCTACGAGAGGCACTGAAGCGATGGATGACAGCGAGGAATGATGGAGGGATGAAAGCACAGAGAGGACCTCTGGGAGGACGCAGTGATAGAACGGGTTCACCATCCATAAAATTAATTATTGAAAACATGAGAAAATCATATTATTGTGGATGTAACTGGAATTGAGAAGATAAACAGGCTGCATCAGTTTGAATGTCAGAGAAGAAGCCACAGAGGCTTACGGGAGAAAAATATCTGGAGAGGGAGAACGATATTGACTATCGCTTGCAATGAATATTCATCACTGCCACACAACCACTATGCACACAACAGCACATGCACACACATACTTTATTGTGAAGAGTTTGTGAAGCTGTTGCTGGCAGCAGAGCATTTTTAAAGAAACAGTATGAAAGCACATTATCAAAAAGCCTTTGAAGGCAACTTCAGAGCAAAGATGCATTTCAGGACAACGTGTGCACGCAATAGAGCATTCATTTCAGGTGGAAGCTGCTAATTTTACAGTTTAAAAAACAGTTGTACTTAAACAGCTTGAAGTGTGTTTATAATTCTAATCATCATCATGGAAAACCGAGAGAGCAGAAGTAAAATACAATATGAATGAAATAGGCTTATTTGAAAAGAACAGACACACACTCAGAGAAACACAATGGCTGATACTGGAGTCTCGAACTGTGTCCATTCTCACAAAGAAAGAACAGTCAGCAGAAAGGAGCAGCTCCTGATAACAGCCGGTTAACAGCAGGCTGTACGGTCTTCATCGTGGAGAACGGGTATCTGGTATACGAAGGGATTCAATTCAAAACGCAAATCTGTTTGGCTGCATGAAATACAAAAATTATATTGTCTTCCATGGAAATGCTCACCCAGCTTTTGGCTCATTTCACTGTGTGTGTGGATAATTTCAAGAGTCCATTTATTTTAACAAGACTGAAGCTGCGATTCACACCTCATTGGTGGCAATATGCTGCAGCGTTTGTGCAGTCTGTGTTTGTTTGCCCCAAACAGCCTATGCACCCTGTCCAGAAGTTAGCTGTAAGACAGCTAATGGTGTGTGTGTGTGTGTGTGTGTGTGTGTGTGTGTGTGTGTGTTTGTTAGCCTCTGACTGATCTAAGACCTCACCAGAAACTTCACCTCTTTCTGTTGCCTTCCTCCAATCGATTAAAGCTACTGGATTTTTGTCTAGTTGTTCATGTCAGGGTTAGAAGTGAATGGCCTGCAGCTGTGCAGGAGGGAAAGGTTCTTGATTATTATTTTGCACTCGTACTAGTGGTGTATTTTTCTTTCTTTCATTCTTTTTTAACTGACTATGTGTTGCTATCAGGCAAGGCGAGTTTTTGTCAGTTTGACCTCTAGTCAAATTCAGAAGAGGTCATAATGAAAGACCACACACGCTTGACTCTTGAGCCTGATTCTCTTCCTCTTTTTCTTCTGTCCTCTCTCTCTCTCTCTCTCTCTCTCACACACACACACACACACACACACACACACACACACACACACACACACACACACACATGCACAGGTGGATGACAGATCTGGCCTCTTGTCTCACCTTCAGTGTCAGGGATAATTAAATGTTTTTGCTCTGTCCTAGACTGAGGCATTCATTAATCTAAAGCTGAAGGGTGTGTGTGTGTGTGTGTGTGTGTGTGAGTGAGTGAGTGAGTGAGTGAGTGAGTGAGTGAGTGAGTGAGTGAGTGAGTGAGAGAGAGAGAGAGAGAGAGAGAGAGAGAGAGATCATGCGAGAGAATAAGTATCAGAGCCTTGTATCTCCTCTACTGTACCTCCATATATTCACCTCTCCTCTTATAATCCACTCATATTCACCATATTCATTGTAATAAAACAACTCTACAAACAAATATAACAAACCAAAGCTCTGCGTATCCATTAGATTAATCTTGTATCTAAAGCGTGACAAATAGGAGAAAGACCAGACTATATTAATTTATTGTAGTTTAAAAACCCATTTCAATCTCCTCTTTATTGACACGTTTTGTAAAAGAGAGCCTGTGTGCTGATCTAAACACATTAAGGCCCCAGCAACTCCTACACGACACCGCAAGGGAACCGTGGAGAGGGAAATGATACTACATGTGATTGAAAATCTCACATTTAGCTCCACTTAAAGGGAAACAATGAGTAATGTGGGCAACACCAGTGAGTCCCTCACTGCCAGACATGAGGCACTCTCAATCAAAAGCATGTGTTTAAATTAAAATCTTTAAATCACTGAATGGCAGATCTCTATGAGACAACATAATGTCCTGAAAACTGAAAGATACGTAGTTCTACGGCGTTGTTAATGTTTCATCAGCGATGATAAACCTGTAAATAACCAAACCTTCACGACAGACCACAACATGTGTTTGAGCAACACTATTTATTCAGGCTGAATCTCACAGCAGCACAATGTGGCTGCAGCTCTTTCTTGTAGATTCATATAGGCTTCGATACTGTGGATTACTGTATGTTACCATGCAGCTTATCTCCCATTGGATTAGATCAAAACATGTGTAATTGGTTTTGTAATTACCTAACGAACAGAACACAATGTGTGCATCCGTCACATTTCAATTTGCATTTGATTTACCAATTGGTTCCGCATTTAATTTTCCATTTGCCAACTCATCAGCTGATTCCAGCAGTAGTCTGGAGCCTTATTGTGGCTTCAACCAGGATTTATGAGCATTTAAAGGTTCAGGTAAGTGGACATGAGAGTCCTGTTAAATCACAAGGTATATCGGCCTGGTGTTTTTCACCACGACAGAGTACATGGTGGAGGGATTCATTAATCCATTTCATAGTACATTTTAGTAAATGATCTTATTTAGCTAATTACTCGTTTCTTTTTTTAATTAATTATATGTCTAAAAAATGTTTGTATTTTATATTGTATTAAAATAAAATTCTTGTTACATTATTATCAAATCAAATAGCAGTCAAGTAACTGCTTTGGCTCCAAAAAATAGTGAATGAATCATAAGTAAATAAATAATATCCCCACACTGCTCCCTTATACATTTTAAACACTGATTAATCATACAAGGATTATACTTTTATGGCTCTGCCTTTTCAATGTGTCAGACTAAATGCTAAAAAAAGAACCTAGATATATGCTGTGTTGCAGATATAAATATGTGCTGCCCACACATCTGACTATTTTGTACTCTTATACCGAGTAAAAAAAACTGAATAAAAGTAAATTAACCGCATACATTTTCCATATACTGCAAAGTTCAATTGAAATGTTACCCATGGTAATCTCAAGCACTATACAGGTTTCAGCCCACTACGCCCACGTTAGCTGTTAAATTCTGCTAAGCTGGAAGCACAAACACCAGAACTGACGGGTATTCTACTGAATTCTCTGAAGAGAGAAATATTTACCCGAGTACATCAGTGCTCGCTCGCTAAATCTCAAATTACAATTTTTGTGTTCGCTTGTACTAACAGACCATGGTGTTCGTACTCAAGCTAACTCTGGAAATAGCTCCATGTTACTGACAGGCCGAGCTTTGATCATCTTGTGAGCATTCGCCATGCTCTATCTGGTTCAGACGACGAGCTGCAAGCTCGGTTATCTCTCTTTTCCACACGGCCATCGCTGCACACAACCTGAGACAGGGTGGAGAACTAATTGTGCTAAACACTGCTGTATTATATCCACTGTTTTATGGGATCTGCAGCTGAGGCGGCAGGCAGAATAATTTAAACTCTGGAAAGTAATGCAGCATTCTGTTGTGAAGCATCAATGACCGGCGATGAGAGTATTTATTTCTCATTAAACCTGGTAATCTGCAATGATCCGCTTACTATTAATGGACAAATAGACGCTGATATAGCCGAACAACACATATCAGAAATAAATGAGATTAGTCAAATCAGCTGGAACAACAGGAACAGAATGGTGACAAACGTTTGGCTGTAAGTTGGCTGAAGCAATTTCTTCCACGATAAACTCACCATCCTGGACTGTCTTCTTGGCTGAGCTAGAGTGAGCTTTAGTTCCCGGGTCTCCATATCTGCTAGGTTCAGCCTCTCGCTCTAAAGGAAGACATAAAAAAAAACGTAATGATTAGAATAGTTAATACAGGCTTTAAATAATAGTTCAACATTTGGTGAAAAAATGCTTATTTGTGTTAGAAGACTGATGCCAATGCTACAATGTACACTACAATTGACACTAATGTAAAAGTTATAGTGTCACGTCTCTGTTGGCTGCCTTGCACCACTGCGCTTGGTTGTTGTTGGTCAATAAATAGTTAAATAGCACAGTTCCACAAAAACCTCATGTTGTTAGGTGACTGTTTTTGTACGGATTAAGTAAAAGAGATAAAACAAGTTAATTTATATATTTTTTTACCTTGGTGAGAGCTGAGCTAGCTGTTTAACCCTACTTCCTGTCTTATGCTACGCTAAGCTAATCGCCTCCCGCGTCCAGCTCTGTACTTAATGCAGAGACATGTGGTGGTATCCATTTTCTCATCTAACTCAGGTCCCAGATTCCCAATTCAAAACAAGAATGTTTTGATGTGAGGCTTTTAATCTCCTGAAAGATGGACTTTAGCGGTGCTGCAAAGTGACACAAACATTACTTTTCTTGTCTGAAAGGAAAAAGCGCCGCAGCATCATTACCGAGTGCAAAAAACCCCAAGTAGACACAGCCAAGGGAAAGCACAGTAATGCACCTATCCATCTTAATGCCAAAACACTAATCCATCCTCCCTCTTACATACACAGTGCTGTACAACATCCCACATGGAAGCAGGCCAGTGGTGGCACAGCCTCGGGGTGGTAGCGGAGCAGCCAAATACTGAGCTACAGGGAGTTTGTCATGTCTGTCCGTAGGCCTTAACACCCTGAGATGATTAACTCCCAAACACATCCATGTCCTGTATTTGTATTTAAGAGGGGTAGGCAACCTTTGGCAGGCATGCCACCATTGGCACACAGTAGCTCAACGATGGGCGCACTAGCATGGTGTGAGTTTTTTGGAAATGTTGAGGTGGCCTCTCATTCGCATACCAAATGACCTCTTTCACGAGCATTGGCTGTTGCACGGCCTGTTTACTGTAGCTTGATTGCCCTATTCATCCAGCTGCCGCCTCTGCCGCCTCTCATTGGTTAACACTCATTCCTTTGCCGTTTGCATTGCTGAAGATTGGTGGAAAGTTGGTATTATAGTTGGTTAATGATTTCAACTCAGATGTTTTCATATTGATGGCCGCCTCCTTATAGAGTGCTTTCATAATATTACAGTGTCCTGAGTATGGGAGAACATTTTTTTTTTCTTATGTTGCCCAGCACTTTGCCTTTATGGATGGACACAATTACAGATATGTTGGAGACTAACATTTTGATGTGATAATTAAACTTTATATTAACCTTGTCAATATGGCACACTGATTAACAAGAAAATTAAAAAATGGCACTTCATATCAAAAAGGTTGGCGACCCCTGGTTTATAATGAACAGGACAAATTAAGACGATGTATGTGTGTGGAGGTAAAAGTTAACCTTCCTTTCATTATTCTTTCACTCTTTCCTCTCGATCCTCTTTGCCAGACCGTCCTCCTCATTATTGGATGACTTTCTTATCTCTGAGCTATCCTCTGTGCAGGCAATCTCTCTCAAGTGCCCTCCCGGCCGTGTACATCTTTGTGTCTCCTCCCTCGAGACTCCCCGATGCCACTGTCACTTTCACAAGCTGGCATTTAGCCTGCGGGCTTGCGCTATGATCGCTTGCAATAGCTGTCAGCTCACATCCTCTTAAGTTTATTTATCCTAATTTGCGATGATCACCGGAGGCTCCTTTTGTCTACGGGGCACAAAGGGCAAAATGAAAACAGACATACAATCACGAACACATTCAGTCTTCTCTCTATGTGGTCTACTGTTGTGTGTATCTCGCTGTTCAGCACCGCTTGCAACACTGCAGTCCATTGATTCATTTTGCGTTCACTTCGTCGTTGGCTTTGGCTCTATCCTTCTAAGCTGGAAGTGTAGGGCAGTCACAATCCACTCCACTCACTGTGGCTCCATCTGCTAACATGTACCCTTTATTAATCACCATTTCTCTCGGCGCTGCTTCCTCAGGGCCTATTCTTCCGTAGCAATTCTTCTTTTGCATCCTAAACAGAAATTGAACTGCTTTGCTGATAAGATTGGTTTCATCTGTTCATTAAATTAACAATACCCTCGGTGCGACTGCGTGTACTACCTTCCTCTGCGTCTCTGCAGGCTCCAGGTATCATTGATTATCATCCGTGTGTGTGACTGGTTAATTCACTGCAGACGCCTGAAATCACTGTAGCGTGTACATGTGCGTTTCAGCTGATAGTCCCATTTATGTGTTAAGGCGCAACACAGCGAGCGCTCACCCCTCTGAAAGAGCGAGATAAGAGCGGAGCCGAGGGTCGTGGATATTGAGTCACTTTTTATGATGTGGCCAACAAGCCATTAAAATCAGAGCGGTAAACAATGTTTAAAGAACGCCTGGGGAGCGAGCTACAAACCCTTAGCACATTAGACTGAAATGAGATATTTGTTCTTGCTGCAGCTCACACTCCATTTAATACACAGACCTGAGGTGCTCATGTTGTTTGTTGCCCTATCTGTCTCTTTTCTTATCAGGTTTTCTCTTTCTAATTCTTTTAGCTTCTCCAGGCGCAGATCAAAGATGGTTATATGTGAGCGTATATTAAGAAGCAGCGACAGAGTTTGGGGAGATTGAAGATGGACCGATGAGGAATGGGAGCAGACAGACAGCATATCTTCACAGAAACCGAGAGCTCAGTGAGTTGGAGAAATAGCTGATGAAATGTATAACGGCGAACACTCTGCTGGGAAAACACAATGTCACGTCCAATCAGGCTGATTGGCAATTTGGAAGCTCCAGATTTTTCCAGGCTTTTGTTTGTGGATGACGCCGGCGAGCCAGAGAGCTTCACAAATGGCTTCCGTTTTCCGCTGCCAACACGGTTCCCATGGCAACCACTTATTCACCACCTAATCTAATTAAGCAAACAAGACAACACCTGAAAATTGTGAACCTAACTTGTATTGTCTTCTCTCTGTCTTTGTCTGTATTGTGTCTTCTGGGCATTGGTTGCCAGTTTGACTCTCCTGCGCTCCTCTGGACTGGCTGTGATAATGGGGCACTGCCTGCCATTTGTAATCCTCCCTTTGACTCCCCCTCTCTATGTAATGTATTGCAATCACAGCCTCGCAAATGTGTTGGGCATGCCCATAGACAAAGGCCCGAGAATGAAATAGCCAGAATACTGATTCTAACATTGGTCTTGCTGACGGTGAAACTGTTATCTGCTGCCAAGGACTCGTTCTCCCCTCTTGTCTCTCTGTGTCTGTGCTGGGGCCTTCAGGGACAGAGCAGAAAATAATGCAGATGTGGAAAACCAGTATTAAATACAAATTCATAGTTTGACTCTAGAAAAAGGCTGAGCTGAGCTGGAGGACACGTGGCCTCAACGCAGCATTAAGTGTGTTTACGTGGTTCTTATTGTATCACAGCTCAGTAAAAGGAGTTAAAACTGTGAAAGGACAGAAGGTGAGACTAGTCAACAGTGTCCTTCAGCTTGTATTGTATTAATATTGTTTGACAGCAGGCATTTTTTGCCTCCTTGTAAATGGGAAAAGTAAAAGTCAATGTCAGGACATGGCTGACATTATAATGACTACAAGGCATCCACTGTCCCTCCAGATTGCTGTAGTCAGTCACAGGTGGGTGGAGAGGAGAATCAACAACCAGAGTGTGAGTGTGTGTGTGAGTATGTGTGTTTATGAGCTCACTGTGTGTTTTGTACGAACAAAGAAGACCAACGTGGGTGTGTGCGCTCATATCCCTTTGTCTGCTTATACACAAATCACAATAGGGCAACTGTGGCTCAGTGGTTAGCAAGTCAGTCTTTCAATCAGAGGGTCGGTGGTTCAAACCCCGGCTCAGCCAGTCCATGTCGTTGTGTCCTTGAGCAAGACACTTAACCCTAATTGCTCACCGTTGCTGTGTCTACGGTCTACTGTATACTGTATATCATGTAAGTTGCTTTGGATAAAAGCGTCAGCTAAATGTAATGTAACAATATATTGTATTTTGCCTCAACAATGAAAGTAATTTTAGGATTTTGAAATAAATATCAAAACAAGTTCTCTTGTGGTTTTCCACCAGCAGTTTATTGAAATGTAAACAAAATAACAGAGAAGCTGTTCACTCATATTTTACTGCTTTTATGAGGCCCGACTCTTATCTGAACTTAAAAATAGTAACAAGTTCATCTTGAAGGTCTTCATCTCAAAATTATTACAGATGCCATAAAAGCTGGTAACTAAGCAATCTTATTTCCCTTTGAAAGGTCCAGTAAAAAGCAAGTAAGTGGACCTTATGTATATGTTATTTATAATAAATACAACCTTAGAGCATGTTCTTACTCAACCCTATGTTGCATATTTCTTTTTCTTTCAGTTTTTTACTATATAAGCACAAGTGCATGTTTTGACAGTTTGTTTATTGGCTTAAATCCAAGATGGCAGAAAGAGTATTTTCAGTTCGCCCTCCCCGCCACCCGGAGACTATACTTTTCTTGGGAGAGAGCAGCTCCTGCCCTCCTCCTGGTCCTGGGTCTGCTTCGGGCATTGTATTGGTTCACTACAAACACGAAGCCCTGATCCGAGGAGCATATGTCTCTTTAAGCCACCCACAGGGCGAGCCTGGCTGCCTGGGACACGGGCCAGTGTCACCCACACACACCTTCCTCCTTACAGAGCCACAGAGCAGTAAGCACATCGAGTACGGAGGCCGAACAGGTTCACCCTCCATGACTGGCAGGTGATAGGTCAATGAGCTGTCACCATGGAAACAAGTTAACGTGGCCGAGGACTCTTCAGTCTGTCCTCGTGCATAATGAGGACAAGAAGGGATGTCACATTCAAAGCTGGGGCCGGCAACGTTTGAGAAGCTAGGAGGAGTATGCTATGTTGAATAATTATCCAACTGAGAAACCCGGCCCAGTGTTGCCAACTCTTTTCTAATGAAAGTAGCGAGCAGCTCACGCTCCAAGTCGCCAAGTCGCCAGCTGCCAGCCTCCTCCAAAGCCACGCATTCGGACCGACGGAAATGATTATTGCAGCTTATTACAGTCCTGCGGCAGCCACAGACACTGGATTATTTTCTGTTTTTGTCAGAGCATTTGATTCATGGATTTTTGTCGGGATGTAAAGAGAGTTTCATGAAATAAAAACTAAAAAGGTTTCTAGATACATTACCTTTCCTAGCTGTCCCTGTGCAACATGTCATTTATAAAACTCGGTTTAATTTAAGAACTTTGTTCCTATCTTTTAATATCACATCTGTGTATTTTGACCAAAGGAGAGGGAGTACTGATTCAATAAATGCAATGAACAGCTAAAAAGACCTACAGGCAAAATAAACTTCACAGTTCTGTGTATTATTACTGAAATATAGGTTGTATCAATTTCTTCATAATTAGTGTGGTATTCTGTAATCAGTTCCAAAATGTAAATGTTGATATTTTGAAAAGCAAAAATCAAATCCAAGCAACGATTTCATCATATTTTCTTAACCTCAATGCAAGGTACAACATATTTCATTTTTTTTTTTACAAAGAAACCTTTCCATCTTAGTCAGAAAGATTTTGGCAACCATGGAGCCTGTCAGCTCTGTGACCTCTCCTGTGAATCTGTGGAGAGGATCCCTACCGAGTTGCTGTGACATGGTCAAATTGTACTTTCTGACAGATGAGGAATGTGAAAGCTGGAAGGGACAGCATGCACATTTACACCAAACCTCATAACATATTAATCAAATATGTTTAAAAATGTCTACAACTAATTCTCCCAGGCTTTTCAGTACGTGTGTGTGTGTGTGTGTTTGTGTGCCTGCGTATGTGTGTGTGTGATTGTGCGCGTGTGTGTTTACGTCACTGTGGTATGTTGATTCACAGTCCCCCATTGTTCATCATTATGTAATTTCCTTCCGATGAACTCAATACTTCAGAAACAATAGAAGACACGCAGGCGTGCGACGTGAAGCAGTGCAGAGAGAGAAATATGAAGAACAAAACTGATGAGAGAATTTAAAAAAAGTGAGGATAATGTTTAAAGAAAAGTCTGAAGGGAGAGAGAGACCTCAGTAACTGCAGAGATTGAGACACACATAAAGCAGGGTTGCAGGCACTGTATGAATATATTTTGTGGGAGGCAGCACTTTATATAAGAGTGTCGGTTTAGTAAATTGCCTGACAGAGAAAACCGACGGCACATTTCACCTCCACGGGATGCCAAGTTTGTAAGTTCTTCAGTCTTCCGGGAAAATTGCATGTGAGTTCTTCTTATGTTCAATATGTTGCTTCTCCGCTGTCATATGGACAATGGATACATAGAGACAACACAGGGAATGGATTCATACCATAAATGCTCACAAAACAAAATTCACATAATATATTGGCGGGAAAGTCTATCTAAAGTTTAGATAGACTTTCCCGCCAATATATTATGTGAATTTTGTTGTCAGGTCTGGGAGTGATTTAAAATGGTTTAGATTCTAAACCATTTTAAATCACTCCCAGACCTGCTGCTCTGTTTGTGTTTAAAATGCACTTCCAATATCGCCCACATCACACACAACTTCTAAAGCTGTATTAGTGGTGATGGAGCTTCTTAGTGTGCAAAAACGTTCAGAAAAAGATAAACAAATGTGTCTAATCACATGCTTTTTCGTATCTACAAACAAAACGAGCATCATCATTCCAAGACAATTATCAAACATACTGTCAAATGCAGATTACAGAACTTCCATCAGATCAAAATACACGTCACAAAGTACCTTAATCCAAGACATCAGCTTCTAATATGCAGAGACCCTGTGTAAAACAAGGTTCTAATGTTGTTACACATTGTTAAGTCTCAGGAAAGCCATCCATACAGTCTGTGACAATCAAACCAGACACAAACAAAAGACAGAAAACAATTATTTGAAATCAGGCCTGCTGTCGCCAGACGGATGCAGGAAGACAGTCACAGAGGAAACAGGACTGTATGCAAAACTAAATCAACAGCGCAATCTTGACGCGTTGATATCATCAGTATGCTGATGAGAGGGGATACGTGTTCACTTCAGAGAAGCAAAGCAGCCAACTGGGCTGCTTTTTTCTGATTCTGTAGGATTAGCACGGATTCAAATGCATGCTCTCCACAGCTCCACAGTGAGATACAGATCAACTGCTGGACCTCATTAATTCTGGAAAACATTTACCATTGGTGGTTTTGATCACTTGCCGTTCAGTTTCACCAACAAGTAATTTGTGATCCCACTGATTCCATTCATTAGATGCTACAGAGGGAAGCATTAATCGGCAAGTGATTCATCAGGGGACTGGATTCTCCCCCATCAACCTTCCTGCTGCTGATTAGTCTCCAAGGGCGGCCAGTGACTCATTAGTCAAACTGAGATCAGCAAGTGGTGACTGATGGCGCTATAATTTCTGCTGTATTGACCCGCAAGTCATGTGCTGTGGTCACACTGGTCATTTCAATATGATGTTTGTAATCTGGCCACACACACAGAAAGCAAAACAAGTCAGTAAGGTAGCTTTGTTTAGGACAGGGATCCAGGATCATGCCCCACATTGATGACTCATATTCAAAAGTGTGTCATGCTGACACTGGCTGGAGTCATAAGCTAACTAAGCTAACACTTAGTGTGCGATGTCTGCAGTGCCAGCTGGGTGAAAATAGAGCCCACTCGAGGCAAGTCAGACACATGAAATCAGCAAATGTTCCCAAAAGCAGAACAGATTGATTCCCATTATTTATTCACTGTCTAATTGTTTTTTTCTGTCCATTACTCCCAGGTGTGCTGTTTGTGTGGGATCAACTGCACTGTGCGTAGCGATGTTAGCGGCTCTGCAGCAGGGGAGCAGTCACATTGCAGCTGAAGTGCATTGCCGCAGCAGAACAAGGCGAAAAAAAGATCGAGAACATTTTTTTTATGCACTCTCATAAAGAGTCTAATTGGCACAAAGCTCCTCTTTTCTTCAGCTACACTGAAGGCCTCTCCAGAGAAGTGCACAGATGCCATATGCTCAAGAGGACTAGTCACCTCACGATGTCCTGTCACAGGGTTGCAGTGACTCACCCGCCTGGAGTGTACTGTGTGGTGTGGGCAGTGGAGAGAAGCAGAGGGCTTTCAGGGAGAATACAAAAAATAGTTCTCCATGTAGTAGTTGATGAAAGAAATTCTACTGTGAGCGTCTCCTGCCACAGTTAAAGGAACAATATGATTATTGCATCAGGTAATTTTATACTCTGTAGTTCTGAACAATACTTATATTGGTAACATTGTACTCACCAAATTAAATTGTGAAATATCTAAAATAGTTTCAAAAGGGCAAAAAAAACAAGGTTAGTAAGATGGTAAGGGGACCTTTGTTGTTATGGTAACAATAATAACCATCTAATTAAATTAGGGAATGATCGTGCTCATGGTTTACAAAAACAACAATAACTGTTTTTCACCATGCATTCAAGTGTAGCTTTTTGGAACAGCTATAAATCATTTTGCTAGTTCTCTACTAACCTGACCTTTACTTGTGTGCAGAGTTACAAGAATAAATCCCAATATGTGACTGAAGTTTTTATTATTTTATTATTATACTTCTCACTTGTTTTTTTACATCATAAAACATTAAATACAGCATGATGTTCATTTAGTAAATAATGGTCCCATTAAGTAAAATTGACCATAACGCAGGATATGCTTTAGGGCGTGCCTACCTAGTGATTGACAGGTTGCTATCATGGCGTTGTCCGATCTGGAATTTGTCTGTGCTTTTGTCTTTGAACTTTAACCCCTTTCCAGTGTGTTTTCATGAAAGTGAATTGTAACATATCTTTCACCCTCTGCTGTGATTCTTCTGGTTAAATAGAAAACAAGATGGCGATGGTCAAACACCGAGATGGCGACAGCCAAAATGACAAACTCAGGGGCCTAAACCCAGTCCACAAACCAATGGGTGACGTCACAGGGACCACACCCACTTCTATTATACAGAAGTGAAAGACTGGATACGACAAAAGGTTTGGCCTAATTAGTAAACAAAGTCCATGTTCGGAGAACAGTGTTTCACCCATATAATAGTTTTGTAGTGACACTTTTCTTTCTGTTAGTCAACCGTGGTTCAAGCATCTAAATCAGGCCTCACTATGTGCTACAGCTGGGGTTCAGTCCCCTGGTTGAGAGAATGAAGTTCTGTTTACTTTCTGTCTTTAGTTCTCTCTCAGACACTAGCATATGATGCACTGAGGCGAAACTCTTCTCATTAGGCTCAGTTTCCACGAGGAGCTGGCCCAGATAAACCTGCTCAGCAAGTCTTTCCCCGAAGAGTTACAGTTTCTGTGTTAGATATGCAAAAATCAAGCCAGCACCGAACAGAGCAAACTCTGTGGTAGAAAGATTTAAAGTCTGTTGTGCTGTTCACAGAGCTGCAATGCAATCAACCCCCCAAACTGTGTGTTTGTGTGTGTGTGTGTGTGTGTGTGTGTGTGTGTGTGAGTGAAACAGTGAGAGGGTGAGCGAGAGTAAGAGTGTTTTGCATTAATTGAGTTTAGTCAAGAGTTACTGGGGTCTAAGAGCATTACACACTTGAGTGTGATTGATAAGTGGACTTGGCATTGTTGCTATGGTAAGTCCATAAGCAGTATGAAACTGTGTATACCAGCATTTAGCCTAGGAACAAACACATATACACACACACACAGTTTGTTTGTTTGTTGAGCCGATCTTATTACAATGTATGATGTATGCAGTTAACAAAGATGGATCATCTTTATCTGAATTAAAAGTCTTCAAAGTCATTTCACATTATTTGCAACTGAATGAGCCTCATTTGATGTGAGATATGGGAAGCATCTTCAGTCGTGGCACAACCTTTTAAAGGCTGCTTCAATTCACTTGAAAGAAACTGAAAATGTAAAAGATTATCAGTCCCTGGTAATAGACACATTAGCCTCTGTTTGTGGAATACATTTTTCTCGCTTAAGAAAATGACCCTCTTGACTAAAGTGACGATAAGTGCATTACAGGAAGAGAACAAATGAAGATTCCTACCGACACATCGTACCTACATTTTGTCATCAAGATGATACTTTGGTACTTTTTTAGTAATTTAACAAATGAATGTCAAACCTCTCTTTGCATCAGTGTCTCGTGTCGTTTAGATAGCAGACAATTTGTCTGATTTCCACTTTTATATCACGATGTACTAATCACAAAAAAAGAAGCTGATCAAGCATTAAATGCCAACTACAGACACAATTTGGTCAGAAGTGAAAGCATTGATGTTTGAGCTCCATCCTCGGCCCCATACACAGTATGCATTAATATAAACATGATATCACACACAAACAGCGGGGCTCACCTTGGTCCAGAGACTTGGCAGGAGCCCAGCTTTTGAAGTAGTCATCCTGAGTGGAAACACAACACAAGAAACTGGGTTATGAAAAAACAACTCTGTGTCGAGAATATCTTTGAATTATTTTACAGACCAAAGAGAGAGAACAGCCCAAATACTAAACCAAACTACTGAGCAACTCTGTCCTCATTATTCTCTCCTTTTGTTCCTGTACACTTGTGTTGTGTAAAAATGAATGAATGCAATAAAGGAGAGGAAGAGGCTTGTTTGTATGTTTAAAAATAGTACACAAATACACAGAGAAACCTGCAGGAGACACACTGGGGAGTAAAGAATGTTACACGCTCTAGTAAATGATGGGTTTAATAGGACAAAGACATTTAATGTCAAGATGGAAATGGACTTCTGCTCTGAAAAATCAGTTCAGAATAAAGTGTTGTTGTTAATAAGAAAAAAAATGACAAGGCAAAAAAAGGATTTTGAAGAGGTAGTGTTGTTTTTAAGCTGCTGGGGTGTTCTCAAATCATACTTAAAGAAGTGCACATTGTCTTATTGTTCAGAGTAGTCTACAGTCACAGAGAAAGCCTCTTCAATTGGAATTATTAAACTGAAAATAATTGGCTTGTCTCAGCTAAACTCAGTTGAGAAGCGGTTTGGATTCTTTAAGCCAAATACACTTTGATTCAATGGCTCTATTCAGACTGGATTTCCTGCCCGGCTAGGGACATCTTTTATTGGGAGTAGCAATTAAATGGCACGCTATATGAAAAGAGTCAGGGCTTAAACATTGTTAGTGTTACATGCATATCACATAGGTGTAAGAAAGATTATTAGTCTCTGAATCAGCATTCGTTTGACACAGACAAACGCAGGTTTCTAGGTGGTGTGTTTTCACTTTGCAATGCAGTAGGAGCGCAAGTTGTGCATTTCTGTTATGTGAACAGGTTGATGCTCAGGAAGATCAGCTGATGATCAGGGAATGACTTCACAGTCCTGACTGAACCTTCATTGTGAGCGCCATTTGTGAGACATTTGCATTTGAAGGCATTAAAGACAGGTTCATACACTATCAGTTGTAAGCATATATATGGACATTTTAAGGATGCACTATATTTTCAACAACTACAGCTTCTGTTATGAAGATATTTAAGAATATTACAACAGTTTTACTATATTGTTATAATAAACATATATATATATATATATGCTTACAACCACATCATAGTGTGTTATCAACTATTTATAAAAACGTTTATATATCGCTCATAAATGATAAAAAGAGGGGGATAACATTTTACAATATTAGGTTTGCACTGAACGTAGTAGTCTAAAGTGCTTTCTTTGAAACACACACACACACACACACACACACACACACACACACACACACACACACACACACACACACACACACACACACACACACACACACACACACACAGCGGCGGTGTCTGCATCTTAAGTAGTGCCCAGAGCAAGAAGGCATATGTGTGTCAGCAGGGAGTGAGCCTGTGTCAGTGTGACAGTGACCGGGGCAGAGAAAACCTGCCGGGTGGAAAGCAGGATCTCTCTCTCTCTCATTTATTAATACATTAAGAGAGCGAGATCTCCAAACGCCAATCAGAGTAAAGCAAATTATAACACTGGAAATAAGAAGAAAAAGTACCTCAGAACTAGAAACCAGAGACAGGTATATGAGTACAGGCTCAGTGGCTACAAACTGGCAATCAAGATAGAAATACAGCCTCGAAAAAAACAAATATGTGGTCACTGTTTGAAAGGTGAGGCTGAGAAAGAAATGCACGTCGTGCTTCAATGTAAAACATTCAATGAAAAAAGGAAAATTCCTCCAACGCTATTGTCAGCTACAGCGAAAAAATGATAACAGTTTGGATCTGCAGAAAGAAAGATATTTATCTAAGGCCCTAATAGGTCATTAAATATTAGAGCCACTGTTCTGCTCAGGCAATGCTTTTTATCCTTTATATGCTTCAAGGTAATGCACATGCCGACACATCAGGTCTGTAAGTGCAAAGAGGCCAAAATACTGAATTGACGGTCCTAAAAAGAAAATAAGTAAAGTTACAACATTTCAGATGACTCAAAGTATCAAGACATATATATATATATATATATATATATATATATATATATATATATATATACACCGTGTGGCCAAAATCCTTCAAGATTGTGTAGAAGAATCTTCAGTAGAAAAATGTAACATATTGGTGCACTTTAAAAAAAAAAAGGATGACCAACATTCAATATGGGTGTAATGTGCAGGTGTCTGCATACTTTTGTCCGTGTTTGCTTGAAGGTATAAGACCTACCAAACTTCTACGGCAACATTTTAATATGCTGAACTATACCACGTTATGGCTGACCAGCCGCCCAACCTGCTGTGCATTTAAATCAGCAACACCTCACCAGTTCTTCAACAATGTCTTAAAGCAAGTGCCAGCCGAACACTACAACGTGGCCTCCAGGAAGGTGCTGCAGAATGGTTTAAAATGGAATTATCAAATCACAAACACAATGGATGTACTTACCTCCGCTTCCTTAAAATGATTGCAGAGGAGAGAGGCAGAGGAATAGAAGGGAGAGAGGAGAGAAAGAAAGAAAGGTCAGTGATAATGGCAAAGTATGCTTTGTCTATCAGATCTATTACAACCCTGTGTTACTCATTCTGAATACTGAGCTCAACTCTGGAGATTCATTTAATAGGAATCTGATTCTGAAGGCGGTAGAATGCTAAAGGACGTGCACATACACACACACACACACACGCTCGCAGCCTTATGAGATAGCCTTATTTGTGTGGCATGTGGCATGATGTGGCATGTAATTTGAAACACATCGAGGGCAAATAGTACAGGCTTAGAGTTGAGGCACAGCATAAAGAGAGAGGTTAGAGGTTGGGGGTTGTGCAAAAAAAGAGGCAAGAGGAAAAAAAAGTAATGGGAATTTAGTGCCTTTTTATTGTGCTAAATGTTGTGGAGAGGAGAGGGTTAAAACATTGTGTGGAGGTATTCCTTATCTGAATGAGAGTATAGGATTGAGGGTGCTGTATGTGCTGCCCTTACAAGCCAGTACACAGCAGCTATACTTCAAAATTGAAATACGAAAGGAATCTCGCTTCCTGACCTCTGTTGTACCATAATAATGGTATAATATAACAATGGCATCGAAAAAATCTCAACTGAAGCTCACGAGCTTGGCAGAATAGCAGTAACTGACAACTTACGTTCTGGGCCCTATTTAAATGATCTATAGTGCACAGTGTAAAGAGCATGGTGCGTGTCCAACTCTACAGCACATAATCTGGGTGAAAAGTGTGGAGAAAGGGGCGAAAGGGTTGTTTTTAGTCTATTCATTATTCACAGGTGCGTTTCACTGGCGCATTGCTATTTCAGTGGTGGATTCGGCAAATTGCTAAGCAGTTGTATGCTGTAAAAACATTTTTGAAAGACTAAACGCTAACAAATATGAATTTAAGCAACAATATGTTTGGTTTAAAAACATGTTGGGAATTTCAGAAATTATTACATTTTTCTGGACTTCTGGACGAGATGTTTGGATCAGGAGTCGGAAATAAAACCCAGGCATCCACCACGAACATCTAATTCTACAAATAGTATACTAAGAACACTAGTGTGGCCTTCACTTGTACTGCAAAACAAAGAGTTTGCGCAACTGCAATTTGATTGTCAACGTTAAGAATAAAGCTTTGAAGCTTCAAACTACAGTCTCTGTTCCTAATTAAGAGGGCACTCCATTTACTATTTCTTGCATTCAGGTTGTTCCATCTGGACACTAGTGACATGCTGGAGTTTTCTGCTGAGTTCATTTTGACCTGCAGCTCCAAATATGCTGTGTGTAAAGAGAAAGTGTTTCATCTGTTATCATTAGATAACAGCATTTACTGAGTCCAGTAGAGGACTGCAGCAGAGCACTGCAGCTGAGGAGCTGCTGCCTGAGGTGTGCTTGCACTGTTCTTTTACTAGCTGGTGTTACTTAAAGCTGGGGGAGGCAGTTTATTTAGAAATGAACTGTGATTGGCCAAAGTCTCCTGTCACACGCAATATTTTCTAAAGCCTGACAACACAACCGAGAGGAGTCTGGTTTTCTCCCAGGCGCTTGAATTGCAACATACTGAAAGGTTAATATGGAATCTTCGCCTAATGATTTGCAGAGCTTCACGGTGCGCGGTTGCTCTTAACATTCAATATAAGTCTCAGGGATGACCTTTCCTTGCACAAGACCCCCATTAATATCAGTGCATTCATGTCAAAAGCACTAACTGGATGCCATATTGCCCCAACGTCATTCAAATCATTACAGGAGATAAAAACTGTCGTTATTGTCATATCATCTTTGTTGGAGGCGGTGCAGGGAGTTCCAGCAGTGAGCTTCACACTGAGGGAAGTCTATCAACAGTGTCCATTTAAAGTTGCGAACACACTGCAGGAGCTTGTTGGCAAACAACAACTGAACCGCTTAATTAAGTTTTTTTTAGGGTTTAATTAAAATCATTTAAAAATGTAGTACAACAGCTGTCAGTGAAAATGGGATTCCTTTATTATAACACTGTACATGATGCAGTATATTTAGCAGAGGCACCATTTTAATTATGGTTAATTGAGTGCATGTCTGTGTTAAAACATATTCATGTCCCAGTGAGTAGTCCCATTAGACTGCTGCTGCTGTTGATCAGCTATATGATCAAGTTAAACTAGGCTGCAGTGTGCACACAGTCTCCCCAGAGCAGGAGAAGGGTCACACATGTCAATGAGGAGATGTAGAAGGAAAAGAGCAAACACGACTCAAGTCAGCAAACATGGTCCACTTGAACCCCAGTTTCTAGTGTCAAAGTCAGACTTTCTGTCACAATCAGCCAGCTCCTTCTCATCCTTCTGTTGGCTGCTTTGTTTTTCCCTGCTACCATACTAACGTGTATATATATGTGTGTATATATATGTGTGTATATATATATATATATATATATATGTGTGTATATGTGTGTATATATATATATATATAGAGAGAGAAAAAGAGAGAGAGAGAGAGGCACATTCCCTGTTTGGTTCTCACAGTTGGGACTATATATTACAGTACCAAAAACCTTGATATGCAAGCTGGAATACTCTGATAGAAACTACTGTGGCATATAAACACCTTATCCAGGTTAAGGTATCTTAGTTGGAAATTAAATAACACATTTGCTGGATATGAACAAACCAAACCTGCACCAACAAGCTGAATACTTTCAGATTGAAAATTAGATCGATAACACGATGCTCAATGTAAAAAACATATCCAAAATATGACCATAACATGACTCAAAACAGAGATACTAGCAAGCACGTAAATGTACCCATTATCTGCACTGCAGCAAAACGTCACTTTGTCAAAAGTGGGTTGTTAAAGCTGAATGCACAAATATGTTTTCATTTTACATTGAGGACAGGTTCACGTCTGTGATGACCTCTTCACGTCATTCTGTCTGTCTCCAGCAGGTCGGTTAAATGTTTTTCCTTACTCCCTACTCTAACCTTCACTGAATGTGTGTGTATGTGTGTGTATGTGTGTGTGTGTTTTACACAAATACTTGTATTAAAATAAAAATAGGCAAAGCCATGCCTGTAGTGCTGACTGAAGATGTCATAATCGGGATGAGGATGCAAATCTGGCCTCTCGGTGGAAACTAAACAGACTTAAACATTTACTGCATACTTAATGCATTTTATTCATGGGTCTGGGACCTTGCCAAATTCCCTCTCACATCTTTTCCCCATAGTCTCTAATTCATTTCCCTCTCCTCGTCCTCCTCTAGTTCCTTCCTCTGCACCAAGTCTCTGCTCTCCCCCTTAGGCTACATCCTACTTATAGCCAAGCACTGGTCTGGGATCTGATCAGCGTCACGTAAAGCTGATACACGAGCTTCGTGAGCAGATGGCAGAAGAGAGCATCAGATTACTTTATTGTTTGGCCTCTGCAGAAGTGAGGAATGCTGAGTAGGACCAGTAGAGGCAGTTTTGCTTCAACAACAATACTGAAGTGGAAAAACGCTCCCGTTCAGAAAGGCAAAGCACACAACCAGAGGGAAGAAAATACTTCTGATGAGCCTGTTCTCACTAGAAACGTTGTCCTCGTTAGCAGGAAAATAAATATCTTTGTGCACTGCGTGAAGTCAACCAATGCGGTCCTGTTCATAGAATTAATCACCATACTTTATAACAACCTTCATTAGTTGGCCTAACCCAAATTCTCAGAATGCAGCACGGCCCTTTAAGATAATCTGTGCTTTATGGACCTGACATATTCATAGCTTTTTCATATAGCATGTTTTATATGGACACATATGATGGACCAGTAATTTGCTACGTTACATGCTATTAACCCTATGTCTAGCACTCAACCCCCCAGCGAGGTGAGGTCATGATTGTTATCCTTAACTGAGGGAATGATGTGAGTATAAACGAATGCGTCAGAGCCGGCATTACTGAAATCATTTACACCAACAGTGAAAGGTTAAGAAGCCCTCCAACAGATGGTAGTCTTTTTAACCCTTAAACTGGCATTACTTACTATCTCAGGATTATAAATAAACAAGTTTGCCATCCTTTATTGTATCCAGAATCTTACCAGACCTTTTGGTTATTAGAGGTCCCGTTTTGACCTGTTGTCAGCAGGCTGTTCAGAAATTAAAGGTGAGGCTTTAAATTAAAACATGTAAACATATTTTGATGGAGTTTATAAAAATACAAAATTGGTAAAAAGACAACATTGTGTCTGCTATGAAAGCCTTCAGGACTCTGGGATCCAACATCTCCCAGAACCTCAAAGGACTTCCAACATAGACGCCATCAGGAAAAAAGGCCCAGCAGAGGATGAGCTTCCTGTGCCAGCTCAGGAAGCTCAGCTTGCCTCAGGAGCTGCTGATCCTGTTCTACACTTTAATTATCCAGTCTATTCTTTGCACATCCATCACTGTTGTTTGGGTCAGCCACCAAACAGGACAGGAATAGACTACAACAGACAGTCAGGGCTGCTCCAGTATGCCAATTTCTGTGCATGCACTTTAAGAGCAACAATTACCTGAGATAAACTCCTTGTATTTTACTGGACATTAAAGCTAATTCTGACTCTGAAAAGTGAATTAAAGTCTTCAACACAAATGTATCTGTAGCTGAGCTGTGAAGAAGACAGGGAAATGGACGGAACCAGATAATGAAGACATGCATTAAAGCAAAGGTAAGAGAAGGGCACGAAAAGAAGAAGAGCGATAAAGGGATATCCAGGAACAAAAGAGAGATTGAGGACTAAGCAAGAGGTGGGAAGATGACAAGGAAACAAAGACAGAGTGTGGAGGAGAAGGGATGAGGAGGACAGTCAGCAGAGAGAGAGAGAGAGAGAGAAAGAACTGAGATGGTAGTTTGCTTTCCTCCAGGGCAGCTCCTCCTGAGTCTATCCAGTATTCAGCATCCAGATTGACAGGCAGCATCTCATTGACATGAACAGACACCTGAATATTGCATGTGGTGCTGAGGAGACACACACACACACACACACACACACACACACACACACACACACACACACACACACACACACACACATCTGGAGTTGTGTTTGGGGATAGCTATACAAACTAAAATGAATAGTTTGTTGGAGGGTACTCAGACTTTCTGGCCTTCTCTCTCTCTCTCTCTCTCTCTCTCTCTGGTGGAGAGTGGTTGTGGAGAGCTTGGTGAGCGGCGCTAAATGTTTGATGTATTTTCTCAAACATTTATTCTTGGTTTTTTCATAGTTTGCTGTGTGATTGAGTTGTTGTGGTTTTTGTTTGTTTGTCGGTGTAGTTTTGTGTGCTTATTTGTGTTTTTGCAGACGGAAAACCGTGTTTTCTGTTAGGGATGGCGTCCTCTGAGACGCCGTCCCTGTCTTTGAGGCATGGAGTTCGGGTTCAGCCCGACCCGTGTGTCCCGGTGGAGGCGGTTCTCCTGGCGGTGGGAGACTGTGTGGGATACGGTAACCTGTGCTACGCCTCCAGGATGAACCGAGGGGTAGTGGTGTTTCTAAAAGAGGAGCGCTATGTGGCGCAGTTAATATCGAGCGGCGTCTCGCTGAACGGCGTGTACCTGCAGGTTTCCCCGCTGGCGGTGCCCTCCACCCGGGTCACCGTGTCCGGTGTTCCCCCGTTCATCCCCAACCAGGTGTTGGAGCGGGAGCTGCAGCGTTTCGGGAAGCTAGCGAGCAGCTTTAGAACCGTTGGGCTGGGCTGTAAAAATGAGAAACTGAAACATGTCCAGTCCTTCAGGAGACAGGTGTTCATGTTCCTCACCTGTCCCTCTCAGACGCTAGAGGTCTCCTTCAGGGTGAAACACGGGGAGGGACACTACATGGTGTATGCTAGCACGGGTAGCGTCAGGTGTTTTGAGTGTGGGGGTGTAGGGCATAAGCGGGCCGCTTGTCCGCACAGACCGGCCGAAGGGCATCCTGAAGCGGGAGCCACGCCGGCAGAGGAGCTTAATAACACCGGGGCTCCGCTAAATAGTGAGGCGGCAGAAGAGTTTAATAACACCGGGGCTCCGCTGAATAGCGAGACGGTGGAGGTCCCTGTTTCGCAAGGCCGTGAGGCCCCGCCCACCGTACCCGAGGCCCCGCCTACCAACCTTGAAGCCCCGCCCATTGGGCCCGGGGAGGGGAACAGCGGGCAGACAGACAGTCAAGTGGGAGAACAGAGAGACGATTTAGGCATAGGGGAAACTATTGAGGGGAACTCAGCTGTTCTGAGTCCAACAACAGGGGGGGGGGGAAAGGGAGAGGAAGCACTGGCAGCAGGAACAGAAGAAGGGTTGAGGGGAAGTGGAGCAGGAAGCAGTAAAGGGCAGACTGTTGAAGATGACCAAAGTCAGGCTACTGGTCCAGAAGTGAGTGGGGAGGCTTGTGTTGTGGAGGAGGAGATGGAGTACGACACTGACTCTGACTCTCACTCCCTCGCAGGCTCCCAGTCTTACAGTGGAGACCTGTACAAACTGGAGGACATTAATAACTTCCTGGATGAGACGTTTGGTAAAACTGTCAAAGTTTTAGATCATTTTCCAGACGCAGACAAGTTTGTGAAAAGCGTTTTAGCTTTACAGAAAGGGGTTGGTGTGGAGTCATTGGATGAGAAGAAACGTTACCGTCTAAGAAAACACTTGACGACTCTCAGGAAACAAATGGCGAGGAATAAAAGTTCTAAAAGGTTAAGACATTTTAAGTGAGTCTGCCATGGATGTGCACTTAGGATTCACGTTACTGTTAGCTGTTTACGTCACGGCTCTTTTTCATTTTTCAATGCACAAGGTGAGGGTTGGTTCTTTAAACATAAATGGTGGGAGGGATCAAGAGAAGAGAGTGGTCACTGCAGACATGATTGAGCAGAAACAACTTGACATTGTTTTCCTGCAGGAAACGCACAGCGACTCACATAACGAAATAGACTGGGGTTTGTGGTGGAGGGGCCAGCATGTCCTGTCTCATGGGACCAACCGGTCTGCAGGTGTAGCAGTCCTATTCTCACCTGGGCTGGACGTTGACATCATCTCCTCCACAGAGATAGTGACGGGCAGGGCTCTGGTGGTCAGAGCTGTCATACAAAACATTACTTTTGTTCTCATTAACATCTATGCTCCAAACCAGGGCTCCCACAGAACGGGCATCTTCCACAAGCTCAGAGATGTCCTGCAGCAGTGTGATCAGCACGAGTGTGTGGTGTTGGGGGGGGACTGGAATTGCACCATTGATTCTGTATTAGATAGGACAGGGGAGGAACCTCACCTACAATCATCTGCCACCTTAGCACAGGTGATTGCAGAGTCAGGGGTGGTGGACGTATGGAGGGTCAAACACCCCCAGGATAGGCAGTATACATGGGTGAAGGTGTTGGATGGGAATATTAGGGCAGCCAGGCTGGACAGGGTGTACATGTCATGTAGTTTTAGCAACCGGTTGTTGAGCAGTCACATTTTCCCTGTAGGATTTACTGACCATCATTTAGTCACTTTAGATGTGCACACCTCACCAACCACCAAATGCAGCTCGTACTGGCATTTTAACATCAAGGTGCTTCAGGACAGCGATTTCTGCCAAAGGTTTGAGGTGTTTTGGGGGATCTGGAGGGAAAAGAAGTGCGATTTTGAGTCCCTGAGTCAATGGTGGGACGTAGGAAAGGCACATATACGTGTCTTTGTACAACTGTTTACCAGTCACTCCACGGGTAAAGTCAAAAGGCTCATTGAGGATTTAGGGAATGAAATCAGGGATTTGGAGAACAGTTTACTCACGCACACCAGGACAGACACTCAGAGGCTTCAACAGAAGAAACAACATCTAGGTTCTTTCCTAAGGGAACGAGCTAAGGGAGCTCTGGTCAGGTCGAGGTTCACCACTGTGAGGGACATGGATGCTCCTACCTCCTATTTTTTCAATCTGGAGAAGTCTGTCTCTCGGGCAAAACAAATGCTGTGTCTCCGCCTTCCTGATGGTACGATGACGACTGACCCGATTCGAATGAGGCAGCATGCCGTAAGTTTCTACAGCGCCCTCTTCAGGAAGGACAACCACAGGGAGAATGCTGACGAGCTGCTTCAGGACCTTCCTCAGCTGGGCCCCGAGGACAGAGCTGTCCTGGACGCCAACATCTCCCTGGAGGAGCTGACCGCTGCTGTGGGTCAGATGGCTGCTGGCCGAGCTCCTGGACTGGACGGATTACCGGCGGACTTCTACAAACATTTCTGGAAATGTTTGGGCGTCGACCTGTGGGAGGTGCTGCAGGAGTGTTCACAGACAGGCCTTTTACCGACCACATGTCGGCATGCGGTACTTTCACTGTTACCCAAAAAAGGAGATTTGACCTTACTAAAAAACTGGAGACCGGTGGCATTGTTATGCACAGACTACAAACTTCTTTCCAAGGTGCTCGCCAACCGTCTTAAGAACTTTCTAGAGACTATAATCCACAGAGACCAGTCATATTGCATCCCGGATAGATCCATCATGGATAACATTTTCCTCATGAGAGACTTGTTGGACCTTTGCAAAATGTATAATATTGATGTTGGGGTTATATCTTTAGATCAAGAGAAGGCTTTTGATAGGGTCGATCATGGTTTTCTTTTTTCCACTTTAAGGGCTTTTGGTTTTGGTGAAAGTTTTGTGTCACTGTTAGAGTTGATGTATACAGAAGCTTCTTGTCTGCTGAAGGTGGGAGGTGCGCTGAGCTGTCCGGTTCAGGTCCAGAGAGGCATCAGACAGGGTTGTCCTCTTTCTGGTCAGCTATATTCTATTGTAATCGAGCCTCTTCTGAACAGGTTAAGATCCCGTCTGTCAGGTCTGGTGTTACCTGGGCTACCTCAACGGCCTTCACTGGTGGTGTCTGCATATGCTGATGACATTAATGTGTTCGTCAAAGACCAAAGGGATGTAAATGTCCTAGGAAGCAGTTTAGTTTTGTTTGAGAGGGCATCGTCAGCAAAAGTAAACTGGGGGAAAAGTGAAGCTTTGCAGGTTGGGCAGTGGTCTAACAAAGAAACACCAAAGCTGCCAGGAAACCTCAGATGGGGAAGGCAGGGCTTGAAGATTTTGGGTGTTTTTTTGGGAACAGGAGTTTCAAAAACAGAACTGGGAGGGTGCTATGGAGAGAGTGTGTGCCAGACTATCTAAATGGAAATGGCTGCTACCTCAGCTCTCTTACAGGGGAAGGGTCTATAATTGTCAATAACTTGGTTGCCTCGGCCCTTTGGCACAGACTGGTAGTCCTACCTCCACCACAGGGCCTGATTGAAGAGATCCAGAGGGCAGTTGTGGATTTCTTCTGGTCTGGACTTCACTGGCTGAGAGCTGCGGTGCTGTACCTGCCGGTCCAGGAGGGAGGGCAGGGCCTGGTGGACATCGCATCACGCATCAAAGCCTTCAGACTGCAGTCGGCGCAGAGGCTGCTGTACAGTTTCGGCCTGCCATGGACTGATGCTGCCTGTGTGCTGCTGAGGAGGGCTGGACACTTAGGCTACGACAAACACCTGTTCCTGCTTCAGCCCCAGTCAGTGGATTTAACGGGTCTGACACCGTTCTACCAGTCAGTTTTACAGGCGTGGCAGGTTTTTACAGTCCACCGGAGAGCTGTGACCACACCAGGGATGTGGCTCTTTGAGGAGCCACTGTTTGGGAGCGGCTACATTACATCCCAGGTCCTGACGTCGGTCAGCCTGAGATCCAGACTGAGAGAGGCCGGCTGTGTGAAGCTGGGTCATCTAATGAAGACTGCTATCCCTCATCTAGCGGAGCTGACCAACATCCGGTCCAGCAGGCTGCTGCGCAGGCTGGTGGAGGAGGTCTGTACTTCTCTGCCAGAAGTCCTCAGGGCGTTTGTTGGAGACCCCACATTGTCGGACCAATGGGACAATGAGTGTGAGTATGTCTTCCCACCCCTGGTTGTTTGTCCTGCTGTGGGACAGTGGAAGGATGAGGAGGACATCCTGCTGTCTCTAAAGACACCCCAGTTGGGGGACTTTGAGACTCTGGGGAGGAAAGCAGTGTACCAGGTCGTGGTGAAGGTCTCTAACTTGCGTTCCTTGGCAGGGGTGAGGGTGTCGAGGTGGACCGAGTTTTTTGGCAGGGGATCCTCCCCGGGAGGCTGTTGGCGGTCCCTGTACAAACCCCCTGTAGACAAACGGACAGGAGACCTCCAGTGGAGGATTGTACATGGGGCCATAGCTACAAACAGGTATCTGGTGCACCTCGATCCTGGCTCAGGAGACGGCTGTCCTTTCTGTTCTGAGACAGAGACCGTCCATCATCTGTTTGTTGAGTGCTCCAGGCTGGTGAGACTCTTCAGCCGCCTGCAGGCATGGTTTCAGGGCTTAGGAGAACATTTTTCTTTCCGTTTATTTATCCACGGTCCAAAATACTCTGCTAAAAAAAAACAGGTACACACACTAATAAATTTCCTTTCAGGTCTGGCCAAACTAGCAATTTGGAAAACAAGGAAAAATCGTGTGAGGGGTCAAGGGTCAGAGGACGTGAGTTGGATGTTGACGGGGCTGCTGACGGCTCGCCTCAGGGTGGAGTTTGGGTTTTACAAGCTGACAAAAAACACAGAACTCTTTGTAAACATTTGGGCTGTGAGGGACATTCTGTGTTCAGTCAGAGACAATGCTCTGGTTCTGAACGTGTGATTTGTGTTTTTTTCTTTACTATTTATTTTTTTAGTTTTGTAAGCTTCTGAAAAACAGTAAAGCTGTAAATGACACTGTTTTAGTAATAAAGATACTAGACAATCTCTCTCTCTCTCTCACACACACACACACACACACACACACACACACACACACACACACACACACAGTTAAGCTAAAATCGTATAAGTCTTATTCCAACAATTAATTCCCTCCAGACTGTAACGTTCCGTAAGGATCTGGCGAGCCAATGACAACATTTGTATTCACAGCCAATCCGGCTTCTCTAAACTGAGACAAACGACTTCTTTTCTATCTGCTTACTTCCACCCTTGGCTTTCTATTTTTATAGCCTTCCTCATTCATCAATTCTCTTCTCCTCTACTCCTCGTTTTCACACTGCTGAAAACATCCCTCAACTGATCAAGAATCTGAACAATGTGACTCAAAGCCGAACATAGAAAATATGCTTCCTTTTCACTCTGTCCTCTCTCTTCACGTTAATGAGGGAAAAGCCTTCACTAAGCAGCTTGTTATTCAGAATATCTTGCCATCTTCACGCACTTCAGATTCCTTTCTTCTTTCCAATACCCTCTCCAAACTCGCTTCCTTTCCTTTTTGTCATATTTCCTCTCAATTTCAGGATATTGAACATGAGAATGAATCGATTACAAGTGCAGAGGAGTCGGTGGAAAAAAGGAGCAGCAGTTAGTTAAACAAAAAATGTTAGTGAGTAGAGAGGGGGCACTAGGAGGAAAACTAGAGTTTGAAGAAACAAAGAAAAAGGGAAAGACAAAGGAGGATACTGATAATGGAGCTCTGGGAAACAGCAATCTTTGCACATTCCCTGGTGAGAGAAGAGAAAGTTTTAAGCAGAAGAAACTAAGTGAGAAACACAGATTGAGCACAAATGACAGAAATATTATGTGTAGAGACAGAGTTGGTGTAGATTAATGGCACTTTGGGCTAAATCATTGGTTGTCAAGGCTTCCAGTTATATTTTCATCCAAACGTCATGTGATACTTGAAAAGGATGCATAGAATCAAATGAATGAGGAGAATTCCCATGATCCAGGAAAATAAAAGGCCCCATAAACTGCAAAAAGGTGTATTGAAAACTAACAGGACTATTTGACAACAAAATCCCTATCATCTAGAGTGAGTACAGTATACAGCGTTGCACCTGTTCGTACGCATGAGAAGAGGATGCTTGAGAGAAGATTTCAGCCCTTTGAACGCCTCGCTACTCGCTGCATGAAGTGAGTGTGCATGTTGACTGTTGGGATTTGGAAAGTAATTACTGAACGCAGCCACATTTAGTACACCGGTGCCTTTACCCGTCCCTCTTCATCCTTGACTTGGGCAGTGCGCAGATACGTAATTATTTGACATTCGATAGAACACATGTATCATGAAAGTAAGTGTTTTATTTTTAGCACTACATTTTTTGCTACAAATAACTATTTTTGTCATTGATTATTCTGTTAAGATTTTTTCTTTTAATCAAACAATTGTTTAAAATTGCATTTCGCTGTCATTAGCAATGATATAAAACCTAGAAAAGAGGCCTATTCTCACATTTCAGAAACTGGAATCACAAATCTTTGGCATGATAAATTACTTGAACAATAATCAAGCACTGAAGGAAACTGACAAGGCAGAAATAGAACGTCTGAAACACTTTGCTTGTGATTCAGACGTTTTCTCCTCACACTTAGTCTCGTGTTTGTAACTGTTCCCAAGTCACTTCCAGTCTGTCAAACCAGCGTTTCTGCACCTATCAACAGCTGGCAGGCATGTCGAAGTCAGCCTAGATCTAGATCTAGGGCCTTTGGAGACTGAGGCTGGTGGACACAGTGTAACGATAGATAAGACAGCATATCACTAGATTAGCTTGGCACGGCTACAGGTCTTCTGCCTGCAGCCCCCGGCCATGTGATTGGTTGAGGTAACACAATAGCAGGGTTGCTCCTTGTCTTTTTGTCTACTTGACTTCAGGTCTGTTGGACAAGTGGACTGTGAATGTGGGTCCTTGATCTGTGAGTTGAGCTCCACCAGCGAGTGTGCAGCGATACGCTCGATGATGATGAATAGACTCTGCTGGCTGCTAACAGTCTCAGCTCTCACACGGTGCGTTCCTGTGGCTGCCATGCTTCCATAACCTCTCCTTGGTGTGAAAAACAAAGCCGTGGCTGTCTGGTTCCTCTGCTCCTGGAAAGAAAATACTCAACAGCTTGCTCTGAACATTTCAGTTCACTTCTCACTCCCTCTGCCTCTCCTCTAGCTCACAGCATTGTCACTGCTGCGCAGGATATACATCTTTAGATTGAACAATACAAAAATGTTATTAGCTGACCCGCTCCTGCTGTTCTCTGCCTGTGTTGTCAACATCTAAACACCAAAAGCCAAAGTGAGATTTATAAAGAAAGAGCGGAAATTACAGAGAAAGAAAATGCGGGCGAGCATCTCTTATTCTCTTTCTGCTTTCAAACCGGTGGTTAGATCTTCAATTTGTTGCATTAAATGGAACCTAAGCCGATTAAAAAAAGATACATTGGCTGTAATTGAATCCATATATTTGCATTGATGAGCTGCGAGACGGCTCCAGAATAGAGAAAAATAAAAACACTGATGAGTAAGGCACAAAAAAATGAGGGCAAAGGATGCAAAACAAACTTAATATATTCATTTGACAACTTTGATTTTCTCTCTCTGTCCCCGTGCAAGAGACTTAGTATCCTAAACAGATCCATTGACTCTCACTGTGAAATTGTATGAAATGTGAAGAAAATTATGCAAAAACCGTGTGAAGTGCAGTAAGATAGCACACTTACAGCTGAGCATTGTGGCCAGTTCTTGTTCTCGTAGTTCACTCACAGACCTCAAATGAGCTAAATTCGCTCTGCTAACTTCCTGCACAAAACCACCATATCTTTTTTTAATACCGTCCTATCTGACAGGATCCCTCCGCTCCTGGCGGTATCCCACGGTGATAGTGCAGCCGTGGCGGCGGGCCAAGTGTTAAGACAATCGCACACAGGCTCTCTTATCTGTCTGCTCGACTGGGGAAGCGAGGGAGGAGCGAGGGAGGAGAGGGAGGACGGGGAGATAAATGTCCTGTCTGAACTCCAGGTGCATTAGTCTGCTCTGTGTAATCGTCCACCTCAGTTCCCTTCAGTAAGTTTCCTCCACCCTCAGCATGTCAGAGCGGTCCTGCCATCCACACTTCCCTTTCTCCCCAAACTCCTCCCCCGTTGCTTTCATTCTTCTCTGACACTCTCTTTCGTTCCAAATATGTCACAGTTTTGGGTTGTTTCTTGTTTCCTGTTTTATTTTTTTAGTCCTTGTCTCTTGTGTCCTCTGCTTACCTGCACTTCCTGCCCCTCTGATTGTCGGCCCTGTCCCTGATTATTTCCACCTGTGTCTAATCACCTGCACCTTCCCCGTGTATTTAAACCCTGTTTGTCTCCTTCCCCATTGTTGGATCATTTGTTTAAGTTTGTGGTTCGTACTTTGTTTGTCCTGTTCGTGCCGCTGCCTTTTTCATCCCGTCTGTCGGAAACCTGCCTTGTTTTTTGGAGAAATAAATTTACTTTGCAGGCTGCATCAGTATTTGGGTCCTCTCACTCCGTAGCCACCACCTGACATATTGTTTGCCTGTCTGTTGACAGTATAGAAAGTTCAAAGGAAGTCTGTGGAAAGAAGCTCTCATCTTACTGTGTGTGTGTGTGTGTGTGTACTGATTCATACCTGTCTCTAAGGCTTTGTCAAACTAAATGCAAACCAAATTAATGCAGAAAAATCATTCAAAGCAGCCCCCCAGACAGGCGCATTCACAAAGGGTTTTTCATGTTTACTATGTGTGAACATTTGTTCCTTTGTCACTTTGTTATGGAAAAACTGCAGTCTGTTCTATGTGGGGTTTTCTGGAGGTCACCTGAATTATTTCTACAATAAAAGCTGAGCTCATCTATAATCTAAACCAGTGAGTACATCTTCCGCTTTACTGGTCCAGGTAGAAAGGCAGCGATATATTGAGCTTATAGTTTTCTTATAAGTTTCTTCATGAATGTTATTGTAGAACAATGAAAGAACTAAAATGTTAATATTCATGTTGAATCAAAAAATGCTGCTGAGAGGATTTCTTTCTTTACAGATGAATCTGCAGAATATTTTCTAATTAATCAGATTTTATTCAGAATTTCCCAGAACTCAAAGGGATTTTTGATTTAAATGTGTTTTAATAGCCAAAGATATTAAATGTTCTATAATGTGAGACAAGGGAACGCAGCAAATCGCATTGGATAACCTGGGACCATCACATGTTTTGCATTTTTTACTTAGATTCTACTTTAATCAAAATTGGTGCAGAGTATTTCATCTTTTTGATTAAGCATCTAATCATTTGAGCTCTGGCATGTTTATTCACATCTTTTTTTGGGGCCATTTTTGACCATCACATTAACATGGTATAGACCATATGTTTCTGCACAAGCATTGACTTTTACTTGTTTTTGTTGTTACTTGATATCAACCGACTAGAAACATACCCTTTTAAAAAGAAATCTGCTCAATTGGCATCTCCTTGAATTTTTGTCTGTATGAAATTTATTAAGATCAAATGTTTTATATTGATAATGCATTCTGCTCAACTTACCAAACTCCTCTTGGGTTTCAAATTACACCTGCACTTCTATTGTATGTCTATGATTAATCAACACGCATATTTCATGTCAGACACAATCAAACTGCTGGGCAAAAACATTAACATTGTTTTGTTTGGTGTGTTTGGGGAAGCAGCAAGAAAATGTGAACACGGATACTGTAAACCTTCTTAAATTTCAATATTGATCACCTTAGGGTGCCTCAAAGACAATGAAGAAACACAAAAAAATGGATATTTTTAGACAAACAGCACAGCTGGCGCTTGAGGGAAGGAAAGAGGATTTTAAGCAGGACAGCCTCTTCACTGTTACACCCACTGTCTTATACAGTGAAACAGCAACTTGCATTACGTCTGATCAAAGTTAGTTGTGTAGTTGTGAAGATTACCAAAATTATAGCCACTGACACCACACACACACACACACACACACACACACCAGCCAGGAGCTAATTGCACACAGCCTAAAAGGCTTAGTCAGGAACAGAGTCAGTGAAACAAAGAGAAAAGAGGGAGAGGTGCTGATGTAGGAAAATGAGGAGAAAGGATTAGAAAGGTGAATGCAGGATGCAAACCAGAAGAGGAGGAAAGGAGAAGAGCGGAAGGGAGAAAGATAAAGAAACATGGTGTCTGAGTTAAGACGTTGCAGCAGAAAACTGCAACTTCAGGTTAGCTACATCTGAGAGTCGTCTTTATCTAAACAAGCACACTCTGTCAAAACTGCCGACACAAACAATGCCCCAGATCTTCTTTATACTTCAAGGTGAATAATACCGATATTGTTCTTTCAACACTGTTCAAGGCCCAATTCCATCATGTTTTGTTTAGTTAGGTAAAGCAGGTGGAAAGTTTTATATTTGTCTATACAGTACACACACACACACACACACACACTATAGACACTACATGACATTAAACAAATCATCAGAAATTCCAATGTATATTTTGATAATAAGAATTACTGCTATGATATATAAGGATACAGTACGATATGTACATGGTTCATCAAAGTGGCCTTAATGAGGATGAACAAACACACATAATTGTTGTCAATGAATTCATGAAAATTAAGTAATCATCACCTAATTATTAAAACATTTAAAGCATGATATAAAGAGAAAAAAGTAATAATAAAGTAATGTTCCTTTTTATGGACTAACAGTGTTGCAATGTACTAGAAAGGCAAAAGTCTTTGCCGTGTGAACAGAGGACACAGATCGTCCTTGACCTTTTCCAGTCTGAGCAGTTAATCCTGTCTGATCTGTTTCCATTGATCTCCTCAACACATTTCAACACACACAATAACCCCTCACAACTATTAGCAAGGACTGGTTTATATATTCTTGATGAGACAGCTCAAGATATATAGGCCCCATATAGGCCCATCAGTACCAAATTTGGAACACTGGGTTTTAGCCTCTGTGATTGAGCATATCAAAAAAATATAAGAAAACATCAAATAAAAAAATAAATAAAAAATTGTCAAATCCCTGCCTCACAAGTCAATATAAGTTAACGGTGTCATGTTTATAACACTATTACACAATAAATATAAACCATAAGAATGACTCAAAGTGACTCAAAATTACCCCCAAATTGACTCAAAATGCACCCAGTTTTGAAAAAATGCTGATTAAAAAAGTTAGGAACTAGCTAGAAGGCTAAACTCAATGGTTTTAGATTAGATTAGATTCAACTTTATTGTCATTACACATGTACAAGCACAGAGCAACGAAATGCAGTTTTGCATCCAACCAGAAGTGCAATAGCAGTTAAAACCAATATACAGATAAGTATTTTACAGATAATAAATTAGTGATATAGGTACGGGATATACAGATTGATTGATTGCGGTAATATGTACATGTTATACAGGTTGATTTGTGCATTAAATGTAGGTAGACTATAAGCAGGAACTATAAACATAATTTACAAAAGGCAAATGGGCATATGATAAGTTAAGTAATACAGATTGAGTGAACGTTAAATAGTGCATAATAATAATAAACAGTAGCTGCCTAACGTTACTAGACTAGTGCAATGTTCAATTTTTAGTGCAGACAGTTCAAAATTGTTTGAGTGCAGGTGTAAAGTCTTTGGTCAGTGGGGGGAGATGACGAGGAGATGGGTTTGTGGGTGGTGGTGGTTGGGGAATAGGGGGGGTGTCAGCATGGGGCAGAGTTCAATAAGGAAACAGCTCTGGGGAAGAAACTGTTTTGGAATCCCTAGAGCCTACAGAGTTCGCCAATACCAACCATTCACCAATACCAAAGCATCGCAAAGATGCGCACAAGAATGTAATTTGTGTCGAGCAAAAAAAATATGAAAATTTACTTACTTATGGCTGAAGGCCACGGAGCACCCTGCTGCAGTGAAACAAGCATCGTTCAGGGACCAATGAGGACTATGAGAACTTTCTAGCTTGAGTGGAGTTGACATGAGTTCTCGACATGTCTGAACTAAAATAATTATTAAAAATACTTAACTTTACTCAATAAAACTTCGCACAGATACTCCTACAATATCGCACAGATACTCCTACAATATTGAGTATATTTAAATAAAAAGTGTTCATTTATATATTTTACATTACATTACATTTAGCTGACGCTTTTATCCAAAGCGACTAACATGCTATACAGTAGACAGTAGACACAGCAACGGTGAGCAATTAGGGTTAAGTGTCTTGCTCAAGGACACAACACAGACTGGCTGAGCCGGGGTTTGAACCACCGATCCTCTGATTGAAAGTCAGACCTGCTAACCACTGAGCCACAGTCGCCCCATATTTAACTCGTTCCTGTAGGTACATGCTGCACAACATCAGGAGAATACGTCCACTTCTCACCCAGAAGGCAGCACAGGTTCTCGTCCAGGCTCTGGTCATCTCGCGTCTAGACTACTGTAACTCCCTCCTGGCGGGTCTACCTGCTGGTGCCATCCGACCTTTGCAGCTCATCCAGAATGCTGCAGCTCGACTGGTCTTTAACCTCCCGAAATTCACCCACACTACTCCGCTCCTCCGCGACCTTCACTGGTTACCGGTGGCTGCCCGCATCCGCTTCAAAACACTGGTACTGGCGTACCGTGCTACGAACAGATCTGGTCCAGTCTACATCCAGGACATGGTAAAACCTTACACCCCAACTCGTGCGCTCCGCTCGGCTTCTGCCAATCGCCTTGTAGCTCCGTCGCTGCGAGCTAAACACTCAACAAAGTCTCGACTGTTCTCTGTCCTGGCTCCTCGATGGTGGAATGAGCTCCCCATTGACATCAGAACAGCAGAAAGTCTCTACATCTTCCGTCGCAAACTAAAAACACATCTTTTCCGACTATACCTTGAATAAAGGATGTAGCACTATAGTAGCACTGAAAATGGCTCTTACTGATAGCACTTTGTAGTAGAACCTTTGGACGAAATTGTACCTTCTTGATTCTTGTTGTTCTGATTCTTGTTTGTAACCGTGGAATGCACTTATTGTAAGTCGCTTTGGATAAAAGCGTCAGCTAAATGAAATGTAATGTAATTTAAGATAATAAAAATTAACTTTTTATTTAAAAAAAAAAAAAATATATATATATATATATATTTTTAAATTCTGTGTACTATCAGAAACCAATATACCACTAACACATATATGGCTTTATTATCTATCTTCACAAGGGTTTTCTGTGTATTATAGCTTTTTACATTTTTCAAACGAATGAGGAGATAATTAGGATTTAATATGAGAAAAAAGCATCTGCAATTTTGGCTGAAAAATGGGCTCCAAAGGGGTTGGCAAACATTTTAAGATAAGTATTATTTTGGATTTCAGAAGTCGTACTGGCACCAGTATTTTAAACAATATCCAGCCCTCAACGGGAGGAGAGGATGGAACCTATGACCAACTGAACTGAACCTTTTCCAACATTGGATCAGAGCACCACACGGCCGAAGACATTGTCTTCTTCAGACACAGTACATAGGGACAGAGAACCACACACACACACACACACACACACACACACACACACACACACACACACACACACACACACACACACACACACACACACACAAATTGCTGTGTTTTCCTCATTGCCTCTATCAGTCTAACCTTCTATTCTCTCTCTCTCTCTCTCTCTCTCTCTCTCTCTCTCTCTCTCTCTCTCTCTCTCTCTCTCTCTCTCCAAACAAACAGGTCCCTAACAAGCCCACACGGGGATTGGCCTTTCCAACCGGCTCATATCGGCTCTGATTGGCTGAGGGATGTGCCTTCTCTCTGCAGGGGTTATACGATGATGTCGTGCAATTACTATGTTCTTTACTGTTTTGTTTTGGTTCAGGAGGAGGGGGCATCCTATTACTTTTACTCCGATCTGAGTCATGTCTGAAGTGGCACACAGAAAGGTCTTTCCTCTTTATTCTGCGGTAACAAAAACAAAATCTGATTTAATGAGCCCTCTTGGGAGAAGCACCCTCCCATTGCTTTCATTGGTCTTATGTTACCCGTCAGAGGTGAGACAGGGATGTGCAACCGTTACTGATCATACCCTATTGTTTGTTCTTCTATTTGTGATGATGCATATAGTCAGAAAGCATTAAGTCATATGTTTTTGGTTGTCTACTTCCCCTTCTCCTTTTTGCTTCAGCAAGAAAACAGCTTGCAGATGGAATTAGACAAGATTCAACAGTTACAATTTTAAAACGGGGGTACAAGCCTCCGTGCTTAATTTGATAAATAATCACTACAGTCATGCATCCGTCCAACCATCCAGTGATTCACTGTATATCTAACATTACTTGTTACCTGCACAGGAGTTAGTAAAATATGTTTGTAAAACACTGAGATTATTTTCATAAAACCTGTCTTGAGCTCACAGATTGTGTCTCTGATGAGGTCTGTGCATGTTACTATGTAAAGTGAAGCCTGACTGACCAGTGTGATTATTGGTTCCTTCCAGGTGATGATATGGCTATCTATAGATTGACCCCAAGTAATCGTGATATTGTTCAATTGTTTATCTTTCATAGAAAAGGAGGGTTGCTCCACATGTGTGGTTCTAATTCTCTGAGACTGCACTTTTTGATTTTAGAAGTTTGCGATGTCATGGATACATTCTGAATGGAGCTGTTGCCTTTACACTTTCTCAAGCTGCTTGTTTAAAGGGCCAAATGCATTGAAAGTGTTACAACGTATGCCACACTGCTTTGACACCTCTACTCCAACCTTGTTTCAATTTTGGAGCGTTGAATGAGGACCCAGCGACCATAGCTGCTTTTTTCGCAGGAGCAGTACCTGTTTGGAGAGAGCTAAAGGGAATCAAAAGCTAAGGATTTCCTCCAGAGGATGATATTTTATTTAAGAAATTAACTATTCATGAACAATAACACTAGTAGTGTTGCTTTCACTGGTTAAAAAGACAAACGTCGCCTCAGGTAGGTCACATCAGCTGTCACCACTTAATGTAAACTCTGTTTGTAACTTTATGACCTCAAAGGTTGTATATGAGGCAAGCGAAGCCTCACTCTGTAACACCACTGGACAACAGTAAGTGTTTTTGTAGTTCCAACCACTCCAACAGAGTGCGACGTCTTCCATCTGGTGGGCCATGTGACACCAATTTTACATTGTCTAGTTTAACTTTTATTTATTACATCTCGATAATTGAATCTTATCCACTTTATAGTTTTGAACCCGGACTGTCGTGTTTAGATCAAGTCAAAAGATTGAAGGGTATCTGTAATATCCAAAAATGTTTCCTAAACAGCGACCCATTCTTAAAATACTCCTGGTTCTCGGTTGGCATTGTAAATCTGATGCCTACATCGTGCATAGGAGCATCAATGGCGCGTCATTTAAAGCTTTCAGTGCGTTTGGGCTTCAACAGCCAAACCATGTGCTCCGATCTGAAAATCAATGATGTTAATCTCGAGTACCTCCCAATGTTAATGATCCTGGACACATGTGCTCTCAAACAGTAAAAGTGAGCTCTTTGGGGTAAGTAGAAGCTCTTATTGCTCTCTCTGCTCTCAGTTCTGAACCACAATATCAGTCGAGTGACTTGTCTTTCAGTCGTGCTCCAGAGGAGGTGCTTTTAAATGCACCATCAACTTGAGTCTCTCCAGCTGCTCGCTGGAAAAACGTGTATGTCTAAACTCGGTGCAGCAACAGAGTTCAGCGGCTTATTCATCATTTTACATCCACTTAGATCAGTCAAGTCAGCCTTCATGCTTTTATTAAAATCCTTCTTTCTAGCTGTGTAATTACGAGATCAGCATAATGAGATTGAAAACATCGGACCGATGCTAAAGATACTGAGTAGATACCGAGTAGATACAGAGGCTTGAAGCCATCCATCCGCTTCAAACAACAGTGACTCCTCTAAGAAACACTGAGTGGATTTTTACAGTCATCTGTGCTTAAAGCTTGAACATAAAGTCTCTCAGGATGACGGAGGAGCTTAATAACATTTCCAGAAATCCTGCTGTAAATGTAGATTTGTTTTGGTTGAAGAACTGGGAGTGCAAGGTTCATGGAGGTGCTGCAAATAACTATCAAGCACTACAGTTCATCAATCACTCAGACAGACACCTGGTTGGCCAATCAATACACAGGCTGAAACGTGCTGCGAGGGCCTGGCACGTGTTTATCTGCAGAATCAAATAAGATCTACAAAGAGAGCATGATGAGATATAGTCTGTTTTTCATTATTTTCATTTGGTAAGTATTATGCTATTCACAAATAAAGAAAGAGAGAATGATCAAGGACACATTTGCCACTCGTTTGACACTAGTCTTCCATTCACTAGTTATTTCCTTTTTCCTTCTCGAAATCCAGCTAATGAAACCTGAACGCATCTCTTTATCATGACATCGTTGCTGCCTTACATTCTTTGTGGGTTTCCATTTTTGACCTAATAGCTGTTTAATGAGATTTGAGCGTCTGCTACTGATGCGACATTCACAAGCTGATGGAGTTATTCTTTTCCCATACACATTATTGTTGTGCTTATAGGTCTTAACCGTGTTTGTGTGTATATGTTTAGGCACTTCTATTGCCGGAGTACACTTAAAAGCAATTCACACCCAATTCCCAAAGCATCGTGTGTAAGATAAGAGGAAGATTTTGTTTTCTGATTATTACTCTCTCTGTGTTGTTCTCTCCTTTCTCTCACCATTCTTTGTCTTTCTTCATGTCTGAACCCAAGCTTCTGCATTTATCAATAATCATAATGGTAAATCTACAGTGTAGAATTAAAGCAAGACTACGCTACTTTTTAAAGAGACATCCCTCTTACAAATTACATTTTTGTATGTTTTTTTTAAATTACACCTTTATTCAATACACTGCTACAGCCTTCATGGTTCTGTTATGGCCTTTTTTATAAAGCAAACTTTAGATACAATCACATTGTGTAGTCTCTCTTTAAAGTGCACACAATTTACAAGCATTATGAAATCATACCAAAAAAGTGAATGTCCAAAATACTATCATTCAAGAAAAGCCTGTTCCCACACTGACAGAGAGAGATGCACGTCGGTCGGAGTGGGGCTTTGAATTTACAAATATAAATTACAGAATTATAAACTGAGCACAAAAGAAAAGAACAATCTGTAATCCTCTCGGTCATATCAGGTTTTATCAGACACAAGCAGCGATAACTATTGTGGAAATGAAGCGGGGGCAGTGTGTGAGGCACTGTATACTATATAATACAAATTATACATTGGCTGGATGATTCTGCTGATATTGCAAATTAGTTTTCATCTACAATATGACTATTTCATTAATTACTATTAATCTGTTCAGTTTTATTCTCTCAGTGTTATCTCATCTAGGAGATTTATGTTGTATCTACTATACTCTTTTTTAAATCTCAAAATTATACTGTATGCTAAATTCCCGCACTTCCACATCTACCCACCCTCTAAATTGAAATCTTATTTTCAAAGAGCCTCCGCTTTAATTTTTTCTCGGCTCCCACATTATCTATCTATTGGGAACAGTTCTGGACCAGTTAAAGCTCCTCCAGACTGCAAATTCCACACCAAATGAGCTGAGCAGATGAAAGATTGCATCTGTGACACGGCCACAGTCAGTAAGCAGAGTAATCACAAACACAATCATCATCACCATCATCACAACAGTTATGATCACCATAATCAGCATCATAATCATAAAGCTGACAGGGACGCTAATCAAAATGCTGATACTAGAGTGGAAAAGTAATTGAACTGGATATGAAGGTATTTATCTCCATTTTAAAGCCGGAGGCTTTTTTATATTTGAATTCAAGACACATAAATAGGACTGAATCAAAGTAGCATGATCTACATTTGGTGTCCCTCTGAGATGCGTTGCTGCTATCTTTGTAAGATGTGTGTCAATGCAGCAGGGAGAGAGATGTATTCAGTATTGAGAAACAATGTTGTGTCAGTAGGATGTTGTGATTGAAAGGTTTCAGAGAAGATAGAATAAGAGAGAGATAAGACATCCAGTTCACTGTTATAGAAGACTGAGGAAACCAGAAAATATTTCAAAATTGACATGCTGAAACTAGATGTTTGACAAGAATTGTAGTCATTTTTTCTGAAATACTTCTACAACTAATCAATGATCCAAATAATTGCCGATAAACTGGAAGCAGACCCCTCATATAAAGACATATGAAGAGATGTTAATGTGGGAACGCCATATAATGACACTCTGGCCCATGAGGTGTACTTTCTGCTCACCTAGGTGATACTCGATGCGTCGAGATGGATAGTTTCCCATCACCTGGAAACGGAACTACTTTTTTCCCATGTGAATTGTATCTTCAAGACCCTTTTATCACCGCTGACAACATGGCATAGAGTCCTAGCCAGACCAAAGTGCCGAGGTGTGATGTTTCATAACCTACAGTTGACATATCCAAGCTCTTATCATCTTGAGTACGGTAATGCCCCTCTGGCTGTGCTGCCAAAGTCTCACCTCAACCGCAGTAATAAGTGAGCATTGCAGCCTGCTTCCACTTTGGTCAAAACAATTGTATAAACCAGGGTCTCAACGTGAAGCACAGGAACATACACCATCAAGCTACGTAAATACAGGATCAGATCCTGCAAGGGAAAACACTGTGTGAAAACTGAGGCTACAGATCATACAGTGGCAGCTAATTTGATTTGCTAATTGAAGATACTGAATTCTGCAAGTGCGGAAAGATGAAAATGTGTGCATGTGAGAAATATTTGTGTAGGGATGAAAGGGAGCTCATAATATCTCTGGAGTCTAGATAAGTCAACAAGCTCTGTTTTATATCTCTGGATGACAATACATTCAGCTCCATATGGCTGCAGGCTGACAACAACATGCACTCGAGGTCTGCTTTCCCTGTTTGGAGGTCTCTTTGAAATACAGAATTGAGCCCCCCTACATCTTAACAGGATATCCAGCCCACTATCATACTTATGAAGCAGCATGAAGCAACTTGCAACTAAAACTACTCACACTAATTCATCATCATCAGGCTTTAAGTAAAGGCCAATACACTTTCCAGGCACTACTATGAACACACAACCTGTCAAACAAATGCCTTAACTTCTCTCTTATAATAAAGGAGCCCTTTAATCATAATGTACAGGATGATATATGATACATGACAATATAAATAGTAAATACAAAATATGATAGGATTTGAAAAGAAGTCCAGTTCAAGTCTATTTTATTCTAGTGATTTTGTGTTGTTCTCTGAGAGCTGCAGAGAAACACTGGAGTGACCCTCAATACTGTGCCTGAGCGCATCCTAGATTCTGATGGCCCACGCGCCTATACTGTGGAGGACGAAAAGAAGTGTGGCGTCTAATTACATGAACACCCTTTAACACAATAACAATTATTTTACCAGTACTATTGTGCAGTAAGAAAACACAGTTAAGTGGAAAAAACAGAAGCAAATGGAAAATAAATCACCAAACTGATGTCTGATTCAAAAACAAACAAACACAACAACATAAGAAACAAGCAAATTAAGAAAAGAAAAATCATCCATTTGATAATACAGGCAGGACTGGAAAACCCATTTATTCTATTTCCAATTTGGCTGCCTGCATTATACTCACAATTATCTTTTGATGTTTATTCTGCACCCAGCTGTTAAGTTGAAATAACTAGATGTTTTTGTTCAGTTCCACTCGTGAGTCTTGTCAAAAAAAAGGCAACAGAAAATGAATCAAAGTGTTGGCTCACGTCGAGTGTTGCCAGAGGTCAGAGATCAAGGCAAAGTAAAATAAAATGGTGCCACCAATGAAATGGCACAGGAACAATGCCTGTAAGGGCTGAGTGGGGGATCTGCTGTGCAATGCTGCAATTTCAAGGTTCCTTTATTCAGTCGGGATTCTTTACCCATTTTCCATCCATCCATTTCCAGTTTAAAATTTACGATTGAAGCAATACACATTTTATTTGAAATTGAAAGACAGCGAAGGACCCGGTATACACACACACACACACACACACACACACACCAGTAAAAGAGCATGATAAAAATGTTTTTTTATCACAACCTCATGCTCCCTAATGACACACAGGATACAAACAGCAAGCAGACAAACATACAGATGACAAAGAGGTCCTACAGGGGAAATAGTCACAGCACCTGTCTAGTACTGTAAATATTCTGTAGAAGGAAAAAAGACTACTGGTACAGTTCCAGATTGCGGCTGGAAAGGAGCAAACCTCTATTTCCTTTGGGCAAAGACAACAGTAGCGCAAACCCAACTGCAATGCCAGCTTCATCAAGTTCGTTCTTTTGTGTTTGTGCCTTTTTGGTGAAATTGTGGCTTCACGTGAGCATTTTTGCAATGAAGTGGATGGAGGTTGTGTTAGTTGTTGGTAGTTGTGTTCCAGCTCGCTTACACCAACTCTTATCGCAAACGCAAGCACAAAGAGCAATTTTTGCGGCTTTAATTGGCATCGCCACACACGTAGACCTCTTCAAAATGAAGCTCTTGAATGTGTGTGATATGAGCTTTGACGCTTTCACTTTGATTTACAATTTTCATCCAGTTCAGTGCACATAAATACACACCTAAAACGATGCAGTAAATGTATACCAAATGCCATTTGTAATGGATTCCATGTGTGTATAATTATTGGCTGATGTTTGCAAATATCGTTATTTGAGTTCACGCAGGTCATACATCTCCTTAATAATTAATTTCACTGCACTTGGATCTAACAAAATAGGAACCGTGTGTGCGTTTCTACCTAACAGACTGTTGGACTCTTGAATGTATATTAAATTTAAGTGTGAAATCGTTTAGAGTGTAGGACGCATCCTGAGGATCAAATGCTGTGTCTTAATCACTAAATTAAACAAGAAGTACAACAGTAATAATAAGATACAAGTTTCTGTAATTGTAGTCACACTGCCTCCCGGAGAAGTTTGTCTGATGAAAGTCTGACCTGAACTCTCCTCCCGGCTCATTAGAAACTGTCTGCTGCAATTAAAGAGGATGAGAGGAGCTGATGTGGTTGGTCATTATACTGAAGCTCTCCACATTTTGGTACTGTATTCCTCCTCCTAATAATGTCCTCGTCCTGATTTGTGCCACGGCTGCACATCTGCTTCAGGTCACTAACCTTTGAAAAATGAATTGGTCACACTTTTTTACATATGTATATATAGTTTGTGCGTGTGTGTGTGTGTGGTTTTGTGTGATAACAAAGCAGTAATAAGGCAGCAGGCTGGTTCCAAACACAAATCCAATACAGACTCTGCACCACAAAGCAGAATCAAACAGATCGACAAGAACACTGTGCATGTGTATGCCAGCGTGTGTGTGTGTGTGTGTGTGTGTGTGTGTGTGTGTTTAACTGTTATTGACTAATGTCAGGGACAAAGTCAGAGCATGTATGGTGGCTCTAGGTTTCAGGAGAGCGATCCCGCCCTCACACATTGAGATCTTCAAATCAGAGGCTCTGATCACTCTGCAGCTTTCAGAGAACCACATTCAGCTGGGGTCTTTTAGATAAATCAACACACTTACTATTGAAATGTATTGGTGAAACTATCTTTTTATAGAAGAAACACAAGTTTACAAATTGTAATTTTGTACGCAAACAAAACAAGCAGAACGCTCCCAAACAGGATATATAAAGTGAACACTTGACTTTTTGTTTTCCATTTCGCTTTTATATTATTGTATGCATTGCTTTACGTTCCACCTTTGTGGTTAAATCCAATCCTGCAGTATATTACTTTAGATACTACAAAGATCCAATTTCCCCAGGGGATCAATAAAATGCCATATTGTCTTATCGCATCGTATGAGTTAGTTTGTAGCTGTTTTACTGTGAACTACTGGCATGCACACACACACACACACACACACACACACACACACACACACACACACACACAAACAGCTTGTCGGCATGCACACATAGACATATTTCTACTGGAGGCACTGTTCTTTTCCATCAGCAAGGAAATCTGTTATTGTTCTTCAAAATGAGCAAGTACCATTGGATGACCCCTTTTTAGAGACACAAAGAAAAGTACCTGTGATGTAAGCCATAATATATAATAGATCCATTATATATATATATATATATATATATATATATATAAATAGAATAATATAAGAGAAAAGACAGTGACACGCAGACACAAAACGGAGAATGGAAGAAAAACCACTAGAAGAAAAAACTAATGAAAGAAAGAAAGATAGCAAGAGAGGAGCGGGAAGAATGAAATATGATTGGCTGACTCCAGTGATGTAATGACACAGGATAATATTGCACGGTATATTGATACTAAAAAGGTATCTCGGTACCTGTACGTTAAAAACGATATAGATATTTTTTTTAAATAGCGCGTGATCAGAGCACACTCACTGTTCCGCTCCCTGTCATGATGCCTGCATGCACTGACTGCTAGGAGGCGGGGCTTAAGTAAACGGGGCTGCCCAGCACTCACACAGGCAATGGGCAGCGCTCACTCACAGAGTGATCATTGAGACATGGCCTCAAGTGGAGCTGTTGCCGACCGTCTTCGGCTTGTTGGAACAAAAGATGCCAGAAGTGAAATGTGGTACTTTGGCTACATTGCAGACTGAAGGAAAGCCCACTGGCACACAGAGACCCGTGAACCAGACCAAGGGAGGACACGTCAGACATGGCAAAGCAACTTTCTGACAGACACCCCAAACAATAGGCCTACATAGCCGTGTATAATCAATGCTATGATGGCACCATGTAGTTTTCATTAATATCTTGCTGTAGGCTAATTCTAATGTTAATGCCATTTGTTAAGTGTTTAAAAAGCTGGGCAGGAACAAGCTGGTAAAAAAGGAAACCATACAGACGTTTCATGTATTACTATTGTAGATAAATATACCAGTATCCTATCTTATTTGTGGTATTGTTTCAAATTCTGGTTCAAATATTGAGTATTGTGATATTTATTGCAAGTATCGTATCAATGTCATAATTGCGGTATCGTGACAACCCTAACGCAGCATGGAGACACGCAGGACAGACCACGGATCACTTTGTATTCTTTATTTCTGCCCCTCTCTCAGATTAATTGACGTTCATCACAGACACACCTGCTAGTTGATTGGCAGTCTGTTTGAGGCTCGACATCAGCACTGTTTGTTTGTCTCTGTGCAGCAGGACTCATTTCCAGCACTAATGACTTCGCTGGCTCTTCACAGATGATGCAAATAATTGAGCTGTCATTGTCCAAACTTAAAGAAAAAAGTCCTCTCAAAGAAATCCCAGACAATTCGCTCTTCTTTCCCTTCCTCCTCCCTTTTCTTTTCCTCTCACTCTAATTAGCCTGTTTTGAAATCTGCTGGATCACTTTCCATTGCCATCCCCTTCAGCCTTTCATGTATCTGTTGTATTATCTTGTCCTCCGTCCTCTCCTCCATTTCCTTCCCTATGATTCTCTCCACCCTGACCTCTCCGCTCACTTTCCCTTCCCCTCATTCATTTCGGGGCGGTTGACAATCTGTTTGAGAACAGAGATTAGCGCTGTGTTTGTTTGTCTCTGCGAGCGCCTGGATTCATTTCTCACACTAATGACCTGGCTGGTTATTAATGGACGATAGCAGTAATGGAGCTGTCACATTCAAAACTGATGTTTGGTTGCTCTCCTACTAAGTCCCCCCATTTCCTTCACTATCTCTCCCACTCCTTTGTACACTTTAGAGTACAGTATATGGTCACAACAATATTTTATTATATCTTTTTAATTAATATTTGACTATCACTCTCAGGGTTACACACCACTATCTTATATGTTTATTCCTACTTGATGTGCTGTTATAACACAATGTGAGCATCATAAGCAAAGCAAGACCCTTTGTACTATGCTAGAATAGAGAAGCTCTACAATATTCTCATCATCTATATTTGTTTCAGGTTTATTTAAAGGTTTATGTCAGGTAAATGTACATGAGCTTTCCAGAGGTGTTAAAGGTAGAGCAAACAAAGTGTTGACATAAAGCAGTGGTATTGGTAACATTATGCTTATGACAATAGGTTCTGATAATAATGAGGTGCATGGGTTTGTTTGAGTTCCCGATATAGATAACACAAACCTTTGTCAAAGCTAAACGAAACGCTATTTCAGAGCAGCCGAGTAAACAAATCACATTTACCTGAGCATACAGCATAATCAGAGGTAAAAAAAATATTTATATTGCATTTATTTGGCTCTGTTTTTTCAAAAGTAATATATTTTCCCATACACATAACTTAGGACAGGTTTGGGTTCAGTGTCTTACTGAGTGACGTGGGGATGAGGCAGGTATCAAACCTGTCATTGGCCACTGGTGAGCTAAAGCGGCTCATAACTTCACTTAATCTGGTTTACAAAACAATACCTAAGTAGGAAACTTGTAATAGGTTATGATGCGTCTGTGTCATGGATGCAGCAGAATATGTATACTAATATGCAGACTGCATGAGAAGTAAAAATGTATGCACCACCAGTCACCCGCAGCCTGGATAGCAACTTTCTATTACTTGGATCGAAAGTGTCTCCTCTTGAGAAATAAACTTTACAGTCTGCTGGTTCATATTGTGTTTCAGGGGTTAGTATTGTGCTGATAGAAAACTACAGAAACATAAAGTCATAAGCGCTATAGTTACTTGGTTTATCATGTCACGCCCTGTTCAAACCCCTACCAGGAGTAAGAACTTAACTGGCAGGGTTCAGCGACTTTACAATGTCCATATCATATTTAATACCTCGATAGACTGCGCTATGTAAAGATATAGTGGAGTAATATCTACCCGAGAAGAGAAATAAGTCACTTCCTCTGCATGTGGTGAAATGAGCTTCTTTGTGCTTCATTTTACAGCCTGAACAAGATCGGATCTCACTCGCATTGCGGTCCAATCAGCCAGACCACATGCTGAAGTAGCCCGGCTCACATTGAGTTCTCATGGCAGTGAGGTGAGGACAATTTATCAAACGCAGTTCTCCTTCATCTGCAGCTATTCTTCAATGAAACAACTATACTAATACTGCAGGGAAGACGGGTAAGTACCACATATAACGGAGGTGTTTCCTTTGATCCTGAAATATATCCAACCACAATCAGGTTGGTCGCATTGAAGTGTGTGTGGCCACATATTCGGACACGGCTGAGTTCTGATCTGTCGCATCTGATCTTAAAGTGACATTGAAAAACACAAGAGGAGCCACAGCCTGAGATGACCGCAGCCAGTGGGTTACACTATTTCATCATCACAATGCAAGAGTGTTATGTGTAAAGTGCTGTTAACAGCAGTCAAACTACAGGCCACAAAGTTTTCAGTGTCAGCAATACAATTCAAATGCAGTGTGTGTGTGTGTGTGTGTGTGTGTGTGTGTGTGTGTGTGTGTGTGTGTGTGTGTGTGTGTGTGTGTAAACTGAGGGCAGAGCAGAGCACAGCTACAAATCTCCACTGCCACACTCAAGCCTGGAGGCCAGTACTGTAGTAACCAAGGCTGTACCTGCTAAAACACCTACAAACACACTAAGTCGACAAATCATCTTGCCAGCGGCACAGACCTCTCTGTGTGTGTGTGTGTGTGTGTGTGTGTGTGTGCACTGCCTGTGTGTGTACAGTAGATGTGTGTGAAACCCAGGTTGAAAGAAACAGCCCCCCGCAGTCAAAATAACACACCAACCAGAAAATATGTACACACAAACAAACTAATTATTATGGTTACACCAATAACAAAATGAGCAAAATGAAAATACAGACTTACCTGTTGTATCATCAGGTTAGACATAAAAGGAAAACAGAAAAAATGATATGTTAGCTTGCACACTGACATTCTGCACACAACGTTGTTTTCTGCACAAGCAAATGCTCACGAGAGAGAACTGTTAAAATCTGTTTGTCTATCCAATCACTCTGTGGTACATCTTCATTGTAACAATAAATAATTAAAAGAAAATTATCCAAATACACACACACACACAGACAAGCCAATGTTTCATGAGGTCTGTGATCAAATGTATGAGTGTGCCCTTGAAGAAGACGCAATTACATCTGACCACAACCTGCTGTCCTAGAATTTCCTCTACCTCTATTGGAAACCTGGGGAGTCTGGGAAAAGTATATTCCAAACACACAAGCGCACACTTATACTTATACGTTCACAAAATATTAACCTATACTTTGACCTTCGCTGCAAAGGTATGAAACTAGGCCAGCTATAAAATCTGAGTCAGGAATATTGCAGTGTTGCCCAATCCTGCTCTATAGCTGAGTGTCCTTGTTAAACTGGGACGGGGAGGAAAGTGTGAGAAAAGTGAATAAGACGCACACACGCAAACACTCATGCACCCACAGAGCAGTCATACCGACTTATGAACTTTTGTTGTTTAATTTGTCGGAATATAAGTAAGATACAACCTGATCACATACAATAAGTCTGTCTGGCGCTGTGGTGGTGCTATCAAAAATCATAATAAAAAAGTGCTTTCACTGGAAGTGAACACCAACAACTCTCACCCACTCTCTTTCTGAGAAACCGTGCAGCAAAAGTGTGGGATGCTATTTTCTTTTTTCATAAGTGCCAAAGCTCTCCCATGAAATGTTTCCGTAATAAAAGTAAAATACATGCAAGTAAGGGGTCATGAACATTACATTAGAGCGTGTGTGTGTGTGTGTCTGTGTGTGTGCGTGTGTGTGTGCACCAGGGTGTATTAATATCACAGCAAATGCAATTTGTTTGCAGTGTTGTTGATTACTTAAAATTAAATCAACTGAAGATCATTAAACAGACCACTTAGAGTTTATGAAATGTGATTGATTATATTGTGTATTAGGTTTATAATGCAACTACTTGGCATTAGGGTTGTCTTTCCCGTACTGTATTGTAACCTTTTTATTATAACCTGTATTGTAACCTTTTATGGTGAATCTACCCATCCAGCATCCATTCAGATCAACATTGGCATTAATTTCCACGTGGGGAATATCTAATATTTCTTCTCCTTCAGCTCAATTAGTTTGAGTAGTCTTCTCGATGGGAAGTAAATGATCAGCTATGTTCTCCAGCTTATCATTAATGTAATGTAATGTTGCCTTCTCAGTCTAACCAACATGTACTGGTTACATCATATCTGTGTCAGTCGATAAATGATCTGCCTGTGACTATACAATATCAGTCGCTCTACTGCACCTCAAATAAAAGGTTGGCAACATTTAAAATGATGATAATCAAAGTGAAGCTTTGGCTGCTTGTATTCAGGAATGCACCAGCTGTCTGATAAAAGAAGCTCCCAGTATTGACCAGCAGCATCTGGTCAATAAGCACCTTATCTATAAGGATGTCACTTGGAATGTGCCAATCACTGGTGTATTCAAGTTTAGAGCACACACACACACACACACACACACACACACACAAACAAAAGGCAGACAGAGAGTAGAGGGGAGCTTTAAAGAGACCTTATTCCATGTGTGCTGCTGAATATGTGGCTCATTCAAATGTGATTGAAGCTCAGAGGATGACTCGGTTGAGTTTAATTAATGCTGTCAAACAATTCTTGTGTCATCCTCCAACATGCATATGCATAAATTTATAAATTTTCCCACCCACACCCATCTCACAATGTGTCTCTCTCCCATCAATTGAAGTCTGACATGTGCATAATCAATCTCCCTTTATTCTTCCAGAAAACATGACTAGCCTTTGGCTTCACTATTCTTCCCATGTCTTTCCCCCGCCCACTGCTCCATCACTGGGGCCGCCGTTGTCAACACATACAACGTGCCTGTATCATCCCAGCTGTACAGCAATGGGAGATGGAAAGAGGGAGGAGATGGAGGGGATGGAGGGGAGGGAGGAGATGTACAGACGATGAGGGAGGGGAGTCCATTGCTCTGGTTGTTAGCACGTGGAAGGGTCTCCAGTCATCAGACACCAAGACTTGCATGGACACTGAGCACCAGACCTAGAACAAGATCTGCTCTACTACTCAGTCAGTCACATATGTCTATATACTGCTGCACCAAGGCCGGTGGCCGGTGAAGGACAACGATCAGGTGAAATCTCAATATTGATGTGTAAGATGAAACTATAATGAAACTTATATTGATTGTTATACAGGCATGAGCCGCCTCAAGGTGACCAAGCAGTTTCAGTTTGACATCTTTCTGCTGAAGTATTACACATGGATATCATTTAAATATGTGCTGTTGATTTTATTTAGTTTTGGATGACAGCACATTGAGTTGGCAAGAGTTTTCTGGGATTTTAATTGAATATAACAAAAACATTTATGCCAAGAACCGAATCAAGTATTTTAGACTTCATAAAGGATTGGTAATGAAAGACAAGCCTTCAGGTACAGCCGGCCATGTCTTCAGTGTGTGTGTGTGTGTGTGTGTGTGTGTGTGAGACAGCAAGCGCTGTTTGGTCTCACATTTTCAGTCAACTCATTGAAACAACTTGTTGATATCGTCCATTCACATCATTGCACGGTATCCCATGACGACACGTTAGCATCTTGTTTGTGTAATTGCCAAGAGTTGTCGATTCAAGTTGCCATATTCCCGGACCAGTCAACAGCCCACTGGTGTTCAATTACTTTGCTTTAAGTCTTTGAATATTTTAATGACATCATTTTGGTGCATTACGATGACGTTTTTTTTTGTTTTATTTTCCCTCAAGAAACCTACACATATGTGTTGTTGATGTAATGGTTTCATTGGGAAAAGAGGTGAAATTCATAATAAAATAACATCTCAGTTTGAGTCAAAGCAGGACAAGCTTTGTTAAATAGTGCTTCATGGACAAATACATGTATAAGTATATTATCTGATCACATTTAATGCAACCTTGTCTATTAATTTCACTACTTCCATCACTTGTGGTGTACTGTATCCTTTTTCAAATGAATGAACGTCACTGTGACACTTCACACTCAAATTAGTTCAATTTTCATCCGGCCAGGTACGCAGTCTTCTATAACTCCTCGAATTATCTACACTGCAAATACTATTGTGAATTTAAAATAACCAAATTACTTTTAAATTAGAGTTTCCCCTCGGAACCTATATTATGTGTTAAAACTTAAAACGTTTAAATAGGATACAAGGGATAAAAACACCATCTGGCTTAAATCTGGTTACATGTGTCTCCATGGATTTGAAAGTCAGCCTGAAACAGGACGTCCAGCCAGCTGTTACTTTGACAACACTGTGGCATCTGACTGGAGAGCGGTTGCGTATAGTGCCAGCGAAAATGGGTGTGAAGTTGGCAGTGACGGCCTAAAACTAACTTCAATAACAGAACCATCACCGCAGCAGCAGTCCATCTATCTGAGGGGTTAAAGTGGAGCACTGGGTCCTGTGGCTCGAGGCTTTTTTATCCACTTCTCATGTCACGAAACAACTCACTCATCCCACACTGACCGCAGACCCACACCAACATAGAAACCAACAACACACTCTCCTCTTTCAAGAGTGGACAGCAACAACATGGTGGTGACATAATTACCAGATTATAGCTGGAGGACTTGTGTAAATATGAATTTTTACTCTGCCACCCTTCGAGGACATGCATTACAAAAGAGGACATTTTATGTAGTTATAATACATATTTGTGGCACACTAAAATATGTGAACAACTATTCAATAGATCAACACGGAATCTGTTATTGACGTCCATGCACCACTCATTGCAACAGCCATGCATAATTAAATAAAGAATGTTGTATTAATGTGATATACATTTTAGACGAGTAGACCTTGAGGAACCTGAATAAACAGTTCTTCGAGGGAAGCAGCAGTTCAGTTCTTTGGTAAACTAATACTGTCTCACTACATTACCCAGAGGTCTATTGGTTTATCTGTCCACAGACATACATGCAGAGTCCACAGATGTACATGCAGTATTCATTCAACCCCTCAGGGTTCAACTATTCATTACCACAAGTCTCAAGAGTTTGTGTTTCATAAACAAGAGTGCACCACCAGGGAGTTACGTAGCGCCAGAAAACTACAAAACGATGCACTGAGGAATATGGAAGAGCACTATAAGCCACAGGAGGAGGAGCAGATCTGCCACATCTTTGTGTCAATCCCTCTCTCCCTCCCTCTCTCCCTCTCTCCCGCTCTCCTCCTCTCTCTCAGGAGCCCCACGTGAGCTGCAGTAGCAGACACCTCCTGAATTATTGAAGCAGACAAGACATCTCTCAAACTCACACACTCACACACACACAAATAGTAACTGTATCCCTGCCCTCAGGGGGAAAATTAGATAATGACCAATTCAATCTGACATGGTTTTAGAGACCATAAACATCAGAGTGAGAGGAAGAGAGGGAGGGAGGGGAGCGATGCTGACACTGATCGAAAGGAGGGCTGGGGAGGTGTGAAAAAGAGAAACAGACTGCCCATGATTTATTTCACACTGTGACACTCTGGGGCTACTTTAAAATGTAACCTGTGCAAGACTTGTCAGTAAAATATGCTGCATTATATAATTGATTAGGCTACCTCAGAAAAGAACAACATGTAATTTAACTGTTGTAAGGATAATCTGCCTCAGCTATCATGACGGCCAAAGCAATGATTGTGTCCATCCTCTTAGATAAAACTACTGCAATTACAGAAAACACATAGAATCAATCAAAGCATGAAGCTACTTTAGAAGCCCAAGATACACCCTCATTACATGATATTGGAGAGAAGAGAATGTTGGTCAAGGGTGTGCTACATATTGCAAGTTATTAAAGATGATTATTAGGACTGAAAAAGGAAATCAACAATACTGTTTGTCTCGTGTCCCCCACTGCTATGTTGTTGATATTTTTGTTTTTCATTTAATTGGATAGGTTGCCATGCCATTTGGTATGCACGGTCTCCAGAGGATGAATTGTTATTACTTTGATCTCCTTTCATACTGCATCATCCCCAGGTGAAATTTAAAATGTGTCCAATTCTTTGGTTTATGACCTGCAAAAAATAGTACCTATTAGACTCAGCTGTTTTTAGTGCTAATTAGAAAATGTGTGCAGGGTAAGATGCTAAGATTGTGAGCTTGTTAAGCATTATATCTCCTAAACTTCGGCATGTAGCGTGGTCACTGTGAGCGTGTTAATGTGCTGATGTAAGCGTTTAGCTAAAAGCACAACAAAGAGAAAGCAAATGACAGGAAGACATGATGTGATCGAGACGCACAAAGAAAATAAATGTTCTTGCTCAACCCACCATGCTTGCTCTGAGACAACTCATGTCAAATCATCGTGTCCAAAAAATACCCTGTTTGAGTTCTGATTTTTGTTTATATAAAACATCCTAATTATAGAGCATATTCATTGCTGAGTAACAATTCACCTCTCGATTTCTGTTGACAGGTGTAATTGACATGAAAAATAAATCTAAAATGACTACATTCCATTTAGGTGAGCTAGTTCCAGGGTGTTGGGGTTGATGGAATTGAGCCCTCGTTAACGAGATTAGTTTCACCTGCCTGGTCCCTACTACGACGAGTTAAAGCAGCAGGTCTATGCTATCACTGTGCCAACAGGGACTTCCTATTTGGCAGAGTAACAAGCGCTGCTATGACTCATCTCCACTCATTTTAACTTATAAAACAGATGACAAAATATCCAATCATGCACTGGCATATGGAGAGATGTAGAGGGAGCAAAACCCTTAGGAAGAACCATCTGATCATTCAAGAACCAGCAAGCGCACAGTGGGGGTGACAGCTTCATTAATGGCAATGGCAACAGAAACACAAAGACCGGCAAAACTATTCTGACATATAGAGTATAGGTTTATATTTATGATCTGACACGCACATGATGATCAAAACAACTTATTATGCATGAAACTATGATACGCACATTTCCATACACACACACACACAAACACACTTTTCTCAAAACCAGCTGCTACCGATGTGAGTAAAAACCCACTGTATTACAGACATATGTTGACAGAAAGATTTCTGCCTGTCTTTAGTATTATGTAAATTTAAAAACAACTGTCAACATCCATGAAAATGAAATATGGTGAAAATGAAGTGAAGACAGCTTGAAGCCATATGGTTCACAATGCATGCAGGGTAATGGCATATTACACTGGAAATTATATTGAGAGTGAATTTTAGTGTTGAAATGATTAATCAAATAATCAATCAGACAATTGACAGAAACAATATTTTTTGTATTTTTCCTCTATTGTATTGTTCACATCAGACAAAACAAGACATTTGTTTGTCACCTTCGCCTCTTTTTCACCATGTGGGACTTTTTGTATACTAAATGTTTAAAAAGTCAACATATTATTTGTTGATCATTGGAGTCATAATGATGGTGTGCATTGATGTTAGATGCGTAACAGAATGTATTTCAACACATGAACAAAGCATACTGTAGTAGGGGTGAGCAATGTGGATGGGGTTACCCTGCTAATATTTGATAATTAGCATTAAAAACAACAGCCCAGAGGCTGAATGTCTTTAGTATTGCAGGTATATATAATATAACTTATTATCTGTAAAATACTTATTATTATCTGTATATTGGTATTTACTGCTATTGCACTTCTGGTTGGATGCTAAACTGCATTTCGTTGCTCTGTACTTGTACATGTGTAATGACAATAAAGTTGAATCTAATCTAATTTTGTCATAAACCAAAGTTTTAAACAAAAAATGTATTTTGACCTGACGTTTCATATAGCACATTCCTTCAGAAATAGATTGAGATGAAATTAAATGGTTTTATTAAAATCCAATGATATTTTCATCCTGTATAAAAATGTATGATTTGTCACGATGTGACCCAGTTTCAACCAATTTCAACCAATACCAATATCATGACATCCATCGGCAATCTGCAAGGTGTGGAGCCACAGTCTTAGGTAGCTGTGTATCACGCCTTCCAAGCCCGCCTACTTTTTAGCTGTCAAATGCATATTCTCTTTCACTGGGGAAAACTAACAGAACATTAAGACACTCTTAAACTCACTTCTGTTTCACAGGGACTTTAAAGTTATTCCAATGTATCCTCAGGAAGACATGACTATTTGTATTAATGCATCAAATGGTGGTTCAAGATAATCATCCTGAATCATCCCTTTTGAGGCCATGAATGTCTGCACAAAAGTTAATGACAATCCATCGAAAAATGTAATTGGTTGACCAACAGACCGACGACCATCACTACACATCTGTTGTTGTGAGCGAACCATAGGAACTATTTTCTTTCAATCATAGTTCCTACATGAAAGGGAAGAGGAAAATAAGTTGGATTTTGGGATGAGCTGTTCCTTTTAAAGGGAAAGCAAACTCAGTATAAATAGCATAGCAAAATCTATTTCATAACAGAAATCTATAAATTCTCATTTAATATATCATCATATCACCTACCTCTAAATGTAGGGTGCTGATAATGCTGGTAGCTATGAATATTGCTTTGGTATGTGCAGTATCGGTGATCCAATGCAATGGAATAGAAACTGAATTTTCTACACTTTAGTGTCGCAAAGTAATACATCCAAATACAAAAGTAGTATATAGCATATGAGTTTTTCCCCTCAATAGTCTGAGGGTGGTTTCTCTGTCAAAATCTTTTAACATTAGCAGCAAATCAGACAGCATCTCTTCAAAAGAATCAACGGCAGGAGCGCTTCAAATCAGCGCCAAATAGACCGGCAGAAAGACAATCCCGAGAGAGAGAGAGAGAGAGAGAGAGAGAGAGAAAAGAAAAGCTCACACACACACATGTTTTATTGATGATACTTGCTTCACATGAAAGCTCCTCCTCTTCCCCTCTTCTCCTACCATCTCACTTTTTTTCCCCATTTCCTCCTTCTTATCATCAGCCAATATTACACTGGCAACCCTTTAGCTTCCCTGCTTTGTCTCTCTCTCTCTCTGTTTTATCCTCCAGCACACACACACACACACACACACACACACACACACACACACACACACACACACACACACACACACACACACACAGTCAAATCCTATTTATCCTGGTCATAGGGGACAGTGACCTCTGTCTAGCCTGTGACCGAATTGTCCTCCAAATGTTAGTGTGCATGTATGTGTGTTCCTGCAATGTGTGTCTGTGTGTGTGTGTCTTCCTGCCTCTTCACACACTTATTGATTATATCAAGGCTCCAATCAGGGTTACCAGGCCCTGTAAATTTACTGATCGATCTCTCCAAGAGCCTCAGGGTGGATGGGAAGCTGTGCGTATGTGTTGTGTTGTGTGGTGAGCATTCATACACATGCAGAGACAGCAGCTGGAGAGACATGTGAAAATTTTCCACGAGTCAGTTTAAAGGGGTACTACATGACAAGGAAGACTCTCCTTCAACACAGAGATTAGGATCAGCATTTTTTCACTTGAAATCAATAGCTCACAGTCAGAAGTGTGCATGCAGAAGGAAAGCATGGCAAAGGAAAAGGGATGAAAGGAGAAGGTGTATTTTGAAGGACACCGTTTCATCAGGAGTTAGTGGAGTATAAAACGAGAGAGAGAAGAGCCAGGAGAGAAGGGAGGTGATAAACGGTTTGAAGAGAAGGTAGAGAGGCAGCTTAAGAGCAGAAAGAGAAATGTAGGACAGAGCAAAGGAGAGATAAGAAAGAATGGCAGGTGTTCACCCAAGACTTCGTTTAATTGACGGAAATACTGTATGTCTGCAGGGGAGTATTCACTCAGAGGTGTGTGTGTGTGTGTGTGTGTGTGTGTGTGTGTGTGTGTGTGTGTGTGTGTGTGTGTGTGTGTGAGAGAGAGAAAGGGTGAAGGTGACTCCAGGGTTTGTCTCGTCTAAGCTGCTTCTCTAAACCACACCCCGCCCCTCTCCCCCAGCTGCGTAATCAGGACACACACATACACACCAGGGTGCAAACATAGACATAGCAGAAGAGGACCAGTTAATTTGGATGCAGTGGGAAGCTCCCAGGTGTGAATGTGTTTACCGTGTGTCAGAATGGGGCTGAAAAAAGAACGTGCAAGCGCAGCAAAACCCTCTCCTCCATAATTGGAAGAGGGAAAAACATGTAATACAAGCTACCACACCGGCCAGTTTTGCAATGAAAATGATTGCGCGCACACACAAGCACACACACACAGTTTTGTAAAAGACAGACAGCGGGGGTCGGTGACTGGCTTCCCCAGAGAGACTGTCGTCTTGGAAAAGTAAATACTAAAGATAAAGGATGACAGAATTTAATTGTCATCACGAGACTGAGCTGAGACAGGCCGTTGGCTCTGACACACATAGTCGCAATGCAACGCAAACACACACATGGTGGTTTGTAGCTGTCTGAGATTTTTCAGCCGAACACCAGGTCCACCAGCAAATGAACAGAGTCTGGGGACAGCATGCACTTACACAAATATATGAGGAAATATGCAGCACACATCCGATGTCCCTCGCAAACAAGATTTAGTGCATTTCTGCAGACCTGACAGCATGCGAGCAGGGCGGAAGACAGGATTTCAGTAGGACACGAGAGAAAAGGACGGGAAGGAGGACAGAGATGAAAAATGACTCATTTTGGAGAAAGAAACAGGAAGAAGAGTGCAAACAACTTTTCCACCTCCTGAAGATAAAAGTGTGTCTGCCCGGATGGCAATGACAGCCATTCTGTCACTGTTTGCAGAGAGATTCTGATAAGAGACAACAGGAGAGAAGATTTGACAGCACAAGACAACCCAAGACCAAGGGCTGGGCGTTTGTCCAAATTAAGGTTAAAATCTGTAAAATTAGTAAACATTCTATCAATCTGGCCAGGCGTTCAAAGCCAACTTCATGTGCTTTTGGTAAAACGGTTACATTTTGGTCGGTGCTAAAAACAGGGTTGAGTTCTGATCAGATTTATGAAATCATAAAGTCCTGATGATCAGTTCTTTCAGTGAAGTCTATCTGATAGACTTCACTGCTATGTAAAAAGCAATTACACCAAGAACTTTTTAAACTGCTGTTCTCCAACCTTTTAACAAATGCTCCAATAGTTTGGTTCCAAATTATCAGTATTTCTTCTTTGCAAAATAATTAGGTATATATCAATTAGAAATTACACATTTTCTGTAATTAGCAACTCAAAATGTGTCTGTAAGGATACTTCAGAGAAAGCCTCAGGTTCACTCAACTAACAAATATACTGGCTGTAAATCTGTCTGAGGAGAGCACACATGCATAACCAGCCCCATAAAGACACGGTGTGGAAACTAGTTACACGTTTCATGCACACAGTCTCAACCCTGAATGCTAGTCTCACCAGATAATGGATAATGAGCTATTTTGTTTTACTGCTGCTGCTTCACTGAATACCCCCAATATATGCTTTTGTCCTGACCAGAATACTCTGATGTAGCCAACAGCATGAGGCAGCTGCAGGCTTACAACAAAGCTGACCCTGACAGTCAAACTCAGTGCTGCATACAAATGTTTGTATATTCAATGCAGCTAGTTTATTTGCATACACGATCATGCGAATTATAGTGTTGATTGTAACTTGAGGAAAAATAGAATACCATTGGCTTGAATTACAACAAGTGATTTGGCAAATGAGCAACAAACATGGTCAAGCAAATTCAAAGATTAGGCAAATATTGAATTGGTCAAAAACATTTAGATCATCTAACAATCTGAAGAAGCTCTATTGCACAATAGAAACAAAGGCACAGCACTAGAAAAATAAAATAAGAGACTTTTCTACAAGACAGCTCAACTAATCAGGATCAGACCGGCTCAGCCAGCAAGCCTGTCCAGAGTTCAGTCTGAAGCCAATGCTTTGCGTCATTAATTCCACAAATGTGTTCTTTTGTTTCGACAAACCAGCTGAAATTATTGTATGCATCAAGTATACAAGGTAGTAACACAGATTTGGTTTTGTTTTGATTGAAGAAAATATTTTTTTGAACAGACAAAATGTGATGGTAATGAATTACATATGTATTTTATTTCTACTTAATGTCCTTTGTAAATTGAAGTGGACTAGAACAAGCCATCTGTCTGCATTACAGTCCTGTTGTTAGGAATGTGCCGAGCAAAAGAAAATAAATCAAATCCTCTTTTCCTTATGTTTTCAAGATACTTTGAGTGTTTAACTATGGACCCTCATGCAATATGTGGGAGGGAGCAAGTGGCTCATCAGGGATTCAGAGGGAAACATGGCAGACAGGGGAGAACACTAGAGAGGAGGAGTCACGGGTGAGGGCAGATGGAGAGGGAGGGGGAGATAGAGACGGCCATGGTTGAGGAAGCACAGGGTCATTCACAGCTCCGGAGATAGAGGAAGAAAATGAGTGAAAGAGAGAAACATGGAAGAAAAATGTGGAGTTCATGCAAGGGGTGAGACCGACTGACTGATGACTAGTGTGCAATAGTGTGCTTCAGAATGTAAAGGGTCATAAGGGATCACAATCTGGTTTCCAAATATGACATACAATTAATATAGTTTCTTAGTTTTTATAATCCAGCTTGAATTCCTGAAATTCCTTGAATTTCCATGTATATATTTATATATTCTTACCAAAGTTCCCCAAATCCTAATGTTAAAGAAAGCAAGGTAAATATGCTAGCTCACTTCTGTATTCTGTCATTTCAAGCCAAATAAATAAGATAGTTGTAAGAATGCTTATTTTGTAGTTTGGAATTGACTCATTCAGAACCACATTTTCCTTCCTCCTGTCCTCAGCCCTCCAATGACAGTTTCCTGTTGATAAGTTTCACTTGCACAGGAGACCACAAGAGGAATAGAAAGTAGGCAGCAGTGTACACACACACACACACACACACACACTGCAGGTAGTAGAGCCCTGCAGTGTGTACAGACATGACTAATACTGGCGCTGATCCAGTACAGTATGGGGAAGGTCAGCTAATAAGGCCAAAGTTAGCCCACTGTCGACTGAAGTCTCTTGAGGACACGTCATGTTCGGAGTAATCAAAAGGCAAAGCCCGTGTTTACACTGCTGTCACCATCAGCCTGATGACGACTGGTTAGGCTGAAGAGTATGCTGGTTTTGCACCGTTGTCATTCTCCAGCTGAGGCCGCACTCGGAGAGGAACACAAGCGTGCCTTAAGAAAATACCAATACCAAGAGAAACTGAAGTCATGAGTAATTCTGTTCATGGCACGATGCCTTCAGTGTAAATACATCTAAACCTTTCAATTTCCCCTTAAGTAGCTGTAAGGATGTTTAAATCACATCGTCTGGCAGCATCACATATATTCTCTTCCAGCTCTTCATTGAAGCTGTATAATGTTTACACAAGTGAAATATTTAACCCCTAAACTACATGTTTTTATGACTGTACCATTCCATCAAATGGAAATACTCTGGATGTCTTGTGCTTAATTGTTTTACACACTTCCCCCCCAAAATCCCCAATATGTTGGGTATCTTTGAAAACGTGGGGGTTTGAACAATGTGGCTGCACAGCGTCCTGAATGTGTGAATGTGTGCTCTATTTTTTTGTTCACAATAATTAGACCTACACGTTGGTGTCGCTGCAGAAAATCATGCCTCGACTTCGAATTTACTTTCAGCAAATGTACATGAAGCACCTACTCTATTCACTAAGTTATTCTTCAGTCAAAGGTTGCTCTGAACATTTCATAGATGTTTTAACCATTGCAACCAAGGTTTCAAACCACATCTCACTCAATCATGGCAGTTTATACAAGAGAGAGACACAAATGTCTTTGCATCAATATGCGCCTGTATTGACTTGACAGAACATTGATTCAGCTGGAAAATTGCCAACTGCAGAGCTAACATGGCAACTTCTGAGATGTTATCCAATTAGAAGAACCAGACGCACCATTACTGCAGAGGCTGTTGTATGAAATTCCATGGGCTCATAGCTGCACATAAGTCACAGATTCTCGTTTTCTGATTCTCACGGAAAGAGATGATACATTATCAGTTATAAAAGCCCGGTGTAAGACTACTTGAAAGTGGAATGAAAAGATACCATTTCATAATGTCAACATTGGCAAGTGATAACAGTCAATTCAGTTCAGGAAATAATTCATATGCAGAAGTCTGATCTATGAGGCTGCTTCTCCCTCAACCAGGATCTGAACCTGCTGAGTTACTACAATGTGGATTATGCCTGCTGGCAAGTGCTCAAGTACTCATAGGGTGTATCAAGGGCGTATAGCGCTCGCTCGCTCTCTCTCTCTCTCTCTCTCTCTCTCTCTCTCTCTCACACTCTCACACACACACACACACACACACACACACACCACAGACACAGGGTGGCTAATGATGATGCTCGTTTTGGCTGGATGTTGTTTCTCTCAGTTCAAACTCACATCTCTGAATCTGTTCCAGGATCTGTCCTTGTACTGAGCCACGGTGCTCAGCCATTTGTCGTTACTGTTACCGGAGACCGTCGTTTCTCTGCTCAGCAAAAGAGCCACGACAGGTAGCAGAAAGAAGAGCATCTTCTGAAAGCAAAGAAAGAAAGAGAAAGAAAGAGAGAGAGAGAGAGAGAGAAACAGAGGGACATGAGACATATGCCGTTCAGAGTGAGTAAAACAGAAACGGAGGAAGAGGATGCAGCAAAGTGTTAGAAGAGCAGAATGAAGTGAGACAGAGCACTTTACAGAACACAGAACTCTCATATTGTGACGCATATGGGTTAGAATGTCACAATGGAACGCAAAAAGCAGCTGGAAGCGCCACTGTTGCGGCGTGGCCGCGGAGTGCTCATTTGATCAAATTCCTGATCCTTCTCCTAATCGGATTATAAACATTGGAGAGTTGTCACCGCGGCAGATGGGGCAACGCGGAACGACTAAAGCTCGCAAGCTTCCCCTCCGCCAATTTAAAAAGCAATTAGCGGCGTCAACACTATTGGCGCCCCCCAGGAGCATTGTCTGGGCTCTCATCTGCTTTCACCTCCATCCGGCAGCAGCACCACCATGAAAGTCGACAACTACTCACTTTCATTTCCAGTTTGATATTTCTTTGATAAACAATTAAATTACAAAAAACAAACAAAAAAAAACGTCCAGTAACAGCCAGCACCTCACCTACCTGGAATAGTTCGTTGATGTCCAATGTGTCGATTCCCGGGGGAAAATAAGTCCACGGCCCCGGGCACTCCGGTGGTACCCGACTGCTTGGTTTGACGGTAAAAAGGGAGCTGCGAGGACGAGCGTACCGGGAGCTTTCTCCTCCTCCTCAGTGACTAGACACCGCCTCTCTCTCTCTCCCTCTCTCTCTCCCCCTCTCTCCCTCCCTCTCTCTCTCTCTCTCTCTCTCTCTCTCCAATACGCACTCACCGTGTCATTGATTTTCAGCAGGGGATTGTTGTGTTCACAACAGAGCGCGAGCAGGATTTAGGAGCCGTGTCGCAGCGCTGTTCCGGGGTGCACAAACACACATTTCATTTTAGTCACGCGCTTCTGTTGTGGAATTCAAGCTCGTGTCCACCATGGTAAACACAATTAAGATACATAAACCGCCAAATCGGCGCTGTGTTGGTGCTTGAAACGTCTCCAGTTTTCAGTTCCCACAGCGGATGGATGCGTTGATACGCGCTGGAGCTCCACGGACAGAGGCAGGCCACACGAAACGCTCTTTTTAGAATGAAAACACAATTCATAAATGGGCCATATAAATAGGGCGTTCATTTTAAGGGGGAATACTACGAGTAATGTTTAAATATTTAATCTGCGAATCTCTACTGAATCTCTCTCTGGCTTTTCTTCGCTTTAGTAACACTCTTGTTTCTCTTTTTCTACCTCTGTATAATATTATCCGATTTATTGCCGAACTCCACACACATTTGCGTCTGGGTGTGTGTATGGTGAGTAATACTGGCATCACTCTCCATGTGTGGTTCAGTTCCAGCATGTTTTATTGACTAGTTTGGCACAGAGGAAACCAGTAGCTCGGTACAGCGCTGTATCTCCCTCGGTTTCCCATAAATAGCTATTCTGGCTGACATCACAATTCTATTTTGTAATGCTTGCACTTTTGAAAAGTATTACCAGTATTAATCTAGTCGCGCACAGTAGTCAAAAGAAAGACGGTAGTTTAATTTTGCAATTCTGTATTCATCTTGTCCTGCTACATTGCAAAGGTCACTGCGCTTGCAAGACATGTTTTTGTTTTCGCCAATACTGTATTATATTTTTATATAACTACATTTTATCATGCCATTTTAATGAGTCTGGATTGTTTTGTCATCCAAGTTTCAGTGCTGTTGGAGCACTTTTATCCTCCTGGAAAATTAAACCTTGGTTATAGGCTGACAGCGATTTCTTTTTTTATTTAGTGCTCGGTCCAGAAGCAGAGCTCATTAAAAATGAAACAGGTTAAACACAAAGAAGTATATGCAATATTTTGCAATTAGGTATGCTGCAATGTAAAAGTGTGAAGTCTTGCCAAGTGACCTTCTAAATCTTAATTTATTAAATACTGTATTTGTTTAATATTTGTCCACACTATGTACAGATTTAAGCATTACTTGGATGGAGAATGATCATTGCATGAACAGGCCTTGCAACACATTGTTCAACCCCAGCTGCTTGCTAGGATTACAGTTTGGGGTACAAAAACAGTAATGCACATATTATAAAGTTATTATTATTATTTATTAGTTATGTGTAATTTAGAGTAGCAGCTGATTCAGAGTTAATTGATCCGATAGCTTGTTGTCATTACCAGACATCTGTACTGTTTATAAAACAGTCAACGTCTTGGAAATCTACATCAGTGACCTCCAAACATTAAAGCTAATGGATAGAACTAAAGGTCTGCATAATACAAGCTAATGACACTTCCCTCTTTAAAAACATGTATCTCACTGTGCCATCTTACACTGTGGAGTACGAAGTAATTGGTGGAATTGGAAAGTCCAATAAGCAGCTTATGAGCTGGATGAATATGAGATACTTGATTTTGACATTTAGAGGCTCTTACAAGACATTTACACAGAGTATATGTTAATAGTTATGTTGCCTGTGTTAAATGGGAACCCTGACATTTATAGTAAATCTGGGTAAAGTTGAGCTACTCGGAAATGTATGTGTGGAGTATTTGTCCTTCAGCTACCGCCCAGTGGCTTATTTACAATTCTTCTTTCACATTCTAGCCTTTTTAGTTAACACCTGAAATTCAAGGCATGGGATTTGATGTTCATTGACAATACTGATATTAATGAAATATATATATATATTAGGAAATAAAATAGAAAAAAGGAGTTGGTTACCTGACATGATGCAAGACACAGTAACACTATATGTTGCACAGTGTCTGTTCACACAGTGTAAACTTGAATAGGTATCATAGTTATATTGGTGGATTTAAGCATCAGAGATATGTAGGTATTTGTTCTTTTCCTTTCATATTTTTCCAACACTAGGAAAAATGCCTCAATATCAGATGTAGCCTCTGGATATGTTTAATGCTTTTGAATAGAAAACCTGTTTATTTATCATTTTAACCATTGTTCAATGTCATTGTGTTGTTAACACAGCTCAGTCAGAGACTCACCACTGAGTTTAAAGGATCCAATCCAGGCTCACTTCAGTCAGGTATTCTGGTAAAAGGAAAAGAGGGAGTAGGAGAGAAGGAAAACAAGAATGATGAAACAAAAATGTGTGTGTGTGTGCGTGCGTGCGTGCGTGCGTGCGTGCGTGCGTGCGTGCGTGCGTGTGTGTGTGTGTGTGCGTGTGTGCGTGCGTGCGTGCGTGCGTGCGTTGGAGAAAGCCAGTGAGAAGCGAGATGAGGAAGTTTGCACGTGATGTTTGAAAGTGAGCATTGGGGTGTGATGGATTGTTTCTTAATGAGCCATGTGTCTGTAACTTAACGTGTGCATGAGAACTTCAGTTCCACTTGAGCGACTCCAGAGAAAAGCTCTGTCAGTCTGCCTGAGAAACGGAACATGATCATGAAGCAAATCAGCCTCTGAGATGATATCTGCCTGGGCTGTCCCACTGTGCAAGGTGCAAAATGTTTCAAAATGTAGCATTTACATCACACAACAATGCACATTTCTGCTGGGTGCTCTTCAGGGCATTCATAAATCCAATCATACATCTGACGTTCCACATAGGTTGGAAATAGGAAAACTCATAGAGCATGAAACCCACCAGCAAATAGGATAAAGAGTATAAATGTCTCAACATCCCGATGGATGTTTTTATACACCGGGTACGTATCCTAATCAGTTCCTCATCAAGGGCTTCAGTGACAGCAAACAGAATATGTTGTTGACTTTCCCAATCTAAAAACAGGACTAATCTAGCATACAAATAATAATGGGATAACATGCAGCATGTAAACACATTAAACACATCTGACTCTTTTAGAAACAACCCACCAATCGGCTTTGATGTTTTCCTCAGTTATTTGGGCACTACAGCAGTTATATGTCATCTTTTTTCAAAGAGATGGGTGCCTTTTTTGTCATTTCCCTTGATAAATGTGTGAAAAGCTGGTTTGGAAAAGTTCTAAATGATCACAGCATTTCTTTGTTGACTTCAGACTCAAAAATGAGAAGGGACAAAATTAAAAAAAAAGAAATCCCCGAATTAATAAATTAAATGGGGATGCATTGCTTTAAAATCACGTCAGGACAATTTTTACAAAGTAAATTAAAAGTATTGTTAAAGTGACACAATGCCATTTCAATTCTAGATGACTAAGCTTTGTTGGCCTCCAACTACAGGAGTATCATCATTCAGAGCACTTGAACTGTATTGTCCAGGCAACTGTGAATGAAGGCTTGAGTTAAATAGGGAACTTGTGTGATTTGACACTTTCACACAGCACTTTATCTTATTTTTTATATTTTGATATTTTACCGTTCAATTGTAAATATTCATTCGTCCATTCATTCATTCTCATTTATTGGACTGCATTTACTGTTAAATGTGTATTGTTAAATGTTAAATTTATGCACCTTCCGCCAGGACAAATTCCTTGAATGTGAAAACAAACATGGCAATAAATGGTTCTGATTCTGATTCTGATTTGGACCCATTATTTGGCATGCTGGTGACATGAACCTGTAGAAGTGTTGTCCGTTTTTTGGACATCAGTTAGTACTTCAAGAATATACAAATCAGCATTGTCCCGCAGGGCTGTGTGGTTTATTGCAACAGTAAAACGCTGCAGGCAGAGAAACTGTCCGTGGTGCTGAAAGTAGTCATTCACCACATTGCAACAGAAAAACAACCACATTCAAAATTCCTCCAACTTCTACCCCAGGAAAAAGTTGTACATTTTGGTTACATCAACACAATATAAATTGTTAATCAGTGGGCTTTAGAGGTGCTTGTACAGTAGGTGGATATCTTCTCACCTCTGCTCAGAGACAAGTTAGCTCTTTCCTTGTTTTCCAGTCTGTGCTAAGTTTAGCAAAAATTAACTGGCTGCAATAAGTAGCTTTATATTTACTATACACACATTAGGTTGGTATCAATGTTCTCATCAAATCAAACAAATAAGTGTATTTCCCAAAATGTCAAACTCTTCCTTCATAATACTCACATTAGGATTGTGTTGCAGGCCTGGGAAGGTTCATGGAGAACTGAAGGCAGAGTAATGCTTTCCATGGAGCTGCAGGTCCTAAAATCAGAGAACGAGACTGAATCAGAGACTGACTGATTTTTTTATCTTAAAAGTAGGTGAAGGACAAAACTTAAAATTTCTCCTCAATAAAAATGTGAATACTCTCAATGCAACAAGACTGAAGAGGACAGGGCGACTGTGGCTCAGTGGTTGGCAGGTCTTTCAATCAGAGGGTCGGTGGTTCGATCCCAGGCTCCGGTAGTCCATGTCGTTGTGTCCTTGAGCAAGACACTTAACCCTAATTGCTCACCGTTGCTGTGTCGGTCTACTATATAACATGTAAGTCGCTTTGGATAAAAGCGTCAGCTAAATGCAATGTAATAATGTAAAAGATGCATTTGCTTTCTAACCAAAAATCATCATCAACACACTGTGCAATCATCCAGAAAATAACAACACAACCCTAAAATATTATACATCTCTGGAGGAACCCAGTAATGTACATATGATGAAAATACATCTCCAATAGGGACTTAATACAGAATATTGGCTCGGTGGAAAAACATCTGGCCCAACATATTGAACATACAAGACATTGACATATATACTATCAATAAAAACCAGACATACAGACAAATAGAGAAAAAAGCAAAAGAGAAAAGAGAGTCGGTGTAGGTGAAAGTTTGCCTAATTGTCCTACAGTATGACATCATATATTCCTATTTCAAGAGAGACAAGACACCGACAGTAAGGCAGACAGTGAGGCTACAGCCAAGGACAGGAAAGTAAATAATGAATAGGAAAAGATAATAATAAAAAGAGTTCTTCAATGGTATAGACCAGAAATGCAGAAAAGAATCAGGGGCTCTAACACCATTCTGGTTTGCATCTCATGTTGTGTTCAGGGTCTAAAATTATTCTAGAAGAGCAGAGGACACAGAAGAGGAGAAAACAGTTTAGTGTTATGAAACTAGCAATGACACCGAGAGGTTATCTTCTCACAGCAGCCCAGTGTTCAAGAGGACACAATAGAGAAAGAGATGCGTTGCAATGCAGCACAGCACCAAACAACTGCTGGGCCGGCCTCCAGAGTAGCAGTGGGGAGGGAACATGACAGTTCACCAAGGTTTCCTGAACAGGCAGTTAGGAGAACCATTCTCACAAGGAGTTCTCACCAGAGGAACAACATTACCCCAGGGAGGGATGTTTGACACCATGTCAGGACTATTTGCAATGAAGCAGAGAAGCCCCCGCTTCACCTTGTTCATAATGAACAACTTTGAGAGCTAGTTCCTCCCATTAGGAGTTTTATTTCTGTTAGTTATGTATTTTTAAATGTTACTTCATTATATATGCCATGTTTGAACTCCTGAGTGTTGATCCCTGGACAGCCTGCATCATTTCTCTAACTGGTTTGTGCTAAACATACTTAAAAAACAACGGAGGAAATAAAGTTAATTCTGGGCTTTTGTTGCCTTAACTGCAGTGTGCGTTCTTTATGTGAATACAGTCTATATCAGCTGAAATGTTATGTGATAAGAGACACCTTAAAAGTATAACACTATTACTCCATAGCACTTCTCAAGTGGTATTTATTTGTTACTAATGATAGAAAAAAAAAACATTGTAACCCTTGTCTGAAAAACATGTGTTAGTTGATGTGCTTGTCGAACTACCATAGAAGAAAAACACCATTTTCAACACAAAATGATGCTTCCATAAAACTAAACCACATTCTCAGTTACATTTGTGTTTGAAACTATTGAAACATTATATTAACGTTTACAATAAAACCTATCAAAAAACAGCAGCCTCCTCGGAGGAACCCTTGCCCTATCTACCACCCTAACCTTGTTTATGGACTCATTTGAAACTTATTTGTGATGTGTCAAAGGCAAATGTAATCCCCGACAAAATAGGTTTCCCTCAAAATGTAGTTCATATTGCAAAAGGGGGGGTGTAATTTTTAGGAGAAAAGGCTAGTTATGTTTTTCCGTGAATCTCAAGAATACAGTTCTTTTGAATTTGGTGCTAATGAGGAAAGATGATAGGTCACTGAAATATTCCAGTCATGAATGCGTTAAAGGCTATATAGGTCAATGTTTCATTTCTTCTTTTTTTGTGTAAACTGGGTAAAATGCAGTGTCATTTTCTGATATGACCAAAATAAAGGTGTGAACACAACTGTCCTCTGCTTCCCACCTTGATAAGATGCAGCACCTTGTCTACCCACAGTGACAGAAAGGGAATTCCATAACTGACCACGGCAGTGGGCCCAAGGTTGCCTCAGAGTGGGAGGAAATGTATTTCCCTCATCAAAACTTTCTCAAAGGGAGGTTACAGCTGTGAGAGTTTATTGCATTCTGAATCTGCAGGAAAAAAAGGTTCCCTCCCTACATTTCATTATTTTTCTGAACATTGGAGACTAGTTCAATTGTTACTTTTTTGTGTAATCATATTATGCGGCTTATGATAACATGTAAAGTGTGGGTTGCCTGCAAATCCTCCAACAGTGTGGATGTCTCACTGCCAATAACCAAAACAAAGAGAAAACATAAAGGGACTAAAGACCAAACATAAGAAGGAAAGTCTATAATGTGTGAGTAGACATTGTTCACACATTATCCCCATAGAGAGCTGGTTTAATATGATCAAATTAATGCTTGAAAACTCCATCGACTCCTTTAAACCTGGGTTTGCAGACACTGTCAGTATAAATCAGTCTCTTTTACTGCTCAACAAATCACTCATTCCTTCAACTATTTGACACTGACCGGGTCTGACTGCCAATTAAGATGACGTTTCTCCTTTTCTGTCAATCAATCTATCTCAATGTGTCGTCTCATTCATTTTATTTTGTGCAGGTCAAGAATAATCCCAGAGGAGTGCTCTCCACCTCATACTAAGACAATAGTCAGAAAGATGAATACTTGGCATATTTGATCGGATATTTATAATAATATTCCACAAGAAGGCATTTAACATTCAACTGGCAACTTCTCAGAGTTCAAGTGCAGCCTGACACACCGATCGTTTAGGCGAGACAAGTGAAATAAAGAAATAACAAATTGGTATACAGTGTGTCTTCAAAAGTATCTGAAATGATTGGCTCTTAGACTATAAAAGAGGCAACAACTGTCGGTATGTAAGTTATTTAGTAGAAAGAGCAGGCAGTGAAGCGTGAACCCTTTGTAAAAACTGAAAATACTCATCTCAAGTACAACATATCAAATATAACATACAATTAAATCCTACATACTCATTTTTTTAGGTCTAGTGCACCATGCAGGAAAACAGACATTTTTGCTGTTTATTTGCATTTTGCCGCAAAAAAACTTAAACCCAGGATGAACGGAAGGATTCATGGTGTCGATTCACCCTCGTGTTCTGCTGCATCTATAGCTGGAAATCAGTCGCCTCAGCTGCCTCTGCAGAGGGTTGTTGTTGTGGGCAATACTTTTAAATCGGCATTTGAGTTTTCATGCCACACAGTTCTCTTTTAATGAGGGGGCACTGAAGAGTGATACAATTAATGTATTAGACAAATAGTGTGCATTGTAAAAATAGTTAAAGAGATACAGTGTGCTGGGGGCTTCGGCAGTCTTTAAAATCTCCTGACTGCATCCCTCAAATATTTACATTTCCTGAATAAAAAGCAATCTCTAGTTGGCTCACCGTTAATGATTTAGTGGTTTTCCAGACATTTTAAAAAGTTGGGAGTGATATCAGACCAGTCCAATGTATGTTAAACATTGGTGCTAGTGTAAAAACAAACACTTTGGGGTGACGTAAATGAAAAAACACAGTCTTGCATATTCTGGCTGTCCTGTGACAACAATGAATCTCCAAAACGTAAACGTTTCAAGAACTTTGTAAAACACTTTTGATTTGCGCCTGGTCACATTGCATCCGAAAAAATATTTCAACACATTAGGGAGCATGTCTTTCTCCAACCAATCTGAAAAAAATCATCAAGTTCAGATACTTGACAAAGATAGATCCCTTTCTGCTCATTTCTGACTTTTTCCAATCCATTCTTTGGCCCAATCAAGTGTTATTGGTAGATTTCCTCTCTTTTCCTGCACAACTATTTGCTGACTCACTTGACTTTTCTCCCACTTCCCACCCATTCTCTTGAACTTGCTCTCAATTCTATCAAGAGTCTGATCATCCAGCCAGTCATTTGTTTCCTGCTCCCTCAACGCAACATTGTTTTCACTGCAAGTTTCCTCTCTCATCTCTCTCTTCACTTCCACTTCCACTTCAAATGTTGAAGTACATCTCTAGGTTATTCTCTGCACTGTTTTATCATCCGACTTTATATTATTCTCACTGCCCCACCTCTCAATCGCTCACTCACAACTCTCTGTAGACTTTGCATCATGGCTCAAGATGAGTCTCAGAGCAACCCTTGTATCTGTTTTTTGGGGTGTGACCCAAATTGTTTCGGGCAGGCTGCCTGTGCCAGAGGTCCTTTTGTTTGGCAATGATTCAGAAAGCTGCAGTTGAAAACATTCACACAGATAGAAGGGTACAACAGAGAGACAACACAGCCAGTTAATTGTCTCCCTTTGAGCTCCATCGCAGGGTCAGGCAGGTTTATACATTAGACCACATCAAGACCTTTCCAAGGGCAGTGGAATGCTTTCATGGGTTTCACAGTCAGGGCAGAAATTGAATCATGCTACTGCTGTCAGTAAAGAAAACATAACAGAAAGTGAATCTAAAGATTAATATGGGAGAAAATGTGTGTCACCTGTTGGTTAAAGTATAAAGGACCAAAAATCTGAATGCTATAATACAGGGAGAGACAAAAAGAGGAGACAAATTGAATTGACCAGATCTGTCATGCACTATGAATATCCTTAGTGGCAACAATAAACCTTACCTGGGGCACTGGCTTAGATACATATTCTCTTATCACACTCCGAGAAATAACTTTCTTCACACGCACCAACACACAGGGTGTGAAATCTAATCCCCACCTTCTGTTAGCACAGCAGCAACCTGTGAAGATTCCTACCTCTTGCCCTCAAAAAAAAAAAAAAAAATGAATCACTGGTGAAGGGAGAAGAGAGAAGATGAGGGGGGAAAAAGACAAACAAATGAAACACAGCCAGGGGTGCCAGGTTGGCAGCTTATCAGCCTCTAACAACTTCAAAACAACACATGAGACTGGAACAAGATACAAGCTACCGGAGAAAACTGATAGTAACGCAACTGTTAAAACACAGATAAACAGTGAGACTGTTGCACAATTAAAAACCACTGTAGTAGCTACACAGCAGGTAATACAAGACTAGTGGAATGTAGAAGGCCTACATTTTTTCAGACAGAAATGTTGCACTTTTGCAAAGATTGGAGAAAAGACTGAAATATGGCTATAGATTATTGGAACAAGATCAGGTTATAATATCAAAGAACAGTGCTGCAGAAGCTGAGCACGTTTTTGACAACAAGTTTGTTTGTTAAAATTCCCTGCAAAAGGGAACTTACCATTGAGATATCCTTGAGCATTGTGTTTTTGGCCTTGTCAATAGTTTCAGACGCAGAGAAAGAGAGAACAGAGGCTCTAGAGCCGTCAAGGACACATAGAAAGTGCGTCTATTGGATGGCATTGAACAAGTCAGCACTAACTGATTTGGATAGATGTCAGATTTTTACTTGAAATACAATACAATATGCTCCCCATAGTCCATTCTTTGTTATCTTCGATGTGCTACAGTGAGGATGAAGCTGCAATATTGAATATTTACGCCTTTTACAGCTACTCTATATTGTCAAGTACTGTATGTGTTGTTATTTGTTTGTGTGTACCAAGAGCCCAAAAGGAACAGCTATTGATCAGTGCTATAGGTTGAATATCAAACACTGGATTATGTTTAACTCAGATCAATTGAGAATGACATAGGAAGGAAAGCAATGGCAATAATGTAAACAGAGGTGTCGTACTTCTTATTAATCACTTATATGATTCTAGTTTGTCTTGACATGTTGCATTGTTTACAGACTAGCAATGCAGCCAGTGTCGTCTGGGAATTCTAGTACCAAAAAGACAATTTGTCACTGACCACACAACGTACAGTCCTCTGGGGCTCTAGGTTCCCAGCAAGCAATGTGCACATGGTGGTCATTAAGTACTCTTGAGTACTCTTAAGCTGGAAACCTGGCATCAGGGTGTGGTCATTAGTTTAGGCTATTTGACAGAACATGGACACATCATATTAGATATTGCACATGGTGCATGGTACGTGGTGCCAATTCCAAAATAAATGTTATTGCAATTGACATGAAGTGCTAACAACACTGGCACGATGTCCCAGAATTCAAAACTCAAAATCAAGGAGCGATGCAGTGTTGTACAAGCAGTATAACAGTGTGCAACCTGTTTCTGCCCCGCTGTGGGGGTTGTAGATGCCCTCAGCTGTGTTTTCACTAACAACCCCTATGGTCAGGGGTATAAAATGTTACAAACCAAAGACCTTTTTTCACGGCAGACATTTTGACGTGCCAGAAAAACACGGGTGTATTTAATAACATGATAAATAAGATGATAACTGTACTCTACTTTGGAGAAACCCTGCTATTGTCCATACATAGTCGGCTGGAACACTTAATGGAACTCATTTAAGTCATTGTTATGGTTATCAATTTCTCCAGTGCTTTTCCTACAATCACTATTAAAAATGTCTGCTGTGAAAAGGTCCATTGTCACGAAGTAGCCTACTTAGGCATCAGTTGCCCTAGTAACTCATGTTTTTAGAAAAAGATACAAAAGAGAGGTTTGGTGAGAACTGGTGGTCTCGATGAGTTCTTGTTCAATTGTATTGGTATAGCTCAATATCACGAAGCACAAATGTGACTCCGAGGGTTTTACAATCTGTACAAGATGAGAAAACAGTGTGTTGTTCAGAGAACAGAGAACTATAATTGTCTCCCTTTTTCTCATGGAACTATATGTGAACTGTTCAATGCGCCCCAAGTACATGTAAACTGCTAGTTGCCAACAGGCATAATGGTTTCCATTGCATAAACTGGTAAACTGTGGAGACTCAATGTATCAGCTTTGTTTTTGTTTGTGAAAAAAAAAACACTGCAATGATTCCAGTAAATTAGAAGCCACCAGTGAGCCTCCTCTATCAATCCCAAATTGAGACACCGAAGAATATATGGTATGTATCATACACTGCGTATAATTAGGCCTACTATTATATAAGTACTTTACTTTGGAAAGTTCCAAATATATTTCCAATTGAATCCGTTTGCTGCACCCTGTCAGAGGTCAAACTCAAGATGGCGTTGCAAGGAAGCACACCTCTTTAAACAGCAAAGTAACTTTGATGAACTTCGATGTGAACAATAGAAAAGCGCCCACAGGAAGTTCTGGATCCGCCCCACCATTGGCGAGCTAAGTAAAAGAAATGGCTTCACATATTGTGTTTTGTGCATGTCTGACAGTTATTTTTGGAAGAAGGACGGCGGGATGTTTTGATGACGTCAGGAAACGTATGTCAGCGACACCGTTACGTTACTGGTTTTCCTCCAGCAGCAGTTTTATCGATGGACTCTGGAGACTGCGACAAGTGTGGAGAAGGGCATATTTCGTCCATACACTCGGAGCAGGACAGGGACAAGGACGACACGAACGACAAGTTCAGCACATGCCACGGACTCACGGTAAGTTGTGTTTAATTTGCATGTCATCAGTGGTGTGTCGGCCGCCGCGCCACACGCGTGGCGCAAGGTAGGCCGAACTTGTGCCACTGCAACCAACCATGCAAGCACGAGCTTGGGGCAAGCTATTGCACTGTGGTGTCTTATCTGGGTGTGCTGTGACGCACATGAACACATCTACCCATAGAAAGGTCTGCTACTAAATCCTGCCTTTTTATATTTATTTGCAACGCAGTATATTAGGTCCAAATACGACTCTGTGTGTAATATTGAAAACTAAACCAGGACCAGTACTGAACCATGTTGAACACACTTCCATTTTTTGGAGATTTAGTAATGTTTATTGGAAAAGAAAGCCAGCTGCATCATGCAGCTTATTATATTTTCATGTTTTTTGCATGTAGTCTTTAGTCATGTGAGACAGCATCGTTTTAACTTCATAATATGGGCTTGCTTTCCCCCAGCATAACTTTTCGTAAATGAATAAAGTGTGTATTGTACTGAACTGATGATGCTTTTTGTCAGGGCCATGTTTTGTTTTACTTAGTATAAGCTATTCTTTATGCAACATGCAATCAAGAAAATGAAATAATTCTGGCATAGCAGCTAGTGTCTTTCATTGTTCAAGGTTTTTCTTGCATCCATCCCTTCGGTGTCCTTCCTTTGCTCTGTCCTTAATAACAGAGCCTTGTGAATAGAACCTCCTATCTCCCTCCTCACCCACCACCCCCTCTTTACGCACAATACCCTCACCCAAAACCCCCTTTTCACCCGTAACTACCTCCACCCCCGGTGCATCAACTGAACTCACCCCCTGTGTTGGTCCGGCCACAGCGACGGGTTTCCGCGGAGAGCTCCGCGGAGCCGCGATCGGCCGCACGATGGGGGCAGCCACCGCCGCGGCAGCGGCCCCCCAGGCGGGAGCCCTCCGCCGCTCCGGTACCGGTGGAGCGGCGGGGGCCCCCGCGTCAGCAGCCGCAGCTGCTCCCGGGCCGGGCGGAGCCGGCTCGCTCCGCTTCGGACAGGCCCTCACCGAGTGTCCCTCCTCTCCACAACCGAAGCACTTCATGCCCGCTGAAGTGGCGTATATGGTGTAGTCATAATCATCTACTTTAACAATGAAACGGAGGTTGAGCTCCTCGTTCCGGTTGTTCAGTATCATATACAGCTGTCTGCGATGGGACACCACGTGCTTCAGCAATGGAGACTTACACCCAGACAACATCCTGCGGATCGGGGACGCCACCTTCCCGTGTCTGGACAGCTCTCTGCTGAGGAACTCATCGGTGATGAAGGGGGGGACGTTCGAGAGGACTACCTTGGTGGCGGGTTGGCATAAAGGCAGTACCTGCACGAAACAGCTGTTCACGGTGATGCCCGTCTCGACCACCGAGTTCACCTTCTCCACCCGGTCCAGGAAAACAACCACGGCACTGTTCATGCGTGCGGCCGACACGACGCCGCTGTGGCCGACCTTTTCCCCCACAGCGAGGCCGATGTCCTCCACGCTGCAGGGGAACGTGGCACACACCTTTACACCGTGTTTGCGGGTGAGGTGTTTGTAGCACCCGCTAGCCATGGCGCCTGCCATGCTACCGGCAGACGCCGGTGAGAAAGAAAAGAAAAAAATAAACCCACAAAAAACCCAAACACTAAACTATAAACTACTGTGCAACTGTGATTATTAAACTATGTGAAAAATATATCATTAACTACCAAAACAACTAAAGACACACACACTCTGCTACCACCACCTGCTCTCAGCTCACACACGCTCTATCAGAGAGAGAGAGAGAGAGAGAAACACATGTGGGGGTTTACAGCCTCAGGATGTACTCTCTGAATTCTTTCCTGTTTATTAGCATAATTACATTGTTGTGTGCCATTATAAGTAATGCAAACAATTTAGTTTGAATACATTATGGAAATAAACAATTCAAGACCCATTGTTAAATAATGATGGTGCATTGTGAGTTGAACTACAGCATGCAGTTTTTATTCTAATCTCTAACTTCTTCCTCAGACCAGCAGCTTGTCTTTGCATATTTATCTTGTGCTCCCAACTAGCCAGAGTAAGGCAAGGAAAGCCACGTAAATAGGAGAAGGGCAGAGGAGGCGGGATGTGAGATAGCTGGACTGGGCAATGATGGATATGAAAGATGTTGACAGCACATACATGGGTGAGAATGAGTGTGAAGGGAAGTGGGTGTAAAAGACAGGTTGGCTTCTCTAGTCTTCCGACCACTCAAAGCACTTTCACACTACTTGTCATCATTCACACCCTGATAGGAGTGGCTAAGGTTCCACCTGTCCATCAGGAGTAGCTAACATTCATTCACGCAGTCATACACCGATGGCACAGCTACGGGAGCAATTTTGCCCAAGGACACATCGACATGGGCTAGCGGAGCTGGGGATTGAGTCGCTGATCCTCTGATTGAAGGACGGCCCTGCTGACCACTGGGCCACAGTCGCCATAAACGACCATAAAGCATATGAAAAAGAAACAGACACAAGCACATAAAAGAAAACATGGTCTGAACTCAGCCAAGTGAAATGTTTTAATATAGAATGATATTTGAAAAAGAGATAGAGATATTATGTTTTTTTGACACAAATAGGAGAACAGAAGCAGAGATGCATATAATGCTGTTGACACGGTCCAATATATGGAAATAGATCTTGTTTCTCATCCACTCCCGTAACTCCCACCGCAAAGCTCTCAGCAAACTAAACTCATAATTATAGTTTCTAGTGAACAAAGATGGGGAGGAATAATTAGGCAGCATTCTGTCAGGGCTCGTGAAAGGGACCCAAAAGCAAAACCTCGGACAGCAGGTAAGGAATAACAAAATGTGTATTTGTTGTCTCTCACAAACCAAACTCAAAACTCAGGCCCGCAGGCAATACTCAGCAAAACGTAGTCCAGTGTCTCTTACAAACAAAACTCAAAAACTCAGGCCCGCAGGCAATACTCAGCCAAAACGTAGTCCAATGTCTCTCGTGGAAAGTGCCGCGCACTGGCGGTGCCTCGTGTCTCGAGCCTCGTGTGGAGCAGAACGTAAGCAATGTCTCTCGTGGACGTAAGCAATCTCCCGACGCCGAACCTCCGGGAGGAAGCCACTCTTAAGCTGCGCCGTGATGACTTGATGTTCTGCAGCCGCGAGCAGCGGCCGTCCTCCTCCCAGCTGTTCCGCGTCTCCTTGATTAGACCACACACACAGACACTCTCTGGTCCCAGCCAGCATTACCATGGCACCCCCTGCTGGTGGTGCCCAGAATCCCCACAGTACCCCCCCCCTCAATGGACGCCTCCTGGCGGCTTACCCGGCTTACCCGGATTGTCCCGGTAGAAGTCCCGGAGCAGAGTGGGACCGACGATCTGCCGACAGGGAATCCACGATCGCTCTTCTGGCCCGTACCCCTCCCAATCCACCAGGTACTGGTACCCCCGCCCCCGCCGTCGGACGTCCAGGACCCGGGAAACTGCGTGGGCTGGGTGTCCGTCGATGATCTGGGGGTCCGGAGGGGGAGCGACCGGAGGACTGAACTCACTCTCCACGACCTTCAGGAGCGAGACGTGAAACGTCGGGTGGATCTTCCAGGCCTCCGGGATGGTCAAGCGGACGGCGGAGGGGCCAATGAGCTTCGCGAAGGGGTATGGCCCGACGTACCTGGGTGTCAATTTCTTGGACTCCGTAGGTAGCGGGAGGTCCCTGGAGGACAGCCACACCCGCTGTCCCACCTTGTACTCTGGAGTCGGAACGCGGAGTCGGTCGGCCAGCCGCTTGTTAGTGGCGGCCGAGCGAGCGAGGGCCGCCCGTGCCGTGTGCCACACTGCCCGAAGGTGATCCCCCACGGACGGGACTGCGACCTCCACCTCCTGCTCCGGAAACAACGGAGGCTGAAAACCAGAGCACACCATGAATGGGGACATACCAGTTGCTGCGCTGACCAAGGTGTTATGAGCGTACTCCACCCAGGGCAAGAAGGTGCTCCAGGACACCGGATGTTGTGCGGCGACGCACCGGAGCGCCGTCCCCAAGTCCTGGTTGGCTCGTTCGGTTTGGCCGTTTGACTGCGGGTGGTACCCGGACGACAAGCTGGCAGTCGCCCCCATAGCCTTGCAGAACGCGCCCCAGACCCGGGACGTGAACTGCGGCCCCCTGTCCGACACTACGTCCACTGGAATCCCGTGCAACCGAACCACGTGAAGCACTAGCAGGTCCGCCGTCTCTAAGGCAGAGGGTAGCTTGGGGAGTGGGATGTAATGGCGCGCCTTGGAGAACCGGTCCACGATGGTAAGGACGGTGGTGTTCCCCTCCGATGGTGGCAGCCCGGTGACGAAATCCACCGCGATGTGAGACCACGGCCGACCCGGGACCGGCAGCGGCTGTAGCAACCCCGCCGAGGGCTGATGGGACGCCTTGCCCCGAGCACAGACCGGACACGCTGCCACGAACTCCCGTGTATAGTTGTTCAACCCCGGCCACCAGAACCGCTGACGGATGAGGAACGCGGTCCGCCGGGACCCCGGATGGCAGGCCAGGACGGACGAGTGCCCCCACTGAAGCACCTGGGACCGGGCCGCCACTGGCACAAACAATCGGTTCTCGGGGCCCCCCTCCGGCGCTGGATCGTCCTGCTGTGCGTTCCGGACCACCGTCTCGATCTCCCATGTCGCCGCCCCCACTACACAGGCGGGAGGAAGGATGGGAGCGGGGTCCTCGGACTCCTGGGAAGGAAACACCCGGGAGAGAGCGTCCGGCTTGCCGTTCCGGCTCCCGGGGCGATAGGACATGACATAGTTAAACCGACTAAGGAACAATGACCACCATAAAAATTTGCGAACCCGAGGAACCGCTGTAGCTCCTTCCGCGTACCCATCGTCGGCCAGTCGGTCACGGCTCGAATCTTATCCGGATCTGGTTCCAGACGCCCCCGAGCGATTATAAACCCGAGAAAACTCACCGACGGGACATGGAACTCACACTTCTCCGGTTTTACGTATAACTTGATCTCCAGCAGCCGCTGGAGAACCACCCGCACATGTCGACGGTGCTCCGTGAGAGAACGAGAAAAAAATCTGAATATCATCCAAATAAATGAACACACAACTGTTCATCATATCCCGAAATACATCGTTCATCATAGACTGGAAGACGGCGGGGGCGTTCGTAAGGCCAAAAGGCATCACCCGATATTCGAACTGCCCCATCGGGGTGTTAAACGCCGTCTTCCACTCGTCCCCCTCACGGATCCGGACCAAATGGTATGCGTTCCGGAGATCGAGCTTTGTGAACACCTGCGCCTGACACAGGGGCTCAAACGCAGGATCTATCAAGGGCAACGGGGTCTTGTTTTTGATGGTAATGTGATTCAGCCCGCGGTAGTCAATACATGGACGCAAGGACTTGTCCTTCTTCTCCACGAAGAAGAACCCTGCGCCCAACGGCGCGGACGACGGGCGAATCAAACCAGCCCCCAAGCTCTCCTGGATATATTTCTCCATCGCCAATCGCTCGGGACGAGAAACATTAAACAGGCGGCTGGTGGGAAGCGGAGCTCCTGGGAGCAGGTTGATCGCACAGTCGTACGGGCGGTGTGGAGGCAACGTGCTCGCCCGCTCCTTGCAAAACACCCGCGCTAGATCATGATACTCGTGTGGGACGCCTGACAGGTCAGGTGAAGCCGGCGGTGCGACGGATGACAACGGTACGGGGTTCGCTGCCCGTAGGCAACGAGCATGACAAGCCACACCCCATCCTGCCACGGACAGCGTAGCCCAATCTAGGGAAGGATTATGTAGTTGCAACCATGGGAGACCTAACACCACCGGCGACGCGGGGGATGGGATAATGAGTAACCGAATGATCTCCGAATGGTTGCCAGAAATACATAAGGTGAGGGGGCGTGTGTGGTGTGTGACCCGGGCCAACAACCGCCCATCTAACGCATTGACCGCCTGTGGGCACCCGAGTGGTTCCAACTCTATGCCTAACTGGGCAGCGAGCCCTGAGTCCAGAAAACTCGCGTCGGAACCGGAATCTATGAGAACACAAGTGGAGTGGCAACGTGACTGGAAGGAGAGGGTGGCGGGTAGGGAAATCCGGGGCGCGCTGAGGGCGGAAGTAACGTTGCTCACCAGGAGGCCCACACTCACTGGCGAGCTCTCTCTTTTGGGGCCTCCGGGCAAGTGACCGCGTAGTGACCCGGACGTCCGCAAACCAAACACAACCGGCGGGCAAATCGTCGCTGGCGTTCCGCCGGTGTCAGGCGAGCCCGCCCCAACTGCATGGGTTCGTCTACCCCCCCTGAATCTTCTACCCCAGCCCCGACTGCTCCTGACCCCGAACCCCCAGAGGGACCCGGGAGCGAACCCTGTCCACTCCGCTCGCGTCTGCGGTCCCGCAGACGATTATCAATCAGGATAGCCAGTGAAATGAGCTGTTCTAGGGTGGTGGTTGCATCGCGAGAACCCAACTCATCTTTAATTGTCTTGGACAGGTTACGCGCGAAGATATTCCGGAGCGTGTGCTCGTTTGCGCCGCTCTCCGCGGCAAGGATCCGGAACTCGATAGCGTAATCCGCCACCGACCCGGACTCCTGCCGCAGAGAGAGCAACCGATTCAACGCATCCTGCCCGCGCACCGGGTGATCGAACACCCGCCTGAGTTCCTCGGAAAACCCTCCGAATGAGTGGAACATCGGGGACTGGCCCTCCCACAACGCAGTAGCCCACCGAGCCGCCCTCCCGCGAAGCAGATTAATGCAGAACGCTATCCGAGCCCTGTCTGACGTATATCTACCTGGCTGTAGGTCGAAGACCAGCGTACAGTTCAGCAAAAATCGGCCGCACCCCCCGGACTCCCCGGCGTATGGCTCCGGCAACGGGACTCGTGGTTCCTGGAGTGCTGCGGTGGCCGGCGGACCAGGAGGATCCGCGACGACACGAGGATCCGGTGTTCTGGATGGCGCCGTTGAGGTCTGCGCGTCCATCCTCCGGGTTAATCTCTCCACAGCATCCACAAGCCGGTTTAGCAGCTCCTCGTGTCGCCCGACGAGAGCCCCTTGCGCGCTGATGGCCTGCTGAACGGACTCCGGGTCTGCTGGGTCCATGTCTATGGTCGGGAGATTCTGTCAGGGCTCGTGAAAGGGACCCAAAAGCAAAACCTCGGACAGCAGGTAAGGAATAACAAAATGTGTATTTGTTGTCTCTCACAAACCAAACTCAAAAACTCAGGCCCGCAGGCAATACTCAGCAAAACGTAGTCCAGTGTCTCTTACAAACAAAACTCAAAAACTCAGGCCCGCAGGCAATACTCAGCAAAACGTAGTCCAATGTCTCTTCCAAACAAAACTCAAATACTCAGCCAAAACGTAGTCCAATGTCTCTCGTGGAAAGTGCCGCGCACTGGCGGTGCCTCGTGTCTCGAGCCTCGTGTGGAGCAGAACGTAAGCAATGTCTCTCTTGGACGTAAGCAATCTCCCGACGCCAAACCTCCGGGAGGAAGCCACTCTTAAGCTGCGCCGTGATGACTTGATGTTCTGCAGCCGCGAGCAGCGGCCGTCCTCCTCCCAGCTGTTCCGCGTCTCCTTGATTAGACCACACACACAGACACTCTCTGGTCCCAGCCAGCATTACCATGGCACCCCCTGCTGGTGGTGCCAAGAATCCCCACACATTCAAGTTGGTTAAAAGTTTCTCCATTACACTCGCTGTTCCCTCCATCATTCAGCGTCACACTAATGGACAGAATTAGACAAAGGGAGGGTTATCATTAATTGGCAGAGGCGTTCCTTTCGTATTAAACGAGTTTGATGGTCATCAAGATTCATATAAATGCTTTCTTATCGGAGAGAGATTAGAAAAAACCTGTTAAGGCAGAATGCCAGTGTGTGTGTGTGTGTGTGTGTGTAAATGAATGTGTCCGCGATATGACCGTATTAGATCTGTACAATTAAAATGTCTTTACGATCTGCGTTTACAGCAGGATTGTTTGAGGTTCTCTCAGTTGCAGTTCTATGCCTCCAGCGTCTCCCCTGCATACAGCATGGCTGCTAAATCATTAGCGCCGCTGCTAAACGATTAGCACCGCTGCTATATAAAAAATATCCCCGATTGCAATAAACTCGCTATCTCTACTTAAAGCAGCCAGAGTCGGGATTATAGATGGAACACCCCAAGACCGTGACAGCATTTAACAGTCTGCTATTGGTCGTTAGAAAGCTCACACGTGGAGCGCAGAGAGGGGATGTAAAGCTGATATTGTTGGTACTGGTTATTGACAAACTCAGAAGTGAACAATTGGTGTTTTTAACTGAGCTAGAACAAATGATATTTGGTTAAATCAGATAGGTGATGCAGCTTTGCCCTTGTTGTTGTCTGTGAGGTGAGCTGGAAGCGATGTAATGAAGCCCCAGTGCTTTTTATGTGGAGTGAGCACTGTGAGCACTGAGCACTGTGCCGGACTCAGTTTAAATAATTATCTTTTAATTGCGGCATTTTTTGTTATTGTTGTTATTGTTAAAACTGTAATGGTGTTATTAAGTACTCGTTTCGGTACTCAGTTTTGGCAAGTATTCAAATGTTAGTGCTTATTCTTTTACTTGGTCTGAAAAGAAAAGGTTTGTGGATATCCCTAGTTTCTTAGTAGCTTTTTAAAAATAATTCATAAATATAAGATAGATAAATAGATAAATACTTTAATAATCCCGCTAGGAGACATTTCTTATTGCTCCAGCCGCACATCTACAATAATAATACAGTCACACATTTATTATTGGAGTAAGATTATTGCATTGTTACAAAACATGACATATTCACTTTGATTTGTGTATCATATTGGGAAAAATATAGATTGTGGAATGTGGATTTGGTAAAGATGGGCATTGAATTGCCTAACAAGGGAGATATACACACCCATATAAGATGGATGGATAGAACCCTGAAAATGATGGGAACAACCTATCAAATCAGAATACATATTCATGAACTCATAAGATAAAAACAAGAAAAGATGACATCATATTAATCTAGATAAAAACAACATGAATTGTTCATAATCCCTGCGGAGAAATTTGGCTCATCGTCTCTGCATCACTCAACATCTCAGAGGGAGGCGGAGGCGAGCATCTTTAATGTGGAAAATACACTCTCTTTCTTATCTTTATCATAAACACACACAGTGGGAACCTGTTTAAATACCTCCCATACACAGGGCTGTATTGTGTACAAATAATCAGTGCGTCTAACAAGATAATCCCTCCATGCTGATGTGTAGGTAGTGATGTGTGCTTTTGATTGAATGTATCAGATTGTTTGTGTCAATTCACAGAATTATTTTCCTTTCCTTTGTAGTCAAGACAGGAATTCATTTCTGCTCTCCCCCTGTTCCACCTCCCACACAAAGTCAAGTGTCAAGCATAAACACATGAATTCAAATTATATTAGGACACATGCCAGCACTTATCACGGATTCCACACAAGTGTGAGGTCGTTCACACACACCCACAAAAAGCACAATGGCGTCTGTTGCCCCCCATGTGGGCCAGAGGAAGTCGGTAACCATAACAATCCATTCTTTCTGTGTATGCTTTCTTGTGGATTGTATTTCTCTTCCACAATCTCTCCATCCATCTGCTGAAATCCTATTTTCATGACAAACAATAAGACACACACACTCACTCAGTCACAGCTCCCTGTAGCTGCCAGAGAGCCAGATGAAGGAGGAGGGAGGGAAAAAAACAAACCAGAAAGGAGAGGGAAACCATTTGATTCGCAAGACGTCCTGAAGGATAACCAGTGTGTGCACGTGTGTATTTGTGGTTTTGTAGCTGTAAGTGTAAACCTATTTCTAGTGTTTTGCTATCAGCCAGAACATCACAAAGCACATTTAACCCAGTGTCCACTGAATAATGGTCTCGTGCAGCTGTTCAGCATTGGTATATAACTGCATGTTTAGTGGCAACATTAAGTGCCAATCCATAAAGTTGTTGAGATGTTGAAAGATGAAATATGATGTAGTGTAGAAGAATGCATGTTGTTTGACTTTCAGGGTCCCTGTAGATAACTTATTTCAAAGTTTGGTAACTTTTTATGTCCACTTGAACATGGTATCACAGAATGGTATTACTGAAAGGGCAGTGTGTGTGTGTGTGTGTGTGTGTGTGTGTGTGTGTGTGTGTGTGTGTGTGTGTGTGTGTCCTGTATCTGGACATATGTGAAGTTGCCTACTGTTACTATTTCTAATGATGACCACAAACTAATAACTCAGTCACTAAAAAGCGGAAGTCAAAATGTTCCATCTCGGTCAGGGAGTCAAGATTTTCTCTTCAATACAGTAGAAAAAAATGAAATACATCCTTCTGGCCCATTCAGCAATAATCTTTTAAATGGATGGCTCATTTATATTTTAGCAATGTCAGAAGTGAGAATTTTGCAAATGTGATGGAAAATGATTCATTTACAAATATCAGATTTGCGACTGTTGCTAAAATGGTTCCTTTCTCATGAAACGTTAATAACACTAATACTACAGAACATTTGCAAACCACACCCGGCTTTAACATCTTGAAATGTTACAGTAATTTAACAGTATTCCTTGCCTCTTGGGTACGGGTGGGAAGGAAGAAATTTGGTGGGAAGAAATCCAATTACGTACCTCTTCCAAGAGAAATAATGAAAATTCAAATGGCTTATGTAAATTCTGCCTGTTAAGTGGTTGGGGACAAGTGGGCAAGTATGCGATTGTGCACAGACGCGCACATGCACATGTTAGCCATTTTTCTTCTCAACACTGTAATATTCAATATTGTAATCTGAATCCATCATTTCCACCCTGTCACCTATTTGGTAGCGCTACTAATGTTGCTTAATGAAATTTGTTGACAAAGGAATGGCGCTCTGTCCCGTTCTCAATATATTGAATTAGCGGTCTGGGGAGTGAGGGGGCGAGGGAGGAAACCCAGGAGATAGATGACCTCCCCAGTCACTGTCGGCACACTGAGAACCTCTGAGGTCCCCCCCGCCCCACCTCTAGATTAATATGGTTTCTGTACGCAGCTCACTGACTTAATGCAGCATGAAAATGGAAGAGTGAAAAAGGAAAAGAAGTGTGCAAGATAAACAATACAAACACAGAGCAGAGGATGAAGTAGAGAAAGGGAGAGGAGAATGAGGTGAAAAAATAAAAAGGGAGAGACGAGTGGACGAGCAATATCGGGCCTAATGAGAGGCAGAGTCGGAATGAAATATGAGGGCAGAGTGTGAGAGATGGCAACCACAAGAGGGAGGGGGGGGGGGGGGGGGGATGAAGGTGATGCATACACTTCGAGAGAAATCACCAGAGAGAGATTGAGAGGAAATGGTTCGGAAAAACAGCCATGACGGGAAAAATATTTTACAGTAAAACACTGAAGGGGTGGACAAGAATGATGGCTATAGAGGAGGAGTAGGGCATTGAATTGGGTCTCTGAACTCTCTAGATGAGAGCACTTCCATATTAATACTACTTGGAGTATAAAGGTCAAGGTTGTGTGTGTATGTAATCAAAAATGATGGGAAAAAATCCGGATCCGACTTTGCCTTCTTCAAAAAGAACAGCTCACTGTGAGCCCCCTTGTGATTTTAAGCGAGGCCAGAGGGACTCGTTAGTGTAACAGTAAACTGAACCCAGCCTTTGAATATGTATCACTGGGTATCACTCACACCACTGGAAGACTCTCTGACCCTACTGGTCTTATTTATTCGGTTTCTTCTCCTTTCATGAGAACAGTGTAACAACACTGGGATCCTCTTCCTGCTCCTTGGCTTCTTTTAAAGCTCCATGGCCCTCAGCGCTTCAATCTGCCTTCCCTTTTGTCCTGGATGAGGACATGACAAGATGTGTGCTAGAGATTGTTTTGGAGGCTGAGATTCCTTTGTCATTTTATCATAATAAAAATGACTGAAGGGGAAAGGAGAAAGGAAGGGGGCGGCGGCAAGGGAGTGACAGCAGGAGATAGCGAGTAAGCGTAAATTGAATAAAGGGTGTCAGGAAGAGGAGCATGAGAGGTTGGTTGTGGTAGAGAAAACCTCAACAGGAAGTAAAAGTAGGCTAAGTAACGTCTACACAATAAGATGTGAACAAATGCTTCTTTCTATGAGGCACAATGCAGTTGCACAAAAGTACATGAATTCCAAAAAGGTTGAGTGAAAACGTTGTACTTTGCAGGTTGAAAAGCTTTAGCACTGAGAAAAGGAGACAACCGGGTACAGATGAAGCTGATAAGAGAGGGAAATGACAGGGAGTAAGGGACCAATCAACTTAGAGCAGCCGGCGTCCCACACGGGTACCAGCGCTCAGCATGTGCTGATGGCTGCTGCTTTTCCTCCACTCTTTTCCAATGGAATATATATATATATTTGCAGATTCAACGATTATCAGTAAATAAGAGAGACCTCTTCCTCTTATTTTCCGTCTTTCAGATCCTTCTTTCAGCTTTGTGGATATTCTCTTGGTAACCCAACAGAGCTGAAGCCTATTCAACACATCTGCATGCACTAAGCTGTGGATTTCCTTGGCCGGAAAAAGATCGTCATGTGCGGCTAGCGTGTGTCAATACATACACACAACGCCGTACGGAGGGTTCTATAAAGCGTCCAAAAACTGAGCTTCCTGAATAAAATTTCGAAAAGGCACCCTTCATTGTCTGTCCCTTTCTCTGGGACTCCTCTCTTGTCCCTCCTGCCAAAATGTATTCAACATCATTTACTGCAATTATATAGACCTTCTTTATTTCATCTTTGTGTTTGCATCATTTGGGATTTTAATTATAGAAATGTGTCTCAAACAGTACAACAACGTATAAGCAATCTCGTGTAGCACAGCCCCCAGTTCCCTGCACGACTGTTAAAAGGGGCGGACTGTCGGCAGCACGCCGCTCCGTCTTGAAACAGGGACCCCGTTTTGTTTATCATGCTTAGTGAGTGTGACTTTTTATTGCACTGCAGTGTAAAAGTACTCAAAGTCCTGCATCAAAATGTTACTTAAATAAAAGTACCAAAAAATACCTCAAGTAAAAGTAAACATTACAGTCGGCCTATATCATAGAATGATTGATGCACTAAATGTGGAGATAATTGTAATTACTTAAATCTGTACTAAGGTAAAAGTACCTCAATATTGTACTTAAGTACAGTGTTTAGTTGTATTCCACCACGGCTGGAACAAAAGCACACCGCTCCTCATAGATCCAGCCCCTTAAGTTTGCTCTTAAAGTGCGACATCGTGATGCATTTAACTATAAAATGTGCAGAACCATCATCTGGGCGAGCATGCCCCTCGAGGGTCTGATTTTCACCCAGCATAGTCTCACAAAATCAAACATTGAACTGTCAACTTCAATGTTTCTCCACAAATCATCACAGGGGGGTTAATAAACAATACAGTAGGGTTGCGTTCTCTGTTTGGTGATGCAAAAACATTTCAGCATCCATGAGCCTCAGTGGCCAGTGATGGAAGCTGTGAAATCTGAGTTTGAGCATAAATGTTTTGTTGCATCATCGTTGCTGAATTCATACAAAACTGAACCAGAATCCAGAAGTGAATTGTTTCAACCTGCTGAAGCCCACCATTAGCAGGGTGTGCATCCAGCTCGCTGATTAGGCTCCATCTTCCATGCTCGAATGTCTGACCCAGATCATAGTGTTTCTGCCAAATTAAATATTATATATTATAAAATAGATTCACAATTCAAGTTAGAAAAACCTTTTCAAAAAAAATTTAAACAATGTAAATCTTTACATCCTTTCCTTCTCGTCTTACTCCCCGTCATTATGTTGACCACTACAGTTTGTACTTTAAGTTAAATGAGTATCTCTTCCTTTAAACAGTTGGTATTTCACACTGAAGGAAAATCACTATCTCTACTCTTCTACAAAGCAAACATGTGAGTTAAGTTTCCATTTTTAGATGAAACCAATAGTTTTTTTGTATTTCAACAAGCTTTAAGAGAAGGAAGAAATAAATGAAATGGCAGCGATAGACAGAGAATTGAGCTTTTTGTACAGATGAAGTGAAGATGAGGAAGCAACGGAGCAGGAGATCAGGCTATCAGGCAGTGGACCTTTGATCCGCGGTCACGATGAACTTCAGTCTCACATGCAAAGTCAGATGTGTGTGAATGAAAAAGACACATCTCTAAAAATAACTACACAAAGAACCAAACTTAAAAATAAAGGACAACTAGATGATTGATAACTTACTTGTTTACAGATGCACAGACTATCCTGAAACACTGCATTATCATAACTACAACTTCAAATTAAAATTGAGTCATGACTCTTATATACAGGTATCAAAGACATCTGCTGAATTATTGTTTTTCCCGTTATTGAATGTAAGTGAATCACACAGCTGTTGTTTGTGAGACTCAGGCATGAACTAAATACTCAGCTCAGCCCCTCCCTCTCCAAGCGTGTTGGAAGACTACGGTGGCCCGCAGGTAGAAATGTATCTTTAGGAGCTCTCATCAATACATGGCTACCTGACAAAATGTTAGAAGTTTTTTATAATTTAGACATAACTAAATATTGTTTCTAGAGCAGCAACATTTATTTTAGTCACTTTATATAGTGAAGCTTCTAAAGAATGAGAACACAGACGTCTGTCAGTAGTCATCCCCTGTCTGCTGTCCACATGGCAGCTATTATGTACCCTTCCACTATGTTATTTTAAACTATGGAGATCAGAAAGAATGCACACAACAGGGTCAGGGTTGTTTGTTTTAACTATACGTTACAATATACTATTTACAATAGGGTTTCATTGGCGCTCATTATTGAACAAAGCCTCTGCCAGAACTACCACATTATGGAGATCACCCAGCTGACTGAACTCACTACACCTCACTCACTTTTTATTTACAACGACATCGTTTAGAAAAAAGGTCTTGTGACAGATTACTGAAACACATGTCAACACATGTTGTGAAGGCAGCCTGTGCCTCAAAGGACATGAACGCACTACTATTGGCATTTTCTAAAGTCAGTCACATGATCAACACATTTTTAAAGGTGACTAGGCACCAATAAAGCTAAATTGCTGCATCCAGCCAAGTCTTCTGCCATACAGGCGACCCGTGCCATGAATGTAAAACAGTATTGAGGACTCCAGCAAGAAACACTTGTCAAATTGTCAGTATTTATTTCCTTCTGTACAGTTCAGCTTGTGTCAGAGTGGATGCAGCATGTTTTTCTCTGAGCTACTGCCTTCTATTAAAGTCACTGTTTTACAGAGCTGTAAAAAGGTTCATAAAAGTAAAGATTTAGGAAGCCACACACTGGGATTAGACAGAAACCATCCTCCTAATTTGTAAATGAATTACTCATTTTTGTAAATACAATATTTCTGAGTCAAAGCACTCAGAAAGGGTTATGCTCTGACAGCCAACACATCATCACAGAGAGACGCTCCTGTTTTGAAACTTTTAATCAGTGTCACTGATCCATAGCACAAACTCCTTTATTATTATTTTTAATTCTGAAATGGTCAATGTTTATATTAAGCTCTATTAAGCTATAAACCTTGAATGATATCCACATATCCCACATCGGAAAGTGCTTCTTTAGGAATAAGCAAGGTTTTTGTTTTGTTTTTTTGCACACAGCACTGGTGCTGCAGATGTTAAAGGTACTGCAGCACTGGCCACACAATTGTAATATTGAGTATGATAATATCAAGCATGTTCACTGTAGTTTGAGACTATTCAAATTCTGGGCAGGTGTAAAGCATATTAAATACTGAATAAATTGTCATTTACCACAACTGTTTTTAAGGAATATATTGACAAAATGCTGAAATAGTTTAATGGATAGGCCTATGTATTTATTTATTGTAATTATAATCAATGCACCTGGCATGGATGTGGGAAATAGACGTGGTTACAGCAACTATAGTGTGATGCACACAAGCGTTTGTGTTTGTCTGCTCATGTGGACGAGAGAGAAGGAGAGGGTAGCGTGTGAGTAAATCGGCCGAAGTGTAGACAAACAGTTCTTTGACCATGAAGCCGAATGTTACTCTCCAGTTTTCAGAGAAGCACGTGAACTACACTGCAGAATGAATTCTGTAGTGTGAATGGGTCCCACACATCAGCAGGTCCGGGTTGTTTTACATCTGCTGTGTGAAATTGCCTAAAAAGTGTTGATCTGGTCTTGAATCCCATTTCTGGTCCGCATCCAGCCGGGTCACTGCCTCTTCCTTTCCTCCGGGTTCTCATACTTTAAGGACTGAAGTAACATCACGTAACTGTATTATCATATTTCTCTTTTGCAATGTTTCTTTTTGTTTTGCTGCGGTGACAAAGCGGCAAAGACTACTGAATAGAATAGCAATGCACACACACTGGCACCTCAAACAAACAAGTGGCCTGCAGTAATTTCATTCATCATACAGATGATTTTGTCTCCTTTTTAAGACATATATGTGCCACACAGCCTCATAAACGCAATTCGTAATATTGTCATAACCTGAATAATAGTGGAACAATATTGTGCGTGTAAACTTATTCACTGGGTGTGACAAATCCAAGTGTGCCTAGTGTGTTGCACACATCAATAAAAACGCTCCAAAAGATTCAGAACAGATATTGAGATTAGAGCCAATTATGATCCATAGTCCATGCACTGCAATACACACCAGTCAAGCCCAATTTCTTGTTAGTCAACGTTGAATCACATGATTTTTCTCTTCAGCTGCTGAGCCGAAATGATAAAGTCATTTTTTATTACTTCACAGCAATTTCCCAGCTCCTTCTGTTCTCCGCGCTCGTTGCCTTGACTACGCTATCACAGGGGGGGGCCTTTAAATGAAGTAAGGTTTTCTGTTGTTGATAAATGAGAATCCGGGATGCCAAATAAACAGTAGAGTTTGTTTGTGTATTTGTGTGTGTGTGTGTGTGTGTGTGTGCACCTGTGTGGAATGAATGCGAGGATTCTTCATCAGAGGCTGTGAAAAGAGGAACAGAGTGGAAGAAGTCAATAATGTGGGTTGTGTGTATGTGTGTGTGTGTGTGTGTGTGTGTGTGTGTGTGTGTGTGTGTGTGTGTGTGTGTGTTTGTGTGTGTGTGTCTAATCACCACATGGCACCTTGAATGGCAGCAGCAGAGGGACAGAAGTATCAAAACCTGCACACATATGCATTCCAACAATGTGTGTGACGACCGTCCATTACAGGGTTAATGAGGTGATTGACAGCCCCGGGGTGCTGTCATGGCGGAGTGGACGGACACAGATGGCAGCGAGTTGGCAGATCTGTCGAAAAAACTTCAAAGTAAACTTCTGATTGAGGAGGTGTGCTTGACAAGCACAAGGGTTTTGATTACTACACAGAATACACCGTACTCCTAATTACATTATATTTCATTTCATTTAGCTGACGCTTTTATCCAAAGCGACTTACATGCTATACAGTAGACCGTAGACACAGCAACGGTGAGCAATGAGGGTTAAGTGTCTTGCTCAAGGACACAACGACGTGGACTACCGGAGCCTGGGATCGAACCACCGACCCTCTGATTGAAAGACAGACTTGTGGCATATATATCAGTAAAGTGTATGAACTACACTGCAGACTGGATCCTCTAACGCTGGAGAACGGAGTGACGCTTGAAAGTGCATCAGCAGGTCTGTGTTACATCGTGTGTGTGTGATGCCTCTATCCTGTTTATCAAATCCAGGCGCTGACTCCCTCCCTCCTCTACCTGCAGGTCTCTTACTCATAAAACTGGAGTTAGCGTACATCCAGGAGCTCATAGTTAGTTTTTTTTTCCAGCCAAGGTAGAAAGTCACCAGTGTAAACACGAGGTGTTTTTTGTTTTTGCAACTTCAACGTCGGAGATTGTGATGGTTATTGTAACTACCTTGCTCGACACAAAATGCCAAAGTAGCATTTTATTATTGATTTTTTTTATTGGTGACGAGATTAAAAACATGAGGTTCTGTAACTATCCTGATAATCTGCGACACCTAGAATTTTTATCCTTGAAAGTGAATTGAAAGTGATTTAACTGTTACTACATCTATCTGTTGTGTGTGCGTGTGTGTGTGTGTGTGTGTGTGTGTGTGTGTGCATGCACGCTGGTTATATTTGTTGTCCTTTCAATGTGTTTATGGTTGATGGCGTGTCATATTTGAGCTGCATTTTCCTGTGACACTGAGTTTTCTCAGGGCTCACTTGGTATTGCTGACTTTCTGACAGCTGATGTGGTAAAAGAGGGGCTGTGCCTGTGGCAAACTGGAGGCCTGCAGCAATTATTGTGTCAAGGGGTGACTGCATTTTGTAGCGTCCATCTCCTGCCTGCCAGGACCAGGTCAGTGGTAAACAGCGAAAGCACAGTTTTGTTTTAGCCAATTGCACACAAATTGCATTCAGAAAGGCTCCAGCCAGCTGACAGACATAGGCCCGAGACCTTCCTGCTTTGAGATGACCGTACTAACCACTGAGTCACTGTGTGCACTGTGGCAATGAATATTTCACAGTTATATAAGAGGTGGACCCAGCCAACCACTTACTTAACAGAGAAGCTATTATAAAAAGTTAGGCATTAATAATGAAAGATATTCTGTTACAACTTTATTTGCCATCATTATTGATATATACAATATCCCTACATGGGCCTTTTTATAAATGGACTCATATGGTAAGAGCAGTCTATTAAGATTCTCCTGTTTGTACAAAGTGATCTAAAACGACAAAGATGAAATTAAGTTTGTCGAACGACTCATAAGAACGCCTGTTTCAATGCAGTGAAGAGCCACGGTTTGTATGATGTCAATGTAATGGATTCATCTTTCAAATTACAGTTAAATTAGTGTTTGTAGTAGAAAAAGAGAACCCTGGGGAACATTTTGTCTTTCTGTTTCTGGGTCTGTGGGTAAAGCCCTGTGCATTGTGATGCGCCTCAGGGGGCCTTTTGATGCTAAAAAGGGTCCTCAGTCTTGTCTGTTAATAAATTAAATAAATGTATTCTCATCCTTTGTTGTTTTTTTTGGAAGTAACTCGCGTTGAACGGTGTCATCTGTGTACTGCTATACCCCGGATATCAATACATTTTCCAAGAGACTGGGAATCCTGTTTGTTGAGCATCGTTGATGATATCATTAGAAGTAAACTTTAAAGGTAAATAGTAACTCCACACCTTTTGCAAACACATCCTGTGTTTCTCTCTGAGGTTTTTCTTTAACTGTCGCCTAAAACACTTTCACCTGTTTTACTTTTGGTTCCTCCTCAGGGAGGTTTCAGAATGGCGAGGATGTCAAAAGGCAAAGATTGTAAAGTGAAAGGAAGAGGACAAGGAACAGGTTTAGTGTGGTGGCTGAAAACATCAGACAACAGAGAGAAACCTAAAAAATAATCCAAAAGAGGAGTTAAACGAAGCAGCTGAAATAAACATACAAATTTCTCACGGCATTTTTTTTTTTTAGCAACACTGCTTGCTGTCTTTAGCCAGGGTTCTGAGATTGGATTAGTTTTGCCCATTTTCATAGCAAACATTTTGACATGTCCAACAGGCGTGACCGTTCAATGAACCGTTTGAGTTGAGACCTGCATTTCATCACCAAAAGGGACATAATATGCTGTCCTCTCAACAGCATGCAACCTTCTTTTGAATTACATTTTCAGCTGAGGCTTTTTGTGTCACATGATGGTCAGTGCCCTGCAGGCAGGTCTTATCCACGACAAGCCTATCAGAGACAAACACCAAGGAGGAAAGAAACGCAAATGCTAGAATATTGGTGAGCTGCAGAATAGCGACAATAATGAGGGTCAAATGCACAGAGTCCGGGATTTGAATCTGGCAACCACCCGAGACCTCAGGAGTGGAGTTTGACATTCATCCTGCGTTTGTGTGTGTTTCAATCTGGGTGTGCTAAATCCGTCCCACATGTAACCATCACGCAACATTTTGTAGCCTGTTAGCCAGGTCCAATGAAGCCCCCATTCAACTTATTAGTTTTCCAAAAAACGAACATGAAATGAACATTCATCTGATGGCTAAAGATAGGGCTGAGAAGCTGAAGTGTCTCAGAGGTTTGACGTGTCAGAGTTTCTCTTGCTGTGAAACAAGCAGACTAAACTTCAGACTAAAGAAACCTCTTTCGTTTGTCTTTTTGATTTGCCACACCCAGATAATTGAAATGCACCATATTTATACTCAGTATTTTTCCCACAAGCTTTCTTAATACTTGCTTGACAGTTCATAACTAGGATGGAAGCAGATCATTATTCATAATAATGACCAAAGGAATAGTGACCGACCAGGAGAAAGGGCAATGAGAAAGAAGCAGGCTACTTTAGGTTCTTCCTGTGGCTCAGCTCACCTGTGATTTCCTGACTTGTCAGCATATAAAGGTATAGATTTGCATTGACTGTTTACAGACAGTGTTCTTGTATTGGATGTTGCAGACTCCGATATTCAGAGTTTGTACTTAACCAAAAAACACAAATGTTGACCTATTCACCTCTGAAATCCTTGTTCTGCAATTACTGCGGAGGTCTGCGCTTACAAATCCATTAGTTTGACATGGGTGATGGAACTCAATTACATACTCCCTGAGGTGCCTTCCTTCATTACCTCCCACCCTCTCTGTTTTGTATACCCCCTCTTTTGGTTTCCATCTGCTCCTCTTCATTTCCTTGTCTCCCTCTTACCTCTTATTTCCTGTCCATGACTCCCAAGGTCTGGGCTCATTTAACCTTTATGGGAATGAGTCCATTAAATGTGAGGCTTCAACTGCAGAGTTGAATTGAATTGAAGCTAACGGAACTCAGACTGAGGTTAGCCCTTTACCATTTCAACTTGTACAATGTCGTTAACGTGGGTTGAAATTGAGATTTGTTAGGAGGCGGAGCTCTGGGACTTGGATATTAGAAGCCTTTGGTGGAATATGAAAGAAAGATGAACTGTGAGAACAAGACTCCTGAAAGTGTCGTGCGTGATCCGCTAGACAGAAGTGGTATCACACAGTTGGACAGCCGTGTTACAGTTGCTGGCTTGCAGAGAGCACTTGAACCAGACAACAGACATTTTTTTGTGGGCCAGTTATCAAGTTAGTCATGGAATTAGCATTAATTAGTGACAGCTGATATGATCTGCTCCCAGAAACATTTGTCTATTTACTGTTTTATCACTCTTTGCTTATGATCATTGGTGTTGGCGCTTGGTGCATTGTGCCAACCTCAGTGTCAGAACTAAACAAAACTAATAATTTTGCCCTTGCTTTAATCTAAATGTATATTTTATTATTTTAATTTGCATGCAATGAAATGCTGCACGGTGGAGCTTAGAATCTCAACAAATGGATAATAAACGTACACAGGCCGTCCACAATGTAACTTCCCTACTTTTTAATTATTCGGTACCGCCCGATTAATACACAAATTAAATTATTTTTTAGGATTTCAGTCGTGGATCACCACAGCTGACTGATTTTACAGTTGATAAACTGTCCACCACCCAATACATAAATCATCTCTATAATTGTCTTTAGTCAATACACTCTTGTATCATCATGAGACCAACACACTCATACATAACTAGATGATCTTTTTGAAATTCAAGTGACAAAATCCACAGTTCCAATCTACAATATACACTTTTCTGCCGTTCACAGTATTGAACGAGTAAAATGAAATGCATACACTTTTACAAGTTTAGGTTTAAGGCAAATTGTTTTTTTGTGTGGAATGAGCTCCCCATTGACATCAGGACAGCAGAAAGTCTCTACATCTTCCGTCGCAAACTAAAAACACATCTTTTCCGACTATACCTTGAACAAAGGATGTAGCACTATAGTAGCACTGAAATGGCTCTTACTGATAGCACTTTGTAGTTGAACCTTTGACGAAATTGTACTTTCTTGTTGTTCTGATTCTTGTATGTAACCGTAGAATGCACTTATTGTAAGTCGCTTTGGATAAAAGCGTCAGCTAAATGACATGTAATGTAATGTAATGTAATGTAATGTTGATTGATTTATTTACATTTTTGTGTAAAAGCTACCCTTTAACCTCAGTCAACAGTGATGCTTGATTCCTTATCTAAACTACAATCATGAATGATGATGGCTTTATCTTTTAATAATAGAACAGAACACTGCGCCACAGTCGGGGCGACCACAGTCGGGGCGACTGTGGCGCAGTGGCTAGCAAGTCAGTCTTTCAATCAGAGGGTCGGTGGTTCAAACCCCGGCTCAGCCAGTCCATGTCGTTGTGTCCTTGAGCAAGACACTTAACCCTCATTGCTCACTGTTGCTGTGTCTACGGTCTACTGTATATCATGTAAGTCGCTTTGGATAAAAGCGTCAGCTAAATGTAATGTAATGTAACAGAAGTAATGTGTGTCAGTGATGAGGGACTTCCTGTTAATCAGTGACAGCCTTACAGAATAGGATGGATTGGCACTAAAGTAGGAATTATTTAAGTCGGAGTGGTTATTCTCTGAAGAACTGTGTCTATGTGTGTGTGTGTGTGTGTGTGTGCGCACGGAATGTGCGACGCTCCACAACAAATATTTGCATAAATATCACAACCAGGCACGGCCAAGTCTGGAAACAGGGACGTCTCCAGGCCCATGAATAAAATTAAAAAAAACAGGCAGTAAATCTTTAATGCTGTTTAGCCTCAACACGGGTCCCTGACTGTGACATCATCAGTTGGCACTTAAAGCTTGACTTTGCAATTTGATTATTGATGTAAATAATTTGCTGTCACTTGTGTCCGTGGGCACACACACACACACACACACACTGTCATACATAACGCAGACAACAGGGTATGGGACTGCCTCCAATGGTGGCGCATGGTGGGCATATGAGTCTGCAAGTCACACCCACAGTCTTAGCATTACACTTGTTGTATTTTTGATTCTTCACAGTTTCTTTAGTTTGTACGTCCTCTGAAAATTTGGAGAATAATGCAACTAACAGCGCATAAAATACCGTATAAACGCCTCGTAGCTCGCTTGCCCTATGCGGCGGCTCCCAGTGCGGTGCCAAGTGCAAACTGTTTAAACAACGCTTAAAAGACAATAAGCTAGCCTCCAGTTAGCCTTTAACTTCAGTCATTATCCAAGGAGGTTTTTGTTTAAAGCAGGAGGCTAAGCATTATAATTAGTATCTGGATATGTTTCATCATACTTTATAATGCACTGACATGACTTATGTAGTATAAAAGAGGGTAAAAAGCTGAGACCCTCTTAAGATTAGTTAACACCACTGCCTTAGGGAGGATTTTCTTTTTCTTAACCGGATACATTGGCTCTTTCCTCTTGTTTCACTTTGTCTCAGTAATATTCAATCTGTGCAAGATGGATAAGATGTAAAAAGACGAAGGGAAGGAAAGATCAGATAACATAGGAACAGATGTTGATGGGGGAAGATCACAGAGTAAGGACTATAAACAAGAGAATGAAGAAGCATGGGAAATCATGAGTGAATTTCCAAGTGGGAAGGCCAGAAAGTCAGATTTTGAAATGGAGGTTCAAGAAATCTAACAATAAAGCAAGGCATCGCTGTCTCTGTGTGCTTCGCATATCTCGAGGACCACTCATCTATTTCACACTTGGCAGCCAGCACTACTTGCGTTACTTGGGTGTGTTTGGACATAATGAATAATAATGGTGCAGTGGTGCCGTTTCACATTCTGTGTGAAAGACACATAAATGGGAAAGTCGGTATTGGCAGTAGAAGAGGTTCTCAAAAATGTGTCTAAAGTAAAACTATTAATATTGCTCAGTAAAAGCCCAGAATTCAAATGTTGAGGCATTATCAGCACAATGTACTTCAATTCACTGAATGTCTGTCTCTGAACTTACACTCTCTCATTCCTCATTCAGAGAAATCAAGGGGAAAGCTTGAGTTAGCAACCAAATGGAGAATAACTTGCTCTTTACACTGCCCCCCCCCCACCCCTCCCTCCTCTACTTCCTGTTCCTCTCTCCTGTAAGTCACTCCCTCTCTTCTCAAACGGAACAAAGCGATGGAGAGATCAGCATCACTGCCAGTCGGTTTCAAACAAAAAATGTGATTAGTAGTGTGTATAAGTTAAGGCAGCATTAATAATAGACAGAGGGAAAATGAGAAATAATTAAACGCATGACTATGAACACAAACGAGAGGCTGAAATAGGCAGAAACAAAAGGGATATGGGATAAAGATGCAAGTCCCAAAGTTCTGCTTCATCAGTAATCTTGTACCGTATTGTAACCGTATTTACTAGTTAATCACCTTGCCTCTGGAAAAGCTGCAATCCAGGCTCTGAAAGTTGGAACAACTGGAGCCGGAAAGCTGTCGTCCTTCTGGTTAGTCCGGACTTGGTGCTGATGTTGTAGCTGCTGGAAACCAAGGTGCATTATGGGAAACACTGTTGTTTTGTAATCTTATCTCTGTTTCACCTTGTTTCTAGTCTTTGAAGTAGTAGACACAGTCGGTCAAAGATGTATTCAGATGTTGAATTTTGCTATTTAAGTAAAAGCAGCAGGAGGGGCGGGCCTTCAGGGGCTTTGCTTTCTGAGTTGAGCATGTTGTCCACAGGTCGCGGTTCATTGACTGCAGTTTGCGTTTGCAGCTGAATGCTGGATACACCGACATTACAACCAAACTCTTCATTCGCTTCCCTGGAGTCAACAAGCAAAGAGCGGTGCTCGACAACTCTGCTGCAGGAATACGGCGAGTCAAGCAAGCAGCTTGACCCGAACGGACATGCACTAGTTTGCAATAAACACGAACGCTTTGATTTGTTTAAATGTATATTTTCGTCCATTAATAGGATGCTCCCTTTTCAGACCAATTACTTTGAGTTGTCAATTTTTGTTTTCTGCGGTTACCAGGAAGCTGTATTCAGCCACGGAGAGGTGAGAGCAGTGCATGCATCAGTATCATATACACATGCTGCCAGTGCAAACAGAACCCTGATGTGACATTAATGTGAGACAGCTGCCCTCCAGGGAAATTATATTGTCAGAAGAAAATCTGTGTTGAAAAGGACTGTGAAGGGAAGGAGATGGGTGTTGTGCAATGTGATATTGCCGATACAAGAAGTAGCAACACTGGAGGAGAGAAGTGGAAAGATGAAGATGAAGACAGGTGGAGTAAAAGAATGTGACAGAAGAAGTGGCAACAGAGTGTGGAAACGGAAACGGATAGTCTTTGTGAGAAAGGACGAGGTGTGTCGTCAGCCAGGAGATGTAATAAGAGGATATGAAAGACTGAAAGACAGAGTGAGTTGCTGGCTAATGTAGTTGGCATTTACCTCAAAGCATTACTCAAAAAAAGGTGATAGAGGTCCCTTTTCAGTATAATCATTTCAACCTGATCTCACAGAAATACGTGAAATGAACACGTTCCCTTAACCCCAATATGCGTGGTGTCGGCACGTAATGTGTTGAAATTACGTGTGGGTACCACGTAAACGACACCCATACAAAGTCAATGAGGCTCATTTACGTGGTGGACACACGTATTCCCTGATTCAAATAAACGTCCTCCTTTTATAATGTATTAGGTTCAACAACGTCACGCAGTGGGCGGTGGTAAATGTTGTTTTGTAGTTTACGAAACGTCCTCCTTTTATAATTTATTATAGTGAGTTAGTTGCGATTTTTCTTGTCTAAATAACAGTACATTGTTTGAAATAGATTGTTTCCTTTACGTTATTAAACCCTCTACGATATTTTATTATTCTCAAATGTATTTTCTGTCACCGCAGCGAATATTATTAGGCCTATTAATAATTATACTTATGAATCAGAAGACTTTCAGTGGTTACCACGACAACGATACGTCACGTTACGCTGGGCGCATTCAAAGCAGGTATCCCATATCCCACAATGCAACGCGGTCATTCATTCAGAGACTCTGACAGCGATCAGCGGGTCTTTAACGCCATTATCGCTTCAATGTTCATATATATATAATCTGTGGTTTTATCACCAGCAACAACACGTTGCTCAGTTTTCTTCAGTAAGTTATGCACCGTAATAACATTTAAAAAAACAGCTGAAGACTCAGGAAGTGACGTAATAATTACTGCTCCGAGTCTGTGAAAGATTGCTGCACGTTGTACGTGAGAATTTATACAATAAAAATACCAATAATGAAAAACAGTGTTTTATGCTAAGCACGTTGATTTGCCTTGTATATACTATATAACCAACCTAGAGTTAAGTGTTAGAAATACTGCCTGATGGCCTGTTTGACTACTTAACATTTGTTTTGACTTGTTGATAAACTAGTTAGGCCTACAAAGAGAAGCTTTTTTATTTCATTTTCCATGCATCATTATTTAAAAATGCAATTTTCTAATTTTGTAGTTGATGAATGTTAATAGCAAAGACTGAAGGGGGAAAAAGCATGAGCATATTTATGTGTGGGACTTTGTAAGCATTGCACTGCATTAGTTTTAAACAAATTACTTTTTAGAATTTGTTTTTTAATTTAAATTGATGGCAGGCCTAACATATTAATTATTATATTCATAAGATTATCCTCATATCAATCACCATGGCTACAGCTTATAACCATAACCTTTGCCTTTACTGAGAGATTTTTTCAAAATGAAGAAGGGACTAGTTTTAGGAAGCATTTTCAGGAAATTAAAAGGATAAGCAGATTGTTGCCGAGGTTTTTGCTCACAAAGTAAGATGTATATATCTTTGTTTGGGTATCTCTGCATATACAACATGTGTTTTGGCATTTTTGGCACACTTCTACCTCAGCCTACTGCACACAGACAAACGTACGTTTTGCATATTCTGCTGAAATAGAGACCTGTCAGTTTTTTTTCAGTTTTTAGTTGTTTTTTTTCAGTTTTCAGTTTTTCAGTTTGTTTTCACCTGTGAATCAGAGGGTTTATGTTATATATGACTGTCATGAAGGTTGTGGAGAGGAATAGAAACCAGTCTCTCCAGGCAAGCACAGAGAATATGACCTGATCTATCTTTATTCTCCATGCAAAGTATGAGTTCTTATACTCTAGCAGAAGATATAGGTTACTCCAATGTAAACTTAACATTTCTAAACTATAGGCCTAGTCGGACCTCAATTACAACTTTAAATAATATTGCTTGAGGCTGCAGGAGGTTTGCAATACCTTCATGATATAATGCATAGGGTTGTGTGTAGGTTGCTCTTGTCACTGTGTGTGAAAGATGAGCAATAGATTGTGGCTGTGTGATGTGCTTCAGTCTGGCTACATATCACTTTGTTTATTGTAAGTATATGTCAGCTGTATGATAAAACAATATGTCAAGTGTTATGTGTGAAGAATTTGAACTCAAGGCAGATATCACTCCGGGGATAATAAAGTATCGCCTGCAAATTGGTCTCTCCATGATATGTGAAAATTAAAACATTGTCGTAGGACTATATCAAACATATTGTTGGAAAGGTCTCAACCTCCACAGTAACATATGTCAGTCTGAAGAGGATCCATTACTCCTACTCTGAGATCTTGACCTCTGAACCTTGAACCTAGTCCATGTTTGAAGGCTTGTCATTTATCAACAGAAGGTGCTACAGACATAGGATCAGCTATTATAGAAAGCTCTGGACCTCAGCTGTCATGTAGATATGGTCACCAATGTTTAACCACTGTAAGCACTGTATAATATGGTAATAAGCTATTTTCACCTATTTAACGATTCAATTTTTAAAATCTGATGACACCAGTGTGTTCCCCATCTCAAAAAAAGCCCAGGAGGCATCCACAATGATACACTTTTAACTTCTAATTATGAGAAATATACCAATATATTTAGAAACTACAACTCCCATTATATATGCGGCCCAGAACCTGTTACAAGCGTGCGTATCTGTAGTTCTTCCGGGGTGGGCAGCTGCCGTGTTCGATTCCTGTGTTTCTGCCGTCTGCCGTGAATGGGCTTCATTCCATTTCAGATTGCCGCCGCCCGCCGACCGAGCAGACAGTACATGAGACAAATACATGAAACTGTTTTTTATTACTATTATTATCTTCATTGTTTAAATCCTCAAATACAATGTTAGACAAAAACATCAATATTACGAATATTATGTATTTTTGTATCTTCTTATCTGCCGAGAGGCACGTACCACGTCACTTCCTGAGTCTTCAGCTGTTTTTTTAAAATGTTATTACGGTGCATAACTTACTGAAGAAAACTGAGCAACGTGTTGTTGCTGGTGATAAAACCACAGATTATATATATATATGAACATTGAAGCGATAATGGCGTTAAAGACCCGCTGATCGCTGTCAGAGTCTCTGAATGAATGACCGCGTTGCATTGTGGGATATGGGATACCTGCTTTGAATGCGCCCAGCGTAACGTGACGTATCGTTGTCGTGGTAACCACTGAAAGTCTTCTGATTCATAAGTATAATTATTAATAGGCCTAATAATATTCGCTGCGGTGACAGAAAATACATTTGAGAATAATAAAATATCGTAGAGGGTTTAATAACGTAAAGGAAACAATCTATTTCAAACAATGTACTGTTATTTAAACAAGAGAAATCGCAACTAACTCACTATAATAAATTATAAAAGGAGGACGTTTCGTAAACTACAAAACAACATTTACCACCGCCCACTGCGTGACGTTGTTGAACCTAATACATTATAAAAGGAGGACGTTTATTTGAATCAGGGAATACGTGTGTCCACCACGTAAATGAGCCTCATTGACTTTGTATGGGTGTCGTTTACGTGGTACCCACACGTAATTTCAACACATTACGTGCCGACACCACGCATATTGGGGTTAAGGGAACGTGTTCATTTCACGTATTTCTGTGAGATCAGGTTGAATCATTTTGTGAAAACCACATCATTTCAGTTCAGTTTTAATTTTCAGTTTTTCATGTCTAACTGACCATATCATTAGTTTAGCAAATTTAACACTTATAATTTACATCTTATGTGCCCCTATTTCTATCGCGTTTTAGGAAATATATTCTGCAAAGCCCACCCGGCCCAAGTTAAGAACTTATTTAATGTACTTTTCAGGTGTTTCTTTTAGCTAAAATCTTCAGAGCAGTAGCCTATAAAGAATCAACCAACCTAAGCTTAAGTGAAGGTCTAACAACTTCACATTCATCATCACACTTCAGCCAAGCCCACACAATCAGCCACATCCATTTCAGTAATATGTGAGAGAGATGTTTAACGTGAAAGGGGATCCACACTTTGCATCCAAATACGCATAAATATAGTCAACCATGGTGACTGATGGGAGTCATCATTTTATAGTGGTTTGTATACATATTTCACAAATAACCAGGAAGGCGTACAGGAAAACAACCAAGAGAGGCTTAAAGGATACAAGAAAGAAAAGTTTAAACGGCTGAGTGATTGCTGTGTCAGCTGCTCATGCACAGGAATCCCAAATCAAATGAAAGCCTTCACTCTCCTGTAGTTGTCGTGTTCCCACAGCCCAAAACGTGGACAGCAAATCTGTTGGCCTCAACTCGGTTGTTTGTCTCAGCTTTTCTTTCCAGTTCTGGTCTCACAGTTTTTCGAGCTGACAGACTTTTCTGTTTCCATCTCATCAGCACTGCACAGCGTGTGGATGTATAGAGCCCACATTATGAGCTGTTAATGGCCCACCTGTTTCTCTACTGCAGCGTTGTGGGTGTGTGAGCATCTACAGCTATTAATAACTTAGAAGCTACGCATAGTGGAAACCGTGTGGGAGAAACATGCCACACATCTTTCCTCCCAGTGCTGAATCTGCTTTTTGTCTCCTCCTTCACTTAAATAACAAGACCCAGCTTCAGTGCCTGATATGTTGTGCCAGGTCATCTGAATGCAGGAATAGACCGCAGAGTTGATTACCCACTTTCAAATGGTTGATTAGTGTGAAATGGTAATTCAATCCATGCATTTGCATTGATTAGCTGTGTGCCACTCGTGAGAGTTTCAGAATGGAGAGAAATTAAATGGATCATCGTTCAGTATGTACCTGATTTGAGGATGTAGAGTTCCTTGACAATGCCACATTCAGTAAATGTGATTTTCAAAAGATTTGACCACAATTATGGCATTTAAAGCTTCTACTGAGGTTTTCAAATGTCATCATATCATATCATATGATGTCATCACCTAAATATGAAAAAGAAAAAAAATCTCACTTTGAAGCACCATTGAGATCCACATGCGCTCGTGTGCAACTCTTCCTTAACAGAATACATACTACTTCTGCGAGCGCTTGCACATCACGCAGCATGTCTCTGCTCACGTGAGCAGAATGGTTTCCTGTGAGCAGAAAACCAAGCTTTGAGCGCGAGGAGTGTCCTCTGACACAAAAACTTCACCTATTTTTACTTTTTGACAGTAAGTGGGCAGACCCATTTACCATTGTATCACTAGATTTAACTGGTTGCAAACCTCATAGCATATGGGAAAAATAGTTCTTGCTGAACTTCTCCTAAATATGATCACATTTAACAAAAAGTTGTTGGTTGTGTTGGTCACAAGAGGTTTGACTATGAAACAAACATTGTATGTAGGAGGATGGATGGATGACCTTATTTAAAAAAAAATATATATATCTTTATTTCTATCTTTCTGAAGCTCATTAAAGCTGCTCTACAATCCTGGAATAATTTTCTTGTCTCAGATGTTTTGGCCACACATGACAAATGTCAGAGAGAAGCAAAGTTCAAAGGTGTGTGTGTGTGTGTGTGTGTGTGTGTGTGTGAGTGTGTGTGAGAGTGTGTTGATTCTAAGATATCGGTATTTATTTGTAATTGTGTAACTGCACATTTCCTACATGTTGAGGAAAAAAGAGAGCATTGAAGGTAAGAAAAGCCTACAGGCTTCCCTTTATCACTCCATTTACCTGTCTAACACACACACACACACACACACACGTAATTACCCCCCTTGCTGAGGAAGAAACCACACTCATTAATACAAAGGGGGACAGAGAAAGATTAGGCTTCTGTTAGGTCTGCAAATTGGACAACAGAAAATCAATTCAAGCACAAACGGGAGCTAATATACATTTCCCCATGAAACAAGGTCTCTCTCTCTCTGTGTGTGTGTGTATGTGTGTGTGTGTGTGTGTGTTTATGCGTGTGTGTGTGTGTGTATGTGCACGTGTGTATGTGTGTGTAGATCACTACAGCCTAATTTCTAAGATCATAACATAAAGAAAAGGAAGGGGGAAGCTAATGTAAATGTGAAGGAAGAAAGTCAGTGAGGAACAAATATATTCAAGAAACACATCCACCCCTCCCCTGTAGACACACACACACACACACACACACACACACACACACACACACACACAGGGTTGCATAGAGTGATCAATTACTTAATCTGTACTGACTGACAGCCTTGATTGGAACCTTGATGTAATCAATAAGTGCCAGAGAGAGAGAGAGTGATAGAAAGATAGAGAGAAAGAGAAAGAGAGAGAAAGAGAGAGAGAGAGATTGGACAACAGTAACTGCAAAGGTAGTCGTGCATATCCAGATCTTTCTCCACAGAAGAACAGGCTGAACGCGTCACAGCAACCCTCTTATAAGCGGGTCCGGCTTGCTTTGGCATGACTCGGGAGAAGGTTCGTCCCGGGGGTGACTCCGAACAATTCAGAGCACAAAACTGGTAATCGAAAAGCAAATCAATGCGGCATGGTGTGACTCGGTGTGGCCAAAAGTGGCCATGGAAGTGTGTGTGTGTGTGTGTGTGTGTTTTTCTGCAAAGCCCCGCTCTCAGAGAAACACAGAGATCAGAGCCGAGGAAAGAAACTGGTAAATGACCGCAAAACGCAGCGAAGACTCTCGCACTAAGATGAAATAAAACGAGTGCACATGAATAAAGGTAAATCCAATATTTAGCTTCTTTTCTTTCAGGGGGAGGCGGGGGTTACCAAATAAACAAATTTGGTCAAAGGCATTAACGAGAGAGCAATTTTTATATATTTCTGTCTCGGGAGCTGACATTTCGAGATGCCAAGCAAACATCGGTGCAAGTCGGCCCTCTCCCACTCACGTTGAACTTTGCCGAGCCGGCGGCCTGCATCTCGGTTCACTTCCTGCACGTGGGTCAGATAACGTTCTCACACTTTCGTTGGCTCAGAAACTCCCCGAGATCACCTACAGCAAGCGTCCGTGGACCCGTTGTTACGGCCTCTGTGTTCTCAGCTGCCCGAGCCGCACCGACTGCACAAACTAAATGTTGGCTCGTGAAATCGCCCGTGGACGTTGTTTGACCGAGTCTTAGCAGCTGATCACCACCGCCTCACCTCTGGAGAAAAGCTGCAGTATTTCTACTTAAGTGAAAGAAAGAGAGAGGATGACGCATGCTTGGCCTTTGGTGCTCAGCTCTGGGCTGTGTCCCATTTCTTTCCTTCGCTGTCACTTTCAACCCTCCCCACTTCTGATTGTGTTCATGAGCACCATAGTGGTCTGCAGATAGTGCCTGATAAATTAGTGGTGATTCAGCTAGAAGCGGCCAGCTTCAGATGGGTTGCTGTAAAAAAAAAAGCTGACTGGCTCACAGCATCCCGCTGGAATTAGACTCATAAAACCACAGGCTGTTAGGTCTCTCACAGGTGATCCAGATAGATAGACGGCCCCGCACACCGCAATCACACACACAAGAGCCCATGCACACTATTTTAGTGAGGGCACAGCTATTTGCTTGAGGCATTCACATTAAATTAAACTAGTCAAAAGGAGAAAGAAAGAAGGGGCCGATCTTAGTTTGACCTAACAATAAGCACACGTACATACATATATATTCTCTTTTCCACAATCCACACTACCTCTAATCTTTCTCTTGCCCCTTCTTTAACATCAAAGGGACTCCAATGGCCCTCCTAAGGTTCCAACCAAAGGAAAATATCTACTCTGATTGGCTGAGGAAAGCCTAGTGTGGGGTGGATCTGCTTCATTTCTCCAATGCTCATAGGAGGAACAACCCCTTCACCAGCAGGAGACATTTCCAGCTAACAAGCTCTGATAAATCTGCTGTGCGCTACCTGCCCTCATCTAGTGGCAGACAGAAAGAGTTTGCATGAGGTAGACTGACACTGCATTATTAGTGGCCACAAACACAACACCAAATGTGGAAAGCTAAAGTTGCTCTAGGTCTGCTAGAAATGAAATCAGGAAAATAATACCTGTCTTGACAATGTAACTCTCCAGATAGTAAAAGGCACACGAGTTTGACGTCTTTAGCCGGTCGTTCTGTATGTTTTGGCCTTGTTGTTTCAGCCTGTTTTCAACCCGTTTCAGTTTCAGCATCTCTATGTTCTTTCTGAATACTGCAGCCTGGAATCTTATAACGGCAGTGCGCTTGTGAGGAGGGCTCAGGGGAGCTTTGTAGTCCTGTTAAATCCGCACTCGAAGCTTGTACAATCTTTAGATTCAGATGTCAGAAACCCTCTGCAGTGATTTAGTCGGTGTCACAGAAGAGCTTGATAACACTTCCAGAGGCCCTGCTGTAAATGCAGATTTGTGTTGGCTGCAGCTCTGTGAGCATCACGCCTCTCTGAGAGTTTAACGCTGGAGGTTTAGAGGCACTGTGAATAATCAATAACATCAACAGTGCCCACTTAAACGGACAGCCTGTCAGTCAAAAGATGCACGCTTCCTGATTTGACATGCCAAGTGGGTTATTTGCCATCCCCTGAACCGGAGACTCTATTAATAGAACTGCACCCATAGTTTGTGATTTCCTGATCTTCTGCAACAAAAACAAGTCCCATGAAACCTTTCCTAAAATGGACCAAACGTGGTGCTGAAGCAGCACAGAAGATCTCTCTCTCAAGCTTCAGGTTGCTGACTTTTTCTCATCCATCTTGAAAGCCTCAGGAGGAAAATCTTTTCTTCTTCTTCTTTTACTCCAATTCTGATATGACAGGAGGACAGCCATTCTGCTGTTGTGACAAGCATCACAGGCAAAAAGCTAATGAGACGTGAAGAAGGAGCAGGATTCTTTGACACAAATGTTTGTAATGCAAACAATATCAATCACAGTCAGCTTCTCACTACTGTCTGTTTCTCTGAGTGTGTGTGTGTGTGTGTGTGTGTGTGTGTGTGTGTGTGTGTGTGTGCTTGAGAGAGCTACACATATGCTCCTCTGCAGGAGACTGTCTCCCAGGGATAAATCACAGATTGACTCTTCAGACACAGAGCTGGGCCAGAAAGAAATCGACACAGTGGAACCAAATCTACAATAACAAGATGCAACTGTCCCTGGCTGGTCAGACAGTATTTGTGTAAATTCAAACTGTATGCATCACGGTTGCTTTTCAAGAATAACTTCAGCTACAGTGACTGGAACTGTGTGTCTGTGTGTGTGTGTGACACAACTACAGCTCTACAGTAAGTTCACTAGATACAGCTACAGGGTAAAAAGTAGAGATGTTCCAACACTTTTTTTCCCTTCCTGATGCAGATTTCGATACCTTAAGTATCGGCCGATACCGAATGTTGCCGATCCAAAAAAGTAGCGAGCCATCTCTCTTTCTTCTCAGTTCTGTGGAGGGTTGGGAATGTGTAGTAATGATCAGGCAGGATGTACGTTTTGGGAAGCGAGTGACACGTGTTGTTGTTTAGCGTAAAAGTGCTGATAAATGACACAACACCGTGATATCATATCGGTGCATTGACTCCCATACCCGCTGTTACCCAATCCAGCATTTTCAGAGGCATTTTTGATCCTGGTATCAGAAGAACTCTAGTAAAAACATAGTGTGTAAAGTAGTTTAATAGGAACTGTCATGTCTTTTGAACTCCACCCTAGCTATAAAAGGGTTATATCAATGGTTATGCTCTTTGGTGACTGGCCAAGTAAATATAAAACTGAATGAAACTGAGACTGAGCCTCAGAGAAAAAGAGAGGTACAGTTACAAATCACAGCTGCCACATTTCCAGCTGAAGAGCATAGTGTTCACAAAGGCGCTGCAAGCAAGGAAACACACACACACACACACACACACACACACACACACAGTCTGGGACAGAGAAACCTTCCATTTTTCAAGTTTGAGATTTTTGAAAGTTGAGAAACGCTAATTCGCTGATGAAAATAACTGATTTGTTTTGCCCTGTTGTTCAGACGGTTTGTCAAAACTAAAGTTTTCTACCAAAATAACAGAATTAAAATGACCACACTGCAATCTTGCTTTTGTGTCGTGTTCGATTAATCGATGTGAGTAAATTTAGATAACACGTAAAAGCCATTGCAAATCAGCATTGACAGTTTAAGGTTCAGTTTTAAGTCCATATCTTACTCCAGGTACTTAAATGGGATACCTGAGGAACACCAAACGAGAATTTCTTAAAATTTCACACAAACGTCTATTTTGATGATCTGATCCGATTTTGGTCATCAAAGGTCAAGGGCAGTGTGACCTTATTTCCATGCCATTCTACTGAACCTGATTATTTAGGAAAACATTTGGGAATTTCTTCCCACATCCACTTGGACTCAAAATTGAACTGATTAGAATTTGATGGTCAAAGGTCAAGGTCATTGTGACCATTTGGGGGCAATAACTCAATAATTGATACGCTAAATAGGGATGTCCCACAAAAGTGATGACATTTTTGACAGACACGTATGTAGACTGCAACACGACTGAGCTTTACAACCAAGGAGCGGTGATTCTAGTTTTAATAACCGCTAGTCAGAACTCATATGTTTTGACACACAAACAAATACCGATGTATCAAAGCGTGGCGTCTGCTGTGAGCTCCAGCTACCGTTTCCCCTATGTGTCTCTCTCTGTTAACCATGGGAAGGAACTGTAAGAGGGCAACACAAAGTGATCCTGAGGCAATGGGAAAAAATTGGAGTGATGAAACATGGCTCTAAATTGTGAAAAAAAAAGACCTGAAAAGAGGTTTCTGTGTAGGGCAATGGTCCTAACTTGTCCTGACAGGATGAGGAGCTCTGCAATCAGGGAGGTTACAACTGAGTTGCCGCGGCTCCTCTTTGAGGGGAGCTGGTTGATGTGACTCGGGCATCTGATAATCATTCCCCTGCGAGCATCTGGTTACGACCGGGCAAGGGCTGACCTGGTACATAATGGGAAGGCTAGATTTCCCAAAGTGCCTTGGTGCACCAGGGATTTTATTAGCAGTTAGAAAAAGTAATTAAACACACAGACTTCAATGTCACCTACAGCAGCTGACTATTGCGCATCGTGTATGGAGTACAATCATATGGAGAAGGCCTTTATTTGTAGCAAATTAAGTACAAATAAAAAGACCAAGTAGACTAACTCATGTGATTTGTTTTTATAAACATTTTTACATTTTAATATATATTATCTATGTTCTACAGTATAAGCACATCCGTGCACTATACTGTATATGGGATATTTATTTAAATGTGAGCCATTGATATTGTTTTTAATCGCTTTAAAAACATGCACATCCACGTCTCTGCAGTGATCTAAATGCAAATATACTGCACAGCTGCATTCAGTGAAGGGCATTGGCTTAATGAGCCTCTAGCAGCAGTCAAGAAGGCGTCTCTCAAAGAAAATCCATGTCTACAAGCAACTGTCTGGGATGGCCCGCTGGCAAAGGGATGGGGGGAGTCAAGAAAAATCAAAGATCCACATCAATTTGAGTTTCAATGTGCTCCAAGTATTGATCAGCTGTAACCCAGCTCACCTTGATGCTCATGGTCTGTGGCAAAGGGGGAACACCGGCTGCTTTCCTCAAGAGGACTGATCCATTCCAGTACCAATACAGACACACACATCTGAATTCACATTACTCATCCCAAGAGTATGTCCAACCATGCTACTGTTCTGGATAACCCTATCCCTGATACAAGGGCCTACTTAGCATTTAGCTGCCCATCAATAGGCACGTATTGTCAGCAGCTACCATGTGCATTTTTTAAAATATCATTCCATTTTAAGACATATTAAGCAAAACCATTCAATGTACGTCTTGCAACTTGTAGAAATGAGGCTATTTTCCCATTTGGCATGTGGAAGAGGCAAGCAGTTGGAGATGTATTCAGGAAGTGTTTGTTGGAGACTGGCACTTAACAAAAGACGAGAGGAGAAGGGAGGCTTCTCCCTCGTGCCATTTAGATGTTTTCAACCACCTCTAGAAAGGTGATGAAATGCACTGAGAAAGAAGGTGTCAGGCTGTGAGTTCCCTGTGGACACGCTGGAAAGTGAAAGAACAACAGTTTTATCTTGGTGCCAAATCTGCTTTGGTGACATGTCGCCAATTTAAAATCACACGACCCAATCCTGCTACTTTGCATCACCAGCAGTAATGCAATCACTTAAGAAATGCATTGCGACGACAGTTCTCAATTTGTGTAAGTGGCTAACACATATATCTGTTATATTCTAAGTGTACCTCATTACTTCAGTAAGTATTTCTGACTCACAGGAAACACTTAAATCATTGAAATAAATGTTATTCAGCTTGCAGAAACGGATATCAGCGTGCCACTGTAAGCTAATAATACCAACACAGGACATGAAAGAAAGTAATTTGATTTGATCTGAAACACATGGGTTTATCTACAGCTGAGGAATGGAAAGTATCCTGTTTGGTAAACATATGAATTGTTAAAGATGTTGGTCAGCACCTCCAAGTCCAAGGGCATGCCCTTCTGCTTCTGAGTTGTGAGATCACAAGTGAAGGTCAGAGGAACCGTGAGCTTGAGTTTTGGGCTTTGACCCAAAGAATGAGATTGCATATACAAGCAGTTGAAAGGAATTTCCTTCGGAGTGTCTGTACTGTAGTTTGAGAATTTCAGACAGCCAGAAGGATCTCAGAGTAGATAGTGCTCTCTCAAAAATGAGTTGAAAGAACCAGTTGAGGTGGATGCCATCCTATGGAGGTATGTTGGGCTTAATACCTGAGAATGACTGAGAGGAAGCCCTGGTTGACCCTGAACGTGCTGATTATATATCCCATTTGGCCTCAAAGTGCTGCGGTACTCCCTATAAAGAGTTGGTTGTTGTGGCTGGGGAGAAGGACATCTGGGCTACCTTGCTTGGCCTCCTGCCACTGCGGCTTAGACATGTACAACAATAAGGATTGGTGGAAGAAGGACACTTGAAATTTACCAGGCAACATGGCTGTAACCAGGGTACTCTTGCTTCCGGAATAAACCAGGCTGCCACACGGTAGAATCAGGGTTAGTGCGTTTTTATTGACTGCTTGTGGGCGCATCAACCTCCCTCCGTCCAATTGCACACTTCCCTAGGTTGGCGGTGAGCCTGGCCTCCCTCAGGGACTCGAGTACCGCGCCCACCCGCTGCACATGCTCCGCCCACGTGGTGCTATGGCTGATCACATCGTCCAGGTAGGCGGCAGCATATGCCACGTGCGGACGCAGCACCCGGTCCATGAGGCACTGGAATGTGGCCGGGGCCCCGAACAACCCGAAGGGAAGCATGTTAAACTGGTACAACCCGTACGGAGTGGAGAACGCTGTTTTTTCCTTGGCTTCTGGCGACAGGGGAATCTGCCAGTAACCCTTGGTTAAATCCAGTGTGGAAAAGAACTGTGCAGTGCCCAGTCGGTCCAGGAGCTCATCGACCCGGGGCATCGGGTAAGCGTCAAACCGTGATACCTCGTTCACCTTGCGGTAGTCCACGCAGAACCGTATAGACCCATCATTCTTAACCACAAGAACGATGGGACTACACCAGGCGCTGTTGGACTCTTCTATTACCCCCATCTCCAGCATAGCCGGCAATTCCCGCTGAACCACCTTTTTCTTGTGTTCAGGGAGTCGGTAGGGCCGTGACCGCACGGTCACCCCTGGGGGGGTCTCAATCTGATGAACTATGAGGTTGGTGCGGCCGGGTCGGAGCGAGAATACGTCCGCCAAACGCACCTGCAGCTCGGCAATGTCTGTTTGCTGGGCCGCGGAGAGGTGGGCTTCAACTTGGAGCGAGGCCGGAACGGCCGATTTTGGAGCCTCAGGCCCCAGCTCCTCCCTCTCCGAGACTGCGGACACCAGCGAAACAGACTCCGCCTCCCTCCACGCTTTCAGGAGGTTGAGGTGGTAGATCTGCGTACTCCCGTCCCTGTCCGACCGCACCACCTCGTAGTCGACCTCCCCGACCTGCCGTGTGACCACGAAGGGCCCTTGCCACTTGGCGAGGAGTTTTGAGCTGGAAGAAGGGAGCAATACAAGTACCTTCTCTCCCGGTGCGAATCGTCTCAGCCTGGCCCCTCTGTCGTACAGGCGTTTCTGACGCTCCTGGGCCTGGCGCAAATTTTCGCGTGAAAGCCGACCCAAGGCGTGGAGCTTTGCGCGCAGGTCCAGGACGTACTGGACCTCGTTCTTACTGGTGCACTGCCCCTCCTCCCAGCTTTCCTTAATGAGGTCGAGCACCCCACGTGGCTTCCTGCCGAACAGCAGCTCAAAAGGGGAAAATGGCAAATCCCCGTTGAGCATTGGGTACGGTTGGCATCTTTTCCCAACGTTTCTTCCCCCCCCCCCCCCCCGCTACCTCGTTAGTGATTCTTGACAGAATCTCTGTATGGAAACAGGGACAAAAAGCCTGCTGTTCAATTAAACATTTGTCAGTCTCTAAAGCTCATTGTTTGTTTCCTCTCAAAGGATTTCTACTTCTCACCTGTTCCCCCCTCTTCTCCCTTCACTCCCAGTCTTGCCTGCCTCCTCCTCGTCTCTGAAGTGCTGAGTTCTGTTGTTTACCGCCTAAGTGCTGAAAAGCAGGTGCCTCACTTGCGAGGAATATCTCTGCATCTACATCTCTATCTGTGTGTAATAATGTTCTCTTTATAAGCATCACATGCCTAGTTGCCTGCCTGTGTGGCACCCCTCAGCTCCTCAGCTCCTCAGCTCTCTGTATGTATGAAAGAGACAGAGAGCCTGTCTCAGCTGAGTCCCTCGACGAGGATTAGATATTGTCATCTTTTATCAGCACTCATTTCTCTGCCAAGCTCTGACAGTCTCTCAGGGGCTGCCACTTGCTATAACTTCTTCCGTGTGTGTGTGTGTGTGTTGTGTGTGTGTGTGTATGGCCCTGTGTTGATTTTGCATATAACACCCAGTCCTACATTTTCATTGATTACATCTCGAAGATAACTTTTCCCTCAAGTGATTTCACACTTGAAAGCTTAAGGACTTAACAGCATGTATTTATTTTTATACTGGTGGCAGCTAAGTCAGTCCCAGGGTTACATTGAGAGTAACAAACCATGACGGATGTAAAGGAGTGTGTTATAATCGCCGTTACCTTATGTGCATATTTTTCATATAGCCGTCAATTATTGTGCTTACTAACCCACGGAAGGGAGATACGAGGAATTAGCATTGTTGCAGTCAGGCTGTAATGTGAAGGTAACCGACTGGATTGATGCTGAGCAGCAGGGATGAGAGGTCTGCAGCAGAGATGATCTAATTCACTTAGACGTCACCAAGAGGGGGAACAGTCAGAGAGGGTATGGAGCTGTAAACCTTTTCCTTTCTCTCAATCCCGATTCGACTCAAAATTAACTCTCCATTTGAAACGATTCCCAATTTAAAATTGATTCTTGATTCAGTACAGGGTGTTAATTTCAGAATTAATTATTTTCTGCTGTGTTATATATAAAAAAAACGAAAATGTTGCCTGGTAAATACAGTTAGTAGGCTAGCTGCCTTTGTATTTCTCAGAAACTTCTGCCATTCTCTCTGTGAACAAGTTTATTAATTATTAGTCCTTGTTCAGTTTGACCTAACGCTACATTTCATTTACAATTAATGAAAGTGATGTTGTGTGCTCAAAGTGCGTGAGGCAGACAGCCACGGAAATTATGCTTTTTTCATATTTGAATGTCTTGTTTTTTTTCACAATTTAACACTATTTGTTGACAGCCTTGAAGTAGCAATATCTCATTTATTTTGGTTGAAGTTGTAATTTGTTCAGGACTTTGATTCTTACAATTTGCCCCCCCCATCCTGAGTATGAAGGGAAGAGGAAACACTAGGAGGTGCATTTATAATCTGTAAGCAGTTATGAACCACAGGGAAAGAAGATAATGAACGTCCATTGCAGTAATGTGATGCCTTTTTGGAATTGATATTATCTTGATTATGTTGTTTCTGTCAACAAAGTTGTCATTGCCATCTGCATGTTTATAAGACATGCATAGTGGAGGTGACCCCCACATTTGGCCATGCTGCTCATGAATCACATCCAGCTCCTCCCCCTGGGCTGTGCAGCCAACCAATCATGAGGAAAGCTTCTCTTTTTCACCCTCACTCATTAAGAGTGCCAAGAGTTTAGTGTAATAAGACAAAGGTTGGTGCAACATCTGTCATTCTCTGTTATTCTTTCCTACTGTGATCCTCTTGCATTTCCTGTACCCCTTTTCTCTCTCTCTCTCTCTCTCTCTTTCTTTCTTTCTTTCTTTCTACTATCTTTAGTGCTGAGTCTCCTGGCTCTTTGCGCTCTCGTTTCATGCTCCATTAATTGCTGATGAATATAGAGTCATATAGAGCAGCCCGGCTCACAAATTCTGCCTCTTCTTACTTTTTGTGTGTGTGTGTGTGTTGGGAGGGAGTGGTGATTGACGGGTCACCGTAGGGTCACAACCCCAAAACCCACCTCGATAATCTCAATGTTTATGTTTGGATAGAATATAGATTGGATCTATTATTTATTCAATAAGACTTAAACACAGACAAAGATGCTCATTCAGCAAAGAGTCATCACAGCACATAAAATATGAAAGACATGAAATATTTTTCCATTAATTTGAAAAAGGTAAGCTCATTTTGTCACGGCTCGTGAAAGGGATCCAAAAGCAAACACCGGAACACGGTAAAGTATAAACACAAAATGCGTATTTATTGTCTCTCTTTACAAACGCAACTTAAATACTCAGGCCGTCTGGCAAAACTCCACCCAAAACGTCTCTCAAAAAACAACTGAAATACTCAGGCCTTCCGGCAATGCACCGCCGGTGTCGGCGGCGTCTCGTGTCCCACTCGTGACGTAGAATCGGAAGCCACTCCCGAAGCCTCCGGACCCAGAAAAACGTGTGTCTGGTAGACCATACTCGACAATCCCTCGGCGCCGAACCTCTGAAAGATGTCCCTCTTTAACTGCTCCCTGAAGACTTGCAGCAGCTGCCAGCGATGAGTGCACTCCTCCCAGCTGGCCCGCATCAGCCTGATTAGACCACAGAAGAGAGAACAAGAGTCCCACCAGCTACCCCCTGAATTACTGTGGCTCCCCCTTGTGACCCTGCCCCGTATCACCACACATTTAACAAAAAAAGTAGATTTAGTCTGGTGAGCATAATATGCAAAATGTCTTTATCTCTGACAGTTTATGGTAATTTAAGAGTTTTGTCCCAATTCAGAAATTTACAGAAATTTAGTCCTTTGACCAATTTCTTACTAAACATTTTCACATAATGACCAATGGCAATGGATGAAGTAGCGTCTCGCACTAAATGTACTTGTGTAACTATCATAGTCGATGCTTGAAACACGAGTAGCTTTCAGTTTTGCCTGCGAGAATTTGAGAACTTCCAAAGAAGACTACGAGGTTCACCGCTCATAAAAGATTATAACAATGGTCAATTACCCCATGAAAGAGTGAAACTAACTTATTCATACTGCCATTTTATAAAAAGTGTTTGTACTAACTGTTCTGACTGCATGTCTTTCATACTGTGTTAGGAGATGTATTAGACATTCTGAGCATTAATATAACGGCAACTATTTGCCTTGTAAAAGATCGAGTGGAGAAATGTCTTTCTGAGAATGAAGTCCCTCCCCTCTGTGTGTGTTGTTGTTATCAGAGCTCCTCGCCGGATTGGCCATGCATGCTTTTAGTGTTCGTGCACGTGAGCTTTCCCAACTGATTAGCACACGGCCGCCGCTCTGCACTGCTTTCATATGGCGGTAACAGCTGATCACGCCGTCCCTACTGACATAGTAGCGAAGCGTAGCACCCACCCTCCGGTTTCCCCTCAGGTACACACTGTTCGCTCTCTCAGCACTTTTGCCATAGTCTGTACTGTTAGGGCGGTTAGCTACGAGCAGCCGGATCAGGAGTCACCATGTTTAGAGTTGATGAGAGGCAATAGAAATGCCCCGATCTCGTATTGTGTGCAATCTGGAGTGTGAAGTTGTTTGAATGGCAACTGGCCGAACGGAGACTGCACTAGTGCTAATAATGACAGGCTGCCAGTTACATCATCTCTGTCTGCACTTTTAGAGGGTCACTGCTCCTAATTTTGACAGGACTGATGTGAATTATATAATCTGATATATTCAGTCGTGTAATCAAACATTGATTTGAAGTGCTGCACATGTCCAAGAGCAAATCAAAGGAAATCTCTCTGCATCAGTGTGTAGAGCAGCACGGCTGTGCAGATTGATGTGATGAAAAATAAATTGTGACATTGTCACATGCTGTGTGTGTGTGTGTGTGTGTGTGTGCGCACTTGTGCATTTAGATGCTTGCATAAAAGCCCGTTGTGTGTGCATGCTTGTGTGTGCGCCTCTGTTTTCCCCGTTGGCTTCTCCTTGCTCCCTCTGTTGCTCTACGAATGCCAGTGCCGGCTTTGTCTTGTTCTGATCTATGTTTTATAGCTCGTGAATCCAGTGCTTAGCTTTATGATTGGATATGAACCGTGGCAGCACAGACAAGTATTACATGCATCATTTAGAAGACCAAAGACATTGACCGTACACACAGAATGTAATCATGTGTTCACCACTTAGCTGTTGCCGGCTATTTGTTTTCATATAGATGGTGACAATATATTGATGGAGTGTCAGTGTGTAACTTATCTAGCTTCTCAGTGTGTTTAATTTAGTTTAGAGATGCACCTTCACTATCTATTATAATTTCAAATATGTTCCTGTTCTGGTATTTTTTATCCAGTGAAGGCGGCCTACTTGCAGTTTTCAATTGCTTGCCAGTCTCTAAAGGCGTATGTTTCAGATGTGGGGGGCTAAGTCAGGGCTTCTTTCAAAAAGAGTAGTCGTTTGCAAGGGTTGGAATCAGAATGCAGACTGAAAATGGGCATTTAAACAACATAACCTATCCAAAAGGGCTTTTTTAAAAACAAAGTAAGAAGAGGAGTTTGGAACAAATACATTTCATAAAAAATGAGGGACACAACTGTTCTTTAAATACATGCCTCAGTCATATTCATAATAACTGTTATTATTGCAAATAAAGGTCCGCTGGTCTATGCATTCTGAAATGGCAATCACGTGTCTCATTTGAGAAAAACATTTGAATTTTGATTTTTGTTACCGTGTAAGATCTTAGTCTGGATGCCCAGTCAGGTAGAGCTTGTTTATGGGAATGGAGTCAAGCTGTTCTTGTTTATCTTTTCAGTTTGCAGTCTTCTTTTTCTCCCCACCCTCCTCTGTATTACAGTTTTTTTTGATTGTTTAAGCACGATTTTCAAAACAGGGCCCGTGTTTTCAAAACACTACACACAATTAGCACAACCACACACCCAATTAGCAAAACACTACAGATACTTTGCAAAATTAAACACTCTTGTAAAAACTATACACTTCTTTTTAAAAACCACACTTTGTTACCATATGAAACACACACATTTCACATTACTATACTCTGTTTGCACGAGTTACACTCTGCTGTGATAAACCTAAAACACTTTTAGCACTTCTACTTCCCTATGATTAGAGTAGGCTACTATCAACAAAGTACAAATATAATGTAAATTCACCAAACACTACACAAGACCAATGTTGCAGACTGAAGAAACTCATTTATTTCTCAACACGCCCAAAATGTTGACATGGAGATTCATAATACTGTAACCAAACGTCACTTTACGTATTGTAAGTTCAAAAAAAATACAAATAATAATAACTAGACATTGTCTCTTCGCCTAGCTGGATCTGACCAGAGAATTTCATCAACATCGCAGGCAATGTTGTCATTAGCAAGACACCTTGGAAAGAAACGTCTTGAATGACAAATCCATCCTTGCATTGCTGCTACCTCCATCTGGTCACAGGCCTCCTCCATGGCTTGGATGAGGGGTACCTCAGCCTGGAGACGGAGATCATATACCTTCCACCGCCATGCCGAGAAAAACTCTTCTATAGGGTTGAGGAATGGAGAGTATGGGGGAAGATATAGGACGGTGAAATGTGGATGTTGCTGAAACCAGTTCTGAACCAGAGCAGAGCGGTGGAAAGACACATTGTCCCAGACAACAATGTATTGCATATGATCGATTTGATTTGCTGCGGTTATGTTGTGCAATTGGTCCAAGAATGTAAGTATGAGTGCTGTGTTGTAAGGGCCCATATGGGCATGGCGGTGGAGGACCCCATTCTGTGTAATGGCTGCACAGAGTGTTATATTACCCCCACGTTGCCCTGGGACATTGACTATAGCCCTGTGGCCAATGATGTTTCTTCCCCTCCATGTTCTCGTCAGGTTGAACCCAGCCTCATCTACGTAAATGAACTCATGCTGGATCTCCTCTCCATCCATTCGTAAAACTCTCTGAAAAACAGTGTCAGGCAAAATGGTGTAGTTCAGTGTAGATCTAGTATACATATTACAGTACAGTAAAAGATTATGAGACAGTATGCAAGATCACACTGCTAGAGTGAATACATACCTCTGCATAATCACCCTTTCGGAATTGCGCTCGAAAGGCACTCGATAAATTTGCTTCATTTGAATATGTTTTTGTTTTAGGATGCGTGCCAGTGTTGATGTTGAGACCTGATGGATATCGTTGAAAATGGCGTGGTTATTGACAATGTTAGCTTGGAGCTGCTTGAGTGTTATAGCATTGTTGGCCAAAACCATGTTTACTATCTCCCTCTCTTGCTGTTGTGTGAACAAAGGCCTTCCCCCTTGTCGTCCCTGACCCTCAATCCTATGTAGAAAAAAAACCAGTATACAATAGTACAGTAATTTCACAGGAAAAGGTAACAGAAGTGCTGATAGTGCATAGAATACAGTACTGTAAGCAGTTACTGAAACCGTGCAGATGTTTTTGATATGATGATATTTTTACAATACCTATTTTCCAGTCGAAATGTTCTCATCACACTTGCCACTGTATATCGGCTTAGATTTGGCTGTACTCACAGTCCAGCCTCCCTCAGCGTCAGGCCGTGTTGACAACGTGGTCAACCAGTGTTGCGCGGATCTCATTTGTCAGATTCGGTCCTCTTTGAGCACCTTCTTGTCTTCCTCCTCCTCCTCCTCCTCCTCCTCCTCCTCCTCCTCCTCCTCTTTCTCTGACTCTTTCCATTGTGCTTGAAGGCCGATGAACTCACCTGTTGCTTTTTATAGTGCTTATACACCTGATTGGTGTGTCTACAATTAAGCAAACAAGTGTTTGCACACCTGATGACTGTGTTGAACCAATTGGTTGGACGGTGTGGTAATTTGACAGTCAGTGCTTTGGTATTGCAAGGACGTGACTTCATGATAGATTTTTGTGTGTAATGTATGTTAAGTGTGTTTAGTGTTTTGCAGATCACTGTGTGTAGAGTTTTGCAACAAGTGTGAGGTTGACAATGTGCTTATAGTTGTGCAAATATGGGCTGATGTTTTGCTTCTTGAGTGTAAGGTTTTGCTAAAAGTGTACTACTTTTAATTTTAGTGTGTAAGCAATCCAAAAAAACTGTAAACCCTCTTCCTGTTTAATGTTTCTTCAACTGCTCATCCCCTACAGTGTCTTTATTTTTATTTGCTTTTGTCTTTGCACCTTTACCACCTGCCTGTATTTGTCTTTCTCCCTCTCTAATGTATATGCTCTCTAGAACCATGTCAGCTTGAAATGGTCCTTATCTGTCTTTATTCCTGTAGCTTTCTGTGGTTATGTTTGTGTGTGTGTGTGTGTGTGTGTGTGTGTGTGTGTGTGTGTGTGTGTGTGTGTGTGTGTGTGTGTGTGTATGTTTGTGTATTGTATCTGAGAGAGAGATGTCTTTTTCAATAATTCAGAGCGTTTCTGTGTTGTTTTGTGTTGCTACTGAGTGGCTGTGGGTAGAAATAAATAGAGGGTGAAGAAGAGAAAGAAGCCAAATTACTGATGATTTGCAAATTAACGTAAGTGTAACTTAACTACATAAAGACTTTACAGTCTTGTTAATTCTTTAAGTTGTTTTAATATATTGGCCCATTTATTAATAATGTGTTATAGCAAGCTAAAATATTATATTATTTTATATTGTAATTATGCTTTTTCTTGTTGGTCAAAGTCAAAATCATTTTCCGTATCTATTGACAATGCTCAGTGTGTCTGGTAAGCACTGTGTCTCACTGGTGTTTACCAGTCACTTCAGCACCATGGACAGCTCTCGTTTGCCTCCTCTGACTGAAGAAACCCTCCAATGTTCCTCCACATACGCTGCATCTACTATTCCCTGCAGAGTTTTAACTTGGTACATTTAAAAACAGAGCAAGCTCTGAATCAGCAACCAATTTGAGAAAGCTATTATGCAATAAAACAAATATATGACAGTGAAATAATATTCATATCATTTGGTGTGTGTTTCCTCCCCTGTACTCTTTTATGTTGATAGTTGCTAAACGTAGCAGGATTTCTCTATAATCTTCTACCATGTGCCCTTTACCTTTTCAAGTAGGCTATAAAGGTCGGCCTGTAAATAGCTTTGTGTGTGTGTGGGCATGTATGCATTGCTGACTCTGAAAATCATGTTTGTCAGAGGTAAATCACCCTAGCCCACTAGTGTAGGAAGCAGCACATAGAAGATAACATATTCAAAACTGCTATCTGCACACACACACACACACACACACACCAGTGCAGTGACCAGTCATCCTCTGGTTGTGCCTGACTTGTGAATCTTTTCATCAGTGAAAGTCTAAGATAGAAGTCAAGGGTTTTGATTGGGCTTGTGCATCTTTCATCACAAACCCCTCTACAAGCGACTCAAATGAGCCTCTAATTAAAGCTGTAAATCAAAATGTAATTCCTTCTCCAAGGATACAGAACAAAACTGCAACAGTAAACCCCCATGGAAGCATCCATGTCCCTGAAGGCCAATAAGTATCTAACATGTCACCTTGTTGTTTGACCTGTGATTCGAGTGTGCTTGCCAGCGTGTTTGTATCTGTCAGAGCTGTCAGCCAGCCTTATTGGGGTATGTTTCACTTCCCATCATGGGTTTTCATGAAATCCATCACCTTGAAATGTTACCCCTGGTGACAAGAGGAGTGAGGACATTTTTCTTTTTTATATCAGCATCTGCTCTCTGTTTATGGTCTTTTTGGTTGATTTGATGGCTGGATCATTCTCCTGCCTCACAATTAAAGCTTTCGTCTGAACTGGCCTTTTTTAGGCTTTTACTGTAAAGAAGCTACAGCTTTCTGTGCCTTTAAACCCTGACATTGGTGACTGTGAACCCTTTGGTGCCTGCAAATACTTCTGGGTAAAGATGTTGAGATTGTTGGGTATCAGTGACTCAGTTTAATATATTTCTGGGGTGAATGGTAGCAACCGTCTAAGTCAGCTGATTAGATGAGAAGCTGCAGGCAACAGACACTTCATGAGGACACCCTCCTCATTGTACATTGTAATGGGAGGACGAGAGTCCCAGTGCACACATCAAGTATGTTAAATGTATGTTATTAAAATCCATCTATTATATGTATGCTTGGCAATTGAATAGCTTTGCATTGCAATTTATCTGCAACTGTTCCACACAATTATGTTGAGCTACTTCCGTAAAAAATGTGTGTACTTGAAATACATTCATACAGTGCTAATGCTATGTACTCAGCATATTTAAAATGTAATATGTATTGCATGTGTGTAGTATGTTTCCACCACACAAACAGTACATGAGCATAAACAAAGTTGGGTTTTCTGTCTATTGATTTTTTTTCTACACTTTTTACTCTGCAGTCACACATCCACACATTAACAGGCTGAAACATGGCTACTATTGATGTCCAAGCTGAGGTTTGGCTGACTTTTAACTCTTTTTTTCACCTTTTTCAAGTTTGTACTAGACTCTGTTAAGTTTAGCTTCACCACTATAATATTAATAGTTCAGTCACAGGCAGTGCAGCATACTAAAATATACACTCTGATGACAAGGGGTTTACAGGAGATAAACCTCTGACACACAATAATGGACTGTTATATCATATAGGCGTATTAGTCTCACATACGTGCAGGTTGATACTGCGGATTAAGATGAGTTTTTTTTTTAAATTCATGAAAGAATATCAGACTTGCAAGATACTTCCAAGATTTAGTGTGTTGCATCCTTGTGGCACTGTGAAAATGAACGTACTTATTAAATTATATTTGCTTGAGTCGAAGGAAAAGAGAGAAGGAAAGGAGAAACTCTTGGCGGTGAAATCATTAAGTTCAGATAATGAATTAATGGTACAAGTTATTCCTAATGCGCAGATTAAAAGACTTTGCTTCAAGAGTGCCATTAATGAATGGCAGATAAATTGAGAAAACCAGATGAAGACTAAGAGAAACCAGATGAATGGCTTCAGACTACAGGGACTTTATTAGACCAGTGTTAAACAGTAAATATGCATGACTGCACGTACAGAGGAGTAATGCTTCTCTTCACGGGCTATCATGTAAATACTGATTATACTGTTGAAGTAAACACAATAAAGAAAAGTATTTACAGTCATGCTGGTACTATCCAGTGATGGTGTGCACACTTCAACATTAATTTATGTTGCCATTACTTCATGCAGTGTTGATGCCAATAAATTACTGTCTGCAAATAAATGTCTGTTTTTTTTCCTGCGCTCCTACTGAGTCTCACTCGTTTATTGAACTTCAAAGTCTGCATGCAACTGTAATGTGTGCCATGATGGAGAGCAGGAAACAGTCTTCACCTATACTCTTCCTTGTCTCTCATGTTTTCTCACCGGATGTGGTCCATTCAATTGCCAAATTCATTTCAAACGAACTTTTGAAATGTCTCAAAAAAGAAATGGGAATTAGGCACATTTCTATCAACAGAGTTAAGCCTGTTAACAGAGTTAAGCAACGTTTATTTACTTCTCATAATTCAGCAGCAAGGCACTTTTACATAAAGTATCAGAGGCATCGAGAAAAAGTGCAAGAGGAATTTGATTTTGCAACAAGGAAACAAAACAAGCCTGCTTGGCCATCACACCCACCTGGAGAGGGAACTGGGCAAGTTTTAATTGGTCTTTAGTGACGGATACTATTGAAAGGAAACGTGGCTACTGACTGACTCCTTTATGATAATTGATGGAAGAGTAGTGGGAATCATATGAATGACTGTGAAGCACCATGTTGGTCATATTGGTTCTAAGTAGAGTCTAAGTGTCTCTATCGGTATAGATTGTGAAATTTAAATGTCTCTGCTGGAAGTGAAAAGTACAGCAGACCACAGTGTGATGCACATTCAGCCACTGGCTCCTTTTATGTTCAATACAGGACACTGAGTTGTCAAAGGCATTTTCTAATTGTAGTATCATCTGCTGGTTGGTCTAGTTTACACTCAAGTGTTAAATGAAAAGGTATATACCAACCTGAACTACCAGCCCTGCAAATTAACCACATACAAATAAAATGCATGTTTTAAATGAAATAAATTGTGACTATAAATAGTCACAGCAGCTCTGCCCTGTGTTGAGAAACACACACACACACACACACACACACACACACACACATTCAGACACACACACACACACACACACACACACACACGTTCAGACACTCAAAAGAAATGAGTGACACAACTGACTTTATAATTTTGCGTGTGTGTGTGTGTCCTCTGGGCTGGCAGGCAGTGCAGCACACTGATAAGCATGGTAGAGACTATTAGCTGCCTGGCCTGCAGCCTGAATGTCGCTGGTGATTTGCTGTCTCTGGTCAGAAACCACATCTACACTCCTCGGAGAGCCGGTGGGACTTGGGCTGAGTTGTGTCGCGTGATTTTTGTCATTTCTTTATTCATTAACCTCGGCAGCCACAACCCCTCCACCCCCCACCGCGTGTTTGTGTTTGCCTCCAGCATGCTGCAATCTGTACAAAATTTCTGTCATCTCGAGAAGAATGCAGCATTCATTGTTTTATCTACATTTGAACAAGAGCACCCCTGAGATGATGGCTTTTGTGTAGCTTTTCCAGCTTAAGTGTCTCTTCTCTTCTCCGTATCCAGCGTAACTCAGCAAGCCAATCAGATTACTTTTTAATCTGGAGTCATTCAGAGTGTATCATCAGGGATAAAGATTGAAAAGTGAAGCAGATGGACATCCTATAACTGAGACATTCAAAATATTTTCCCCTGTTGTCAAGTGTCTGACAGGTGGCCCATATCACATGATCTGCCAAAGATGACCCGAACTAGCGCAGATGCTTACTGAATAGCAATTTTGCCCTCTATTGAATCCATTCGAGAAGAAGGCATCGCTCAATGTAGTTTGTCGTTCATTATCTATAAATGCAGCCAGTATCTTACTAAACAGCCATTTGTTCTGAAAAAAAAAACAATGGAAAGAATGAGCGAATTAAATGACTCTACTATCTGAGATTTTGATTACCACTTGTGTCAGCTCTATAATTATTGTGATCATAGCAGCTGTGATGATGATGGTTGTGTTTTTGATTACTCTGCTTATTGACCGAACCCCAATTTCTGATTCATTCTGTCAGCCAGCTCCCTCCGCACTTGACTCATTCTGTCCACAATTAACATCAGAGGCGAGAAGGATGAGGTGTGTGTGTGTGTGTGTGTGTGTGTGTGTGTGTTGTTGTTGTTGTTGTTGTTGTAGTAGTAATAGAATGTCTGTTTACTATCTTAGTTTTACATCTTATCACTCAAACATTTTCGACATTAATTAGTGCTAAACATGAAGAACAACTGAGGCAGATGTGAATGTCATTCTTTTTCCAGGTATTTGGCCATAAACCAAGTAGCTAATAATTTTCAAGACATTTCCCTGTAAACCAAGGGGATGAATCAAAGGACACAGAAATGAAGGTCTCTCAATTTACTTGGAATGAGGTGGCTCACTTTGGCACATCTGTCAAAGTTTATCTGCAAAAAATGTCAAAGCCTGACTTCCCATCTTAATTTACCTATGTATGTATTACTTCCTCCTGCATTACCATGACTCATTGTCTTTTCCTGGACTCGGCGCTGTCACCAATGTGGGATGGGTGTGAGTTACATAGGGGTTGTTTAAAGCTCATGGCAGGTAAATCCCATTTCAAAATAATGACTGAACAACTTACAAACTGTACATTTATTGGAACTCCATAACTACAGTAAGAGTGAACTAATATTGTATAAGCCTGTATGACATCAGCAATGAAGCTAAGCTTCTGTACAATCTGCACATTGGTTTGCATTTCGCTATGATACATACACAACTATATTGTGAACTGTGTAGAGTGTAAAGCTCATTGCATCCAAGTATCCTTCAAAATGAAGACTAAGTGTGCTTTTCGTAATAAGGCAATAAGAGGGAGAGGGCTGCAGCAATTTCTCCCAGGCAATATTTATTCAGCATTTAACGCACACTGCTCCTTAATCTGAGGAACAGAACTGACCTTCTTTATTTATTATCGATCGTGGTAAAACTACATATCACTGTTACTCTTGCTGCCTGTTAAGTCAGAGCAGGATAGATATTGCATTAGGGAACACCATTTATTTTCCTGCTTGGAATCATCATTAAAGTGCAATGAGACCACAATTATTTTTGGTGAGATTAATATTAGTTTGAGGCTCTATGGGTTTGCATTGTCTTCATTCTTCCGCTCTTCTGTTTACGTCTATCTTTTTATTTATTTCAAGTTATCTGCACAGATGATGCTGTGTACAAATACAAATATTTGAGAAGGACACCTATCAACACATATGGAATCTGCTTCATCAGTCTATTTTTTTGTAGCATCAGTGTAAACTACTCTAATTATCGACCTAGATGTTACTCTCCCCAGCTCACATTTATATGGGAAAGTTTGTTTTGAATTTCAAGGTTTTATTGACATCATCAACAGCAGCCTGTGTTCTTACTTTTTTGTCAATATCTATCACACAACAGTAACTTAATCATGCCACTGGAGCTGAAAAAAATAAGATATTGCCCATAGATAATCGCTTAATTGGATAATTATCAATAGAATTATTAGCAGAGTAATATATGTGAACTACTGGAGATACCTTAGATGCTTTTACATGTGCTACAGCAGGAATGACAAATAATTGAAATAAAGTGCTGTTTACAAGAGCTCATTTATTTCATGGAGCTGTTAATGAATGCTAGTTGAAACCTTTTTAATAGAAAAAGTGTCAGGCTGTGGCCTGACTGGCTGGTTTCAGTTGATGTGCATTGTTATTGTTATTATGTCAGCTCATATTTAACCATCAACAGAAGCCTGAAGCGTGGAAATGTCGTCCAGAGGGAATCATTGTCGGTACAGATGAGGAGTATGCGAGACGTGCAAGTCCTTCCGCTCATTCTTAATGTAATACAAATTGGTTTTAATCTTAGATTGCTTCGAACTGTCGTATCAAATACAACCAAATGATACATGGGACATGCAAAGCCAGCATAAAGACTTGAGTGATTTTGCTGACTAAGTGAAATGTGTTGAACACGCCCCGCCTCTCAGCGCTCTGTGATGCAGCTTCACTTTGATGATGTGCGTAATAATACAACACCTCTCTGGAGCCTTGTTGAAAGGCAAAACTGACTGAGGCTGATATTATGAATCAGATATGAGCTGAAGAAAGAAAATACATTTCCATTTCCAGTGTCATCAACACAGCCAGTCGGGCTGCACTGTACAATCGTTTTGCAACTCGGGGATCCGAAGATGATGTCGAACTGATTTCTCCTCAAGAATCCTCCCTGCACGACCACAGAACCGCTGCCGATCAGACGGAAGATAATCCAATGGTGGGGGGTGTCGTATTCTCAGGAGGTCTCATTAGATTGTTGTAGTGTTGGTTGACAGAACAGGAGTGCTGTGGTATTGTTATTTCATGTTCTTTAAGGTGACTGAAGAGGGCTTTTGGGAAAAGCAGAATACCCTTGGTATGCAACGGCACAATGGGAAAACAAACAAACGGCTACACTTATTGTAAATAGGACTGGCCAATTATTGCATTTTATACGATGATCTTCTGCGAAACTTCATTTGTGCTGCTTGTTGGCTGAACTGTAAAAAGGGGCGTACAGGCTATAAGAAGCTGAGATGTCAGACAGTTATCTTTGACAGTATGCAGCTGGAGCCAAACACAGTATGGCTGACTTTGCGTTTGGTGTGTTGTGCTCATTGTTGTACGGTAGCTAACCTTCAGAAGAAGTCTTCTGCATTGTCGCCTTCCTGTATTCATCATTCTTTCTTTTTCTGTCTGTCTGTGTTTCTCTCTTTCGGTCTTTTTTCCCCTAACTTTGCTCCAAAGTACAACTCTCTGCTACCTCTAAGATGGAGTGAAATGAGATCACAGCTGTGGCAGTCTGTGAGCTGAGCGTGTGCACGTGTTGACAGCCGACAAACTGCATGTGGTGTTTTCCAGCTGGAAAACAAGCATTTCAAGTGATGGAACTCGACACCTGAAGTTGAGTTGTCCTAAATTATTCATTTTTGGTGACAAAGATATAGTAGACGTTAAAAAGTCCAGCAAACTAGAAGAGACGGTGTTTGAATGGCCCGGTCGTATTGTTTGAAAGGAAACAAACTGCCGGCTAGTTGTTGTAATTAAAGGTCAAGTCATGCGGCAATACTACTGGTCCCGCTTTGATGAAACTTCAATGAAGAGATGATGCAACTGGTGAGCAGCTAGCCCACGGCCCTGCATCATTCATGGAGGTGCACACAGTTCACATGGTTTGTTTGTTGTTGTTTTCTTGCATTCTGTCTGTGACTCTCTCCCCCCTGGGTTTACTCAGGCCGCGAAAGAGAGCAGAACCCTTGATTTGTTTGTTGTTGTCCTCGGTTTTAAAGAAGAATAAGAAAAAAAAGGCTGGCACGCACATGCACATATTCACGGCAGCCCATTTTCCATGTAAAGGTACATTAACTAGTGTTTGTACTTTAATTGAATTTCTGTAGACTGCACACACAAAAACAATATGTTATTTCCTTTCCTTTTTTTTGGTTCCACACTTAGAAACATAAATGCTTTCTGTAAACACAATAAAGGACACTGAAAAAGCAAATGTTACATAGCTGATCAAGTCATTTGACCCTGGCTAAGAGAGAGATGATCAGAATAGATGTCAAGCAATTTTTTTCGGAGCAGGATAACAGATTGGTGCATACTCATGGAGGCGTAAAAATGATGGCTGAAGAAGGGACGTGAGGTGGAGAGAGCATCCTACAAAGTAGCCAAATGAGGAAATGATGGAGTGATTAACTAGAGTAGTGCACTCAGAGTGAAGACGGGACATTTATCTTTCTCCTGAGCATATTCCTCGGCGGGCCGATAACAAGGTTCAGTGTGACTGGCTCAACACTTGGCCCGTCACCACAGCATCAACATACAAAATAGAGAGAAAGGAGACTATTATGTTATCAAAATATTACATTTTCTCCAAATCCCCTCTCCCCGTTTATTGCTTTCTCCTCCTGTTTTTTTTCTCCCTTTTATCTCCCTTCATTAGTGCCTCCTCCCAGCTCATCAATGCAAATATATGGATTCAATTACTGCTAATGTAGCTTCTTTATCAGCATAAATTACCCCTAATTCCACCGACTGATGCACAAGGCAGAAAACGCAGAGAGCAAAATTGTCGGTTGATGTTTGTCTTTTTCTTTCTGTCTCAGTGTCTAGAGGGAAGAGGGTCGGCTATCTCTTAATGAACTATTGATTAGAATATGCGTGAGCCTATGAGACTAAACAATTGCAGTTGTTTTGGCCGGATAATTTGTGTGAATATTTAAATATCGATTGACTAATACTCATGATAATCCTTGATTATTTTAGGTGTGCCATGCCAGATGCAAAGGCCTGTGTTTGTGCGTGTTGCTTCATCTCCTCTGCACCACATGTAATATTTAGTATCTACCTGTCTGTTCTAATGAATGAGACTCTGCCTGTCAATCCCAAAGCTGTAGACATGAATACTAGATAGAATCCAGATGAGCTCCATCTCTTATTAACTTCCTGTCCTCTTCTCTCTGCTCTTCCTCCTCCCATCTCCACCCTTCTCCTCTCTTCCTCCTAACATCTCCTCATTGACGGATTTTTTCCCCTCTTTCCTGACTGAGCAGACTTAAATGAACAGTATATGACCCCTCAACGAGAGAAGGGGAACACTAATGTATGGGCAACTAAATTGAAGGAAACTGAAAAGGAATTTAAAGAAGGATCATCAGGAAAGATGAAGTTTGAAGTCTGACTGTGAATTAATTAGTGTTCTTGGCTTTGTCTCCGTTCCTGATGAACTTTGAATGACTCAGCCTTGACTAAAGCCATCATTTAAAAGGAATAATCAGCCGTAGCAGGCTCACATCCATCACACTAATCCTTATTATCTTAAATCAAATCTTAGATCAAACCAAATCTAAAATTTGGAATGAAGTATTTTCCAAAGATGCTCAATGGCACCATGATTCAGCCTGTGATGTACAAACCCAAAGTAGCGCTCTGACTTTGAGTCAGTCAGCGTGTTATCATCGATGGAACTGGTCCCGTCGGCTTTTCATCATGACATTGCAGATATGAGTGAGTTCACTGTGTTTTATCTTTTGAAGTCTGGCGGAGGCTCTGTGAGCTTGATGTGGTCGTTACTGGACGAATGGATTTTCTACTTTAAGCTGTCCTGTGCTTTGATGATCAGCTGAGAAACCTGCACATACACACACAAGCAGTTATGCATTCTTAAGGACAACCTTATTAATATGGCAAATATTCTATCAACATAGCTGCAGCTGTTAGCAAACCCATTAATTCCTGCAGCCACCTGGTCTTGCAGGTTTTCCGACCATTACTGCTGGCTGGTCAGAGGCGTCTCACTCTGACTAGTTAGTGCTAAGATTCAGATCACTCCCATCTGCAACACTGTTAATATATTCACAATCTGTCCGCCCCATCTCACAGAAACGTTTATGTTTTTTTAAGCCAATGAAATGCTAATGCTGTTACGCAACTGCTCATTAAGATATATTACAACACGTGAACTGAAAAGGAGTCCTATTAAATGTCGAAAAGTTCAAAGAAATAGCCGCGGCTTGAGGCTGCGGCACTTAAAGATCAATAAATACTTAATGGATGGTTTTCCTGTTTCTCTGAAAGTTTTTGTTCTTCCCCATAGCAACACAGATGATGATTCTTCAGGGATTGTGTTATTGGTTACAAATCAAATTGAAATGTGGTTAACCTTTTTCTTTTTTTGCTAACATGAAAGCTGACTGACTGACTGACTGCCCGGTTATTCTCATTTTCATTCAAATATTATAACTACAATGACCCACTCCCTCCTGATATATCCCACATTTGCTACATCTGTTTTAAGTCCCTCTGATTTTTCCTGCACATTCAATGAAACAAAAGCTGGCTCTTTGCTGCAGAGGGACATGAAACCATGTGGACGGGTGACTGTTCATGTGTGTGTCCCCGAGTCACACAGCAGTGAATCCCTGAATCTGCTGTTGAAGGAATTTCTGGCCTTTTGTATTCTATTCTGTATTCAGAGGAAGGAGCTCGGCACCTTAATCGGATCTGATGCACTGATGTATGTCAATGACCTTTCCGTCTTTTCCTCCAACCGTTCTGCCTCTCTCCTCCCTGTTCTCAGAAATTATTTAACGTTAAGTGCAGTTGAGGGATTGATTGTTACTATTGTTATACTTTGATACGTTTATTGAAATTCACTGCAGGATCCTGCAGAACCTGATATGATTCTCATAATGGGGTTTTTGTCACTAGGCATTGCTGCAGAGCTGTGGCTGAACGTTTGGTAAGGTTGGGGAGCTGGAAATGGATTAGGGCCACAGTTTAATTCTGAATTTGGAGTTAAATGTCAGAATTCTGAGAATTAAGTCAGTTATTCTCAGAAGTCTAACTTAAAACTCAGAATTACTTTTTATAATTTACAAAAGTATATACACATATCTGTCATCTTGTGGAAGCAAGTGACCTTTGCATTGATGAAATATAAACAAATACTATGTGTGGAGCAGCGCTGACTTAAAGGTTGTGAACCCTCTGAAGTCTTTTTGATTGACATTATAAAAAGGTATTTCAGATAAGGCTCAAAACTACTATTAAACAAGGCATAAGCATTTTTATTATAACTTGTGCTTAAAGGCTCTCTCATCAGCAGGTAATAACTCACAAAATGCCTATAATTATCCCAGGGCGCATTAATGAATTAATTCCCTTCTTTAGAGATAATAGCTTTTCATTGCCTTGAGACATTCTAGTGGTTAGTAAGTAACAATGTTTTCAGGAATTTGCCCCATTGATCCAGTCTCTGATTACATTTCCAGTCTATTTATTAAGTATCAAGTATGTCAGAGAATACGGTGGCCTTCGGGTACAGAGAAAACACAAAAGGCCCTTTGTTGAGCCAGTGCTTGGTTTGTGCTGGGCTACGGAGGTGCAACACAGCAGACTCCTTTGAGACAATCTGCTCATTAAGGGTATAAAGAGCTCACTCGAAGCTAACAAAAACCAAACAATTTAGTTTCAGGTGATTATACTCTTATAGAAACAGTATTTATGAATCTTATTTTAGATTTCAACTAACAGATCCCTCTAAATCCTACATCCACTGGATCCTTCAAAGCATACGCTGCTGGGTTGTACTACACGAGGCCTCCAGGCTGTCCTTTTGTAGATGATGCTAGATAATGATCAGTCAGATGGACAACCTGAGGTCCTCGACAGCTGCATGCGATTGCGAAGCTGAGCAACTCCCCAAAGCTTAAACTCATCCAAAAGGTATCTAAAGTAATTGGTTCTCACTTGTATAAATAGTATAGTTCTTCCAGTCAAATATTAATCAGAATTTCTCATTCAATCAATTATTAATATTCTGATAATATTGCACTTCCCACTCTCATAAAGGTTAATAAAGTCTAACTCAGTCAGAGGGGAGTATAATGAGATCGAGTGAAGCTGAGAGTTTCCGAGAGAGAAGAAGATGCCACTTTGAATGTGTGTGATTTTTGAAAAAAACTAAAATGTTTGGGCTTTAGCACTTGCTCAATTTTGTAAAAGATTTGCTTGGTTGAGCCTGAATTCCAGGTCACAATCTTTCTCCTTACTTCTTTGTCCGTGGTTCTCAGTCTGTCATTTTGTTGTTCAGATGGAATCTTTACTTTACTTTACTTTAATCTTTATGTGTGTTCTCCTGAACAGAGAGAGAGAAACGAAATGGGGACCTAGTTTATTGACTCCATTGTGTCCGCTTTGATCAGTATAAAAGGCAATCAAGTGCGATACAATTCACAAAATGTTGGAAAAGGGAAATGGACGGCCACAGAGACGGAAGAAGACAGAGTGTAACTATTTGTAATCTTTCAAATATGAAAGTTGGCTGGTGTGTGTCTGAGAGTTTGTAACTATGCACGTATGTACATCTATTCAGCGTCATCATTGACCACAGTAGGCATCCTGGATCTTTCAGTGCATCCTTAGATATCTCTTAAATAAAGTGTGTCCTTTTTATATCCTGCGTTCTCCTCTGCTTGTTTTCTCTCAGGATTACCACGTTAACATCTCATCCTAACGTCTTATATCATTTGTATTCCTTGCCTTGCCTTGCTGGTACCATTCAGCACTTATTTACAGACCAAATCTGTGTCAGAGTAATAATGAATGAAAATGTCTCCGATCTGAAAAACAAGCTGTTTGTTTTTTTTAAGTTACATTTTGATATAAATGTAATATCTGCCTAGATTATGTTCACTGGCAACATTTTTTTTTTTTCGTTAAAGGAAGTACCATGAAAACAGGCCAAACCTCACCCCTGCTCTCCTTGGTGAGGAGAAACGCAGATGAATTGGCAGCGAGCCAGTCAAATAGTGAAGCTGTTCATTTCTCTACTTACTATTATACTTATGTCAATTAGATAATCTACATGAGAAATATATATAATCAATGCTGATAGTAATCTATTGGACCTGGACAGACAAGATTTCTAAAAGCGGTTTCAAGTGGTTAGGGGAAGATTGTGGTCTTTTATTTACAGAAAACATCTGCTGGGACCAAAACCCCAAACCCTAACCCTAAATCCTAGACCTAACCACAGACCTAACAACTCAGGTACATGTACTTCATACACCCAAGAAACCAATGTTTCCTGTGAACATTGAAATTAATATCCGGGATGGAAATGTGGGGTTTTAGTTTTCATTAATGCCACTGTCAATTTTTACATTTCACATGTTTTGAGATAAACTGGGGGATGAGATTCTGGGTCAGGATGGAGGATCCGTGAATAACCCTGAATACTGTACTATGAGTTAAAGAGAAATTCGTTAATAATAGATTGAATCTATATGTATATATGTCCTCCATATTGCACTGTGTTCATAATGTATATGTCAGTGAGTTTTCCAGAGACTTAATGAGGTGCAAAAGTGTATTTGCAGTTTGCTCAACACAATGAGCTATAAAGTGTACTATCCTCCTAAGCACGCAGTCTATCTCACTAATGTATTTCTATTATTCTCATGTCTTTGTTGCCAAACACTGTTGGTTTTTATTCTTAATTCTACTGTGAGGAGGTCCAGGGCAGGCCGTTTTAAACCGTAACACCAACGTTTAAATGGGTTTGATCCTGTTTGTTTTATTGAAGAATCCTTCCACGTCTTCTTTGTGTAGTGGGTTTAATTACTTTTCTTGTGTTTTGTTAATGTTAATGGCGTTGGTGGCCTGGTACAGTATTCTTCTAAGGGAGGCTAATTTATTAAACAGGCAGTACCTTTGTTACACAAGCGTATCTGTTTAGTTTGCTTTGTTGCAGAGGACACTGCAGTAAGCCTGTGGCCACACTCATCTGTTATTTTTTCCTCATTATAGTCCTTCCTTTGTTCTTATTCATTTTGCATTCCTGACTCTGACTCTCTTTTTCTCTTTGGATTCATTCTCTTTCCTCAGCTTTCCTGCAACATGTTTCTCATTTGCAGCCTCACATGCTTTCTATTTCCTCCTAGCTGGTTTTCCTTTTCTCTCTCTTTACACATGCAGTGTTATACAGTCTGCTTTCTGACACTGAGTTCATCAGACAACCTTACGTGTTGTTAGTCTTGCATGAATAATTGAGGGAGTGGGTAAACATGCTATATCGATATACTTTACACCAAGACACAATTAAAGCTGGTTGGAATACTTTGTTTCATGCATTCATATTTTTTTTAAAGAGGTTTAGTTATTATTCTCCCATTTTCTTCCTAATTGTTCTCCAGTTATTTTAGTGTCTTCTTCCACCAGCTTCATTATCCTGCAGTAAATATGAGCAATTCCTTCTCTTCTCCATCTCTCATTCTGAATTAAATTCAGAGTTAAAGCTGGGGTGGGGAATTCATGTTTTACATAATTGGGCAAGACATAACCTTTCAGCATGTATGGAATTTAACTGATTTGAGAGAAAACGTAACTCCTCCTCTAGGTTGTGTTTTAAGGGGCTGTTCTTTGGGAAATCCAGCCTGTGATGGGAAAGCTTGGCCAATCACAGGCCATTTCAGAGAGGGGGAGTTTCTATTGGCTGTTCAGATATGCATGCACGTCCCTTCAGATGCTGAACGCCTGATTCTCAGGTGGAAGATTCTCCAGATCATCATGCTATTTCTGCTTTGGAAACAGCTGCCTACACTGCAAAGAAAACCCCCGACCCCCGTCTACAATTAGGACAAAGGCTAAATTATCAGCAAGAATAATAATAATAAATCTAATAATAATCAAGCTTTTTGCTAACCAAATCCGGGGATAGCTCACAGCCGCCATGGCTACAGTAAGCAGAAGGCAAAGCTATTATGTAACGTGACTTAACTTTTCGGCACTATCGTAGCCATAGCCTTGAATCAAAGTGCGTCACCTCAAAAGACTGCCCCCAAACACCTTCCCTCTGGCTTTCTACAACCCACATTGCTACAGCACCCATTTTCTTCTACCTTTCCAAATGATGTAATGCTTAAGTATTAAACCCCTATGTGATGATGTGCCAGTTGACATGTAATCTCAACACTGTTGCTATGTAAGCTACCAAGGTACTTTTTGGCTCAGGTCACACCTCAACACCCTTTCCCTGCTCCCACTGACAATTTTGTTTTCTGCCCGACTTCACCTGTTCTCTCTCCTGGCTTCACAATGATAGAACGGCCTTCCAAATCGAGTCCACACCGCTGAATTACTTTCTGCTTTGTACACAAAACTTTTTTCAAGAACCAGTCGTGTATGTCAACCTCTCTACTTGCACTTAGGTTAAATCCCCTCTTTTACATCACCCCCTGGTCACTTTACAGCAGCTCTCCCAGTCTTTTGTTCTAAATCTGAATTTCACTGGATTAGATGTTGGTGAAGAAGGTCAAGCTAATTTATTTTAAGAGAGCTGGATGAAAACCCTCTAAATAGAAAATGTAAAAGGAGTAGCTCCCACTGAAAGCAAAAAAACACATGGAAATAGAAATAGGTTGTGTGTGTGTGTGTGTGTGTGTGTGTGAGAGAGAGAGAGACAGAAAGCGAGACAGAGAGAGAGCTAAAGAGAGGGAGTGTGTGTGTGGCCCCTGTAGGGAGAGATAAGGTGACAGGCAGCTCTGAGGTCAGTCTGGCCGTATCTCGCAGACAGCCTTGCTTGCCCTGTGGGTGGTTTAACCAGACATCTGCTGAACTCCCATCAGATCCTGCAGGGCATCACATATCAGCCACCACTCCATTTAGCTGACCCTGGAATAGCAAGCAAGGATTTACATTATGTATGATGGGATAAGAGGTGTTGCTTCCGTGCCAGTGGCTGATTCTAGATCAGGTCTTAAAGGTTAAGAGATAATATTGTCTCAGTCACCAGGGCCGTGTCCTTTTAAACACAGATTGCAGATCAGAGCTTGGGGACGATATGAGCAACAGCATACTGTATCAAACAGATCTGAGTCTGGGAGGGTTTTAGAAGTTATGCTTCTGGATCTACTCTTTGAAACATTAAGTTTCACAGTTGTATTTAATCTCAGTTTAATAACAACTTTAACCTTGAATAATCGGTATCATGCTGGTAATTTTTCCGGTTAAACTACTTTGTTCTGTTTTATATAAAGCTACTTCCACACAGGCATGTCTAATTTCCATGTCTGTGTTGTGATTTTATGTTTAATTCATTGTGTTTTAAAGGTGCATCACATTACAATCTCATTTATTTTGGCAGCACTTTAATTTACAATTTGGTTTCCTATCATTTCCAGAATAGGAACTTTTATGTAACTGTACAATAATTTCCCCAGAGTTTCCTGGAAAGCACTCTGTAATTTGGCATTATGTTGCTACATCTAATTAATTACTTTTAACTTAGAGTTCAGCGGACCAGCTGAACATGCAAGATAATACAAGTTAACATATACGGAGGGAAATATTTGAATAGAGATACAATAAAATGTACTTGTGGGTCACCTCTTTGAAAGAAGTGTTTCTAGAAAACAATAGCTGCCCAAACTTAAACTCAACACAACTGGCTTAGGACAATACTTAATTTACACAACATTTCTCCAGGTTATTGTACTTCTTAAATTAGTGATCTGAAGCTATGAAAGTATGATAGTAAAAATACAGAAGCTGATAACAAAAGTTCTGCCAATAGTGTTGAGGCAAATGAAATGCTGCGGTGGCTCTGACTTGGCTCAGGTTTGAGGAGTGTTCAGCCATGACTCCAGCCATACAGGAAAGCCTTTTAACTCGTGGAATAAGTCGAAAAACCAAAAGCACTTCAAAAACAGTCTAAACAATGAAAAGTGATGAAGGAAAAACGGTATGCCTCTAGTCTGTATTCTGAGGGTGTGGGGGGTCCCATGTACTATATTAAATGGTGCGAGATTCACAGCAAGAAAACATCTAATTTAATTTCAGTTTCAATTGTTTTGTTTTTTAAATCTTGCTTCCTGGGGTTTTTTTACTCATTGTTTACCACTCTGATCTTAATGGTCGTATCATAAAAAAAAAAAACTGAGTTCCCATCTTCCTGGATGAAAAGTGCCGACAGCGAGGTTTTATATCCAACAGCCTCCCCTCAACAAAACACTCTGATGTGAAACCTGTTGAGACAGAAGATTTGATTTGCTACACACACACACACACACACTGATAATGATACAATCGCAGCTGCGAGAGAAATAATGCATATCGACATCCAATGAGACCCGAGATTCTCGCCTGTGGTAATACCTGAAGGGATAGAAGTAAGAGTCCAAAACATTTACTCCAAATTCTCTTTATCTTTTATTTATTTTTTATACGTATGTTTATATTTGTCACAGTTGGGCAAAAAGATAACTGGGGATGGACCCAAATAGAAACAGGGAACAGAAGGATAGTAAACTGTGATTTTAAGAAAGAAAACTTACATGTCAGGTGAGAACAGCAGTAAGTACACATCTCATCTGTAATGGGCACAACATGATTTAAATGTTGATAATTTGATCTGTAATTAGTACCTTGTTAACAGTGGTTACTTTGACAAAATGGACTGTCACAAGTAGTTAGATATGTGGGCAAGGTAGTACAAATATACATACAGTAGTATAACAACACACTGTACCAAAGATGAAGATTTAGTTATTTTTATTTTTATAGTCAGTACTGTACAATATATTGACATTAAAAGTAAGCAAAAAATAAAAAAAGATCCAATAGCTATTTCAAATTGATAGATATAAAATTAATAAATAAGTCGAGTGGAAATTATAACAGGTACTTCAAATGAGTTATTACTTTCCTTACTTCCGTCTTATTTATAAATGAACAGGAATTCACAGACCTGAAGGGGTTTCTGATCGGACCGCCCCATCGGCCGGATTGTTAACGTTAAGACAAATATGCCTCGGTTAGGTTCAGGTGTTGGACTAAACGGGCTGTTTTAGAGTAGAGGTAAAAACTGCTCACACTATCTAGATGCAGTAGATAAATAACTGTGTGTATTTGCCGCCACGTGTTTGCATGTGTACTCGGCGTCTCTTGGATCCTGACACCTGCTCTGCAGGCAATACGACGAGCAAAGAGTCTGAAGTGAAGATCACAGCCGCCTTCAGGCAAAACGTTAAGAAGTTAAGTGACACTGGTGGGAAGAGGCAAGATACCTGTTTGTGTGTGTGTGTGTGTGTGTGTGTGTGTGTGTGTGTGTGTGTGTGTGTGTGTGTGAGAGAGATAATGTGGTGTGTATATATATAGGCCTAGAAAAGCCTTGTAGAGAGACAGATTACTTTAGGAGAGTATAACTTTGAGATAAGAAAGACACTTCTTGATGAGAAAAAGGATGTTGGAGAATGACAGAAATGGAGGGAAGGCTGGGAACACGTGGAAATAGAGGGATTCACTGAAATGAAATGTATTGTCCTGGCTGGCTTTGCAACAAACCACAACCCTGTAACATCTCTGCAATACTATTTTGTTCCCCACTTTTCTCCATTGTCCTTTTCCCACCATCTCTCTTTTATGCTGCTACCAAATCCACGGGGGTGGAGCATAAAGAGCAAGAGAGATCCATCAGTGCTTGCTAAAAAGCCTTGCCAGCTCATAAATAAAGGGGGTGGCTGAATTAGGAAGTTAAATCACCTTGGGCTGGTAATGGCACAGCCCACAGACAGATATGAAATACTCCCTGTACCCCTCAGTGTTGGGCTGCTCTGTTCCCCCTCAGGCTATAGCACCACATCCCCATATGGTGTCTGGAGGAGTTGATAAAAGACTCCATTCTTTGTATTTTGTGCACAAGTGCTTATACATGTATTTGTCACGATAATCAGACGGCTTCATGCCCTTTCTGGTTTATTAGGTCTTCATGTTGTCATGGTAACACTGGCTCCTTTGAGCTTAACTCAAGTTTTTTTTTTATGTTGGAAACTAGCTGACAAAAAAATAATAATATCGTATTACATGATCAGCAGATATACGTTTTGCTTAGCTTTTCAAATGTACATTTGCCTGAGCACGTTAAGGACCTCTCACTCATGTTGGCTTACAAGTTGAAAAAAAAGTTAATTATTGACCTCAGAAACCGTTTCAGCAGATCCCAGATCAGCTTCTTCACTCAAAAAAAGGACATGTTTTACGTCTACAATTCCATGACAACTGAGCAAACTCAAATCTGCAATGTGATCCAAAGCATGTGGTATGTTTGGCTGGAGGTCATATCATAATGGGTCATATTTAGTGGCAGCTGAAGAGGCTCGATGTTTACCTGCTCCTCTGAGATCTTTTGTGAAAGAGATGCTCCAGCTGCCATTAGACATTAACAATAAACCGTCATAAAATACAATCACATGATCGTGTTAACCTCGTAACACCTCAAATTGTCTCATCCATTATGGCAGTGGTTCTCAAACTCGCCCCACTTTGGAGGAAGAAAAATGTTCATGCCCCACCGCCCCGACAAAATTGTAACAAAATGGTCTATGCTGAATTTCCATTGAAATAACAACTTTTTGTGGCTCCTCCATTCTTGCTTTTACACATAATAGAATACAACTAAATAGCAATCACTTTCAAGTAAACCAAGATTGCTCCATCAGACAAAAAACAATAAAATGTGTAATCACTTTGTTAGAACAATGCAAATAAAGTTACATCTGTGCAAAATATAACTAATATTTGGCAAAATTGCTCATTGTGGCTGCAATCAACCTGTTTTGCACTGAATATATTTTCAAGATAACAACTTGTGAAAAAATGAAAAAAAAAGTTAAAATATTTGGCAATAAAGAGTTTCACTGAGTTGTACACTGCATATATTTTCAAAACAACAATAACGTGCAACCTGTGCAAAACAAAATGAGTGCAGATATGTGTGAGCCGTGAGATCTCACGGAGATCGGCTTTTGGCAAAATGCCAAGAATCGGCAAGTCGTCAAGAATCTTGGCCGTCGTGCAAGCGTAACTTGTTAACGGCGTAACGTAAACATTTCCATGAAAGTAATTTATTTATTAATGACTGTGCTTCATGTCTGTGTACTTTGAACTTTTGTAATATGTGAAATTTTCAATAAAGTTCTTGAAATAAAAAAAAATCAGCGTTTCCCCCCCGCGCCCCACCTATAATACCTCCCCACAGTTTGAGAAATACTGCATTAGAGTGTAGCGCTGAGGAAAGTCTGTCTTCCATCCCCACCTTGGTTTTCATTTTATTGATTTTGTTCTTTTAATTTAGTTTGAACAGTCACTCCAAACACAATGCATAACCATCCTATCACTGTGACCATTCTGATGTAAAAACTTGAACAAAGCACATTCCATATTGATTAAATGAGGACTCAGATCTATCATCATTACTGGAGGCTTCAGTGTTTACCAAAACAATTACTGAAACATGCAATTGGAACCAGCACAAGTTGTTTCTTTCTCTTCCAACTAAAGTATGAAGTGATACTTCAGCGTTGGTGCACAGTGGTGTTTATTGTAATTAGCACATGTGTGGAGAGACATCAATTTGCAGGGAGATAACCAACCCCACAGCCCATCATCCCAACCAGATAGTGCCATGGCGAATGCACTCAGGAGGATCAAAGCTAGCCCCGTCAGTGACATGCAGCTATTTCCACGGTTAGCTTCAATCCTAACATCATGGTCTGTTAGTGCATGCTAACATGAAAGCTGTAGCTGGGGAGGAAGCACTGCTGCTATTAACGCATAATGTGTGGGCAGTAGATTAAAGATCTTCCACCACTGAGCAGCATGAGGGTATTTCCAGTAGCATGTGATTAAAAAGGCTAACATGGCCTCTGTTAACAGGCTTTAACACAGTGGGCAGACATTTGTGCAGTCTGAATTTCTTGCTCCATATTTTCTTGGACTTACGGCAATATCAAACCTGAAATGTCTCAGGAGACTCGACTGATGAAACCTTGCACTTTCTGTATCTGCATTTATAGATGAAATATTACAGCAAGAAGGAATTTCTTAAGAAATCTGTTTTTCCAAAACTGTTTTTGTGTTTTCTACAGAGTGCAATGAAAGAAGTATTTATGAAACTAATATATTTTAGTTCCGGCTGCTCTGGCAGGAACCAAAAACATTTTTCGAAAGGGGAAAAAACAAATGTTCCTCCTTTGCATCCACCAATATTAAATTTGATCAAAGGGTTCAGTGGTTCTCTCCATTTGTTTCCCTGCTATGCATCTGCTTCTCCCAGGTTATTATTCAGCAGACAGATGAGATACAAATTAGATGAATGCTGGCCACCTATGGCATTACCTGCAGGCAGTGTGTGTGTGTGTGTGTGTGTGTGTGTGTGTGTGTGTGTGTGTGTGTGTGTGTGTGTGTGTGTGCGCGCGTCACATACCAGTGGGGAACCAGTGAAATGAAGTGTCCTGCTGGCTGCTTGAGTGTGTGTTGAATGTGTGAATATCAGTCTGAACACATGGACCTTCAGTATTGGACTGAGACACAGACAGACAGGCCTCTGTGCAAACTACATTAAAGAAGAAAATAACAGGCACTATGGGTACTATTTTTTTGTTTTGTTTATTAACTGTAGCTTCTATCTAAATACTGTAGCACTGTGTGAAATGAAAAAGGGAAGTCAGTCAGACACTTATATTGAAGCTCAATACAGTCCAACTGTCCAGCTGTAGGCATACACTCTAAAGCTATACATTAAGCAGTTTTCAATTCAGAAACTACTATTCCTGACGCCAGTCTGCATTAAAAGACACAAGAGGGAAAGCTTTAAACATCTTCCCAGACTCAGGTACGCTCCTTAGTGATTGCGGGTATCCACATTTTTCCTGGATGGAAACCCACGGGGGAGGGAGTATGACACACTGGGGAAGGAGGGATTAAAAGGTCACTCATCCAATATTTAAACCATACTTTGTCTTTACCGGATAATGAAGTCTCTTTACCAAAGCCATAAACTCTTGGGGGCAACCGCGCTGTAGTCATTTCCCTTTCATGGAATAAAGTACGGCGTTACAGTGACAGAAATGGTTCCATGTAGTGTTTTTAGCCTTTTTAACATCTTTATTGGCATAGTCATGTGTCTTGATTTGAATGGTGTTCCACAGTTGGTTATTCTTTCTTTATGTCAGAACTAGTACAATGTCAATGTAAGAACGTCAGAATGAAAAGTTTTCCTTTAGGTGCCCTTTGCTTTGGTTCTACTTCTGATAAAGTGGAGTTTATAACTCACATTTAGCTGCTAAATCAAGCGGCATAATGATGCTGACGCAGAGAAAGTCCGGCATTCAATTACTATTATTAAACCTATGTGAAATGCACAATGTCTCTCAGCAGGGATCTACAGATATGTATTTACTCTAACTTGAGCAATAATGTGAACTGGGAAGTGATATGTAGGAGGAGAGACCATGGTGTTTGAATAATTGATATGAAGGAAATAATGTCACCTTTGATCGCTACTGTATGGCCGTCATACGGTCTCAAATAATTAGTATAATTTATTTTATGTTCAACTGTTAATTTCTATAAATGCTTCTGTGCTTGAGCGATATTTTGTTCTTTTCATTTAACAGTACATAGATAGCATTGTGTCACTTAATCCTTCAAATGTAGAATTTACCAAAAACCTGTATTTAATCCACAGTTTATGTTGTAAGTGCTCTTGAAAGTGTGACACATAGTGTTCATGAGTGCTGATCTCTGAAGCAGGGGCTTATGTGGTGCACTTAACCCTAGAACAATAACGTTGGGTGGATTTTACCCGTGCAATTGTGGTTACTTCATTTTCATTGTGTTGCTTTTGTCTGAGTTGTGTTAATCCTTGTGTAGCTTCCTGCTGCTCAATGACATTATTGAAGGTGGGCGTGTCTCTCTGCTCCGATCCCTGGTTTTCTCAACAGGCACGTGTTCGGGTAAAATATACCCAACGTTAGTTATAGAGGGTGAAAACATTTCGGATGGGCTTTAACATTGAAGGGAGACTTTTCCTTCACAGGACAAGGCTCACATGTCCCAGGAACATGTGGACCAAAGAACAAGTTCATTGCTCCATTATTTATATTTTGAATCATGTTTTATTGACGATTCCCTGAATTTTTCATCCGATTTTATGTCTTTTTTTTAGGGTCCCCCATGATACTTGTTTTTCATTTTGATAAGTTCTATAGGGTAAAATAAAAGAAGTATACTTCAATTTGCCTTGTATTGCTGTATTTTAATATATTTTCATGAGAAATATATTTTATCAGGTACAGTATATCGGGTGAAATATACCCAGCATTAGTGATAATTTTACTATTTGTAACGTTAGTGTTCTGGGGTTAAAGCAATATTATACCTGAACAAAATGGAATAAACAACAACAGCTTGTTCTGTACAGTATGTTTAGTTTCTCCCCCTGTTCAGGATACTTTTGCTGGTAATAAGGTTGTGGTGTACAATATTTACTGGTTTAATTAACGTTTGGTTTATAATACATAAACACAATGCTACATTAATGTTGACTGCACCGCTGGAAGTAAACCACAATGTTAATGTCCAGTGGTGCTTCTTCTCCACAAGTGGCCTCGGCTCGTCTCCTGTGTGGATGAAGAGCTACATTCCCACTCAGCTTTATAACCACTGCATGTGGAGGAGTGGGATGCTTTTATTCTGGGGGTCCAATGATATTATTCGATTAAAAATATAGCAATCATTAACACCTGAGCACAATACTCACTCGGGGTCTCGCTGTGTCTCCAACATTTACATTTCAGAGACTATACTTAACTGGACTGGCCAGCCTCTGGCATCTGTCTGCTGGCCCTCCGGCAACATGTCGGTCTGCAGCTTATTAGCATTGCATTGCTTCAGGATGCACTGCAGAGCGACATGAGTATTGAGGCTGGACCACAGAAAGACTGCAACACACAGAGAGGCTAATGTATTCAGCACTGAGGAGAGGAGACTAGACCTTCCCTGGATGACTACTGAAATGTGTCTGCATGTGTCTGCATGTTGTGTTCCGGTTGCACCATATCTCTATCACATCTTGGTTCAAATGTTCGGTTGTTGTTTAGAATGTTCTTCGCCCACCAGTTTCCCTGCTGTAAAGACAAATTATTTGTATGTGGAAACATACATGGCAATACATTGTTGTGATTCTGATGCTGTCTTTGTGTCTGTGTTTAGGGGCGACTGTGGCTCAGTGGTTAGCAAGTCCGACTTTCAGTCAGAGGATCAGTGGTTCAAATCCCCGGCTCAGCCAGTCCATGTTGTCCTTGAGCAAGACACTTAACCGTTGCTGCGTCTACTGTATATCATGTAAGTTGCTTTGGATAAAAGCATCAGCTAAATGTAATGTATTTCCTGAATAGTTTTTATTGGTCAAAGAAGAAATATAGCCTCCTTTCTTCTTAACCCTTGTGTGGTGTTCATTTTTGTGTTATTCAGCCAGTGTTCGTGGGTCTGGTGGACCCGCCGCTGTTTTTAATTCAACACAATTTTAAGGTAAAAATATTCAACAGATGTTTACTTCATCCCAATTACATGCAATATAAACAGCAAACAATTATAATCAAGATATGAGTGGTGCTCCTGGCCACATATTCTCCCTGTGTGTACTCATGAGGACCACAGTCCTGCCTTTCTTTGGCACATAGGATACACAAACTTGGAAGAGTTCTTTCTGCCTGTTCTGTGTGGTCAGCAGTTGGGTGGAACTCAGGCTGTTTTTTCCGTATTGTTCCCACCACGGTCAGCTTCCTCTTTAGGAGCTCCTGTCCAGCTTTTGGGAGGTAAAAAATGTCTGCATGGGATGTTGTGTCCACTGAGTCCCTGAGTCATGTCCAGGACAAGTGAGTGGCTCCTCCATCAGGCCTCCTTGTGTAGACGTGTTCCAAATATATGAGAAAGTGACATCACAGGATCATTTAATTTCACAAATGTTTGATATCCATATTTCTTTACTTGCTGGCTGCTGACGGGCTGGTCATGGGGCTGGTCTTCATTTTTGAGCTGAGGTTGAGCATAGAACCCTGAGGTCAGAGTAGAACCTTGAGGTCAGAGCATAGAACCTTGAGATCTGAGCATAGAACCCTGAGGTCAGAGTAGAACCTTGAGGTCAGAGTAGGGCGGCTGTGGCTCAGTGGTTAGCAACTCGGTCTATCAATCAGAGGGTCGGTGGTTCGATCCCCGGCTCCTGCAGTCTGTGTCGTTGTGTCCTTGAGCAAGACACTCAACCCTCGTTGCTCACCGTTGCTGTGTCTACGGTCTACTGTATATCATGTAAGTCGCTTTGGATAAAAGCGTCAGCTAAATGTAATGTAATGTAGAGTAGAACCCTGAGGTCGGAGCATAGAACCATGAGGTCATAGTATAGAACCCTGAGGTCAGAGCATAGAATCTCACTGTAACACTTTTGGTGCATTTCAACTACAAGATAAAACAAAAAATATCAGCCAGATTGTCAGGCAGCAGCTCTTGAGTTGTTCCTGAGGTTAGTGCATGTTTTGTTTCGTACAAAGGGGAAAGCGAGTCTCTGCAGAGAGAAGAAGACGAAGGGGCCGAGGTCATCAAACATGCCTTTAAGTAAAGTCCAAAAGAAAAAAGCATCGGAGGACAATCTCCCTGCTCAGATTCAAACCAAAAGCGTTACTTGAATGTGAATGGCCAAGTCAAGTACTTGAACTGCTACTTTGTGTCATTTCGGTACAATGGCTGAGTCAACTTCCAATTAGTGTATTCGTGGCATTGTGCAAATGTGCTGGCCCTGCAAGGTCCTCTGGCTAAATATCAGACGTCCCTTTCTTAAACAAGCCTCTGAAATCACACTCCTTTTTAGATGTTGCTGAGCCAGAATGTATTGAAGGATTTGTACAGCTTGTCAATTGTGTGTGTGTTTATTTGTGTGAAATCTGTCCTGACTTTAAAACAGTGAGTCAGTCCACAATGGAGCCAAGTCTGTTCTCTCTCTGAGCAGCTTATTATATAAATAAATCCTCTGAGTTACATCCACACTACACAGCGATATTCCACGCATATTCATTCTGTCCCTTTCACATCATCCCCATACAGGCTTTGTCTGTTTTGGAATCCATCTAATCCATCTATCATTCCTCTTTTGTATTTCCTCCTCTCTGTTATCCCACACTCCACTGCCACTCAATGGCCGAACTGAGTCACACTCCATGGTGTGGAAACAAAAAAGCAAAAACAGAAGTGTCTTTTTCTTTTCAATCTGAAATTGTATTTTTTTGTATACGTTGCCCTCTATCCTTCAGCTCCCTCAAGCATATGAGAGGAACACCTTTAATAATGTGATGGAAACCCAAATTGTAATTTAATATTTCAACGACAAAGAAACTCATTTCATCGATGGTTTATAAAATGGGTTCACTTATTTAATATTACCCCTTTTCTTTCAACAACAGACAATGCTGCACAAACAACAACTGCGGGTTTGGATTTTGACACAGAAATAATTTGTGTTCAAGGACTCATAAATGCTACATCATTCAAAGGCTGTAAATATTCAGCCTTATATGAGCGTACTGAGTCCCGGTGCATGATATTGAGGTGCACAGGTGCAGCTCCTCCGGCAACCTTGTGCACAAGCATCGTATTTTTTAAAATGAACAGAAAGAGTCGTAAAAAGCCAGCAGAGCAAACAAGGCAACATGGGATAACCTGGGTACGCTGGGGAGAAGTGGCTGCAGCACACTTGGTTTGTTGAGGAGGGGGAGCTGAGTCAGTGGGGAGACAAGGCATTATGATGGAGGGTGCCTCAATCTCATCCATACAAAGTCACGTGATCCTACTTTTAAAATAGGGATAATAATGCATAATATCACATATGATAGGAATAATAGCTAGATACAACGACAGCCAATTTCATCCGTTTTTATGAGAAAGAGACAAGCAAATTCACTAATACAGAAGAACCAAGTGTGTGTGAGCCAAGTGGGAGAGCTACAACAAATTAAAGCCGTTTGTGGAGGGAAAGCAAGGCTAACAACAAAAAAGGAAAAGAGTAAGGAAAGGCACCCACGCAAAACATGTAAAGCCACGCGAGCAGCTCCGCGAGGCTCGACATGCTCACAGTGACAAAGAAGAAAAATGATGATTGGCATCATGATAATTAAGTTATGTGTTTACTCTGAAGATCAGGAATGTGAGAAATATTGTGACTGAATATGTGGCTGATTCAACATGTGTCATGGAGACGGCATCTGAGCTGGTCAGAGTTTATCATCACAAACACCAGTTGTGCTTCAAACTCATCCAACCAGTTATCTATTGGACGTCAGCATGCCATTGTCCCTTTCATTGTGATTAACTGATGATTACATAGCTTTTAAATCAACTTCAGCACTTCTACAGTGTGAATGCTGAGTGTGTGGGTTCACACAGGAAACAAATGAGCAATGGTTGAAAGTCAAAGCATTTTAGATCTGTCAGCGAGGACTCCAGCCAGCCGAGTCTCTCAAATGATTGTCCTTATTCATCTCTTCACTTGATGTTGAGCACGTAGTTTTAATCATTCCTCTTCTACTTTTTTTTTTTTTTTTACTATTTATCTCTATAAAGGCTTCATAGTGCTTTCGATCGTCCAAAATGAGAATGTGCCAAAATCCCAAAGAAAGGTTTTCAGCATTTCAAAATAAAAGTTTTGTTCCAGTATTCTGCCTGCATTCAAGCTCTACCTAATCACATAAACAAAGGTATCAGTATATTGACCTCTACTGTGACCAAAACACTGTCACAATTACATTTCACTGACGCTTTTATCCAAAGCGACTTACATGATATACAGTAGACGTAGCAACAGTGAGCAATTAGGGTTAAGTGTCTTGCTCAAGGACACAACGACATGGACTGGCTGAGCCAAGGTTTGAACCACCGACCTTCTGATTGAAAGACTGACTTGCTAACCACTGAGCCACAGTCGCCCACAATAATGACAAACACACATAATAACGTATAACACTATATAGAAGTCACTATCATACACTTACGAAACCACTCTCAGATCTTATTAATCTTGTAATAATCTTGTAACTCTCTAATCTTGTACTTTCAGCTTTAGTGATTAGTGATATGGTAACATTTAGGATAAATAAAAATAATAATGGACTGGTACAATATATTAGCTCACTGGAAATAGTTTTGTCTCATTAATTGCACCCACTTTTCATTGCAGTCATGTGGTTCATTCACTCCATTCTGTACTTGAATAGAATAAGAAATAGAGGAAAGACCAACTCAAGGAAATAAAGCTACTGAAATATATCTAGGAAAAGAAATGAACAGCAATACATTTTCCCAATGGCGAGTATATGCTTTTCGGTTGTACAAGCCATTTTCCTTTTTACTCCTCAGAATCTATGAAACTGTTGCTTTTTATTTAGGAATAAAAATGGCTGCCACCCACACGCCGTGACCTGCAGTTTCAGTTATTACCGAGCCTGTAATCACCAGAAACAACCTGTCTCCCTCAGACCTCTCTGTATAATCTGACCTCAACAGTCCTGACACAGCCGCTGACAAACAGACTCTGCAAAGAAATAGAAATGAGGGAGGATGAGGGGTGATATGGTGAAGGTGTATCTCCCTACACCCCTTTCCTCTTAGCAACATTAAATCAATGATGCAATTAAGTGGGAGTAAGGATTAATTTCCAGATTGTACCGATGCACCTACCGTATATGGAGCCTCAAGCGTCACTGACAAAACAGAGTGGGCCTTTATAAATGATATTTAAATAACAATGCACTGTTGCCTTTGATTTCTCCGTCTTGAGCTTAAATTTCCACAGACAGATTTCTGTTACACACTTCAGTTCATTAGGTATGTTTCAGTTATTAATGCGCTGGTTTATTATTTGAATTAATTCCCTATTAGCTCTGACATTTATCTCACAAATTACAAGTGTTACAACTCTATCTTCTTAGGAGTATCGCTCATTGAGGCTTTGGGCCATGCAGTTGTTTAATCTCATTTATTTTGACAGAGCTGTAATTAACACAACAATGATGGAAGGCCCTATAGTGGTATCGCACACAGAATACTGTATTTTTCAACTCGTCATAATTAAGAACTTTGGATTTAACGCAGCAGCTTTGGTATTTGTTCGACATTTCCAGTCATAGGGACATACTTGATCTGGCCTCTTTAAGGGTAAAGCTGGTGATATTCCATCATGTTGTATACTGTCATCAAAAAGATCAGAACTATGAACTGTCTATTTTCTCTCCATATTCATACACTCCTCACTTCTCCACTGCAGCTGAGATAAAACAACTGCAGACAAAACCACTCTGTTCATTTCCCTCCATTCTCCCTCTGTCAGGTCTTTTTTGGGAGCGCATCCCCTTTGCTGCTCTCAGCCGTGACACAGAGACACACTCTCATATCCAGGCTGTCATAGTCATCCTGTGCAAGGAAATCCAACCCTTCAGAGCACACAGTCTGTTGGGTTTACAAGGTGCACGGTGAACGTGGAGGCTGAAGACAAGGGGAAACGTCACGCCTCCAAGAACTCTTTTCTTTTATTGGTGCTCGGTTGGGGAAGAATCAAGCAAGCACGTGAAATGGAATGTGAGCGTGAAAGGGGTTGTATGGTTGTGAAACGTCCACCTGTTCACCTCTGGAGTTGATGTGATGACTCTTTCAGCCGGCAGCAGGAGAGCACTTAGTCAAAAGACCGCTGTTAGATTTTCTAATGGAATTAAAAAGACCTCAATGGGATATTCAGCTGAAACCTTCCTCTTTGTATGAAGTTTCCTTTTTTTATCACAACTTATTGCTGCATGCCACTTTTCATATACAAAGCCAAACGTTTTTCTGTTTAAACTATTACGGAATGATTTTCTCCCCATCCTTTCTACTTTTCCTCTCTTTCGGTTTCTCTTTTCCTCCCTCTCTTTTCACCTGATAAACCCAAATATAAGTGTAAGTATAAAAGTAATCTTACAAATCATCTGTTGCACTTTTCAATGTTCAACATAATAAATATAGACATCAGTGAAGCGTCACAACATAACTAGATAATAAGGATGTTTTCAGTGGACCTTTTATTTGTATGCAGCTTTTGGTAAAAGGGATGGTAATAATACCGTCTCCACTTCATGCCATTGAACAAACTATTATTGGGTCATTAAAACTATCAATGCCATGTTTGTTTGCATAAGCCTTTTTTCTCAGAAGCACATGCGTAAATAATACAATGAATGATGGCTGAATTCCATTTAGCTCAGTTTCCTGGTATCGTGCATGCTGGCTTACTGTCACATCGTCGAATAGAACCATTGTTTATTGTCTGCTGTGAAAACGATCGATCTTGCCACATTGTGAACGTTTAAAATGTTAATTCTCTCCTTGTTTTTGACATGTGACCGTTTTATTCAGGCTAGTTAGAATAGCTAATGATGTTGGATATTATGTAGGCTGTTTAGTGGGATTATGCCACATTCATGTCATATGGGCGGGATGGAAAATATCCCTCTTTTTAGTATATCCATTATATTAATTTCCTCTACTAGACAGCATTTTAGTTTTTTGCATTAGTTGTGTTGATTTTTTTATTTATTTACGTTATACAGTCAAACTAGATAATAGAAAGAAGTTTAATGACATTAATTCTCTGTATCTATCTATTCATGTTTAATGAATGAGCCAGGCTGAATGAGCCAGGCTGTTAAAAAGGAACAGTAATAGTCATATATATATTTTTGTTTGTAAGGCACTGCTATGGGTTCGATACTCGGTATTGGCAGATACACAAGTTCAGGTATCAGAGTCAGTATTGGGAATGCAAATATTATTCCGGAACATCTAAACAGCAAGTTATATTAAAAAAATAAACTTATTAAAACCAAAACTTGGATTTTTATGTAAACTCAGTCAAACCTCGCAATTTGACTGAGTCACTGCCCTTTTGACACAAGCGCAGCATTAGCGCTAAACGTCTGTTGTAATCCCCTGTGTGCATCTGGAAGCCGCACAACCAAGGCGATTCATCCTACTCACTTCAGAGTACTTTCCTCTGAACCTCACAGTCTTGTCTTTTTTTACTTTCCTTCGTCCCCCTTTTATTCCCAATTCACATTTCTTGCATACTAATGAAGGTCACATCTGTTTAACAGTCTTTTATGTAAACTTCAGTTCATCTCTCCTTTGTGTAATATAAACCAAACTTACTTTTCCTTCTCCTCCTCCCTTTAATTTAATTTCCCTTTGTCTCAGCTCTTTCCTTATCTTCTCTGTCCTCTCTCCTTCCTTTCTGTCTCTTTTGATCTATTATCTATATATTGACTGCTGTCCTTCTCTGCTTGGCTGACTTGAGCCAACACACACACACACACACACACACACACACACACACACACACACACACTATCCTATTAATATGACAATGCTCTCATCAGTGTAGCACATTACTCCTCCCTTAAATCCTCATCTCTCCTCGTCTCTCTTCTGTTCATCCTCCAGTTAAGTGGAGCAGCTCCAGATTGAACCCTTCAGCACCTGTCATCTCTCGCCTGCCTTCAATTTTGTGTTCATGCAGCATTGAAACCATATTAACCATCTGAGATCCACAGCTACCCAAGGAAACTCCAAACTCATTGGGAGGGATTTGGGTAACTGGAGTGAAGAGGTTATGGTTTATGCTCATTTAGGCTCTCTTGTTGCTGCATATGTATATGTTTCTCTGCCCTGTTTTGTGCTGTTCATCCTTCACTAATAGTAAATAAAAGTGTTTCACACTGAACCACTCCATCACTTCCTACTCATTTTCCACCATAACATCAATTGTTGTAGGTGCAGGGTTTCATTAAATCCATATTAACCCCCAGAGAGAGAAAGAGAGAGATGTGCCAGAGACTTGAAGAGGTCATCCATCTCCTGAGTTTTCTCTCATTCTCTCTCCTTCTCCAGACAGATAATTCGATATGTTCAGAACAAGGCAGAGAGCTGTTCCTTTACATCATTTTATTAAGCAGCATTAGCAGCGTTATCAGAGAGGTGACAGGAAGGAAATGGATTTGAATTAGAACCTAATAAAGGAAAGCTTCCGCGGGAGAAAGGTGAGCGTGTGTGTGCCACATGGTGTCACACTAATAACACTCAGCCACTCAAAGGCCGGATTTGCATAACCACTTTGAGATAGTTGTTTTGTTTGTTTTCAAACCAAACACTTTCTTACCCTATACTTAATTCAATTTGCCTTGTCTCCCATCCAACATACCAGGAAATAGGGTTATTGTGTTTCTTTGTGCGTCTGCATTTGTGCAGGTTTTAGTTTGTTTCCTCATATCACTTTAATCTCAAGGGCTTCGGCACAAATCAAGCAGCGTGGAAATGGAAGGGACTTTTCTGTGTAAGTGACAAGCCACCAAGTCCACTGCATTTTGCTGACGATGTAGTTCTGTGAGCATCATTAGGTTGTAGCTCCCCGTGTGCAGCGGGGTGGTTGTCATCCTGTTCTAAAGCTGCTGGTAGGATAGTCAGCCCCTCGATGTCTGAGGCCGGGGTCATGCGCCGGAAAATGGAGCATTGCCTCCTTTGGCTTGGGCGTAAGGTGCTGCCCCACATGAAAAAGCTTGATGTTGAAATATCCTGCGTCCTGTTTATGGGTGTGGGTAAGACGGAGCATGAGATTGACAGATGGATTGGTTTCAAATGGTGTTGTCAAAAGGGAGCTGAACAAGTTACGATTTACTATTTGATCCATGTTTCAACCTACGGGAGCGATGGATCAAATAATGAGATCCTTGTACTGTTCAAGAAACTGAAATTAGCTTTTTCTGCAGGGTGTGAGGGCTCACCTACTGTATACTGGGGGTTCAAACATAACTAGGGGGTTTGGCCCATGTTGCTTCATGTACCAGTGAAACAGAGAAGCAGTCCTGAAAGTCCGGTTTGAATAACAGATCTGAGAAGTTGAAGGGCTATCGGATGTCACGACAAAAAAAAAAAAAAGACATCTGTTTTTGCAGGCTAAGCAAGGCAGGCCAGCCGCTGGGAGCTAGAGAGACTGAAGCTACTGATATAGTGCAGAGTAGGTCAATCAGAGTTATGCCGAGATGGGTTATTCCCGGGTGAGTTGATGCTGGAGGCGATGGCACTGATTGTCAAATGGTCGCTCTCGCAGCATCCGCTGCAGTTCACTTTGATGTTTGAGGGAAGTGGTGTTGTGACAGCACATGCTGACTTCACATCTGGGTCCCGTTCCTCGTACAAGGATAACTTAGTTACGGTTGAGTTTGTAGACAGTTTGGAATATGGCATGCCCAGGATTCTGTGTTCATAGCTGCAGCTCAAACTTCCAAAATCACAGGTATAGTGAATATTTTTGGATATAGCTGCTACTTTTTTTTTTACTTTCAAAACACTACTGCTGTTCAATGACTGACATGGTATGAGTCTAATTAATTCAATGGAATATGAGAACCAGGACCTTTCCTCAGCTTCCTCCTTCCTCATCCTTTTTAATTTTGCTCCTTCCCATCCTTCATCCCATTCTCTCTGGCAGCTCCAGGCAGCAATGATGGAGCAAGTGTGGGTATCTTATTGTTTGTCATGAAAATAGGATTTCAGCAGATGGATGGAGAAGAAATGTATTCTAAAGGGACCAGCACAGAATGGATGGAGCGTTATGGTTTCAGACTTAGTACATCCCAGATGGGGGGTGGTGGGACGAATCTTCACCATCTTTTCATTCCTGGTACAGATTCTGATACCTGAACTTGCGTATCGGCTGATACCAAGCAGCTATCGATATCAGGGCCTTACAAACAAAAAATATATATATGTTATTGTTATTTTTTTAACAGCTGAGCTGATGATGGAAGTAGCTAACACGTGACTCCTCTCGGTTTTTTATTATCTCTGTTGAGATTTGCACATGTGCGCTGCCAATAAGACAGGAAGTAGAGATCAGGTAGCAAGTGACACGTGTTGTGTTCATGAGCTGATAAATGATATGATAATGTGAAATTGGATCGATGTATACAGGCAAATACCCGATCCAGCAATTTAGGCTGCATCAGCGGCTTTTCAGATAGTGTTATCGGTATTGAGCAAATCTAGAGTTAAATCTTAGTTAAATCAGGAAAATGTTACTGGTCGGCTGGAGTCAAGCAGCTTATGAGTGAAAAGGGTGATACCAATCAGCTGATGCAAGCGAGATACTTCTAGAGATTAGAGCTTCTTGAAAAAACATAATTTGAATAATTTCCTGTGCCTGGTTTGAGATTTTAGGTTTACTGTTAACTTTTCTCATCGTCTTGATACATTATATATTTACCACAGCTAAACACAGTGATTTCCAGAACTAGAAACAATAAGGAACCAGGTTGGAAAACACTGAATGATGGAGAGTGATGTTGTTTTACCATCAGCAGTGCTCCTTTATAACGATGTTGCCATGTTTGATCAGTGGAAACTCTAAATATGTGTTTAGTTTGCTCAGAGCTTGGCTGTTAATGTTGTGGATGTGTGAAGTGAAAGAAGATCTCATTCTGGGTCTTGGACCCTGTCAACAGCATTGCAATCTATATTTGTGCTTCTTTATGGCTCTCTCTTAAAAGATCACAGCAAGTATTTAAAAAATTAATTAAAAGCAGTCGGTGATTTGATATTCAGACGGATGATCGGGAACCAAACTCATTAGATCAAAAACTCCTCCTCTTCTCCTTCCCATCAGTCTGTAATCTTTCTCTTCTTTTCGCTCCTGGCAGCTGCCGTTAATATCCAGGCTTTAGTCTCACCATTCTCTCTGATGAACTAAACTTTACATACACCAAGTTTCATTTCTCACATTTCCCTTTAATCCACTGTGACATTTAATTGCTTACTCTCCGTCTCTCAGCAGCCAGTCTCATTTTTCTCCATCACGTTGTAATGAGATTGATGGGGAGATAAACACGAGGTGATGCTCCCCCATTCTCCCTTCTGCCCACTCTTTCTACTTTGATATTTTACCATCTGCACTCACTCACTCGCTCACTCACTCACAAAGGGTTTATTTTCACCTAAACCATGATCTTTTCCCATAACCTCACAAGCAGGTTTGTTGTCCAAACCTAAGGGGATTTTTTTGCCAGATAGGCAAACTTCCCCCATCCGCACACTATACTGGGATAACAATACACTAGTTAAACTCTCTCAGACCTTTGCACCTGGGGTGGGCCGACGGAGATGGGTGTTATGAAGCGAAAGTTATTACGAGAGGTATTTTAGTGCTTTACAGAAAGGTATTTTGGAGTTTCCATCTTCACAGACTTTTCAAGAGATTCCTTTTGCAGTTTTTCCCAGAAGGTCAAACATGTGAAGTTTCAACAAGTAGCTCTGCAGTTTTATATATTATATATTTGAAATCTCTCTTAGGCTATTCAAGCGTTCTTTTTGTCTCCTGCATTGGATACACAAACAAATTATAGTTGTGCTCCGCTCTCTAAAAAGCAAGTTTTAATATTAGTGTAATTGCAGCGGCAAAAATGTAAAAGCGTGGTTCAATACTCCAAATTCTCACTGGGGCTGATATGAACTCATTAGGCCATAAATGTCTTTTTTTTCCCCTTTTGAAAGTTAATTAGATATTCAAATTAGAGCTGCAAAGGTGAATGGGTTTGGATAGTTTAACTCTGCTTCTTCATGGGCTCGCAGCAGCCAAAGGAAACCAGACGTTCACAAAGCAAAGTCAGCCACTGTATGGGCTAAATCCCCTGACTAAATTAAATTTGTCCTTGCAACATCGTCTGACAGCCACACAGAGCTCACAGGAGGATGGATTATGGTCCCGCTCTCCACTCTTCTCCCTCCCCTCCATTCTGTCTGCTCTCTTATAATGGAGTGCCTTTGAACCCGTGTAATTAAGCATTCATCTCAATTGCTGCAGAGGCATGTCCATCCCCACACACACACACACACACACACACACACACACACACACACACACACACACACACACACACACACACACACACATATATACATACATTTATACATACATACTCATGCATCATGAAGTTGCAACAAATAGTTCCTTTTATACTGTTTTTATTTTGAAGCAAAAATGTAAGTAAGAAAAGTGAAGGCTGTCTTACCAACGACACCAACTCAATTTGAAGAAAATACTTTTTTTGTATTCTTCTATTTTTCCACTTTCCTGTTCGTTTTCTTGCTGTTTGTTGCTGATTTGTTTACATTTTCTTTTACCTTTGTAAATAATGTTCTAACACAGTTTTAAAGACGCTACATGAATAAAGGTTATTATTATTCAGACTTTTTGGAGAAAGTCTTTATTCTCTTGTGGGCGGGGGCGTGGTCAGCGCACCTGCGACGCAAGAGAGAGAGGCGCGCTCATTGGAAACAGCCGTTCTCATTAGTGGGAGCGGCTGGTTCTGATGAGCGCGGGGAAGGGGTGCGGCTATAAAGAGCCGCACAGTGGGGTGCACGGGGCGGTTGGTAGAGGTAGCGTGTGAGCAGAACAACTGCGTATGCTAAATAAAGACCTCTGTACATGGAGCACACGGCGTCCGTCTTATCTGTTGAGCTGGTCAAGTCCCCGGGCAAGCAGGTGCCTTGCCACATCTCTATTATATTCAGTTAGCACAGTAGTTCATAACTGACACAACATGAAAACATAACCACACTGTTATCTTCTTCTCAGTTGTTATTCTTCATGGCCATTATAATGTTTTGACCAAAAATGGTCTCCACCTGAAGAAGATCCTTTCTGGTCAACATGCTGTCGTGTCCAAGTCTCTTTGTGCAGATTATTTGCAAACAATATATGGATAATCTTGTGCTTTCTGATGATTACGAGTTTGTTGCCGAACAATAAAACCTCTTCAGCACCAAAGACATGCTGGTGGCAGCGTTTTAAACTGACTGCATCCGCGGCCTTTCACAAACGTTTTCCTTTTCACAGAGAATATTCACCTCAGAAGGAAAGAGAGCGGACAGGGGACACCAGAGGAAGTCCACTAAATGATGATCTGGAGGAACAGACTATGTTGCCACTCGGAAAGATGTATGTGACAGTGTCGATCCTCTGTGTTCCCATGACGATAGCTGTCACGTCAAGAACCCCCACTGGTGATCCGTCTCAGAACAATGCAGCAGCACGTCAGGACCTGCCCGATCATACGAGTGAGTTATAGCAGCCACATGTCCTCTGTTAGCACTGCCAAGTACACTGTCACTCTGTGTGTGTGTGTGTGTGTGTCAGAGAGAGTGGGAGTCTGATTCCTTTGTTCATCTGTCACTCAGTCTGACCTCCACAAAGACTTTGTTTCCAAATAAGACCTGTTTTCTCCTGTCCCTTTTAATTTCGTCCTATGAATTATTCACGTGAGGTTCCTTCCACCAGAGTAATTTGACTTTGCAGTGCAGTTCAGTGTCACTAAAAATGTTGACTCTGTCGTCAAAGCCCAGCAAACAAGTGGTTCACCTTTTGGATGGAGTTGCATCTGAATAATGAACCCACAATACATGTTTTCTGTTTGAGGAGTGGAGGCAGAGAGGAGGTGAATGTAATTACACTGGTTGATATATCAGAGAGTCCACGTGTTTTGCTGATGTTTGTTCACACCGATGTGCTGTCTGCTTGTGTATCTACCACTTCCCCCTGAAGGAGGCAGTCAATGAAAGAATGCATGCATGTTTATGTGTGTGCGCCGTGTGATGATCTGCATGTGTTCAGAATCCTCTCGCTCTAACAGACATGAAAGACTCGGGGACCAGGGGAGTGGGGCAGACAGGAGGAAGGTGTGAGACAGGAAGCAGATAACGAAAAGAAGGTCATTTCCAGACATAAACCAGCTTCTCATATCTGACCTGCAGCTGATCGATAGCTTCGCCTGTAAGTGTCACACTGACTGCCTGGTCGGCTTCTTCCTATCACTCCCTCCTGGCTTCTATGGCTACATATTCTCCCCAAACAAATTATGTGTGGAAACACATGTGAAACGGCTCCATTGTAAACAATGAAAAATAACAGAATGAAAACGCACTTCTGTGAAAGCATAAATAGATTTTGAGCCGTGATTACAATTACAACCCACCATTAATGTCGATATAGCTGAGACATGAGGTTTTGGCTGAAAAATGCAATTCATACTCAGCCTGAAGCCAGTCAAATATTAGAATTCAAATTTTAGCCTTATCTGGTTAACTGGACAGGTCTGACTTGCCTTGAGCTCTAAGCTTAAGGCTTAAGTGTGACAATGTCAGTCAATTATAAGAGCAAATTCTTAATGCATTTGCTTGAATGTATCACTTTTCCTTCGGCACGACCAGCAGATCAAATTTTCACATGTACCCAAAGAATATCAAATAGTAGTTGTCCATACAGGGATGAGAGATGAGAAGTAGTTATGTGAGTAAGTGTGTCGCCTGTTACAGGAAAACTGTTACTTTGGGAATCCAAATTCAACAATCTCATCTAAAGACCGAAATCTACACCGTAGGTATCTATGGCAGGACTCCCGCTAACTCCTTGTGTGAAGCGTACATCTGAATACTATTAGATGTTTCACTTTTACGCAAATTGCTTTTTATTCTCGTCTCCTTTTTTGTCCAACAGCGTGAGAAAGGATCAGGATGGAGAGGAAGCTGTCTTCTCAGGTAACGGGAGGGGATTTCACATTCTGCTGTTAGTAGGGCGGACACGGAGATTCACATTATGAATTAAATAAAAGCAAGTAAGAACTAACACAACATTCCTCTTCGCTATCTATCCACAAGATGACCTATTGATTCCTCCGTTTCTCCAGTCCAAGCATCTTTGTGTTTGTTTGTATCTCTGTAATCTAATGTCTTTATGGGTAATCCCTTTTGCCGAGAGGCTCCGTGTGTTTGTATATGTGTGTGTAGAAAATGTATTTCTCGGTGTGCGATAAGAGACTGTGGAGGATCCAGCTCTGGGCCCGAGGAGGGGTTTATCACTGCCTCTAAATCTGAATAGCACACAGGAGAATCACAGCACATTACATATCCGGAAAGAGGTGTATCCTATTTGCCTCCTCTCTCTCGTTTTCTCTTTAAATCTTATACCACTGTAAACATTTCCGTGTCTACTTAGGGATCTATCAAGTTAAATCAATAGGTTTATATGCACTTTTTTTTTTTCAAACACCATAATGGTTGTTTATTGCTGGTTGTATCTCTTATTAGGTTCCACTTTAAATCTAACGCTGCCTTAGTTCTCTCCACTGCCTGAAGAAAAGACCTTCATCCTGCTTCACTGCTGTTTTCCTCCTTTGTATTCTCTTTTTGTGTCTGTGTCTCACAATGCATGATTGATTTTTCAGCTACAGCTCTGTAGCTCAAACAATTCATAAAGGGTCAAATTTGGAAGTGGCGCTGGAATTCAGAGAAAGTCTAAAAAATATATATGTAAAGGTACACTTAGTGTTAAATAGACACACAACTCTTGCTACTGTTAATAGTTTCTGATACTATTACTCAATATTATTCTCTCTTTTTTTCTTTTCTTTTTTTTTTACTGTGATTTGTATTCAGAAGCCAGACCTGGAGTCCTTCCACAACAGTTTTGGTCAGAGAAGTGATCGAGAGGTAGTCGCTCTGCACTCACTTTGGGCCTCACAGCGAAATAAAGAGAGATGAGTGGGAGTCAGGACAAGAGAAATTGGATTGTGCAGACAGTGAGTATCAAAAGTAACAAGAGATGTATTTCAACACTTTAAAGCCATGGAGGGAGTGAAGAGAGAAATGAGAGAGGAAGCACTCAGAGTATCCCCAGGCCATCAAAAGAAGAAATAAAAGAAGAGAGAGTGCTCAAGAGATATAGTGTAATGATCTAAGAGAAAATGGGATAGGTAGAGTTGGGATAAGTGGTCTCTATTGACTAGCAGGAGATTGACTGTGGGAAGAGAGAGAGAAATGGAGAAGTGGACGGGCAATGCAAGGGGAAATGAATAAGTCCTCAGAAGCAACCGTGGAATGACAAAAGCAGAGAGTGACTGAGGGAGAGAGGAATTGGTTATGGCGGGAAGAAAACACTGGATGGAGGGATGAAAGAGAAGAGTCAGATGACTAAAGAAAGGGCAGAAGATTTTGTTGGGAAAAGGGCAACTTGCTACAGATCCACTTCTGCCTGAGGAAGAATGATATTTAGGAGGTGAAGGCAGATAATGTTTAGCTGTTGTGATCCTGATCTTTCTTTCTCTGCGCCGGACCTGCTGAGATGGAGAAACGCTGAAATGTTATCGGCCTACGTACTTGCCACACGCACACACAAATCAGCTTGTGATTTAAGTAGAAATGTCAGCTGGGATAGCCACCCAGATAACAGTTATTTGTCTTCTCCTCAGTTCCCATCCTTTACCTAGACTCCACTATTAACGGCTGAAATGACGTGACATTCACAAACTATAATCATGAAATACTGCGTATTCACTCCAGTGTGTGTGTGTGGCTGTGCACACCTGTCTGTCAGATTGCATGTAGCAAGACGGGCTTTTTCACAAAACGGGCAAAGATTTGAAAAAACAAACACAGATACAGCTGCATTCCCCCTCCTATCCAAATATCCTTATGGAATATACAAATACCACCATCTATCTGGTTTGCCAAGAATTATTGATTTTTGGTTGTCTCTGTATGAGTAAGAGAATGCTGCTTTTGCTTCTAGCTATGACCTTCGCAAAGCAACAAGAGAAAGACATTGGCAGTCACATGCAGCTTACAAAGCTTACAAAGAGAGAGCAACGAATATGAGACAGATTCATTTTTTTGTAGTATCATTTACTTATAATAATATTAATCCAGCTTTCTTTTCTGTTACATTAATGGATGTGGACATGTGGAACATTGCCTTTAATCCTCAGGATGCCTCCAACAGAACAATGGTTGATTCTTTGTTTTCACCTGGTGACCTTCAGCCAAGGACACACTTTTAAAGCCATCACAACACAGACAGGGTATCTCTCCCTCCCTCTGTCTTTTATTTCTCTTTCACTACCATGTGGCTCCCGTATTTTCTTCCCTCCTCGCCGTTTCCAGCTGTTTATCACCTATTCTCACTGACAGTGTGAGTGATATTTCCTCTTTTTCTCTCCCCGGTGAGTCTGCAGTGACGCAGAGCAACACATCGCCGTGGACAACGTGATGTCATGTGAACAGTGCCCCTTAATCTGATTCTTCAATGTCAAAATGCAACAAAACTTAGCTTTTCCATCACACTTGAGGTGAGGGAGCAAAGGGGATATCAAAGCAGGAATAGCTGACTAAAGAAGGAAGACATAAAAAAAACAGAGTTGTGTTATTGACTCCAGCTGCTGAAAAGGGAGTGGAAGTTAAAATGAGAAATTAGGAGCGTGGAGTTGCAAGTGCAGGTTAAATTTATGGAAATGTGTCGTGGTGCTCCAGTTTTCAGAATATCAATGTCCAGACCTGAAGTGAGATTGATGGAAAGAGGGAGTGGAAAAAGGAGGAGAAGAGGTACTAAAACAAGGAAAGCAGGTGGAAAAGAGAGGAGTGAAAGAGAGGAGAGGGATGTTTGGTACTCAGGGATAGATTGACAGAGTTTATGGTCACTTGATAGGTTGTTGTAATGGAGGTAAGGAATAAATCATCTAACCTTGTGTGTTCTTTGGTCCCGGTTTGCCCTGCCAGGATTAGATCAAGGTCATTGGATAACACGAGTCAATCAGATTGAGTGACAGCTGTCACAAAGGCCCAGTCCACTGTATGCAGGATGTGTGGCTGTTATCGTGTCTCCTTCACAGTTGTAATCAATCGTTGACCTGAAATATAAAGGATCAAATCTAACTTTTACAATAACACACATTTATTTTTTTTCATTTAGTTTGACAGTTTCTATTTTGTCTCATACATTCACTTTCTTCTAGCTAAAAATCAGATTACGTTCCTTGTTGTCTGTTTGCACGTATACAGACAGAATACTGACCACAAACCAGACCTCTTTCTAAGCTGTCCAGTCTGGCAAGGTTTGCCTTTGTGGTTGTTGTCTTTTCTGGCTACATTGGCTCCCATTTGTCTGGCTGTCTTTCAGAGTTAGTACTTTGATCCAGTTGGACTGCTGTGTGATTGTCTTTTCTCCACCAGAAGACAGCCGGCAGAGCCTCTCTTTATATTAAATTCAGGAGATCAGTGTAACAAGTACACTCTCTGAGAGACAAGACGCCTACACCAAGAAGTGGGGGGGAAATGGGATGTGTTATGATTATTTAGAGGACTTGACTTGACACTAACTGTCTGATTATTTATGATTCATACTGATTCCCAATGGACTAAAATATTACTTCATAATCAGTCTTCACGGACAAGGTTTTTAAAGAAAAATACATATTTTTCTTTCACAAAGAAAGTATCTTTTGCTCTTGCATTAACATCCATGTTGATCCTGTAGAATATCAAACAGCTTCCAGGTGTCGCTAAACTGATGAGCCTCTACACCATGTGACCTGGAATGAGGACAGGCTACACAACACATAAGAAGTGACCTGTTCTGGTTTTAGATCAAATTCTGCAGTGTTCAGAACCATCTGACGACTTCTAGTACTAGAACATGGCGAGTCTACAATAATCCACAAAGACATGAATTAGGATCTCTGCATCAGGCATGGATAATAAAAAAAAGGGTTGAAGCAAACATCATTTTAAACGTGCAATTTTCTGCCCTAAATAGACTTTACTTCGACTCACACAAAGTGACGGGAAGCAATTATTGTTGTTTTATTTGCCATTTTTACTCTGTTAGTACGATGGCTCAAGTTATATTCCCTTCTAATGCTATTAACTCTCAAGACTGTCAGTAATACAAAACAAATCTTATCATTGACTCTTTCTAAATCTTGGCTCAGCCCTCTTAAGATACACACATAAAAGGGAAACAGCAGAAAATGCTCTTATGTCTTTGCTTTGAAAAGAGGACACACACATGCAGCAACAGGATTGTGTAAAACCGCTTGTCAGGAGTTCATTTCAATCAACATGGACACATTATTCACTTAAACAGTAGTACAAATTGTAAGTATAAGTTAAGTTGAAAAAAACAACTTTAAAGTGTGTTCTGTAAAAAGCAGGATAGGGAATATAGTCAACAAAGAAAACAAGAAAAATGCAGCACATGTAGAGTAGCTGAGAAATGCACGGGAGTAATAATAAACTAGAATTTGCAATTAAATTCATCAACCGCCACCAGCAGCGAAGCCACTGGAACCCTGTGTGCCGTGTCTCGTTTGGTTTATTTTAAATGGCACCCTTCTCAGTAATTGAGTGAGATTGCAGGTGTGCCTCCGGCTGCTATTACAGACGACGTGTTAACGAGAACAGCATAGTGTGGAGAGTTTCTGTTTTTATAAATGTGACTGAATTGTGGTGGCATGTTGAACCTGATGGTTATCACACGAACTGATGCACGCACACTCTTCACGCAAGACCTGATTTGGTTTGTCTCACATGTAAAATGCACTGTATAAAAGGTATTTAACACTTGTTAAAATACCTTTAACACAATTTCCATTCAACAGTCAGCTAGTGATTGACGCAGTCATGTGAGACAGACAAAACGTATTATCCCAAGCTGTTACCACGGTAGGTCGGTGTCTAGGTTACTTTTATTTTTTGACAATCTTTTTCTTTCTTTGCAAAATTCTTCCAGAAGACGCTCATCGTCCAGTAACTCGACGTGGCTCCGAACAATCCGGGTTATGTTACAGTTCATTTCCTTTTTTATTTTGACTTCTGCACTTTCTCGAAGTGCAGAAGTACAGCTGACTTTAAGACAGGACACTCATAGTATATAACAGTACTAAATAGTCATGGCCAGTCTGTAAGCTCTCACTCCCCCCTCCCCTATCTCACTGGAGACTCAACTGCGCCCATACAGTGTGTGTGTGTGTGTGCATATGTTTATAACTGGTATATTGCACCTTAGAAATGTCCTTTTATCTGTCATGGTTATTTACTTACTGTCCAGCGCTAACACAAGGTTTTTATAAGTTGGAGTAATGAATACCTGTTCGGCCCGCCAGGCGTGCATTGACCCAATAAACTTAAGGCAAGTACAGCTTTCTGCTCGGGAAGAATCTTATTACGGATGCCTGCTGGGCTGTTAGCAGCAAAGTGAGCTGGGTCAATCTTTCACAGCTCATGCATGAGCCTAAAAATAGGTAGTATGTCCCCACCTAGAGCAGCTGGGATTGCAGCCAGTGGAGCTTTTTTTTTTTTGTCCAATGTAATTATAAATGTTCCTTTGGTGCTTTTGTTCATTTAGAAAGGATTTCCTGCAGCAATGTGTGTTGTGGTTACTGTGTAGTGTCTGTCTTTGAATGTGCACTTCTGAGAAACCAGATTTGGGCCAAATGGACCACAGTCTGCCCTCTTCTGCTTTTTCAGCCTCTTCTCTCACATTCTCAGTGTGGAAACAGTGACAGAAAGCTTGTTGTTGCTGAACAAGTACAGCTGACTTGATCCTTGAGAAGTGGAAAAGCTCTTTAGTTGTTTTTTCTTCCCACTTCTCCTCATGCTGATAGAAAGATTGTACAAGCCATAATGCAACAATTCAATATTTATGGAGAACAACAATATACCACACACGTTTTTGTATTCAGTCTGCTAACAGTGGATCTGCAAATGTGGTTTCTTGCTCTTTTGTCGTCTATTTTACAAACTGTTATTATCCAGCTCTCCTGGGGAAAAGGAAGCAACATGTAACCAGTTGGAATTTTTAAAATGAAAATATTTATTAGCAAGAAACTTAGAAGTACAAACACAAATGAAGAGGCAAACTATAAAAGGGGAAAGGGACAAACCAAAAGCTGCTGCTGTCTTTAACAAGAAACACTCATTAATTTTGCCTAATCGTAACCAAACAGTGAAAACAGCATTCCTGCACTTAAATTATTATTATCACACCAAATTGTGCACTCGACAACAAAATGTTGTGTCTCAAAAATAATAATACTCTTATTACTGTGTCATCAGTAGTCACATTCGAAAACTATAGCTGGCCCCAGCCTCCAGATAATTGGCACGTGACTAAACTCTAAATCACTAAAATCCTCAATACAACTATTAGACTTAACACACAAACGGGAGACACAGTGGCGAGCTGCCGTGATTAACACGCTGGCCAAATAATTACAGGGGGTGACTGGGGGTCTCCACGAATTGGATTTGGACTGGCTGCTGCTCCTTCAGAAACCAACCAGGAAGTGGAAGGGGCTTGGGCACCCCCCACTCTGGGAACCACACATCTTAAACGCGTACATGCATGGGACGGTGCAAGTAGCAAACTTTTGACTCTGTGTGATTCTCAGATCTCCGGGGGGTTTTCAGGTCAAAGATGTTTCTTTCGAGCACCATCGGCTTGTTCCTTTGGGCCGTACAACCAGCAGAATACAGCCGCTAAAACACGCACGCCCCTTCCCTGACCGGCCGGTAAAGACGCCTTGGCTCAGCATCATTCCTCTCACTGTCTCTCTTTTTCTGGCGCTTCCGTCTAATAAATCTTGAAGATCTTCCCTCGCTAGTTTCATGCTTCACTAATCTTTGCTGCCATATTATATAGCCTTGCTATTTCTCTCATGCTCTATTTCTCACTCTTCCTCTGTCTCCATCTCTTAAATCTTATTCTCTGCCTCTTTTTCTTCTGATCTTGTCTTTCCTTCGTTCTTTTTCACGACTATGCCGCCTGTAATAAGTAAATACAATTATCATGTGCTTGGAAGGTGAGCGAGAGACAGAGATAGAGAGAGAGAGAGAAGGGGATATAGTATTTATAGTTCCAACTGTGTTTGTGTCTGTGCTGTAATACCTTTTTGAGCAGAACTGTGGAAAAGCCTCATATCTCCCCACACACACACACACAGCGGGTTAACCACCCTAAGGTTCCTGGGATGAAATTTGAGTGAAAGCCATAAGTAATTAGAAAAATGACCTAGCCCCAGACCTTGATTAGAGCCTTGATTTAATCTGTGTGTGTGTGTGTGGGTGGGGGCAGCGGGGAGGGGGCTCGAACCAAAGAGGGGAAGGGAGAAGGAGTATTCTAAAGCGTGTTTAAATGGTGCTAAACTTCTTGTTGATTTCATTATTGTGTGTAAGTGTAGACCTAAATGTGTATTAGTGTTTAAAGTTACTCTGCATTGCCCCTGTAGACAGGAGTGTCTCTGCTTTAGAGACTAAAGTGGTAATGGTTTTCAAAGCAGGCTTTTAGACTGTAGAGGACCAATACAGCGAGCTACCTACTAGTAATGCATACTTTAATCCGTTTTCAGAATTAGTCATTGACCCACAAGCTAAAAAGAACAAATAACAACAACTGAAGTGTACTACAAAGAGTAAATCCCTTTTGTAATCCTGATCTGCCTGATCTACATTACATTCCAGTACCATTGACAGCTCCACACCCCAGTCTGGATACAGACTTGTTTGACAGACTCGTAAAGTTGCAAGATAATTTCTGTTGCCTACCAGCGGTTCTCAACCTGACGATGGCTCCTTTAAGTCTGTTGCTCAGCCGATGACAATTTATTGAAAAGCAAATGCAAAAAAATACTTATTATTAACCTGTTGGAACCCTGTCAACAAATCCCATCCACTGTCATTGGGTTTGATGGTTTTAACATCAATACACACCATATTCTCACTGCTCACACTAACCTTTTTAATCAGAGTTAATGGCTCCTCCCCCAATTAGATGGCACTATATGGTGTGGTAACAGCTGGCAGGATGTCATGTTTCTGGCTGACCTTCCAGCCCTCTGTGTTTTTATATGGTGTGTGAGCGAGTTGCTGATAACTGATGTGGACCTAAAACAGATGGTGTTTGATCCCCTGTATGTAAAAACTGTTGGATGTCACTCATATAGCAATGTGTCAAGTAGAAGAAACCAGTTAAAGGTCATTAAATGTCAAAATGTGGGGCCCTGGTTCGAACTGTTATCTTTTTGAATTATCCATTTGTTTAATTTTGCGTAATAAAAAAATTCTAGAAATCAACCAAGAAATATGCTTAAAGGATACATTCAACTATTAATTAAGCCCAAGGTTGAGGTTCAGTTTCATTTTTCACACCAAGAAAAGCAGAAGATGTCCTGTTACTCCGCTCAGCAGTATTGTGGCCATCAGCCTATTGAATGTGGTACTTTAATTTAGTGTGTGTAATAAGTATGTGAGGGATACACACTCACATACTTATTTTATAAAATGTGTTGAATTAGGGAATTTGCTGAGTAGCTAATTTGCGGTGAAAATACAAAGAGGTGGATAGAGACGAGGTGGGATAAAGAGATTTGTGGATTCAGACTTACTTAAACTAATCTGGCATACCAACTTTCCAATAAAACAGGTCTTCCTGTGTGAGAGAGACTTGAGTGTAGAAGCAGAGAGGCCTTCGGTAAAAGATCATTAATGAGGTTGGAAAACGTTCCTCTCGCCAAACAATATGGACTGCATATACCTGACACTATGGGTTTGTGTGTGTGTGTCAGTGGTAAATGGCTGTAGCTCTTGCGGCTGTAGAGAGCAGCTCCAAGAAAATTAAATATTTAAAGCTTTTTTGGTATCTTTGTTGTCCGTGTTTATTGTAAAAGTAGCCCAGTGCTTTTCATTTCTTTGCTAATGCTGAGTAAACCTCCTGGAAAGCAGCACATATTCTTCCTCACTACTAAATGTAGAATTCAGTGTTGTTTGGTGTGTGTGCAGCAGCTGTCTTTGTGTGTATCTTGGGGATAGATTATGGCTGCGGTCGAATAGTCCTTTTTTTGTTAGAAAGGTTCCTAACTGAGTGAAATGACCCGGAAGAATCTAAGTGGCCGCCATGATAAGTGCTGGTCGAATTCTCTAAATACAAAGGAAAGGAGCTCCTTTAGCATAGGAACCACTGGACCTTCCTTTACGAAATGAAAAGAGATAATTCCCACAATTCCTTGCGACAGGAACATTTAAAGTGACGCACCATTCGGACGTTTTATGAACCTAATTCCAGCAGGCCGGTGTGAGCCGATCGCAGATCAGGTAAATAAGGTGTTTCATAAACTGTTGTCTGCATATTCTTATGATCAGATTAGAATCTGAGTACAAACCATAACAACATAAAGGAATATGAGACATTGTTAGTCGAAGAACGTAGTTAATTTAGCATCTTTGAAACTGAACAGACAGTTTAGTAGCTTTGCACTGTGAAAAATACTGTAGTTTCACTTTCATATTCTTTCTTTTCATTCCATCGGATCCTCTAAACACCACTGTTGTCTTTTCCTAACGCCTCATGAATTATCCTTCCCATCTTTCCTTGGCCCCGTGATGTTTTCCACAGAGGTCAAGGAAAAGTGGTTATAGATATATATTTTTTGGACTACTCGACCCCAGCCAGTATCTCCCTTCTTCACAGAGAGAACCTGCTACTCAATAGAAGCACTTTGATGTGGCTAGTTGTTGTTTTTAAGGTTAATTTTCTGATTGGTCTTTGAAAACCTGTAAATATGCTCTCAGCATCTATACATCTATCTCTAAATGTCCACAATAAGCTCTGACATGTAAAGGTTTGTGTGGTTGTAGCAGTGAGTTTAGTTTTCTGTCAGCTCACCTGCAGTCTGGAGGGGAAATGTTTCACTTCCTGTGACGCAGGATATCCATCACCTTGTCAGGATGATTCAAAGGTCACCTAGTCGACCAGGTGGCGGGGTCATCGCTGTCACTTTGCCTTCCATTGGACAGCTGGCCAGTGGTTTGATTGATGGACAGCTGTGGCCCAGAGTTGCTTCCACCTCACAGATTGATGAATGATTTATTTTTTTGCAAGGACACACACAAGACGGATTTGTTTTCAAAATGGGAAGGCTGTATCTTTTCTTAACTTATCTAAAATGCAGGATTTGCATTTGTCATGTGCATGTTTTCTAATGGAAGAATGAGAGTCCATGATCATAGTTTGGTTTGAGTTCACTCACCTTAGTTTACTTCTAACATCAATGTCTATTGTGCTTAGGAATCGGAGCCTGTTGTGTTGCTTTCTATTGGTGCACTGCAACATGATTTACTTGAACGATTATCAAATATCCATTCATAGTTAATATGTATCCATTACATGAATTATATAAAATGGGCTGGAGTATAAACACACAGCCTCGGTTAATACTCTACATGAGCATGAGCAAGTTGTAGTTCATCCTTCTCTACACAATTTCCAATCGTTGTGTGTTATTCAGTTTAATTCCACAACTGCATCATGATTTACTGGGCAAGCCGGTTACCGGAGCATTATGTTCAGTAAAATGTCCATAGATTATTATGCAGCTCTATAAAGTTAGTGTTCTCATAAAACCTGAAATGGAAACAGCAGTTTTTCACATTAGAGAAATGCATGCGTTCCTGCATTGCTTTCCCTTTGAAGCAAGCAATTATTTTGTGTGCACTTAAAGAGAGACATTTTTTATAGACATCCACAAATTACAGAGTTTATCCTATGTTGTACATTGTAGTTGTAACCACGGCATATCCTGTGCAACTAAATTATCTGGCGTCAAAGGTCCGCTGTGTAGCTTTATCCAAGGTTTCAACCACATTCTATGAACTTCATCAGACTTCAGTATTCAATATCCTTTTAGACAGCAGCTCCATCCGTCTGTGAAGCGCAGCATCTGAGATCATATTGTAGCACAGACTGTCTCCCATGTCAATAATGAACTTCCAGACATCACTTGCTGTTGTAAGACTCTCTGGATCTGGAGAGAGACACAGGGGAGCTAGAAGGCATTACTAAATAGTTATTTTTGCTGCGTCTGTTAGTGGACTTTGTTTGAGTGTTGACAGTGACAGCTCCTTTATTTCTATCATCCATTAAGAGCCAGTGAAGTCATTAGTGCTAGAAGTGAGTCCTCCTGCAGAGGGACAAACAAAACACAGTGCTGATCTCAGGCCTCACACAGCCTGTCAATCACCATCCATGTGACGTTTGTAATAAATGATAATCCGACTGTGTCGGGGACAGAGAGCGAGGGAGACGGATGCCTGTGGTCGGTCCTATGTGTGCTGTCGCTGCATCATTTCCGAAGTGGATTCATTTATAACGTTTTAGAGAGCAGACGCTTGTTTTTGGATTCCCTACAATATCTCACCTCTTTAGAGTAATCGTTCACTTCACTGTGTCTTCTCCATTTGTGAATGTTTTCTCAACTTTTCAACTACTCTTCCTTTCCTTATTTTTTCACTGAACATTTTAGATATCCTCAAAAATGGGATTTTCAGGTGGCTTTTTCCTCAAAGTTGAAACCCATTATATTTCTTTGTAATTAATATCTTGTTATTTATATCCATCTGAAAGGGAGTGGTGTAACACTAAAACAGGCAACACTCTGACAACACTCTACTTATTTTTCTCAGATTAGTTTGAGATAAAGGCAGTCTAATAAGGATCGTGACAAAAATCCCAGATGGCAAAAGCGAGGAAGCGTGCTCATGCCGGGTCAACTGCTTGGAGTTTGAATTAACTGTCACTTTCCACCATACAAAAAACACCATGTTCATTAGAGACACGGCTCATTTGACACCTTTTCAAGTCGAGGCAACATTCCTAGTTAAATAACTAGAGTTCACATCGACAACTCAACTCAGAAAACTATCTGTTGGAACGTTCCTAAACTTCAGGTCATCTTCAGGAAGTACGTTTGATACTAAACTCACACATGTACACAGAAACACGTACCTCTGTTCTGACCTCTTCTTCACACAGACAGATCCAGTTGGCGCCCGGTGCATTCATGCAGGTTTAGATGCACAGGTGGAGTTCTGAATTGCTGTGTAATTGCATTTTTGAACTCAAGCTTGTAGCTTAGCCAAGCATTCAGGTTCTCAGTTATAATATCCGTAGACTCTTCCTCCAAAACCCTCATCTTCCTCCTTATGAACAACAATAAAAGCACTTAACTGTAGTTGTAAAGCTCTCAACTCTAAGCAGGAGAGGAAGGTTCACTCATGGGCTTGGAGTCAGAAAAGAAGGGAGACATAAGTGTGTGTGTGTGGGAGGGAGAGGAGGGGGGGAGGGCTGGCAAACAGTGCAGTATACTAATAAGCAGGGTTGAGCCTAACTGTTTGGCCTGCAGCCTGAACGTCACTGGGGACTTTTTCTCTCTGGTCAAAAACATTGTTATGATTTTAGAGTCAGTGGGATGTGGGATGGTTTCCATCATGGCGTTCTTGTTACATTTATTTTGGAAGGAGCTGTTTTGAATGAAGTGTGTGTGTGTGCATGCGTGCGTGCGTGTGTGTGTGCGTGCGCGTGTCAACGTCAATATTAGGTGTGATAATCCTCACTTTAGTGTTTATATTCTTAATAATCGAGTGTCAGTTCATCGTTGTTTTACCTTGTGCATTTAAAAGGATAATTTAATATTTTGGAAAATATGCCTTTTCCATCCCTGTTGAGAGTTAGTTAAGAGGATCGATGACATTGCCTGCCAAACTTAAAGTGAGGAAAAGACTACAGGAAGGTACTGTTCCCGGTAATTAAATGAAAATTAAATAGTTCAGCAAATATTCGCTCTTAAAAACAGCATCTTGATATTATATATTTTAATTTGCCTTTACTTGGCTTCTTCCATCGTAGCAGCTGGTTATCCCTGTTACATGTCCTCCTGGTATTTGTAACAGTCCAGTGTCTTTAGAGCAGCTCCCACTGCTTTTCCTCCCCAGACTTACTCTCTCTGATGGGTTAGTGATAATTCAGCCAGGACCAGAGAGGAGGAACAGTTTCAGAGAGGTTGTTGTAAAAGAGCTGACTGGCACACACCGGCCTGCTGGAATTAGGTTCATAAAATCCCAGACCTCACTGGTGATCCCATCGGCTGTCCTGGAAGCACTCACATGGCACAAACACAAAAGAGGGAGGTGGCATTGTTCCCCATGGTGCCTTTCCTGACTGTACTTTCCAATAAAATGTCATGCCCGCTCTACTATTTCACTTTTGTCATCTTTACGATGATGACATAGAGGTGGAAAAACTAATTGTCATTCTACTGAAAACTAATTGTCATTCTACTGAAAACTAATTGGCAAGTATTTTAAAAATCTATTAATTGCTTGACTCACTTTTCAAGCTCTTCCTCAGTCTCAAAGTCCTTGTACTCCCATGAATCCATACCAGAGCCACTGATGTGACATAGCATACTTATAACACAATTCAACCAAAGATATTAACATAAACCATAAATATGACTTGAAGGACTTGAAAGTGATTCCATACATGATTGGCACACCTTTATGGAAAGCGTATGACCTACGGAAGTGTCAAAACCACTGTCAAAAAAAAGCCTCAGCAAGATATCTACCAGATTGCATTTCTTTCCAGCCAAAGAAATTAAATATGACTTACTTATGGCTGAAAGGATATTCCACACGGATGCATTGGTGCATCTGCTTGAGCAGAGCCCCTCTGTTGTGGAAGAAGAGCCGTACATAGTACACAACATGTGAACTAAATTAATTACAAAAAATATTTACCATTCTGAATTTTTGAGAAAAATGGCTGGGGCTGAACTGGGGCTAAAAGACTGTTGGTCTGACAAAACCACCTGAGACATGATGTCACTGTAGACTTTATTCTTAATTATTCTCTTCCAATTCATGGACCAACGGATTAATCAAATAATCAAAAGAATAAAAGGTAGCTTGATTGTCAATGTAATTAACCTTTAGTTGCAGCCCTAGAGATGAGATTTGGTTCAGAAATGTTGTTTTGCCAGTTAAAACTAAGTTTGAGTTACCAGGCTGACACATATAAACAATAACACCAGTAGCAGATTATTGAATGAGAAGACTGTCTGTGCCGAAACCTATTACTAAACTGGCCGTCCATCATCTACTTGGTTTAAGCATCTGGTACTGATTTTTTAATATCCATAACAATGACAGCCTGGGAAGTGACGTGAATTGAGAGAGAATGTGAATTGTCCCCATTTTTGTCCCCCCTTTTTTTTTTTTTACGTTTTTGAGGATATTGCGAACATGTAGACAATGTCCAAAAGAGGGAGTGCTGGCTTTTAAAATGTTCAGAAAATATTTGATTTGGTTATTATGGTATAGCAAGTAACAAGCAAGTCGATAAAGTCGCCTTAAAGTTGGTCTGATAGCACAATTGTTCAGGTGGTGTAGATCCATTGTTGAAACACTAAGTAAGTCAGTCCAACATAATCCACTCCGTTCACAGGACCAGAGATTTAGTTTATTGAGTTTACATCTATCCTTGTAGGGTAAAATGCAGAGGTGCTGTTGACGCCTATTGAGCCAGAAGACTGAGGAAAGATATGGCTGAGAAGAGCATTGATTTTCCCTGCGTCCGCTCAGGAGATTCTTCAATTTAATTTAATTGCCATAAAACCTCAGATTATGTTGGTGTCAATAAAATCTGTAAAACAGCGTAATTGTGTTACCATTGACCAACAGGATGTGTTTTATACCTACTACAAGCAATACACCCATCCCTACTGCAGAGCATCACCCCCTCCCAACCCCTCCCCCCTTCCCCCAAAGCACATTAACCGTTTGTTTGCTGCACACAAAGCATTACAGGCTTGCTAAAATAATTCTTTGCCGATTTTAATCTTGTGATTTACACATTCTACCATGGCCCGCTGGAGAGAGAATAAAGGATGGTGAGGGAAAGACACAAAACAATGATGACAGTTGTTCTGTGGACAGATAAGAGAAAGCCTAAAGAATGTCTGTTGAAAACTGTGTGAGCAGCTGTATATAAATTAGAAGGCAAATATGGCCTCACACAGTAATTTGCTCCATGTTGACACATTATAAGAAGACGTAGTGTCAGAACACGTGCGTGAGTGCTGCATAGCTGCAAAGTTATTGATGTACATATAATTAATTCTTGTTCACAGACAATGAAGTTCGATCAAAACAAAAGAGTTGATGACTCCATTATGCGTAAACTGCAGCCTGTATTATTGGTATATGTATTGACTTAAACAAAGAGATTGTCTTGCCAGATTTGATTATTGGCAGTTGTGTAGAGTAATTGACAACATTTTGATTGGATACCATTACCACGAGGTTAGCAAGATGCTGATAGCAAAAGCTGCAAGTTGAGCCCAAACTGTCCATTAAATTCCACCGCGAGTGAAGAGGACTGTTTAACATTTTCCTAATTAATACATTAACCCAAGGATTCTATTATGTGAATGTGGAATGAGGTACTAGAGTTTAATCCTCTTCGGTATATTTGTAGCTTTGCTCCCGTTAATCCTGAAATTATTATGCTATAGCTTTTCATGATTTAATTTAGTTTTAATCTCTGGACCAAAATGATGTACAGTATATCCCTAAAGGGCAACCCACATCAGAGGCTTATGATGCGTGAAAACACCTGAACTAATTTTCTTCCATAAAAGACCTGCCAAAGCACAGTTAGTACTGGAAAAATATGTTGTTGTTCAATCTACAGGGTTTTATTTCCTGATATTAACAGGCCACACTTAAGCCAAATTCCTTGCCTCTCAAAAAGAAAAAGATGCAGGTGCTTTTCAGCTCTCCTCTCTTCTTACTCACCTCTTTTGCACTCACTCTCAATATGTATGACCCGCCCTCTTAAAACTTGCCAACAAATCAAAAATGACAAATGACAACCTGTGTCCATGACAAGCCTGCAATGTCTTGGTGCGCTGACCGCAGAAAAGCAGCAATTAGAGTATATACATAATCTAATTATTATGATATTAGTTGATATTTTAAGGAACACCTCTGCCTCATTCTGCTGCCGCAAACAACATCATTTTTGCGTCGCCAGTTATGGTTGCTTGCTCAAGGACCTCTCGTGGTTGTGTTAACTCACATTCTAAACAAACCTTTTGCTGCCCACTTTATACTGCCATTGACTGCCTGCTGACTCCTCCCTTCTTAACCGGCCCCCGGCTGATAGAGTGATAACACAGTTGAGGGCAGCACCAACCCCCTGCCGCTACTCTAAAGTGGGGGAAACAGTGTCACCTTAAGTGTTTTGGATGGTGTGTTTGCTAACGGAACTACCGGTAAACAGTCTGCTATGTATGTCAACACCACTCAGATTCTCCTACACCAGCGGGAGTTTACTTTAGTTTTTGGCATAATTGCACTGTGTCTTATATGAAGACTTTGAACTGATTGCCAGCATGCCTTTGAGTTTGAACAGGGGTTTAGCCAATTGTGGGTTGTATTCATTCAATCACACAATACAGCAGTGGTTGTAGCAGGGGATGGGGAGGGGTGTGTGTGTGGGGAGGAGGGGGAGGGGGGGATTTGATTACATTCTTTCCTTTGCATCACATCCAGGATAGTGTAGGACGACTACGTCTGTGTGAGACGTCTAATGTGACAGCATTTATACGTGTTTCACAAAATATCACATATGTGGCAAAAATGATATTTCAGCTACAAATAAACAATCACTTACCGTAATAAAACAATGGTATTGTTAAGTTCTAATAGATTAGTGAGCTTGAAATTGCCTGTACATGTGTAATAAAGGATTGTTTAAGTGTACATTACAATGCATAAGAAGGATATGATAAATAATGAAGGGCATTATGAGGGATATGTAATTGTATGTATTAAGAAAGTCACTGTATGTCATATTGTTTAATGTTTAGGTGTGAATGGGTTTTTATATAATGATTCTATAGGAGTTAGGAATGTGGGACTGTTTCTTGAAGAAGAAGTGGTTCCTTCATGTGTTGCTGGGGGAAGGTGGAGTGAGACACAGACATTTGGGACCGGAAGGACGCGCGCATGGATACTTGGAAGATGGACTATTCCTTTGTCTCTAAGAGCCTCCGCCTTCCCGAAAGCAAATGGACCTATGGACAATCGAGAAGAATAACTAACCAATGAGAGGGCCTTAAGCTCCGTGAATGAGAGTATTTAAACTAATAGCGCGGCATTTGTAAGCCTCTCTCTCCTGGATGTGAAGCGACAGCTAACTGTTTACAGTCTGTGAATTTGCAGAAAGGAGGAAGGCCTCGAATCGAGTAATGTATAACTGTTTTGTCATCATATTTTATTAAATCTTTTAATTATATAAATTTGAATATCTGAGCATTTCTCCCACGGACTGGCCGGGATAACGAGCAGAATCTTTCAGTATCAGGACTTCTTTTCCAATGAATCAATCTCGGTGCTGTCCTGTTAGCAAGAATGCCCGTGTGTGGAAAGCCTCGTGAGTAATGAAGCCTTCTTGGTGTGAAATATTTGGGCATGTGTGCAGGTGCCTGAAGCTCTCTTATGACATCACAGAAGCGTTCTTTTGCATCTCAGGGGTGATTGCATTAGAAAGACAGCAACAGTGAGACCATTATAGTTGAGGGATAGAGATCATGGGTCGTTAGAATGACGGATGGACTGGTATAAAGGTAGGCTAGTCACATAGAAAGTATACTGGTGTCCTTCTATTAAATGTTATACATTATTCAATATACACGCTACCCTGTAAACGTCATGTCCCAAGGGTTTGGCTGTGGAGAAATATTACTGAAACGAGTTGACATTTTGTCAGATGTCAACATCGCCACAATTTTGGAATGTTAGAAATGGCAACTGTTGAATGAGGATTTTCAATATCCGATCTTATAGATATTCTGAGGGCTAAACCTAATTTCTTAAGGTTAAGGAATTAATTAAGACTAATTAGAAGATAGTACAGATAACTGTTGTCATTGTTTATGGTTGTACTTTTTCATTATGTTTGCCTATATTCATATGTATATATGAGTATAGACTAATATAATGTTTTTTTTAATATTTACTGCAAATTGGCTTATAAAACAGATACACTTAATGACATGAGACAGACATGATGTGGTTTGTACCCCCATGAGATATTTTGAGCTATATTCCATCCTTACCACAAACATGGTGCATGGTGACATTAGTTAATGTGCACACATATTAACTTACACTCTTTAATGTGGTTTGGTTTGGGAATTGTGGTTACCTTCTGTTGTAAAATGTAATTGTTGCATGGCTATCAGCAAAGATGTTATATTAATATCCTCTATTCCAGTTGCTATCATGCTGAGGGGGGCCATAAATTGAAATAGAAGGATTTATAGAAATAATTCTGTATTTGTTGTTACACAGTTCTAAACTTACAGTGAGTTATCGATCATTTAGAGTACTGTAGGCTACATCAATAAATTCAATTATTTATTTAACGGTTCCTAAAGGGAAGGACATATATTGGCTGGGAGGGATTCAGGCTGAGCTCAGCATTTACTGCAAATACAATTTCTTTGACCTCCAGAAAAGCCCACACAGTATTTTTTTAATTCAAGTTGTAAAGAGTCTCTCTCTCTCTCTCTCTCTCTCTCTCTCTCTCTCTCTCTCTCTCTCTCTCTCTCTCTCTCTCTCTCTCGAACACAGCTTTGTAAGGAGTTAAGTGTGACACTTGGCCTTGGCTAGACTAAATGTTGTGTCTGATTTTCTTTGATTTTCTTTGTAAAATGCCTAGCAGACAGGTATATCGACACCAAAGTACACACATTTTCTCTGAGTGTGTGTTTGTCCCTCGGTCTCTCTCTTTCACACATACCTCAGAAGAAACAGGTGGGCTATTACCAGCTTGTAATGTGTACTTTAAAGATCTATATCATGCTCAGCAGTGATGGTATACCAACATCTGTCAGTTAGAGGAGAGAGTGTGAAAATAAAACAAACATTCAGAGCAAGCTGTTGAGTTCTTTCAGGAGCAGAACGACAGACTGTTACATATTTGTTTTTCTCACACCATGGAGAGGTTAGAAGCATCACAGCCATATACGCAATGTGGGAGAACTGGAGCAGAGAGCTGAGATGGTTAGCAGTCGTTCCAATAAGCAGCAGCAGCATCAAACTCAATTCAACCTCGAGCGCTAGGCCTCTGGCTCAGACTCAAGCTTGAATGAAGCTCAACTTTAGAACTATCCCTTTACATTCTAGAGCCCAAGATGAACATTACAATTATAACTCAACAGTCTAATGTAATGTAACAATCTAGAAGTGCAACTAAACATTCTACAAGTGTTATTTAACATTCTAAAACTACAACTTGGCATGCTGCAATTGCAACATAACATTCTAGAATTCAATCCTAACATTCTAGAACTGTAACTAAACATTCTAATGTTTTCACTTCAAATTCCAGAACTGGAATTGTACGTAAAAAAGCAGTGTATAGCTGTCAGATAACATTTTGAAACCTTATCTTAACATTTTAAGATTTTTACATTGTAATCTTGTAAATTAACATTCTAGAATTGTAACTTCAAATTGGCATTCTAAATATAGGCACGTAAAGAAGGACATAGGCTAACAGAAAGACAGGATCACACAATAAACTGATTGGAATACCAGCATTGTACCTTCACTCACTATTCTCATTTGTTTTCTCACTTGTGCAAATTTAATTTTGATTTGTTTATGTTTGCTGGATGTAATCTAGTAACAGCTATTGAGTCAATTAATTCACAAATGTAAAATACACTTTTTTCTTCCTATTCATATTATTGTATGCCGATGTTTTAGTCACTATCATATCCTTTGTTTTCCTTCCTTTATTGCTTTCTCGTTATCTGTCTTCCTCTATATTTGTTTACCCTCTCTCACCTTCCCATACAGTAACTCTCTTATTTCTTCCCTCACTCTCTATTCTTCCCACCATCTCATTGGCAGCAGGGTTTTCATAGTGACTTGCTAATTCAGAGGCGTGTTGTCTTATATATTATTCATAACTCTAAATGCACCAGCCAGTGGCTTTGCCAAAGCCAGCTTTAAGGTGACCTCACACCTATCTCCTGCCATAGGACACCGTGGTGTGGAACTATTTGAATGTGCTGAGCACCAAGTCCTAGAAAATGTACAGTATACTGACTGTGAGGGAAAACACAAAATTTGATGTTTTTTGTCTTACAACTAAATGTTTACATGAAGGAATTCCATTCAGGAGTTTAGTTGCCATGTTTTTTTCTCTTTATTTTAAATTGTCAAATGATTATATTGCCACAATGGTAAAATAAAATACTGTTATTAATTTACATTAACAACTGTATCAGTAGCCTATAACCATTTATTTACCTTGTATAGCTATGCTTCGCCTCAACCTTGCTCTTCTATACTCAGTTAGTCATTTTCTACATTTCCCAGAAGCAATTTTAACAAAACCCACAAAAAACATATTACTAATTAATATATAACTTGAAGCACATGCAGAAGTAGAAATACTGATGGTAGAAGAGTGCTTTTAATAAGTTGTCCATTACAGAAAACATTGAACAATTTTCCAAAATGCAACAGGATTTGTGAATTGTGGACATCTGAGGTAAATCTGTTCCTTTAAGCAATAATGTAACATTTGGTTATTCTGTTTGTCTGTCCTTTTTTTACCAGTATTTCTCCTCTCCTGTTTGATTTCACCGTCTTCATTCTGTACATTCTACCTTTGCTCAATTTACAAAGGTATCTTTCTGCCACATTTCATTCTTTCGCTCCACGGGGTATATCTGAACAATCTCAGACCTGTGCTATCTACACAGTGTAGAAAGGAAGAGGAATGGAGGAAGAGAATAGTGGGTGAGAGAGTGGGGGGAAAGGATTGAAGGAAGGAGTTGGGCTAGGCTGCAGACCCATGAATAATCAGTGCATGCTTTCCCTCACAAACAGTACATTTGTTATTAATTCTATGTTAATCTGTGTCTTGCATCATGTAGAAAGCAACAACTACGGAATGCAGAAAACTGCCAAGTTGTAGTTCAGATAATGGCAACTGTATTACAGGACATACTTAATTTTAAACAGTCGGTTGACGTTACAAAATGTACACAACTTGTTTTGTGCAACTTTAGATGCTGCATAATTCATATACCGATACATAGATGATGTTTGCACTGTGGTAACTTTTAATAACCAGAGACTTAGAATGCCTCAGCACAGGATACTGATAATAATGTGTAACAACTCATGAAAGCACACACACACACACACACACACACACAAACTGATTCCTACAAAATAAACTAAATGTGCCACGGTGGCACAACTGATGTTGCTGTGGAATTGGATTTGTAGATTTTATCAAGTGCATTTTCTTCCAGCGGTAATATATCTCTTTCTCTGCAAATACTTTCTAACTCGTGCTTATATTCAAACTCAAGAGTATGATTAACATCCCTTGTCAGAGATCTAATTCGTACTGTGTACTTGCAGAGTAAGTAACCTACTTAGTGGGAGTCATAGTTGACTGTAATGACACACTAGTGGCCTCCTTAAGCTAAGGAGAGAATGTGTGTGCTTGTGAGTGTGTGTTATCATAGTTATCTAGCTCTGAAGCAATTTAAGCCTCCAATCATTAAACTTTTATCACAGCGGCACCCAGATTTTCTCCCCAATAGTTTTGCCACAAGCACAGAAACAAAAACACAAAGACATAAACACACAAACCGATTCAAACAAACATGTATAGTCTCTTATACTTAGAATAGAACCCTGACTAATTTGACAGACCTAGCCAAGACGGTGTCAAAAAGCAGCATCCGACACATATCAGGACAACAACATCATATCTCAGCTGGTTCCCAGAGCACACTTCAAAGATGCAATATATGAGATTGGGAGCATTTCAGTTGCCCCTGAACGTCTCTCACCCTGACTAACAGTACAAACTACTGCAAATATGCTGACGGAGCTAGTTTACCACATAAGCTAACCTGTGGAGCACGCTATCATGCAAGAACGTGCACTAATAGGCCCGGCTATGTCAGCAAAGCTCTGCTGTGAATGGTGTATATTGCTCCCTTCTTTTATTTGTAACACATGGTACGCAATACATTCTCTATATTTATAAAATACTTCATAAATACCATCCATAAAGCCTCAAACATGTTCAGCGTCTACAGGCTTGGTTCCTGGTTTTGATCGTGATGTTCCAGCATCTCTGCAGCTGTGCAGTTCAGTCGTCTGTCTGAGCAAATCCATGCAGTCACATCTCCGAATCAAATCTGCCTAATGACTGTGGCATGACGGCAGCGAATGAGCTACAACTTAATGGCTCATACCAGTTCATCACCTAATGGATACAGAGGACTGAAATATTCCCAACCATGTCCCTGAACACCCTGTCCAGCTGATGCAGCAGCTGTTGCCAGAATGTAACGGATACATGTTACCTGCAGAACCGCAGGAAGGATGTCAGCTATGCCATCTGGCTTATACATATCAGTGGCACAACTCAGGGATTGAAGTGTAAAAACACTCGGCACAGGCTCAGTACCAACTTTCTTTCTTATTTTTGGAAAGTTGGCAAATTGCTTTAAATACCATTCTCATTATTTACAGAGCAGTCAAGCATATTCTGTAATGTAATTCATTTTATTTGAGCTTGTGTAACTCAATGATTAAATCCCGATTTACATCTTTTTTGTGTATATATTTTTTCCGCATGGCCTGACAAGACAGATGACACGAGGATATGAATGTGTTTCCAAACTTTTAGTTAATTAGCATATATTCTACACAGTCCACTAGTGAGCACATTTTGTAGTCAATTCGTTATGCATTCATTTCCAGAACCATTAGAACAAAGACTATAATGCCAGTGTGTGTGACGCGGCTCTCTATCTTGTGTTTGACCATTTTTGTCTTTGCCGCTGTCTGGCTCTCCTCCTACTGTAATGTAACACAAGATAGCAAATGCATCATTCATTTTGATGGCATTTTAAATCTGTCTCACACCTCCATGTCCAGGCTTTGAAGGGAGAGGGATGAAATACACGGACATAACTCGGTTATTTATTAGTCGTGAAAGAGGAAACAGACAGTTGCAATAAAAAGATGATATGATCACAAAAGACAGTTTTATAGTCTTGTAATCACTTTGAAGAGTTTGAGTGACACTAGGGCAAAGTCAGGGAAGGCTAAGTTAGTGCTTTTGAAATGAGCATACTTAAATATTAATGAGGTTCTGGGAAAAGAAAGGTCATTCTTCAGACAAAGGCAGAATAATATGAGCGCTGATTGTAACATGGAGTAGTTGAGAAAGCTGTACCAACATCTCAAACAATAGCACTGCATTCCTGTGCTGGATCGGAGTTTAATAGTAGAGGGAACTCTATCGAGTACCGTCATTTTTTTTTTTGACCATACCTATTTTCATATCTCTCACGAGTCCTTCAACCTAATGAAAATGCAGTACCAAATCTCTGGAATATACATATAAAACCAAGTCTGTTTGTTTGGAGAGGGCTTGCAAAATAAACTCGAACATTGAACATTGTACAAGTCGGGTGAACATCCAGATAATAATACATGTGCAGTAGCTTGCTCTTAAAGAGCAGCTTAATTGACATGGTGCTCATAGCTTTGTGTTACTGTCCCTCTAAAGACATATTTGAGACAGAGAAATAGACGAGCAGAGGACAGGAAGCCGCATGTTTCTCATCTCTTTCTATACTCTATGATACTCTCCCTTTCAGCCTGTATAATTTGCCCTTGATGTGTCTGAAATTACATGTCACATCAAATAGGGCTGCATGGTTTCTGCAGCCATAGAGTGTGTGTGTGTGCATGCTTGTGTGCATGCTTGTGTGTGTCCAGCAGTGCAGTGAACCCACTTCCACCCTCAGACCCAGATTCCCATTAAAGAATCTCTGGTTTGGCTTAAGAGTTCAGACTTAGTAGCAAGTGAGTGTTATTAACTTGATAGGCATACAGTATATTATTGTGGCTGACCATTGTTCCATCTGTGTGGCCTTCATCCTTCTTGATTCTGCAACTATTGGCATTGGTAAAGCACTTATATTTGGTGTTATAGTTTCAGTATGCAGTTTATGCAGCATTTTTCTGTAAGACCCTGACATTGTCGAGTTTATCTCACAGTGGAATTGTTATCATTTACTTCAGAGTGGGAGAAATATTGTTGATTAAATACACAGCACAAACGAGTTTCAGTAGTTATAATATAATATATATGATCATGGCATTGCACTAGAGGTGTTATAAGAATTGATTAGACGCATTGTGAAAGTGTAAAGGGTTTAGGACATTGTGATGGTTGTATATGATTCATTCCCATTCTCACTTAGCCTACGTCTCATACGTTTGCAGCATTTTCTGTATTTGTTACAAAGATTTGGTGCTAAATTTAAACATTTTATGCCTGGCCTGAGGCAATACGTTTTGGGTTTTCCATCCAACCGTTTGGCCCATTCTCAAGTGTTTTCTTGTGGATTATTTCCTGTTTTTTCATATAACCTTTTTATTTTTTATGATCTGTTCTCTTGTGTGCACTTTACCCATCTGCTGCTGTAATCCTGCAAATTTCTCCACTGCGGGACTAATAAAGGAATATCTTACCTTACATTTAGACTTCTCTAAGTTTAAACCTCTGTTTAAATGTCAGGGAAATGAGTCCTAAAGGATCATCCCGAGTTCATGAGCAGGTCAGCTCGGTTATCTGCACAGTGGCAACGCCTGGTCACAGCTCAGCGGGGTGCGACTGAAGTGTATAATATTGAGCAAATGGCCAAGGGCCAATATCATGTTACTCCCCGCTTACACAGATACTTAACGTGCCACTTGAAGAGTAGACTCTGCCACTGGGCCTGTCTGTGTGTGAGTTTCTGTATGTGTCTAATACTGGTGTTTCAGTTCCCCTCTTGTGCTTTATGTGTGTTCAGGGGGTGCTATTTGCACGGCCGTCAGTGTAAATGTGCACGTTAAAGGTTGGGCTAGTGAAACGCTGCTTCAGGAAGGAGAGTGGGAATATTTAATGTAAGAGGCACACAAAACGAAGACCTAAGATAGAGAGCTTGGGAGGCAAAGACCAATTGTTGGTTAAAAAAAAGAAAATAGCCAGAATATCCTGAAGAGTTGAAGCAGTTTCGGGTACTGAGCTGTGAAAAGGCAGAACTGGGGGCTGACAGAGAGGTTTTGTCGTCTCTCAGTGGGAGAGAGAGCCTTTTCACTAGGTTCAAGCCAACTGAACCACTTTGATGAACTGGTGGGGGGCTTTTAGCTGTGGGTAATGATTTGGATCCAGCTGTGGATGAAGAAGTTTCTCCCCTGAAGCATCTGCCCGGCAGCATTGTGAAAAACAAAGCACTGGCTCTGAGTTTTGACACAGGGGTCTCAAAATGTCTTTTGAGCTGGCTGTCACATTGCTGGATCAAAGCTGCTGTGGAGGTAGCACAACCACTGGATGCAAGCATTGTTGTGTGAGTGAGAATAAAAGTAACTATGTTGGAAACAAAACTTCCCTTTATTTTCACCCACTTCAGTCCCACACTCTGCAGCCCCACGTCCCCACACACATCACACTTCTGTCTGCCAAACTCCCATCTGTCGCACATGCAACTGTGATTTATTACTAATATTCCGGAGCTGACACAAACACTTTGATCATACTCCAGTTCGATGGTAATTCCGCCAACGCCATGCCCTTGGAGGGAAACCAGCATTGGAAGCTACATCAGAGGGTTGCTGTGTAGGTGGGTAGAGAGGGGGAACCATTTTCAGAATACAAGCCTCTATTCAGTATTTAACTTCAAACATTTGCTTGTTGGGCTAATTGAGGATGACAGATGAAGAGAGGCTAGCCTGCTTGCAGAGTGTAATTGGAGGCTAATTCTCTGTGATTTGTCTCATCTCAATGGGACAGATCAGCGGTCTGGGGAGGCGAGATAATCAGGTGAACAAATCACTGTAGTCTGTCTCTAAATTCCTGTTGAACTTCTGGTCCTGATAAGCCAAGCTGATTATAGATGAGAGCAGCACAACATCACCGCATGCTGCAACATTGAGTGTGTGTGTGTGTGCGTGTTTAAGTTTAATCAAAAGCCATTTCAGTCAGGCAAACACAATTATTATGCCCTGTGAGATACACTCTATGCTGCGGAAGTGGTGTTCTTGTTTGAGCAGCCATGTGTACTCTTCACTGTGCATTCAGTAGACTACGCCCAGGCAGGGCTGACGGCCTCTGCTCCTGAGTGCTCAAAGGATGTGCTGCTCAGCTGTGCGGGGTCTTTCAGCACATCTTAACATCTTAGTCACTGGAGAGTCTGGTCCTGAAGCACCTGTGTTCATCACTGGACCCTCTGCAGTTGGCCTACCAGCTCCTTATTGGAGTGAAAGAGTTTATACTCACATGGAGGGGACAGGCAGCACTGTGAGATTTTCCCAGTGCTTTTAACACCGTAAGACCTACCCTGCTTAGGACTAAGCTACTCTGTGGGTGCTCCCTTAGTGGCCTGGATCACCAACCACCTCACAGGTCGGCCACAGTTTGTGAGGCTGCAGAGCAACGTGTCAAACAAATTAGTGAGTAGCATGGGGGGCACCTCAGTGAACCGTCCTGTCTCCCTTCCTGTTAACACCTGTGACCCTTCAGACTTCAGATACTGCTCACAGGTCTGCCACCTGCAGACGTTTTCAGCTGATTTGTTGGCTGTATCAGTAGGGAACAGGAGGCAGAGAACAGGTGTGTGGTGGGCAGTTTTGTTCACTGGTGTGAATTGAATCACATGCAACTCAACATCACAAAGACTAAAGAGCTTATGGACGATTTTTAGAGACAGAGGACCCCTCCGAAACCAGTCGACGTCAGGGGAACAGAGATGGACGTCGTCGAGGACTAAAAATACCTGGGAGCTGCAGCTGTTTTATCACTCAGTGTTCTGGGGCAGCAAGGGGAAGGAAGCTGTCCAATAGACTCATGACACATCATAGACCGTCGAGGACACTCATCAGGGAAATTGGTTCTGTCCTGGGAGTGGAACTGGAGTCCGTGGTGGAGGTGTCAGAGAGGAGGATGTTGAAGAAATGACTCAGTATTATGAACAATGCGTCTCATCCCCTGCGCACTAAACTGAAATTACCTCAGAGCATCTTCAGCCGTAGACTGACAGCACCGAGGTGCACCACAGATCGCCACAGGAAGTCTTTTTTACCAGCGGCCATCACACTGTATTACTCCTCCGCCTTCTGCTGGAAGGGCAATTAAATCAATGGACACAAACAACAATAACCACATCATGTGCAATATTATATCATTAATCTATGTGCAATATAACGTTTTACTACTTTTAAACATCATTGGCAATATTACTCTAAAGATCATGCTCAACATTACTTTTCTATTTTCATTTTCATTTAGCACTAGTGTTGGTATTATTATTTCTTTCTATTTTGGTGGAACCTTTTACTTTATTTTTTTACCGTACACCGTGCTATTCTATTCTATTTTGCAATGGTGTCAACACTTTATACTTGGTAATTTATTGTTCATATATATACATATGTTTTATTCTATTGTTTTTTTGCTGTAATTGTAATTGCTGTAGTTGTAATCTTTAGTTGAAACTGGCACAATAATTTCCTTCAGGATTAATAAAGGTATATGTTAATACACTCTTAAACCTAATAACACTACGTATATATGCCACTTGTAGTTTCGTGTAGTTTGCTCACACATTACAAACAAGTAGGGATGAATATTTCATGAAGACTCACAAATGGCAACAATGGCTCTTTAAATGTTTGCATTTCCTTAACAGAGGGAAGGCTAACAGCTAAGAAATTAGAGAGTAACAAAGGAGCTGCACTAATCTTGTAATTTCACTAATATTCTTTTATTTACATGCTCAGGAGCCCAGTTGTCATATCGAACATAAAAACAAAATGTTTAAATCTAGATACAATTTCTCTGTCTTTCTTACTTTGTGCTCCGTGTCCATTAAATGATGTTCACTGTGTTTTTCTCTTAGGGTGACTCATTTAAGAGCTTCGCTTCTTCCAAGTCCGTAGACCGAGGTAAGACCCCTCTGTCTTGCTTTCGGGTTTCTTGGGCTGGAAAAGGAATGATTGTTCCATAATGGGACAAAGTGAGCACATGAGGGTTACATAAATTCTTCAGGTGTATTTTCATAGTGAGTATTTGAGTTATAGAGGTGAAGAGTTTCTCAACTGATCAGAAAGAAACATACTGTCTGACAAAGTGCCTATGACTAGCATCAGGACCTATATATTATTTAATAATATTGTGAATTATGTATACCCATATATGTGGCTATACATAATTAATATTATTATTAAATTAGTAGTTCCTCTAAAAATGGTAGAAATAAAAAAAAAGAGCAGAGACAGTAATTTGAGGATCAGATGATACGATTCGGTGAGGAGAAAGTACTGGCATGTGAAGAAGGTCATTAGAAGGTGAAGTCTTTTGAGCTCCTTTGTAAGACTCCAGCAGCTGAAGGAATGTGTCATTGTTCACCTTTACAGTTTCTGCTGAAGTCGGGAAAGTTGCAAATGAACAGAGAAGAGAAATAATTAAGGGTAGGGGACAGTTTGTGACATCATGGATAGCCCCTTTAGCCCCTTTAGCCCCTTTAGCCCCTTCCCATAATGCCTCTATAGTTGATGTATGGCAGATCTTATGAGTGTCTCTCATTAAAGCAGTGTGAGAGTAAAGAAGATGGGAGATATAATAAGAAAAGGTTAGCCCCTAACTGGTGAAAGCATGGAGCTTTTAGCAGCTACATATTCATAAGAGGCAGATGTTTCCCTCAGGAGTTGGTAGAGATCAAAGCAGAGCTTAGAGGGGAGGATTATTGGACTGGAGAAACGTCTCCATATGAATGCTAATGCTGCTTTGTATCTGCTGGACGTGTAAATGTGTGAAAACATTGCATATGTCAGATTTATATGTTGCTATGTCAGTGTTGTATTAGCCATAGGTAGCAAAATAAATCAAACAGTAGTTTAGAGCTGTAATCTTACATAACATCACAATCCCAACAGGGTATGTGTTCCTTTCACATGTTGTTCTTGTGTCTCTTTGTTTTATCATTTAATTATAATCTTGGCTAGATATTCCTCTAATTTCGAATACATAGGGCTTCTGTTGAAACAGGAACTTTCTGTGACAGTCAGTTTGTTTAACTAAACGTTAAATGTTTGCACATCTGATTCATTTTCTGCCTCAGTGTTGTTCCACAGTGTTATTGTCAGCAGGCACAAAGCAGACGATGAATCAAACCCACAGCACATTAGAAGCTCCAGCTCATGTCCTTAGCGTGGTTCACTGTGTTCACCGACTCCAAGGAGCATGTGATGATGGCTCCTGCTGCTTATCTACGGTTAATAAAATCATAATGGAAATATGGGGCTTCATTGATTTCTTTTGACAGTAAAGTTACCAAAAAGACCTGTTTACGCTTCTCTTTGTATTTCTTTTGGAAATGATGAGAAATAAAGAAAATAGATCATAACAAACAAAATGGGCTTTTGAACACAGAGCTTTCTGCAGTTACGTTTTTATCTTTCAACATTTAAATGTTTATATACTTGGATTCTCTCTCTCTCGCTCTCTCTCTCGCTCTCGCTCAACAAGCTTGCATATCTGCTTAACCCCTCTCTGATTGCCATTCAGGTGTATTCATTTCTCTCTCTCTCCTGTCATGCCTGTTATCTCCCACATTCCTCTCCTCTTCTTTGAGAAACATCCCGTTTTTATGCATTGAACCCCTTATGAATCTTAAATTATTTTCCACAAGATGGATGACAATGAATCAAGATACCAAAGAGCTCTGGGATTTACCTCATCATTATTTGCATGTATTTCACACATACTTGAACAAAGTGTCTTTCTCATTATTATCTCAACAGTTTGTTATATACGCTGCTTTGAATCTCCATTAGACAAAACGCCTGCTGGAGCCATCTGCCCACTTTCTCTTTTCTCGTTTCAATTGAAGCCCAAACGCAATTTTCGAGCATTTATTAAGCTCTTGGCCCGATATTTGAGGATAATCTGATCTTTTTTTTTAACTGCAATAAAAAGCATAGCTCAGAGATCTTTTATATTTACAGTGTGTTTGCGACTCCATGAAATGACCGGATGTGTTTATCTTCCTGCCTGTGAAGAGCCACACCATCTGAACACCCAATAGGACAGCTGTGGCCATTTTAAGTGATATTTATCAGAACAGACGTTTTACTTTTATTTGTCATAGTTTCAGTCTAAACAGTGTCAGTGCTGAGAATTAATAATGATTCACAAAAACACTTCCAGGCCCTTGGTGGTGTTTTCCATTTGTATTAAACCTTTAGCAAGTTTAGTTGTATGCCCACATGCTCCTGTCTCTGGTTCTACTCTCACAGGGTTGACTTGTTGGTACCTGGTATCTTCAAGGTCATGTGATTGGCTGGCACCAGCAAAAACAATGTATTCGCCCCCAAAGATGACACCTTTTGAAAAAGAGCACACTTTTTTCCCATGCAATGAAGGATTTTTACTAATGTTTCAGGCACATTTAGTCTGTTTTAATACAAAATTAAGTGGTATTGATCAGTGGGCTTTTTGGCTTGTCCAAATTAAACAATGATTTGAGCTCACCTGCAGACATAAGTAATAAGCAAATGACAGTGTTTGTGTAGTTTTGCTTAATTATAGCTCTCTGCTGGCGGCAGACAAATGTTCCTGTTCTAATTCTAGTAATTCAGAGAAAGAAAAGTCTGAATAAATGAGATTAATGTCCATATTTCTTGCCTGTTCACCATTCCCAACCCCTCTGACACAAAGGTTGGGAACCACAGGCTGAGTTAATCTGACTGAACTCACTGACTTCCTCCTCCCTGAGCTTAGGAACATGATATAGAATATTTGAAGTGTTAAATTGTATTTATATACAGTCTCTGTTATATGCGATACTTCATTATGCCGGCGCTAAATGTCATCATGTTGCCATGGTGATGGTCTATTGGCCAGCAGATATGATTTGACATTCAGCGGAGGGTGCCTGTAGCAACTACAGCGGGTTGTTGTGCGTTTGTGGTTGTGACAGACTGTTAATGAATGTAATACTTTACACTCAGAGGCACAGGGCAGCTCTGACTCTGTGTGTGAGAGAGAGAGAGTGTGTGTGTGGGCGGAGAGAGAGAGAGAGAGAGAGAGAGCGTTTGATGGGAGTGGGGAGTGCTTGTGTGAGAAACTGATGTCAGATAAGGTCTCCAAACCTTGGAGGTTATCACAAGATCGATCTTGAAGACTGTTTCTAGATCCGTAACGGGGTAGACACTGTCACTGAGCCAACCGAGGAAGGGCATATGGCAGAGGATGTGTTGTTTTGACTGGTGGGGCCTCAAGTCTGCCTTTTATTTTGTGGATAACTGAGACGAACATATACAAACATTAGGTGGAACATACATATTTAGGCACAAGTCTCACACACACACACACACACACACACACACACACTTACAATCAAACACACGTGATTGCTCTTGGTCTCGGCCCCCCAGGTGTGACTGACTTAGCAATCTCAGGTTGAAGTAGCTGCCTTGTAGTCATTAAAATGTCAGCCGTGTACTGACATTTACTTCATTTCCCATTTACGTGGGTGAGGAAAACAGCCTCGTCCTAAAACCAGCTTGTATACTCAATGCTAAGAGAAAATTGTAGTGACACATAAAAAGTCCCTTATTCTGCACAACTCTCTCTCCGATACGAGGTCCCATGTTGCATGGATTCCAGTGTCCAGCTTATGCTGTGTGTTTGCTCAGTCATGTGAGTTTTCTTTTTATTTGTTTTCATCATCTGCATTATTTTCTGCTCGCTCCCTTCTGTAAAGGCTGGAGAGTTGCCCCGAAAAGCCCTTTAAGTCTGAGTAAACAGACAGAGAGAAAAGAGGGAACGAAGAATCCTTGGGAGCAGATGAGAGTTAAGCTCTCAGCAAGGCAAACTTAATTTTGGGGTCTTGTCTATCGCTATGCCCTACAGATTTGTGAGGTTGTGATTGAAATGCATTATCTGGTGAAGGCAGTCAAAGGGAGGCTCACAAATAGCAGGCAGTGCCCCTTTATCACAGCCATTCCAGAGGAGCACCAGAGAGTCAAACTGGCGCAGTACACACAGTACATACAGTACACACAGTACACAATGTCTGGCTGCAATCGAGGTCTGTCCCCGAATCAGGACTTTTAGAGTCGACTCAGAGTTGGCACCCCAAATAGTCGACTCCAAAAACGCCCTGTCTTTGAAAGATATACTTAATGTGGTTTGTGCTTTTTCTTAATTCTTCGATACTGTGCCTGATGGCAGAAAGACCACTATGGTGTTGTCTGCAAAGCATTTTAAGTCCATGTCAAGGAGAACTTATGTTCCTCGATTTGTACATGAATGTCCACAGTGATTAAAACTGTGCTGCACATTGTTGACTGTCTGACGCGATAGAGTTCAGCCTCACAGTCTAAACTAACAGTCAGAAATATAAAATGAAGCGAGGACGAATATATCCCATATGCAATATCTTGACAGTTTGTAACTTGTTTTCCCTGTCAAACATATAATCAGTGATGTGGACTCTATTGAAAGAATATAACAATGGCAGGATAATAAAAAAAGAAGCCATAAGGCATTGTGAATTGAGCAAAGAGACTGCTCAAGAGAGATAAAGTCAATTAAATTCTAATCAAACCAAGAGAATGCCATGTTTGCTTATGGCAGTATAGAGATTTAGATATGGTACACATGAAATGAGGAAGAAATGGTATGAGTGTCTTGGGAAGATCGGTATTGCATTGTTGCAAAATGAGGTGGAAGAAAAAATTTCAGCACTGCCAAAAGAAAGAAATGCAGACTAGTACTGATAAGCACAGATATTTTCAGTCAGTTATGTAACTAGTGAGTTTGGAAGCCAGCCCGAAAGCACTGCGCCGTCTCTGGAGGAAATATAGAGCCTGCAGCCAGAATGGCTTCCTGGTCACACTGTTATTCCTTAATTAACAGAGGGCTGGGTTGAAGCATGGTCTCTAGCTGTGTTCAATTCCAGCAGCCAAAGAAGCAATCTTTTGAACCATTGGCATTGTGTTGCTGCTGATTAGCTTTATGTTAATCAGGGACACAGTGCAGCTTATTGCCGCTGGACCGGGCTGTCCTCGACCAAAGACATTGTAATTCGACTCACACTCATACAATTCTGTTCTCTAATCAATAAGTTGATTTAATCGACAGTTCTGTAAAAGACTTTCTCCACAAAGAATCACAAGCAGGACTTTAAATCTTGTGATTTCCAGATGTTTCTAAAAAAATAAGTAAAAAAAGACAAATGTAATCTTCTAATCAACTAAGGTGATTGGGGGGAGACCCGTTTTCACATAGATATTCCATAAATACATTACATTTCAATTAGCTGACTCTTTTATCCAAAGTGACTTACATGATATACAGTAGACACAGCAACAGTGAGCAATTAGGGTTAAGTGTCTTGCTCAAGGACACATGGACATGTAATAGCAGAGCGGGGATCGAACCTCCGTTCCTCTGATTGAAAGACGGACCTGCTAACCACTGAGCCACAGTCGCCCATAAATAATCCAGTATTAGGCCGGCTTTGCTTTTACACTGAACCAAACACCAGCGGAATAATGTTTGAATTCAGATTTCAGCTGGCATCACGGGAGCAAAAGAGGCTCTAACACAACGGAGTGGATATAAACGTACTAGAAAGTAGAGTTCACATAAGCAGGAGATAAACTAGATATGAAGATGAAATATTAATTGGGTTCACAGCAAAGGACAAAGCCTGACCAGCTGCGTGTTGGTAACATACAGGCATTTCAAATGTTTTGCCAGGAACAGATGAGCAGTCTCCATTAGTAGTTTGTATTCTATCAATGGATGTTTCGTCGTCATTGAACGTAGGGTTAAAGCAGCTCTTCAACCATGTCCATCTGAGAGTCGGTTGTGTCTCCTTGGGATTCGGAGAATAGCTGATATCACAGGTGTGTGATAGGAATCCTACTCACACACATGCCTGACAACACTCATACACACACACTGAAATGCACAAAAAGGTTAAACCTGCCTTAGGCATCCGTCTTTAGCTCACACACCACGCAGCATCACAAGTTCAGCTCGTCGTTCCACTTTTACACAACCTTGTAAAAGGTTGAATGGAACGGCTCCCGCTTGGCTTTACATTTGTTCACAAATATGATGTGCTTATGGCCAGGTGTCCTCTCTGACCCTGTGTGGTTGAAATGCATGCAGTCATATGGCTGCACTCTCACTTCAGTGGTGTAGGAGTTTGTTCTCAGTGCTGTGTAATGTGAAAGTAATGTGGACTTAATTATTGATCTGATGAGTTATACTCTTAATCATGCATTTAGCTGCATTAGCTTGGAGTGCAAATCAGATCATTATTTCAGTTCATTTGATGAACACGTTTGTTATTACAAGGATAGATTTTTGAATTGGTGTTAAGGTCATGTGATTAGACTTTGACTTCTCTGCGGAAAACTGATCTGTTTACTTCTTTTCACTAGTGTGTGTGCCAAAAGTAATAATTTGCACATCGATGTGCAATTAAAAAGAGGTTTCCACTGCCAAATGAAAGATTGTTCTCTTGGTGGCATGAAGGTAAGTGGCAGCAGATTCTGTGGGTCATATTGATGATATATAGGATACGTTCAATTTCCTTCAATCGTGTAATGGGCTCTGAATGCAAGGAATGCTTTTGTATGTAGGTGTTATGAGATTAATACCGCGTTTGAAGGAATCTGTTTAAACAGCCAGCTGATCCTGACTACTGGAGGACAATTTATTGACTAAGGCATCGCTTTAGATTTAGTTTATTTTGTATCTGTGTGTCTGAAGTAAACTATTGATTAGAGAACATATTGCTAGAACAGCAATTTGTGAGATGCTTGCGACCAATAATATGTCATCCATGTGTAAAAGCAGATTATGCTCTTCATCGCTGCTTATTAAGCCCACTATTAATATATTGCAGAGACAAGTGGTTCAAGTGTAATGGCAAATATAAAAAATGAAAAAGTGGACACCTTTTTCTTGTGCATGAATGTGATATTTCGAGGCTGTGTAAAACTCATCTAGTTGATGTCAAGACTTTTTCACATTAGGTTCAGAGGTCTTCACATCTTATCTGCACATGATCATCCCTAAACAAAGTATTACAAAATACATAGTAGCTGGTAGGAAAATCCACATACTCTTACTCTACCTCATTATTTAATCCAATTGAAAATAGTGTGTCTTGCAATCCTCAATTCCATCCAAGTGACTATTTGGCAATGTTTTTGATGGCCACAGGAATGAACACAGGTTGCCATGTTCGATTAATTTTGTAGATATTGAATTTGTTCTATAACTTTATCTTTGCAGAGGCTCCCTCTTTAATTCCTCCATCATTCCTAGCTGTTATAACAGTGCCTCTCACAGGCCAAACAGTCAGACCTGTTTTCTTTCTCTCTGCATCTCTTGTTTTTCTCTGTCGCCTCCCTCGTAAAAAGAGAGAAAAGACATTTTTAATTAGTTTATTAAAGTCTGAAAGAGATAAACATTTTCTAAAAACAGTAATGCCTCATTTGGAATGGTTGCCTTGTTTATTCAATTTCAAACTAGTGTGTTTTCTGTTAAGAGCTGGGCAAACAAGCGCTGTCGAGCAACAAGCAAACACAACACCAACCGATCGACCCGTATGTGGACGTTCCTGGCAACATTTGTTTATTTACCTTAAGGCTGGTGCCTAGAAATTTAAGGAACATGGTCACTTTTAATCACAAAAATATCCTCACTGTGAAGGTCTAAAACCAAACTAACTAAAGCTGATAAAGTAGTAGAAGTAGATAAAAACATAAATGAAATACGCACGGTGTAAAGAAGCATCCCTCTGACCCGAGTCCAGCTCTGTAGCAATCAATTAGAGGCCCCCTTCTTCTCTCTGAGACGGCTGTTGGCAAAGTGGCCTGTTGTCTTGCACTTCGACTATCTTTATTATCCAATCAGTGCTGGTGTCCGTCCAGGACCCCGGACGAGTCTTTCATCAAAACTCCTCTTTTAGACATGACTTCACTCTCCAGGGAGGGGAAGGTGTTTCACACTTAACCTTTCTAGTAATTAGATTTTTGAAGCTTGTGCTGCAGTGCTATTTTCTGCCAGAAGCCCAAGTGGGAGTGTTGCTGCAACTAAAAAAAGGGAAGATTGAATCATAGTTTAAAATTCCTAACCTAACCAGCTGTGTTGCCTCAGGAGATTTATAGCAGAAGGCCCTCAAGGCAAGCTTCTCCCATGTGCTGCTGCTTCACATTATATTCTAATGACTGTGCCATTGCCTGCTCCTACTCCTGCTTCCATTGTCTACACAAAACCATGGTGAATACGATGAAGGCTTCAAATTCAGACTGCTGCCGTGAAGAAAATCCAGAATATAAAAAATGTATGATTGGCAGATTCAATCACAGCACACTGAATGGGGTCTGCTCTGAGCTGCTTAATGTCAGGAGGAAATACATAATCACGCAGAAAGCAACTGAGGAGCGGCATTAAGGCAGAAAAATAATGTGAAAAATAAAATGTATTGCGTTGCTGTTTTTTTTTTGTGGAGCTGAACAAAAAACTCCCATGAAGTGCACTTCATGCATTTTACTTTTCTGCTGTTATTAATGTGGTTTTGTTTGTCGTGCTACCGTGTAGTTTCACTCTTGCTAAAATCTCTTCTGTTCTTCCCTCTTTTTTATGTGAACAATATACCTGTAACAGTTATGAACATTATGTTATATACCCCCCCATACCACCATCCCCACCTTCCAGGTAAAATCTCCTAGACTGCCATCAGATGAAGTTATTCTGATGATCCTTCCCATGGCCACCAAGGCTTCAACAGGGCCTGAAATGTAATGTGTTTTTTTTTCTTTGTTGTTTTTGGAGACAGTAAATCACAGATGTAATTACCCCCACCGCTGCAGTTAATTGGCCATGAGTAATTACTTACAATTTGAATAAATCTCCATTCCCCCCTACCATATTAATGAACCTGCAACTCCCCAAGATACATCATGCATTACACCAAACACAACTTTTAGATGTAACACATACATTACATTACATTTAGCTGACGCTTTTATCCAAAGCGACTTACATGATATACAGTCGACCGTAGACACAGCAACGGTGAGCAATGAGGGTTAAGTGTCTTGCTCAAGGACACAACGACATGGACTGGCTGAGCCGGGGTTTGAACCACCGACCTTCTGATTGAAAGACTGACTTGCTAACCACTGAGCCACCGTCGCCCCATACACATGTATTTGCCTTTAGACTGTAATCTATGAAGAAGTTTTGATAAATGTAGGTCAACAGCATTTTTCCCACAGCGCTACATTGCACGTTTTCTACTGATTAGGGAATATATTTGACTTTATAATTCAGTATAATGTTACCCGATCAACAAATACACCACGGTTGCATGACCTCAACGTCACCACCACAGAGATCCCAACTTGTCATTTTGATTAAATGATTACCCCTTCTACGAAAGCCTTTCCTCTTAGTTTTGATTACAAATAGTGTCCTCGCCTGATCGGAGTCGAGTACAACACAACGAGGCTGTAAAGGCCCACTAGTGAGAAGATGAGTTTCCCTGTTCTGCGTGATGTTGTTTTATGTCCCTGACAGCATCTGTACTCTTTAGCTTCTTGTTAGCAACTGCCTTTTTTAAGACAGGTAATACCTTCATGTTAACACTGTTAGCTCTGTCAGCACTTTTGTCATAATTTGCACTTATTAGCACCGTTAGCTTTGAGGCTATGCTATGTTGAGAGGCGTGGACAGGCAAACAAAATGCTCCCAATCTCAGATATTGCACATTGAAGCTTGTGTTAACCCCAGACCTTATTTCAGGCATCTAAACAAAACAAAACGAGGCAAAAATGCTAACTCGTTTCTGGGTTTTAGGATTTATTCCTGCAGCACTCTACATTTTTACCAATGTAATCCACACTCACTCTTTAAGCCAGTATCACTGGCATGTCTGCAGTCTATTTATTTTAACAAAAAGTGTTTGTCAAAGAGTCATCACACTCATTTAACACTTCATTTCCACTTTTATTGTGCAGCTTTTATAATTGTTATACTATGGTTCCATATTTCCCAATGCCAAAACCAATGGAACAATGTCATTACATTGTAATTTATTTTAATGAAACAGTTTTTTTTTATCTGTTTAAGAAAAAAGAAAAGAAGAGTTAATGAGAGGAACAAAGACTTGAGTGAAGATGGAGAATGAGGAAATGCAGGAAGTGTGATGTGGCTGAGTGCTGGTGATCCTGATCCTGCATTATAATTGAGTTCCAGTTTTAAATGGGTCAAACTGTCCTCTCTCTCCGTTATCATTCCATCATCACTTCTTTCATGCCTCCTCTCCTGACCTCCGCTGTACATCTTCTCGTCTTATCAGTGTCACTAAATCTGTCTTCTGTCCCCACTGGATGGTGGGTCAGTTATGCGGTCATTTCTCTTCTCAGTCGTCCTAGCTTGCTTTATTCACCATATCTCTACACATCACTCAATATGCGGCATAAGAAGACAGTTTGCATTCAGAATTTCACTGAATCTCATTTAATGTTTTGATCTGTTGGTATTTGCCGATGTGACTGTGCATATATGTGTTCGTACATACTCTCTCTTGTCCTCTCATCCCTGTTTCCTCACACTACAACTTTAATTTTAAAGTGACAAGAAGTCAGACAGGCTCCCTCGAGCACTGAAAGATTGAACAAATTAATAAACCAAACCATGAGGAGAAAGGTTGTTATGTCACTTTCCCTCACTCTAGAACGTGTTTTGCTTGTGGGAAGTTTTGACTTTCTACAACTGTTTGTCACACAAACAATGGAAATACCATTGTTCCTTCACAATGGACCGATTTGTTTGATTGTTCATATAATATTTGACAACTTTATTGTACGTGTTTTTTTCATTTTCCCTCCTTCATTTTCCCTTTATTCTGCAATAGAAAAACTATTTCTTAGAGGCCCTGTGTGAAACCCAATTTATATTGGTGACCCGAAATATAAACTCTACTAGTGATGCTGAACTGTGATGCAGAAATATATTATGTTTACAAGATTTTACTTGATGATGCATATTATCTTATTTATTCAACCTTAAGATTCAGAGACCCAGAAAAGCTGTAAAGAAGGAGATTAGGGGACGATTCTGACAGGATAAGGAAAAACAGATTCCATGTCCCTGTCAGACTTAATAGTGTGATTAACATTAATAACCTGCCGTGTTAACAGCAGTACAGTGTGTGATCGGGTTCACATCAGACACCAGCTGTGGCTCAAAATCAACCCATTAGGCCTCTAATGGAGACAAGGCTGCTCTGTTCTTTGGGCCACATGCTAATGACATGTACACAGTGGCTTGATGTACCGAAGTAAAAGAAGTAGAAAAACATATATTGCCATACCACTCACATTATAGCAGCGACTCCCTGTATTTTCTTTGTAAATCCACTCAAATGTAATGGTAAGGTGGACATGTCTCCCTTCCACATTTCCACCACTGTCCTAATATCCAGTGTCAGGCCTTGGCTTCCTCTCTTGTCCATGTTCCTCTCTGGTCTTGTAGCTGTTACACTCACTCAGGTTTTGTGCATTGAAACCACCACGTCTCTTTTAAGTCCTCTTGCTTCTGCTTTACTACCACTGTCTCTGCCTAAAACTCTGACACCTGAAAGTGCTTTGTGCCGTTAGCCTAGTGTGAAATGATATAATGTTCAGAGTCAATGAGCTGCTTTGATCTCTGTCGCCATGAACGCCAGCCAGCTGTGCCTCGATGTCACCATGGAGGATAACGTCACCATGGAGATTGATGTGGTGGAAAATGGCGTTGATGTTCCGAAAGAAGTCGTCATTATTCTTACTCTATTGCTTTTTTCTCTTTATGTTTTGATGGGCTTTAAGCAGATATACCAGGTGTAACATTGAAAACATATGGCAGATAAAATGTTTCAAAGTTCTCTTGTTTTGCTATATTAGATCCTCCATGTCAGCTCTTAACTTTATTCTTGTTTGTACCATTCAGACGTACCTCCTCCATGGACAGTGTCTGTGCTTTGTATCACACACACCATGGATGGAGTGGAAACAGACAGATAGATGGGTTCAATCCTGTGTTTACATTCTGGTGATAGAATAAACCCTTTTATTTGCATTTGGATCATGGGTTTTAAAGCTACCTTAATCTGTCTTGTTTTGGGGTTATCTCTGCCCCCTAGTGGTCAGAAAATACTCAGTGCAGGTTTAAACTGAGAAAGCACCGAATGTTCAAAAGACCGCATTTATTTCCACCAACATACTGAGACTAAGACTTTGGTTCAATAACATTTGCAGACACACATTTGCACAATTGATTATGTGTATATTTGTAGAATCGTATGGGTGACTGCATCTAATCCCACGCCATGGTGGTGGTGGTGCTGGTGGTTGTTATCCAGATTCCCCCAGTGTTTCTCCCAGGGGCTCATGGGAAATGTAGACTATGCTATGTGTCTTGTGTGTTCAAAAGTAATTGCATTCTTCCCGTCAGTCTTAAACTGTTTTCAATGTGTCTAATACATTTGTTATCACGTCATCATTTTGTCAGAAATGCTATTTAAAAAATCTATATGTTTATTTTCTACCACAACAGACACTGGAATAGTGTTTGGGTAATTACACCCATGCCTGTTTGGGTGTTTTCTTCATTTGTTGGTATTAAATTGCAGGTAGTTTAGTCTCCACTGAATGCATGTGAGTCAACACATGCATGTGTAACTTAAAACATTCGCAAAACACATATATGATTGTTTGTCTGCATGTACAGTATGCAGAGTTAGTGCAAAAATATGGTTATTTTGTTTCCTTTGCTGTGTTTGTCGCCATTCCCTATTGATTAGTTAACAAATACTGCAGAAAGACAGAGGAGTGAGGGTGCAAGGGAGCTGGTGGGAAGAGAGAAAAAAGGAAAGGCATGATTCTGTGTTTGATATCTGACTTGTGGCTCAGATCAATAGTGTGTGTTTGATGAGATACACACAACCTTCCTGCCTGACTGTTTACCAGAGCTTCCTCCCAGATGCATGTGAAGCCCTGAGAGAGACACACACACACACACACACACGCACACACACACACACAGAGGCTTTCACACACAAACAAACACCCTCACTATTCAGTCCATATACAGTCCATATAAAGTCCATATATGGCCTTCCCCTCTTTCTCTTTTCTCTTCGCTCTCCCCACTTTACCCCTCTCATCATCTTCTTTCATTTATTTAGTCACAGTTACTACATTTAATCAAAATCTAAACTAGAGTGAATGTTGGACTCATCAGATGGCCAGAAACAATGAGCTTTTCAGCTAATTGGATGTAGCCGCTATACCATGAATCTATGGCAGAATTAGCAAGCTAGCTCGCTAACCACTTAGCCGCTAAATGAGAACAATTAAAAAACTTGTTTCATCCGCACACTCTTTTCATAGTGTAGGAAGACACACATGTGTTGAGGAGACCGCTGGAGGACCAATAGGTGAAAGACATTTCCAACATGACTGTTGTCTTCCATTCCTGTTTGAGCTTTGCTTTTGTCAACGCTAACCGGACCGTGGGACATTCAAACAATGGGTCATCCTCGCATGATTCAATTCAAGAACCTGACCAGATGGGAACCTGTCCTAAATTAAACTTACAGTATTTACAATACATCTGGCTGGTATGGCGTAGTTAAAAGTCCCCAGTAGCCGTTCATATCTGTAGTTTTTCTTTGCTCTCAGCATATTTGGGTTTTTCTTTTACTATAATAAAAAATATGACAAGAATTGAGCCCAGGATGTTGTGAGGAAGAAAATCAATAAGCATAGTTGGAATCAGCCTCCACTTCTCTCAGTCCTTATGATTGTTTAAATCTTACTTTCCCCTCTCTCTATCGCTCTATCTATCTCCATGCCATCCTCCCCTCTCCCTTTCTCGGCTCCATTCTTATATTTGATGGTGACACTTTTGCAGAAAGGGCGAATGGATAACCTACCCATCTTGAAAAAGATGAATTACTCGCCTCACCATTTCTCTCTTCTCCTGTTTTATGAAATATATTTCATACAGGGTGTTTGTCATCTGCTTTACTGCCAGCATGCCAAACCCTTACTTTTACCCGTGCCTTTACCAAAGAAGACATATTTAACCATATCCTATTCAAACTGTTTGCAACCTTAAGTGATATGGTGACCGGTCTGGCCTTTGTAATTCAGCAGGAAAAGAAAGATACAACATAATTTATTACACATATATGGATGTGATGGTCCAACACAGGGTGGACCATTTTAACTACATGAAGCAAAAACTTCACAAATTATGATAAAAGTAATGGACAGTATAACCTTCACAATTTCCAAGATTGTATATTGTTTATCAGAGCCTACACATTTATTTTTCAACAAGGGTACTGCTCAGTCACAAGTCAAAAAAAAAACTAATGGAATGTTAGAAAGCAAAGTTTGGCAAATATATTGTTATGGATTTTTTTAAACACTCAAATATCAATGTAGACTCAACAATCTGATATTAATCAGGCTCTGATACGCCCCACTGGCTGCAGTGTTGTGTTGCTCTATCTCTGATCCGTTTTTGTACTTTAATCTGCTCGTAATCTAATATATTCATGGCTCTGGGAACAGAACCCTATTTTTGCTCTGTCATCTGCAATAGTGCACAATCAGCCACAGTCTGGTCCCCTCGGGCCATTTGGCACACAGTGCCTCATTCAAGATGACTTCAGCTTGGTGAATGCTTCCCCTCGCAGGGCCGTCGTCTATTGAAGGTCTCTCCTAACCACTGAGCCCCGTGTGATCTGAATGATCAAGTGCTCGCCATGTATTCCCCGTGGAACAACTTTGATGTCAGTTGTGTGTCCGACTCTGACATCTTTAAGCCGGCCTGACCCCGCTGTGCTACTGAAAGAAACGGTTAACAGGACATGTTGTGTCTGTGTATCTTGTCCCTTTGTATTTGTGCCTCCCGGAGTGCAAATGTTTTCTGCTCCGGTGTTTCTGACTCACTGCCCAGCAAAAGGACTTCCATCACAGGCAGCAGTGCCGTTCTTGTCCAAAACAATTTGGGTCACACCAAGTGAAACAGGATGGAGGGTTCCTTCGAGACTCATCGTGGGTCGCAGTGCAAAGACTAAAGAGAGGGGAGAGGCAACGATGGAGGGGGAGAAGTCACAGCAGCAGGAGAATACGGAGGAGTGTCAAACTGAAAGAAATGACGTTTGTGTCCAGACTGTTATGGGGAGAAAATAAAAAAAATAGTAAAAGGGAGCAGTAAAGTGATAAAGACGTGTACCTCTGTTCTTGAGTGAGGAGAAAATGAGTGTTTCAACTTAAATTATATTTTGAGATAAAAGGCTTAGCCGCAAACAGTGAATAACTGCAGGGTTAGTTATCATTTTATTAATTCTGATTGGATCCACTTCTTGTTGAATCATAATTCGCATTGTTGTATTTGAGATAAGTATGAAAGTTTATAATTATAAACTGTGTTTTTATTCATCATTTTTTGTTGAATATATGAAGTAAATTCATATTCATAAGTCAGCAGTAAAATCAGTGGTAAAAAAAAGTTTGCCAATATAAAAAAACATCTATGTATGTATGTATTAACTATATATTCCTAATGTAATCAGTTACTGCTGTTGCTTTATATGGCTGGTTGCCAAACTGCCAAATCATCAAATGTGTGTAAGTGTGTGTTTGTATGACTGAGAGAGAATGGTGTTTCATCCCCACCTGTTCTGTGCATGTTTTCTCAAGCTAATCCGTAAACGTATTTTTGTGTTGCAGACACACACACACACACACACACACACACACACACACACATACATACACATATCCTGTCTCTCTTCCTGATGGAACTCCTGTGTTTTCTTCACATGCTGCCGATCAAAGGAAAGACTCTCACACACACACACACAAACCGAATATGCAGGTCAGATATAATTATCAGATTGCGTTCCTATGGTAACAGTGAAGACTTTGCAATGCATTGTGTGTTTTCTGTGTTCTAAAGAAAGGAGAGGTTATATGAAAAATTGCTAGAAAAATAAATGATTGTGTCACCCCCCCCAATAAAATAACCAGACCATGAATTTGGATAAAACTTCCTATCAGCCAACATTAGAACATGGGAATGGACCACACTATTTATTTGTGGTAAGGGCGTGGGGGTCCAGGAGTTGGAAAGAAAGTAAAACATGTGAGTGGTTGTACTGCCTCCTACAGCCTGATGCAGAAAGAATGATGAATAAAATAGAAAGAGGTCCAACATGGACAGAGGAGGGAGGCAGCAAGACAGGCAGGAATGAAATGGAATAAATAAGTATGGATAGATATTTTAAAATGTGAAAGGTTGTTGGTGATTCAAATCAATAGTTTGATTGGCGAAAGGATGGAGAGGACAAATGAGGTGGATATGGCATGAAAGTGAGGAGAAATAAGTCAAAATCAATATATCTTTTGTGTTTGTTGATGAATCTGTATTTTGTATTTTAGAACTCTTAAGAAGACTCAAAAGTAAGAGACCCGCGGTTCACTTTAGTAGTTGAGGTGACTGGCAGCATTTAAGTAGGCAGCCAGTGCTGCTGTCCTGCAGCCTTCGACTGGCTGAGGATACGTGCACGGAAACACGTCTGATTCTTCACTGTTCAATGTGCTAAAACTCACAGGAACCAGACCACATGCAGTCGGCCTGCACATCCTGTCGAAGCCACATGAACATCCTGAAGAGTCACCCTTCTCTCCAGCTGAATGTGAGTCCGGTGTTGACTCACTTTTCGCCCTGTCAGCTGCGGAGGACAAACCTGGGTTTCTTTTGGCTTAATAGATTAACTTTTCGCTGCTAGGCATACATTTACTTTGGTGCTCAACCATCTCATGCTGTGTATCTAGCATTCAATCTGCGTGTGTGTGCTGGGAGTAGTAAGCTTTAAATTGTGGAGGGTGGCAGGTAAGCTGAACTATGGCCGGAAATTGCACCAGGCTGATGTGTGCAGATTCACATTACAAGCAGCCATTTGATTTAGTGGTAAATAAAACTATATTCATCCACTGGAGGAATCTTTTGAGCATATGGGCGACTGTGGGTCAGTAGTTAGCAGGTCCGTCTTTCAATAAGAGGATTGGTGGTTCGATCCCAGGCTTTGCTAGTCCATGTCGTTGTGTCCTTGAGCAAGACACTTAACCGTAATTGCTCACCGTTGCTGTGTCTACTGTATAGCATGTAAGTTGCTTTGGATAAAAGCGTCAGCTAAATGTAATGTATCTTTTATATTATATTGAATACATAATAGCCTAGAGGCATTATGATATGTAATTTGTGTTACCATCGTGTCAGGGGGGCATAGGGTACTAAAACATGAAAAACTAAGAAAACAAAACAAATTGTATTCACTTCATAAGAAACAAGCAAATTAATTATCCTCATTCAATGTCTAATTGAGTTAAGAGTGTTGTGTCTTCATTTTCATATTTGAGCTAAAACATAAAAAACACCAAACAATTTGCCAGCCTCTTATGTTCAGGTGTTATTGTCTGTGTTTCTCTTTTTGCAGATGAGGAGCATGCAGGACAAATCAGGGGTTTAGGCAGCTATTATATATTATTATTTAATCCCCTTTTTTTAGTAACAGAAGTTAGTTATCACAGAATGAGTTATCACAGAATGAGTTATCACAGAATGAGTGATCACAGAATGAGCGAGGCGATCCACCCCAGAGGAGCTATTGAGGACGATGAAGACCTGGAGAGGGAGGAAGAAACTGGATATGTTTGGGAGCTCGTAACCAACCAAGGACATCTGTCCTTTTAATGGTTACGCAGATGTAAAGGTGCTTAATAATCTTACATTTAGATGAGTGGACTCTGCTGTGGAGTGTCCATAAAGAGCCAGCAAATCCACAAACATGTCAAGGGGATTTCAGTTCCATCACTTGTTCTTTGTTTAAATATTGGTATTAAGTATCAGTTATCTCTTTTTACACATTTACAAATGTGATTACGGCCACACAGATTGAGATACAGTTGCACAACTCTCTGCACGCATCCGCAAATAGTTTTTCTCCAATAGCGGCCATGTACCTGCTGCCTTCTCAGGATGGCGTTAGTGAGCGATATATCCTGCCTGGCTATTGTCTTACCCTTCGGCTATCACAATGATACACAAACACAAAAACATTTAACAGTTTTGTCTTTTGCAAATGCAGTTCTACATGAACACATTTGCAAAAGTCTTTTCTTTTGTTAGTGAAGTTCTAATGAAATTGTGATTCTATGAGCTGAAAAGGTTTGGATTGTACTGTGACAGTTCCACTATGTTTGTCTGAATAAATATAAGTCTCTCTGTCCCATGCTGTCTGTTTGGTGTCCTCATTTCAGCTACAGGCGTCTACATGTGCCAGCAGCAGACACACACTGTACAACTGACACACCCTCTCTCTGTATATATATACTGTATATGCATTTAGGAGAGAAGTAGTCTTTTCACTCTGAGATGTATGCATGTCATCAGAATGGCATTGACTTTTGACCATTCCCATCATCATCCCTCACTGTAAGCTCGCCTTGCCAGACATGCCTTTGTCTTCATTTAATATGCGGTATTAAATCCATTTTACTGATAATGCCCTTTCTGTAGTCAATTTGATTAATGCAGCTCGAAGAAAATCAATTTTCCACCATATTTCTCCCCTGTTTCATCCCACCGTCCTTTCCCTATCAGTCTATCTGTGAGGTTGTCATGGTGGGGACTCCAATATAAAGATTTCAGACTGGTTTAGAGCAGTGCTGCATGAGTGATGGCATGGATTACATGTTCTAGACTCATTGGTATGAAAACTTGTCCTGGGGAGTGACAACAGTGTAACAACCGAGACCTCAGCATCTCTGCTGCCCAGAGATATCACCACAATAAATGGTATAGATTCATCTAAAAAACAGCACAAGTCAATGTTTTATAATTTAGCACAGCTAACATGATTCTCTTTATTTTCCATCTTTATTAATTCTGCTAAGAGCCAAAAGATTGCAGCCATTAAATTGAGAACCACAGTGTTTGTGTGTGTGCCTGGCATTGATTGAACAGATGTTGCAGAACAGCTGTGGAAAGTTTTTGTTTACACAAATGTGTATTTTTCTGCATGTGCAAATCTGTACATTTATTCTGTTACTCCTATATATATTGCTGGCAAAGAGGATATACCATCAGGCCCTGGAAAAGATGGGAGATTGATGGGAGCATCTGGTAATCTCTCTTTGGGGGGGGGGGGGGGGGGGGGGGTGATGGGTGGCATCCAAGCTTTATCAATTGGATGTGCTGACTGCAACACAGCACTATCCTTCAACATTTACACCTAGCACATTTTCATATTTACTAGTCTGCATCACAGTAATACAAAATGTGGCAACAAATAGTATTAAATTCTAACTTAAACTGCAAAATATACTGACCTTCTTGCTTTGTGAGGCGTGAAAGACAATATGCCTTGAGTCCGTGAGTGGTGAAGGCAGGCCTGCTGGTCCATATTACCTTTGGGTTTAACCCCTTTCCAATGCATCATTAAGATTGACTGTGTGTCTTGGCCTCTAAATTGAGGTTATTGGTCTTAATCCAGTGCGCTGATAAACTCCTAATAGCCTACACTGTGTGGACACGAAGCGTGTCTCACCCTATGCCTCAAAAGACCTCATTTATATTTATGACAACCTCGACTCTCCATTCCTGATTAATCCACTTAATATTAAGACGCAGATCTGTAAATCTCCCTCTGCCTCGGTGGAAAGAAGTAATTCAGCCAGGGATGTGACAAGAATGTCAACTCAAGATTTGCATACAAAAAAAAAGAAATACAGTCAAACCCCCTGCTGCTACAATCCCATATCTTTGCACTTGTACCAGAACCGGTGCAGCAGATGGCTGGCAGACATCAACAGTTGTACATTCTCATACCCTGCAGCACGTCCTAAGAAGATTGAGGTTTAAGTCATAAGCAAGCTATTGAAGTGCTGACGATTATGATCCTCTTTTTTTACTGTGGAGGACAGAGAAAGAGAGCCTGAGAGACAGACGCATACTGAGTCACAGATTATCTAGTCAGCAGAGGATACGTGCTGCCTAATTCCCTCGGAGGAGTTCAAAGTTTTCCTCTTCTGTGTCAAGAGCTGTGCTGCACACATTGAGGGGCAAATTCTGTTTTTGTGGGAGGGTAAGCATCAAGGCTTTAACATGTCAGTGACCACAATGAGGCAGGGAAATAGGTATCACAGAGCTTTGGTTTGTGTAATGTTTCATTTTTAGTGAATCACTTTTGACTAACTTGTTTTGATCCGGGATGTTGGCCCTCTCTGTAATAAAGCCAAGATAACTTCCATGTCAATGTGTTTTTGTATCTATGATTATGTAACTACCTGTTTATTTGTGTCTGATTGGTCTTTTGACCACTCTAGTAATGATATGCAGGACTGTGTCCTTGAACACCCCTGAAAGTCACATCTTCACTCATCCCTCTCTTCCCTTAACACTACTTAAGCAGATGGCCACAGATGGGGGAAGTAGAGCCTTGTGAACCTGGTGGCATCTGTTTTGGGTCAAACTTTCCATAAGTCCATAAGTCTTTAGCACATTAATACCTATGTACACAACGCACAAACAAAGTGCTTCCTTCTCAATGCCGACTTTTAGTCACTCCTACTATGACATCCTTACCTTCACAGCTTATAAAAGTATACAATTTGATTTAGAGGTTACAGTTTTGAGTGTGTAAGTTGTGTCAAGACGTTTGAGTCTATTGTCTTATATTGTATGTATATTATGTTAATATACAAAAAATACAGTTTACATATATTATTGTTTATTCTGGTCGAGAGTATATAAACTGAAAAGCATTATCCATTACACATACAGTATGTCAAAATAAACTGTTTTAATTGACAGGCAAATAATGAAGAATTTAAGTTGGTATCATGAGAAAAGTTATAACTTGATAACAAGACAATCATGATTTGTTTGTTTATCTGTTCTATTTTGAATTGAAAAACACTAAATGGGTTTGACATATTGTTGTTTCAATGTAGGCCTCTAGGACACTTGAAGCTCTCTCAAAGCTCTTGAAAACAGAATACCAAATAAAATCTTAATCAAATTTACACAACAACGAAACATCTCTCAAACTGCATGGATCGTGATAATATTTTGGACCTGACATTTGGGTCACAGGCCCAAAAAAAGGAGATTGAAACCCCTGATTTAACCTCATATGCTGATCATATTCCTTGCCAGCGTCTTATTTAGCTCTTTAGAACGCTGATGATTCAACAACCTGTCAACCTTCTCTGCTCATCTGAATGCTCATGTGTGACGACCAGGTGAAATGAGGAATAGCGGCCCTGGCACAGGACAGCTCCCATTCATAGTACAGCGAGCACCATTCATTTCCAAACGACAGATCATTACAGCTCTGATGGTCGACAGATGGTGATATATTGGCGCTGATACCGGTGCTGGACAATTTTGGAGGCAGTCGCTTGCACAAACTGCTATTTCACTTTTTCACTAATGATAAAGCTATCCTGCGAGTGTCAGATCCAGACGCTCCGCCCACCTCCTCCCACTCCCCCAGTTCACCAGAGATGGGTGATACAACAGAGATTATTCTTGGGCTTGTTGCTTCATGCACGAACAGATGTTTGTTCTGAAAGAAACAATCACAATTCACAAAAGACAATGACTAATATCCAGCATATGGCAACCTAATAAACTGAATTTAACAATTAGTACAACACATACACAACAAGACCTGACTTATGAGTGTCCTAATAAGAGATGCAAAAACAGAAACTCCGGGGATACAATGCTCTTTGTCACCTAATGAAAACAAGCCAGATGCTAAGTCAGTTATTTGTTCATAAATCAATGCTGCCATCTATTGGTGTAAATGTGTAAAGGTCCTAGTATTCTTCCACTGTTCCAAATACAAGGACAAATGCACAATGCTTCTGTGTAGATATTCTATTGAAGTGGGAAAAGACTTAGCTTCTTTTCTGTGGGGACAAACCCACTTGTCCCCACAGAAAAAGGTTTTATTTACTGCCATGAAACAGAACAAAACCATGATCTGGTCACCAGTCTAACCTGGTGCATCGGGGCAGAGAGCGAGAGCACAGACTCGAGGGCCTTTTAAGTCGTTGCCGCTAACGAGCACAGGTGTCCCCACTCTCCTGATGACCCCCTCTGCCACGCCCACCTGCACACCTGCAGGGACAACGGCCAGTGGGAGAGAGGGTCGTCACTTTATTTTTTTCTTTCACTTTTGCTTCTTATTCTGCCTCCCACTGCCACTCTGCTCCGGTAAACATTTTCAGTAAATGTAACTTTAACATATACCTAAAAATACAGAAAAATGCACCATGTACATATCAGAAAAAGTGACACATCAGACCTCAAACCCAACTTGTTCATTAGAAATACAATAAGCGTTTGATGTTCAGAGTGCTAAAGTGACAAATTGACAAAAAAACAATATTCACATTTGCTTTTTAAAATAGTCGGATCAGACAACCACAACACATATAGCATGCATTTTAAAGATACACATATATGTAACAGTAAACAGAGACCTTTTAGTTGAACATATTTGTGTGATATTTTCACCATTTATATATTGTTTCTTCTGCAACAAGCAAATGTCATTGTACACAAAACATGTAGAGCAAAAAGGACAAACTGATATATTTTACTGAATATGACGTACTACAAAAGGCTCAGTAATTAATGCCTAGGTAATTGGGTCTGTAGGATCCGTTTCCATTATTTATCAAAAGAAAAATTATAGGATTCATTATTTTTTCAAACTCAGACTCATTGGCCGTGTCTCATTTTCTGTAAAGAACATACATCAGAACACTTTTTCAATGACCACACACTGTACACCCCCCTACACATGTTCGTCCTGTGTACCTTTACTCTGTCCTCCTGTCTGAGCCTGCTTATAGAGTGTGTGTGTGTGTGTGTGTGTGTGTGTGTGTGTGTGTGTGTGTGTGTGTGTTTGTGTGTGTGTGTGTGTGTGTGTGTGTGTGTGTGTGTGTGTGTGTGTGTGTGTGTGTTTTGTTTGTATGCCCCTACTGTTCCAGCACGAGGTTGCAACATTGTTAATACATTTAACTACCGACACCTGTCTGCTCTCACATTCCCACACATTTTAGCCTCTGTCTTGCTGGAACCAGTCTTTATTTGCTCATATCCATCCCAACTGATCACAACTGATCAAGGTGGCCAAAAGATTCTCTGCTCAGAGGGCCTTGCAATTGATTTTGGGAGAGAGACACGCTTTTGATGTTGTAGAGGAAGAGGTTTTAGAATGTGAGGATCACATTTATGAAAATTCAGTCTGACAGTGACTTTGAAGAAGAGGATGAGATTGAGCATCAGCTAGTTCCAAAATGAAGACAAGCACCAGGACCAGCCCATCAGCAGCTAGCAAGTGAAGAAATATGTATGATCTGATCTCAGGGTTCTATGCTCTGATCTCAGGGTTTTATGCTCTGATCTCAGGGTTCTCAGACCTCAGGGTTCTATGCTCTGATGCTCTGACCTCAGGGTTCTCAGACCTCAGGGTTCTATGCTCTGATCTCAGGGTTCTCTGATCCCAGGGTTCTCTGACCTCAAGGTCCTATGCTCTGATCTCAGGGTTCTCCGATCGCAGAGTTATCTGATCTCAAGGTTTTATGCTCTGACCTCAGGGTTATATGCTCTGAACTCAGGGTTCTTTGATCCCAGGGTTATATGTTCTGACCTCAAGGTTCTATGCTCTGACCTCAGGGTTCTATGCTCTGATCCCAGGGTTATATGTTCTGACCTCAAGGTACTATCCTCTGACCTCAAGGTTCTATGCTCTGACCTCAGGGTTCTATGCTCTGATCTCAGGGTTATCTGATCCCAGGGTAATATGTTCTAACCTCAAGGTTCTATCCTCTGACCTCAAGGTTCTATGCTCTGTTAGATCGAGATGGAAAAAACATTCCCACCACAACTTCTGACTACACAGAACAGACCGGTCAACTCTTCCAAGTTTGTGTATCCTATGTGCCAAAGAAAGGCAAGACTGTGGTCCTCATGAGTACACAAAGAGAGAATATGTGGCCAGGAGCACCACTCATATCTTGATTATAATTGATTTTCTTTTTTTTATTATAAAAATGTTAAGTAAAAACAAGTAGCACATAAATTCATGTACATGTGATCTAACAAAGGTAAAGGGCAAATATAAACCATATATACTTTTTATATTGCTTGCAATTGGGATGAAGTAAACATCTGTTGAGTATTTTAACATAAAAGTGTGTGATTGTGTTGAATTAAAAAAACCAAAATGTGACGGGTCCATCAGACCCACAAATACTGGCTGAATAACACAAATATGAGTAGTCTTCCAAACCGCCAGTCACCCTAATTGCATAGCTGAACTTTCTCTGGTTTGAAAGCCACTTTTCCGCAACACTCACAGGCTAGACGCATGGCTGACCCCTGCTGACATAGATATAGAAAAGAAAATGCACATGTGCATAACATTCAAGACACCTGTCCCATCACAAAATATAATATATAGGTGGATGGGTTTCAGTTTTGAGAAGAACATAAGTCATAATGACTAATAGTATCAAAACGTGACTCCTGCTGTAATGTTTTTGTTTTACTTCAATTAAATTCTCATAAGACTGAAAACTGAGTCACTGCGGTTAATCCTCCTTCCTTTACTCACTGCTGGATTTTGAAGGTCAACGATTTCTTCCATTTAACATTTTAACATTCCTAATTGAACTCATTGGGATGAGTGTTGGTTTGTCAAAACTCAAGTTAGCAGCAAGATGGGGGCTACTGTGGCTCAGTGGCTAGCAAGTCAGTCTTTCAATCAGAAGGTCGGTGGTTCAAACCCCGGCTCAGCCAGTCCATGTCCTTGTGTCCTTGAGCAAGACACTTAACCCTCATTGCTCACCGTTGCTGTGTCTACTGTATACTGTATATCATGTAAGTTGCTTTGGATAAAAGCGTCAGCTAAATCAAGTGTAATGTGAAATTATGAACCTATTATTTAAGGACCTGAGCAAGATAAATAAATATTGTTTGTTACACAATGTTTGCATGTGTATTTTTCTGATGGTAAAACCTAAAGATCATAATAATAGTCAGCATTGTTTTCAGAAAATGACATGTTCAAAGGTATTGTGTAAGAAAGAACAAAAGACAACCACTGATGTGTGCTTGAGTTTTGCAGGCCAGCAGATGTCCCTTTTCACACTAAATATATGGAAAGCTCTCACAAGACACAATGTAATACGTTTAGCTGAAAGTACAAACTCTAATGGAAGTAGGTGTTCAAAATGTATATGCTAGATTTGCACAACCTGTTAATTCAACAGAAGTCTTGGCCTCACTTATCGCACTAACAAACTCCACATCCCGTGATCCCACAGCACACCCAGCTTCGATGACGTGTACTATTTTCCGTCCAATCGTTGTTCCAGCTTTATGATTGACGTACTAGCCAAGAGCTTTTATTGGTTTCTATGTGGTTTCCAGGAAGTGAACGCCACAATTCAAACCACCTCCCACATGTGAGCCCCGTCGTTAGCACCACGCGCAGCGTGTGGAGGAGAGAGAGACCGGTCGGGAAGGCAACGTCACTCCTCGGACCACCGACTCGACGTAGCGCAGCGGACAGATAGCAGAGCGGCGTTGTCCGAGGCAGGTACCGTACCTGTTTCTTTTTTTAACCGATACACTCGCAACGCCGGAAAAGCTGACAGTTGGTTTACAGGAGAACGGGGGAAAGTAGGTCGTCTTAGATAAGAACACGGTGGACGCTAGGGCCTGACAGAAGTAGGCCCGTCATTCTCCGCGCGCTGTAGTGAGAGGAACAGCCCGGTTAGAGTCTTTTTCTCGCGGTCAGCCCGGTTGCCAGTACTGGTCAGGTGCCTTAACGGACACCGCGCCGCTAGGTTGGAGAGGTACCGAGTCCCGCTGGTTAACTGCTAGGTCAAATATTCTGCCCGCTTGGTAGGGCAGGGACTATCGGTGAATCTCTTCACTAGACTCATATGTTTTTCTTTTTCTTTTCAGGTGCTGAAGCGATTACAGCAGAAAGATGGCGGACGACCCCAGCGCGGCGGACAGGAACGTGGAGATATGGAAAATCAAGAAGCTGATCAAAAGTTTGGAAGCCGCCCGTGGGTAAGGGATTTAATTCAGCCGTGAGCCAATGCAGCCACGGGGCGGACTGTGCGGTGACTGTGTGAATGTTGACCGCTGTAACAGCTGGAGATCGGACGAATGGGGCCGAATTTGGGAGTGGTAGCATAGCATAGCTAGATTAGCTTATCATAGCTCCTGCTGCTAGCCTGCTAAATGCTAACCCCTAGCGTCAATTGCTGTCGCATTTAGCCCGCCCGGAGGCTGGACACGTTTCGTTAATATGGAGGAATACATGTGTCGATGTGTCTGTGTCAAGTGGGACATTGAGGAAAATGTTGCCACGACTCTCTTAAAGCGACTAACGGTAATTTTGGCTGTGTTGCTAACGAGCCCTGCTAACAGACGTCATATCTGGTAAAAGGCCGACATGGGTGTCTTCTGACGAAAAAGCACGTTGGGAGGTGAGGGCCGGCTAGCTTACTGTTGCACTATTACGTTTTTTTCAATAGGCTCGTTCCACAACTTCAAAAGGCGTCAGCTTTTTACACGTTGATTGAATAGCATATTTTTAATTCCTCAAAGAGTACCATATGTGGGGATATGTGAGCCTCACGGCTGGCGGGCTACTAAACCGTGAGTTGTAAAGAATCTCAGACTAGTTGCTTGCCGGTTCGGGACGTTGTGGCCTTGTTGAATAATCAAACACGACATGTAAATGTGGGTGTTGCTACACTTGCTGGTCGCTTGCTCTGCGACAGCTTTCCGTCTAGTGTTGCGCAGAATCTGCTATCCTGTGCTCCACCGCCTGCCATGTCACACACAGTTGACAGTTTGCCCCACATTTATCCAGCTGCTGCTACCTGCCTTTGTGTCCAGTGTCAGCATGTACTGTTAAGCTTTGTCTTTTGACTGGTAGTGAAAGGAGAGGGAGTATGGAGTAGTGGGACTGATAGACCTCGACTTCAAGGGCAGATATTGTATGCTGTGTAACTGAAAGCCCATCCTGTTTGTCCCTCAACCTTTCAGACCTTGTCAAGGTGATATTTTGCAAGGGAAGGTTGTGTGTTTACAAAATTATGAGTGAGAGGCTGCATTGTCATTATGGTAATAAATTGAACTGATTAAAGTTCTAGTTCTAAATCATTACAATTGACACAAGTGTTTTCCATACTTTCTATAAGCAGTGTCATTGTAACAAAGTTTCCCCGGGAAAGCGTGTGTGTGTACAAAGTCTTAATGTAAGCACTAACATTAAATCCTTGCTCTCTTTCTAGTAATGGCACCAGTATGATCTCACTGATCATCCCTCCTAAGGACCAGATATCTAGAGTGGCCAAGATGCTAGCTGATGAGTTTGGCACAGCTTCCAACATTAAGAGTCGAGTCAACAGGCTCTCTGTACTCGGGGCCATCACCTCTGTACAGCAAAGACTAAAACTCTACAACAAGGGTATGTGTTCCAATGAAACCCCAAATAAAATCCTGACTTCCATGTGAGAGTTACTTTTTCAGGGGCAGCTGTACAGAATTAATCCCTGTCAGGACGTTGTAAAATAGGTTGCTGTTAGCATGAGAGAAAGGTGTGCATTACCTATCGATTTAGTAAATCGTCAGGACATTTCAGAACCTTGAGTGGAACGTATCTGTGACAGGTCTTGACGTCACTGATAACACTTGACGATGCAAGCCTCCCCTCTAGAAACCCTCCGTTGTTAATTAATCCGTACAAAAAACAGATATTTATCTCATCTATTCTCTTACCGTTGTCTTTTCCAGTGCCACCCAATGGTTTGGTTGTGTACTGTGGTACCATTGTGACAGAAGAAGGCAAGGAGAAGAAAGTCAATATCGACTTTGAGCCTTTTAAGCCAATCAACACCTCCCTGTATCTCTGCGACAACAAGTTCCACACCGAGGTGAGAGCTTTTCCTTGGTTTCTGTGTCTGCACACAAAGTTTTTTTTTTTTCTAGACATGAAGTTATCTCTCAGTATATATTACACTTGTGTTCTGTCACATTCTCATCATCCATTTTTCCCAAACTTTCCCCTAACAGGCATTGACAGCCCTGCTTTCCGATGACAGTAAATTTGGTTTTATTGTGATCGACGGTAGTGGGGCACTGTTTGGCACACTACAGGGCAACACCAGAGAGGTGCTGCACAAGTTCACTGTGGACCTACCCAAGAAGCACGGTACAGACCTACAATACTCGTAAAACGCTGAACCTTTGATATTTTTAACTACACAGCATGGATCAATAGATCATTTATTACATACTAGTCAGTAGTAGTTTGTGATTCTTAATTTTGCCTGTAAAGATTGTCACTTTTTCTCAATCTGTCTTTCAGGCAGAGGAGGGCAGTCTGCTCTACGTTTTGCTCGTCTCAGAATGGAAAAGAGACACAACTATGTGAGAAAGGTGGCCGAGACAGCGGTCCAGCTCTTCGTATCCAACGACAAAGTTAATGTGGCAGGGATGGTCTTGGCTGGCTCGGCTGACTTCAAGACTGAGCTCAGCCAGTCGGACATGTTCGACCCTGTAAGTCTTTGTGTGTTTTGATTATAAAAAAACAATACCAATTGTGTATTTACCATGTGATATCTCAATAATAAATTGATGTAAATCTGAAAAAATTCTGAAACTAGACAGCTAAACTATTTACAATCTCAGTTCACTGCACAGTATCCTGTAGGTAAAAGACTATCTTCCAAATTATTTGTATTCTTAGTAAATACAGTGGGGTTAATTGGGTGTTACTCGTAGCAGTTTGTTGCAAATGCCAATAGGTCTTTAAAGTTTTGTATATCCTGTCTACAGCCATACCATAATGAAGAATACCTCCTGCAACTCCCCCCTTCTTCACATTGAAAAATACAAAAATTAATATCTACATCGACAACAAAAACCACAAACGTGGAAAAATGATCCCAAACTTTATTGGAAGTTCAGGGCAGCAGTTGTTTGGGTGCACTTAACCTGCACACAATTGCATTTTTAACACTGGTAACTGTTGTGTGAGCTTCCCATAGATATCCTGCCACAGTTCTGGTGGGAACAAAAACCGCAGCATAATTTGTGGTTATTGTCTGCATATTTCTGTTGATGGCCTTTACCATCTTTCCCATGTTAGGGATTTGGTAAGAGTACCAATATTTAACTGCAGAGATATAAAGTGTGCTTCTAATTATATCATGTTACCTTTGTGCAAGTTATTCTAGTGTTTTTAACCAGTCTGGTGTGTGTGTGTGTGTCTGTTCTACAGAGGTTACAGGCCAAGGTTTTAAAGCTGGTGGACATCTCTTATGGAGGAGAGAATGGTTTCAACCAGGCCATTGAGCTCTCAGCGGAGGTTCTCTCTAATGTCAAGTTCATCCAAGAGAAGAAGCTCATAGGTGAGTCGACACATTGGAGTTTTTAGGTGTCTCCAGTGCTTTTGTTGGGGTAGAGATTTTCTTAATGGTTGTCCCTCTCTATAGGACGGTACTTTGATGAAATCAGCCAGGACACGGGGAAGTACTGTTTTGGTGTGGAGGACACACTCAAAGCCCTGGAGATGGGAGCAGTAGAGATCCTCATAGTCTACGAAAACTTAGACACCATGCGTTACATTCTACGTGTACATGGGGCAGAGACCATCGGATTAGAGAACGGTAAAAAAGACACATATCACATCTACTACCATTGCTGAAAAAAGGGAATATTAAAAAAAGAGAAAAATATTGTGCTTTAATGCTATGATCCTTTAATTTTCAGATGAGAAGACTTTGTACTTGACGCCAGAGCAGGAGAAAGACAAGTCTCACTTCACAGACAAGGAGGTGAGCTTTTCAAGGAAATGACAGATCCATGTGAATTAAGTTCGACCCTTTAGCCGTCATGCCATGCGTTCCTGACTCTTGATTGTGTTTCTAGACGGGACAAGAACATGAGCTGATCGAGAGCATGCCTCTGCTGGAATGGTTTGCTAACAACTACAAGAAATTTGGAGCCACGCTGGAGATAGTCACAGACAAAAGCCAGGAAGGGTCCCAGTTCGTCAAGGGCTTTGGAGGCATTGGAGGTGAGCACACTGTTTACAATAGGGTTTATGACCGTGGAATTGGAGATTTGTACTACATAATTTTAGGATGAATGGAGGATATGTGTTATATTTTTCTGAGAAGATGTGCTTTCTTTTGTAACTTGGAATAGTGTAGGAAACAAGCCTTTCTATAATCGGCCACATTACCCGCTTAAGCTGCTCTACCATAGTTAATTTTATGCTGAAATCAGCAATAACCAAGACATTGATAGACAGGGCCATATGATGGCAAGAATTTCACAGGCTAATAATAATTATTGGCTTAACTCCATGAACACAACACTATAACATGCATAGTAGGTTATGGCTAGGACTAATCTGGTTTAAAAATGCCATTTCCACTTTTGTGAAATGTAAGTGCACGTGTGTGCACGCGCGTTAGTCGTTTAGCAGATCATAAAACTCACGGATTGGATCAGCACAAAAGAAAAAGGAAGCAAATTTCGTTAATACTAATTAATGATCATTGATGATCCATATTGGCAGATACAGAGCCCTTTTGCCATGGTCCCAAAAAGATGTTCAACTGTTCTGAAGTCGGCGTAAACAATAAAAAAAATGTAATGTTATCTTTTTACTTTGTTGTAGTCATCTAAAGTGTTTATTTTCTACATAAAAACGCACAATTCAAAGGATTAGGAAACAAAAGATTGTAACACATCTTATCATTAGTAGTTTTAATGATGTGTTGTAAGCTGCTTAGTGTGAACTGGATTTATTTAATTCGTCACCAACACTCTATTTTACGAGATTACATGTGAACACATGATTACTTTACCTTCGCCTAATACTAATTTTCACTGAACTGAGCCTGAACACATCATAATGTAATCCAATGAAACCTTCCTTCGTTGGTCGTTGGTGGTGCTGCCATAGTTACCAGCTCTCCTGTCAATTTAAACATAGATTGATTGTTTACAGTATAACATTATTAGAGATCAGTGACTAGAAAAAATGCTGATGTCCTGATCGCACATTTTACGGAATTTTGTGGGATAATGTCCGCTAAAACTATGGGCTTCTTCATATGAATTTTGATGTCCAAGTGTGAATGTTGTGTGATTTCTATTGCCCATCACTCTGTCATTACTTTGACAATTAGAAATAATTTGATATAATACAAAATGGAATATATTTTGAATGGTTTAGCATGATGAAGGCCTTATTTATGCCATTTTTTAAAAATCCTTTCTTTGTGAACAGTAAAATTGTGTCTAAAATGTAGAACTGGTGATGGCAAAGTCAAACTAATTTAATAACGGTACTTTTTTTGTCATTTAGAAATAACAAATGCATACTAGTTCCCTGTACATTTTCTCCTCAACCTGAAAATAATTGTTTTTCTTTTTTTTATAGCACGAGGATTTCATGAATTCATGCTTTTTTTTTTGGATAAAAATGCTCTCGTCCAAATAGCTAAGAGGGGTTAGCTTATCCTAATACAAATTATTATTTTAATGCTGTGTTTTAATCAAACATGATATGTTTGTGTTCCTCAGGTATCTTGCGGTACAGGGTGGATTTCCAGGGCATGGAGTACCAAGGAGAGGACGATGAGTTCTTTGATTTGGATGACTACTAGGTAGTCGGGGACAGATATTTGGAGAAAAAAAGAAAAGGAATGAATGAGGAAAGAAAAATGCCACCTCTCTTGCAGCAAGTGAGAGGTGCAACCGTGTTGACCATATATGACAAGACACACCTTCCAATTTACTTGTTGCATACACAAACTTGTGCATACATTTCATCTGTACACACAACAAAATGCATTACACAGGCTGAAGAGGAGAGAGATTTTCTTTCATCCAGAGAGGGAGAAAGCCCTTCCTGAATAAATCCCTGCCTTAGAGTGGTGGTTCCTTCCCCTAGTTGGATTGGACTCGACTCATTTTGTTCATTTTTTTTCTCCTCCCCGCCATTTTGAATGAACACAACAGCAAGTTCCCAGATTCCTCGCTGCCCCTAACCCGGTCTGAAGATGAACTTTGGACTCACTACTCATATATAGAAAATATATTTTCCTTTCTTGCCTCATGTCCCTACCCTCTCTCTTTTCTCCCTTCAATGCTTTCTCTTATTTTTTTCCCCTTTTTTGCATTTCATTTTTTTACTGGTAACTGCTGCTGTTGTATTTTATGAGAGTGGGGGATTTTTTTTACCTGGGTTTCTGTAGAGAAAGGGGGACAAAGTATTAAATTTGAACTGCTGAAAACCATTGCTACCTCCTCATCTGCTGTGGTCTCAATCTTGTGCAAAGGCTGTCCTCTTCCTGGGAAGTCAGATCTTTTCTTTGCTTTTCTGACTTTAAATGAATATTTTTTATAGTCTTGAGTGATAAGTATACATGACTGCTTTTAGTTGATTTTTTTTGTCTTAATTCTACCAGGATTCACCTTATGTTGAGGTTTAATTTATTTTAAGAATTAATTTTAGATAGCAAAACTATCAGATCTCGGTTAGATCTTATTATCTTAGTATTCATTATTGTATACCTTGACATAAGGGGATGTGATCTGTTTGAAAATAACCTCAGGTTTTCAACAACCTGAGTCCCAATCACTCAAGTCAGGCTGTGACATGTTTGATTGCTTTTGTAAATTAATCTGTGACACCTATGACCAGAAATGCATTCAAAAAGTCCATGTGTCAATGCATTCTTGTTGGTGCAATTTTAAATGTGATGTGTTGGTCATCTAGAAAATGAGGTTTGGTATTTGCTTGCCTCCGATTGGGTTAAGATGAGGATGGATTTTCGTTCATAATGCTGGAAAGCGTTGAGGACAGAACTATCCAATGAGCTGTTAAAGAATGGCCTCGTTGAATACTCAAACTCATTCATTCTCTCGTAAAAAAGGTTTTAACCATATAAAGGGGTTTGCGTCGATGAATTTTTATAGTAGGCACTTATTGTTGAGGAAGGAAACAAATCCTGCACATCACAGCTTTAAAACATGCCCTGTGAAGATAAAATACCACTTCTGAGAATAAAATTTGAATATGAAATTTGAATAATTCTAACATTAACACTCAATTTACCAGCCATTTTAGTGCGAACTATAACCTAAAGGGTAACAGAAACTAAAGTTGTGCGTGGATTACTTTGTTAATTGTCTGAAATCAATGTGTTCCAAGTTCCATATTTTACGCTTCAAAGTTATCCTGTTTGTTCTGTGATTTGTTTTGTGCAGGAGGCCTTTGGTGTAACTATTGTCACTTGTATCCCTCCTTATTCACTTCTTAGTAATATATATGCAATTGGATGAAAATTAACTGAAACAACCCAAACCTCTCCTCAAAATGTTATTTGTCCATGTAATCACACAACTATAGGGAAACAACCGTGAATCCTTACATCATCTCTGTTACTATTTTATGGAGCTGGATTTAAATTACCATTTCCTGTAATGACACAACATTGAAATAGCTAACATCCTGCAGTATCTTATAGCAAAGCTATGCGGATGATTGATTTTGCCTTAGTGTATTCCACTTCAGGATGGCAACAGCATCTTCATCCATTTGCCCTTTTGTTTGGGGGAGTCACCGGGGAAGCCTTGGTAGCACGGTGAGCCAATCAATAAAAAGCAAAGCCATCAAATCACTCCCCTTTTGACAAAATCTGTCCAATCAGCGCGTTTTTTCATGGCATGGGCGTTACCATTCCCCCCACCCACCCCATTGACACTGCCCCACCAAAGCTGTGTGGTTGAGCGAAGTGAATGACGTCTCTGCATTTGCGGGCCGCCGACGCAGGGCTGGGTTTCCATTTTCAGAGCGAGTTTCGGGGGGGATCGTCAACATGGAGCCGGAGATGGAGGACAAAACGTTGGAATTGATGGTAAGATCATTTTCGTTACGGCATCCTGGACATCCGAAGTGTTCAGTATGACTCTTATATCTGGTGGGGGGGAACGCCGAGGCTCGACTCGACGGCAGGAACGGGCTGGAGCGGCTTGTCGGGAGAGGTGGAGGAGAAAGGAGGGGGGACCAGAAAACAGAGGGAGGGCCTGAAATCATCGATACATTTTCTTAAGACTGCTCCGCGTATTGGACCGGATTAATACCCAGGACCTTTTACTTCCACGTCTGGTACAACGTGTGTTGTTCGGGATACAAACGGATCTCAGCGGGGACATCGTACGGCTGTGTTCGGCCGTCGGAGGGTTCTCGGGGTCTTGTTCACTGCGGTGACGCTGCGCCACTTTAACTGGGCCCTGTGTGAGACTTAGCCATCCAGCTAACAGGCTACAAGGCGATGAACCACGTACATTTACGGGTATGTTATAGTATGTAGTTTACATTAAGGGAACCTACACATTAATAGTCGTGTGGATCAGTCAGATGTGTTTAATAATACGACTCGGTGTTGATAAAATCGTAATTACGTTTTGGTTCTCTGTTTATATTTTCAAAGTGCGTAGAAGGAAGTGTATTGCTTTTTCATACCACGATTAGCGAGGTAGCAATTAGCTGCATAGCTAGCGTGCTAAAAGTGCTAGGTGTACTTGATTTGACTGCATTACCATACAAAAACAGTCAGTCAGGCAGGCTGGCAGAAGCTCGCTTGGACACCAGGAGCACGAGCTGTCACCATAGTGTCGCGTTCCTCGATAGACTTGTCAGATTTGGAAGTAGCATCGCTTTCTTGTGAAATGACTAGCTCTTTGGTGAGATAGCCCGCTAGGCTAACGTTAGCTTAGGAAGAGCCAACATTAACACTACAGGGGTCAAAGTGGTCTCGAGGAAGACTCCAATTAAGATAAGGCACAAATGTGTATCGTCAATGAACTTACACGCGGGTAGTCTCTCATTCCCCCGGCTCTCCTACTCCATATCTGAAATACATCACAGTGTATTTAACAAGCGAATCAATTGCAATGTTTGCTATTGACATGGCAAGTTGGGCCTTGAAAGTAACGTTAATATCTTGGATTGTTTAGTAGATTATGTGGATGAGATGTCTTGAGTAAGCAGGTTGTGCCTATTCTTGTGACATGGTCGTATCCAGAACTACTCCAGACGTTTATAGACCCTGAATAAATCAAATTAGTAATGGAGACAGAAGACCGACAGACACGAAATACAATGATACAATGTAATAGATGCGTTGCTTTCCACATCGTCCATTGGTTGTTTATCTTTTTTCTTCTTCTAAAAGTTCCAATACATTCTTATAGCAAGCACTTGGGTACATTTCTGTTTTCAGGCTTTCTCTCACAGAACAAGAACATATATTACTATTGTTGATACAATATGAAAAGTAGTTTATCTGAAAAGACTGCATGTTCTATGTAGCCAACCCAAACACTGAGTTTATACATCACCTCTCTTTCTTCTCCACATGGAGGAAATCTACATTTGTGATGGGTTTGTGGGTTGTAATCTTACAGGGTTTCAAAACATTTTGAATTGTGTCTGGGTTGTGTCTGTGTATTTTTTTTTTTTTGATCTTTTTTTTGTCCCAGTGTTATTCACTAACCACTCAGAGTGGGGATGGCAGAACAGTGGGTGGGGTTTCTGTCAAAACAAGAGTGACAATATTGACAATTACTCCCATTGCCCCTCCCTCTCCTCTACCTCCCCACCCTGTTCATGTCTAATAATGCTCCTGTGTGTATGTTTATCAGTCTGTATCTTGTGTGTGAAGGAGTGTGTGTTCCTGCGCTCACTGTGCCAATGTGTGTAGCTCTAATACTGGTTTTTCCCCTTACTATCCCCCACCTCCTCCCCTCTTCTCTCCTCACCTTTGATGGTTACACACCTACCTCTCAATTTCAAACCAAACCTTATTTATTTATTTTTCCATTATTTTGATATTCCCAACACTTTCCCGCACTCCACCTGTCCTGTTCCTCACCAAATTCCTCAACCACTTCCATGCATATACATATTCATTGATCCATCCATTCACTCATCTCCTTTGGTTTCCTCCTCCCAACTTCCCCCATCAACTTCCCTCCTCTTTTCCTTTACTTCTCATCTCTGGTCTCTTGCTCTTCCCTTTCTCTTCCTCCCTCACCCTGTCCACTACGTTCTCCTCCTCCCTTCCTCCCTTCCTCTCTCTTTCACACAGTGCTCTGTGCCTCGCTCTCTCTGGCTGGGCTGCTCCTCGGTGGCTGAGAGTTTGTGTGCACTCAGGTGCCTGCAGAGCATCCCCTCCACCCGGGCTCACAACCAGGTTCTGCCTCTCTCCTCTTAATTCTGCTGCTCCTCCTCCTCCTCTCCCTTCCCCTCCCCCCTTGCCATCTACTCACCCTTCACTTTTCTTTGCCCATTCCACATGACTCCTCATACCACCTTGGTGCAGACAGCGCCCACTCACCCTCCTACCTCCTCACCTTCCGTTGTCCTTTCCTCTCTGTTTGAAGCACACTGCTCTCAGGTTCTTCTCTGGTGTGTCCTAAAACTCTCTCTGCTTGACACAGTATTTCTAGCTTTTTAAACTATAATTTAATTCCTTATAATCATGTCAAATCACAGTTCTTGCATCTAAATATGGACCCAGTCAAAAAGTGATTGTACCATGGAATCAGTTTGACAAGTAGACTATTGCCAAAGTTATCTGATGTGAGTGGAGGATGGACTCAGTGGGTACCAGAGAATAACCCCACAATGAGGAGTAGAATTTTCCCGCCTTCTACCTGGAGATGTGAGGGCCGAGGTGGGGGGTCTTCCTTCAAGCTCTGAGAGGCTACATGCTTGCTTGCCTGCCTGCCTGGCCAAACCTGGTCTGTCTGTTTTTTATTTCTTCTTCCTTCTCTTCTTCTGCTCTGCATGATCATCAACACCAGCAAGCCCATTCTGGCTTCTTGTCCTGTCTGCTTTGGTCTTGCTACTTGACCGTTTGTGTGGTTGTTGGGGCAAACCACTGATGTTCTCTGTTGGTTTTGCCCCCCACAAGTAGCAGCATCACAGTTAAATGGATAACTACACTGATTAGAACGTATGAGAGTTTGGGGTTTTACTTTAGGAAAAATAGCCACGTAAATAGTATTCCTGTTTTTAAGATAGGCCCCTGGTTCGGTGCCCTAACAGACTAGTAAAATAAATGCTCATGCCTCTATTCTCGCTTTTTAACTGTTTTCAAAGACTTTGACCTAGGCTGAGTCATCACCTACATGGATATGCCTGGGAGAGCCTTCACCTTACCCCAGGCAAAAAGACACATGCGTCCCATTTCCCCAAATAAGTTAAACATATCTGCAGAGAGGGAATATATATTTTTTTTTAGAATTTAGGATTGCGCCTGCATACAATAGCAATCATGTATCCGTTCTGATGTGTTTCATATATAGATGTGCTCTTGTTGTGCTCTTCCTGCTCATTTCTGGAGGGTTTGCAGTGTATCCTTTGTCTTTGTACTTCCAAATGAATATGTTTGTTTGAGGAAACGGTGTGCAATCATGTTGGTTCAAGGTGGTCTCGTAACAACCGGCATATCTTCAGTCACAACCAAAACAATACACATGAAGCCCCCTAAGATCATAGCAGGTCTCCTTGTTGGTTGAATTTGTTGCCTGACTGTCCATGACTCCCAGATAAGTGTGTATGCTATAAAGAACCTGCTCTTTGTCATTTATTCACAAGTTATTAAGTGTTAAGAGCCGGGTTATATGGTCAGCATCTCGGTTTATTACTGTCAATAAGTGCTTTTTGCCATAACACTGTTGTTATTATGTTAAGTCTCCAGCTACTTTGTAATGCACTTGTAAGGGACCTAAGTGATTCTAGAAATGGGTGAGATCCTGTTTTGTTTTTTCTATATTGTGTATATGCTATAAGACCACTATCTGATTTTAGTTTCATTACTGTCATGCCTGACCTGCTGCTAGTGACATACCCAAGATGCTGCAGTTTAATTTCCTGTCCAGACTACTTAGTCCACAATGCAGACAAGCAAGCGAATAGATTCCTTTTTGTTGCAGTGCTTAGTTTCTTTCACTTCATATGTGTATATATGCACGGTTGTTTGTGCGTGCACACCCTTCCTTGGCTGTGTTTGTGGCACTCTTGTGTCCAGCGCTGTCCACACCGCTTCCCTGGCTCTTACAGTGCCTTTAACACGCATGCAAAGAGTATAGAACTAACCCACACTTTGTCTTTGTTTTGTCCTTTTTCTACAGAACACGTCAGGGATGGAGTCACAGAACCTCGTGGACGATCTGTCGCCAAAGAAGAACACAGTTCTCAAGGTGTGTGTGTGCGCATCTGTTTGTGTGTGTTCCTATGACCACAGCTTGGGGAAAAGTGAAGATCTGCCGCTCAGTTTATTTATATTTACACCATTTCAAATGTTCAGGAGTGGCATAAAATGTATACTTTTTTTTAAAATAAACTTTTAAATCTCCTCTTGAGCAGGAACGCTCATATAAAGGCTGAATTTAGAGCTTTCACATGCTTAAAAATTGTGTAAAGAAATTTAGATTTTAACGACTCATCATTTATACTGTGACATCAGTTTCTTTTTTTTACGGATATGCTGTTTCCTACATGCCTTCAAGTAAAAACCTTACACTGATTTTGACAAATGCTGATGACATTGACTCGTACACCCGCAACACTGCAGACTTCTAGTGTTTTAATGAGCCCTCGACGTTTATTCTGTTTTTAAAACCGTATAACTCCTCTTGATCCTCTTTGCAGACTGTTTTTAAGGATGGAAAGTAATTGTGGTGATATTGTGTTAATTTTACTGTATTAACCAGATTCAAACTGTATTTCTTAACATTTCCAGCTTAGTAATGGTCCTGTTGTGGGGTCCCGCAAGCGCCCGTCAGAGGGGAACTACGAGAAGGAGAAGGAACACTGCATCGCCCTGTTTGACCAGTGGTCGGAGGCCGACCAGGTGGAGTTTGTCGAGCGCCTGATCTCCCGTATGTGCCACTACCAGCACGGCCACATCAACTCCTACCTCAAACCTATGCTGCAGAGGGACTTCATCACTGCGCTGCCAGGTACATGCATAGATTTAGAAGCAACCACTCCAGTGAGAGCTCCACCTTCCTTGAATGCAGTGTACAATTAGGCACACATAAGACTCATCAGTTAAATGTTTTTACAGCTTTCCTTGAAAAATGCCATACATTTATATTTATTTTGTGGTTTTTGTTTACGTCCTGCTGCATGAGGACAATAATTGTGGTTTAGAGTAAATTAGGCCGTAAACAAAAATATCAACAAAAAAAAGATAAAACTACAGAAGGTTTGCACTACAGATCACATTCCTAAATGTTTTTGTATAGTTTGTTTTTATGTTTTTTTTTTTAAGGTAAACATTTGAATTAAATACCAATAAACACCGTAAATAATGAACACCAAGTTACCAGTGGAAATACTTGTAATTTTGCAGCTCAGCCTTTTTCTTCCTCCCTTAAGCCCAAGGCTTGGATCACATAGCGGAGAACATCCTCTCTTTCCTGGATGCACGCTCGCTGTGCTCGGCAGAGCTGGTGTGTAAGGAGTGGCAGAGGGTCATATCTGAGGGCATGTTGTGGAAGAAGCTCATCGAACGCATGGTCCGCACTGACCCGCTTTGGAAAGGCCTGTCTGAGAGACACCAGTGGTGAGAATAGACATGGACCCATTTACCCACACACACACATACAGGTTTAGCAATCCTGTGCTATTTCATTTAGGCTAAAGGAAAGGAAGAAAAGTTTTGTCTTTAGTGTCTGTTGCAGATGAAAATGCATCCCAGTGTTAACAAATCAGTTGTCATTCTTGTATTTTTCTTACCCTAGGGAGAAATATTTGTTCAAGAACCGCACGTCAGAAGTACCACCCAACTCCTACTATCACTCCCTTTATCCCAAGATCATCCAAGACATAGAGGTAAGAGATAGAGCTTTCCCTTTTGCACCAGAAATGTTTTTCTTCTGTTGTTGAAACTGTCACTTTGCTGTCGGTACAGCTGGAATGGGGCTGATAGGCGATCGGATTGTATATTGACTTTTGAAGGGATGATATACGATTGTTTTATTCCTATTTCAATATATAAGACGATTAAAAAAATAAAAAACAACTTACGATCATAACTAAGTTTAACTAATGATATCTAGAATCTGTGCCTACTGTGCACTTTGAGAAGTTTCTGGTGGAGCAACACGTCCGCCTGCTGAGCCCCGTTAAGTGTTGAGTAGTTTTAAATGCTTTGTTACAAACTTTTGCCTTCTATTTTCCATGGATCTGAAACCCTGCACACCGAAACTTTGCAGTCCATAAGAGTAATGTTAGGGATGGAGCTGTATCTTTTTTTCTTTTTACATTCAAAACTTTCAGGTTTTCAGATGAATCTTTCAAAGTCTATCATCATATTTCATATTGCCTTAAAAATGGGAAAAGTACGATGTGTTGTTGTGGTAGTATACATGTTATTTATTGTGTTGCTGCTAGACCGGCCCGTTAATACAGTTGCATGGGGCAAGCTGAAAATCTGAGACTGCAGTAAAGGCTACAATTATTAATAATAATGTCAACCTTCAAACTATTCGGTACCGCCCTAACTATATATATGTATATATCATTTGGATTGTGATTTTAAAGATATGTTAATATTTTTTAAATAAACTGTATTTCTTAAAGTCAGGGGAAAGCAAAATATATGTGTGGAGTTTGTCACACTCAAGAAAAATGTGTTCTTTACCACCAGATGGCCATTACACCACTGCTAGCTAGAAAACTGTAGGCAGTAGTGGTGCAATGGATCATACAACTCAAGGATCGGATCAGTCACGATCCGATCAGCACACAAAAAAAGGGACCAAATGATTACGTTAATATGTACCTTTGCTTAATTCTAATTTTCACTGAACGCATCATAATGTAACCAAACAGAACCTTCATTCCTTGGCTGTTAGCGATGCTGTTATTGTTCACCAGCATGTCTCCTGTCTATTTAAACACAGATTAGTTGTTGACAGTTTAAAATTGTCAGATCAGCAACTAGAAAAATATAAATGCCAATGTCTTGATCGCATATTTTGCTGGAATCTGGTCTGTAAAACTTTATTTCACAATGTGATGGTTAACATTAAACTGTGTAATTTAATTTGCGGTTCACGTCCGTGCCAAAACGTGAGGGGTAACCGGAGGGGATGCGCTCGGATCTCGGATCCAAAGTGGACTGTTACACCTTGAGTAGGCAGTCGTCAGGAAGTGTACTTCAGTACGTCTTGTAACTGCTAATGGAGCAGCAGAACCAGTAATGATATGTGCTCTAGTTTTTATATAACGTCAGGGGACGGGTTATGCTACCAATGGCTCCGGTGCTTCTTGGTGCCGTGATTTAAGGCCTGCCCAAAATGTCCTAAACAGAAAAATACAGCCATTATTTTCTGAAATGTATAATCTGTTTAGAAACAAATCTCAGATTTTACTTTACCCGGTTCTTTTTTTTAAAGCTCCATCGGACATACTCATTTGAAACTAACATGTTATTGTTTTGAATTTTTATGGAGTATAAACACTTATCTACTCTTTTTATTTTCTTTACCGTGAAAAAAGATTGGAAAAGTCAAAACAAATGTTGACTACAGCTCATTAATAGCATTGAGTTAATTTTCTTGCCGTTAGTGTTGTTCTAATCACAATCTCATGACCACGTTCATGGTTTGATCACATTACGTATATTTCTCTCTGATGGTTGCCTTCTGTGTTTGTCTTTCTAATTGTTTCTCTCTCTTTTCACCAGACTATTGAGGCAAATTGGCGATGTGGCAGACACAACTTGCAGAGGATTCAGTGTCGCTCAGAAAATAGTAAAGGGGTTTACTGTCTCCAATACGACGATGACAAGATCATCAGTGGCCTTAGGGACAATTCCATCAAGGTGTGTATTGAATTATGACTTTATTATATTAACTTTATTGTTATCACTGTGCCTGGCCACACATTGGCTCTTTTTCTCTTCCATAACTACTATATCATTTCCGTCCGTCCAATGTAAAACCATCCCGTGTTCATTGTCTGAACGGACAGTATATAAACATCCAATGCTCGGAGAGCTCATGGAAACAAAAACGTAATGCCTGGAATTACAGCTGGTAGCACCCTTCCTGTACAACAACAGAGCAGCAGGCAGGGTTTTCTCCACAAGGATATAGATTACCCAGCCAATCACATTTTGGCTGTAAAAGCCCAGATTTTGTGGTATTTGGCACATTATAGTGCACTTTTCCATCATATACACTGATCCTACATAATGCATATTTTAATGAGCCAGCCTACCTGATTGCAATCAACACAATTCTTATGGTCTATGTCCATAAAGTGTCTTTATCCGGCTTTGTCAGCGTTTCATTGGGAGTGCTTATTTATGTTTCTATCGCAACAATATCTCGACAATATTTCACTACTCTAACCACCGTTGTGTGATGGACCAGCATTGTCCCTTTGCGTATTCAATTTTTTTGACTACTATCTATTTGTTTGACATTGTTTCTTCACCATGAGCACCAGCCTGAGGATGGTTGCTTCATACTTTGTGGATGAACTCGATCCGGCAGCCGTAACAATCTGTCAGAGACGAGGTGTACGAGGATAAATACAACAGCAACATACACGCCTTGGCCGATCTGCTGCCACCGATGGGATTGTTGGTCTTTTATTATGATAACGTCTGGCTGAAATATAAAGGTCAGAAGAGACAAACGTGGCCGTATCAAACTTCTTCTACAGGGACTTCATGAGTGCTTTTCTCAAAAGTTGAGGGATTTTCAATGTGTGCAGACGCACACTCTCCTGATTGAGAACAATTGAAAAAATGAAGAAAATAAATGCTATATAGACACAGGCGCTTAACTGTGTTGGGTAATTTACTTTTTCTAATATTTGTCCAACACTGAAGACGACTCTCTTCTCTCAACTCTACAAGGATGCAACCTCAGCTGAGCAAGTGTGTGTGCACACACACACATTCATATGGACCATGTGGGGCGGAATATCATTTGATTCCTAGTTTGGTTCAATCCACTCTGTTTACAGAGCCTGGGCTGTGTATGAACGCAATACGTTTTTGCATTGTACACACAGAACAGACAGCTAGCGGACCATGAGGAAGTATTTGTGTATTGGATTAGAATCACAGATCGTGCCTTTTCAAAAATATCTGTATAATACAAACCAAAAAATACTTTGTACAAATCTATCCTTCAATATCATGGACAAACAAGTCTAATTCAACCACTGCATTTAAACATCAACATATACATTTAACAACAGAATATATTTTTCAAGTTTCATCACTTTCTTTTTCCACTACTGATAAAGCTGTGAAAACATGGCATGTATCGGTCTGCTCTACACTCCCAAACTGACATGTAGAAGTAATTAACATTGATCCTGTGCGTGTGTGTGTGTGTGTCCTGTGTGTGTGTGTATTTATGAATTTAATATTTTCCTCTGGCTCGGCATGGCTTATTGTCTATGGCGCTGAGCTAAACCAGCAGACACTGAGACGGAACACAAGAGAATTACAGGATAAAAGGGCTCAGCTCCAAACCAGTTGTGTGTTCCACTTATCTGTTTAGCCTGGCAGAAGAAGAGGAGAAGATGATGATGATGATGATGATGAAGAAGGGAGCATGGAGGGTGGGGGGGGGGGGGGGGGGAGAGCGGATTTGTCTTATTGTCCTGGAGGAGGCTGACGCACACCCAGGCGCGAGCTAAATGGCTCCGAGTGTACACACTCGCCAGTGGGGAAATGGGGCATTCTTAGCATGACCCAAATCTGCAACCTTTTCTCAATCACTGATGTCTTCTCCTCTTTTTCCCTCTGCATCACTCGTCTCTCTCCCTTCTCTTCCTACCCCTGTCCTTTTCTCATGATAGATCTGGGATAAACAGTCTCTGGAGTGTCTGAAGATACTGACCGGTCACACAGGATCGGTGTTGTGTCTTCAGTATGATGAGAGGGTCATCGTCACCGGGTCTTCTGACTCAACTGTCAGGTACAGCACACTAATGGTTCCAGAGGGAACCCACTGTATATTGGAACAGGACCAACAATACATTACATTTCATTTAGCTGACGCTTTTATCCAAAGCGACTTACAATAAGTGCATTCTACGGTTACAATAGTGTTGGCAAGATCTTATATTGCTGAAGTAACACTGTTACTCAGTGTTAATGAGGCTGAGGTTTGGATGACTTTCGAGGATTTACTGCACAACTCTGACTGGATCAGTTTATCGCTAGTTTCCAACGTATTTTCAGCTGAAACGCACTGTTCATCCGGTCTTAACTTAGGCAAGGACACAAAAAGATGGGCATTTATATAAACAAGTTATAATGTTTTATTATAATAAAAACTATAACAATCAGGTTATAACTAATACAGCTTTTTTTTTTTTATTGGATTTATTATCCACTAGTAATATTAGTAAAGATAAATTAGCATCAATATTAGTAATGAAGGTGTTAGTGTTTCATATACTAAAGTGTACTAAAGCAGAATTGTTCATTTTATAAACAACATGAAACAAATGTGTTTCTCCAACACAGGTTATCTAACTGAATGGAATACTCCACAGTGGAGATCAGGTTAGATGAGATACACAAAGATTAATCTCTATAAATGGATTTCTGCATTCATATGCATGTTGTCTCTCAACTCTAACTCCATTCTTGCTTCTCAAGTTGCTAATTGCACTGAAACATAAACAGCCCAAGGAAAACATCTGGCTCCAGAGCCCATATTCTATTTAAATACAACTGAACAAAGGGACAGATTTAGTACCATAAAACGTCTTTAGAAAAAGAAGTAAGGGTAACAATGTTTCCCACAGGAGTTTGAGACTCTGGTGGCTGTACGTACGCCCGGAAGAAGATTTTCAAAATGTTTAAGTTAAATGCATCAGTCTGGTGATCAATGAGAGCAAATTTCAGAAACTAGATGTGTTACGAGCTTTGTGCTCTTGTAAACAATGTTATGCTGTGGTGGAATGTAATCATGTACATGTATGCTACACTATTACTGTACTGTCCAAAAACCATAATGTCACTTTGTTATTGAAACCGTTTTGTGCTGAGGGGACGGACTTTGCTAGTGTTAGCACCACCGATAGCGGCCACGTTGTATTCGTTACCAAGCATGCGGTTCGGCAATGTCAGTTTGTAAATGTTAAATTATTAGTTTTACAAATTGTTCCACCACAAACGTTTTCTTATCATCTAAAACGGCAGACGTTATGTTTTATCGCTTCAAATCGTGCCATAAACCTTATCAATAGTATCTGATGCAAAATACATTACAGTTGCTTAAAACTATGCTGTTAGAAAACATTCAACATCAGTTGCAATGCTCAAATGAGGGCGCTATTGCTGTAGACACACTGTCCATCATTTCAAATACTGAATGTGTATTTTTAATGCCCAAAATACCTACTACTGCCTCCAGTTTACGACTATTTCCCACCCAACTTACAGCTGCTTCTCACAATGAGGCAAGAAATATATATACATGTTTAATATTTCATGATGAGTTAGATTTACTAGAGATAGTGGGATATGTTTTATTGCCGATATATTTAAAGACCTGGCGTGTTGATGCCTGCTTGGCTGCTGCGCAAGAAGCTCAACATTAATTATTTTATTACTTCCCCCTTCAGTCGCACTCGTTGGGTGGTATCCAAGGAAAATGTGACTATACTTCCTTAGCAACAGATTGACAGGCACTTTATTTGTAGGTTTTGTTGTCTGCTTTTCCAATGTGTTCTACACACATGCCATTCAGATAATGTGTGAACTCTTGTTACTGTCCATTGTAAAACTAATAAACATAATTCTCTCTTCTGTCTCCATTGTTTTTCTCTTTCCTTTCCCATTGCATTTATTTTTCCACTCCATCTTTAACCTTCTTGTCTTTCATATTGACCACTCTTCCCTCTTTCATCTAATTTTTCTTTCCTACTTACCCTTCCTCCTATCATTTTCCATTTTTCTCTACCCTTGTTATTGCTTCCCTTTTTCTTCCACCCCTCAATCCACATCTCCATTTCTCCTTCCTGCCTTTTCTTTTACTCCCTCTTGTCATCTTGGCCCCCATCATTTCACCATCATGTCAATTCTCCCTTCTTCTGTTTCCTCTTCCTTCGTCCTCCTTCCTTCTTCTTCCACCCCTCATCATCTGTAGGGTGTGGGAGGTGACAACAGGTGAGGTACTCAACACACTGATCCACCACAACGAGGCAGTCCTTCACCTACGCTTCGCCAATGGACTGATGGTCACCTGCTCCAAGGACCGCTCAATCGCTGTCTGGGACATGGCCTCTCCGACTGACATCAGCCTACGTCGTGTCCTTGTGGGACACCGGGCTGCTGTCAATGTGGTCGATTTTGATGACAAATACATTGTGTCCGCCTCAGGGGATCGTACCATAAAGGTAATAGAAGAGCTGAGCTGGTAGTTTCTAGTGTAAAATCTTTGGATTTTCTGATAGTTGCTGCAGGGTAGAGTTGCACCTTTTTTATGTTTTTAATCAGAATCCGCTTTATTGGTCATGTGTGTCTACACGTACATGGAATTTGACATAGGTTTCATGTTGCTCTTGTCGTACATATGATATACAGTAAACAAGATAAATATAAAAAAGACAACCAAGTAGGGCAGATGGAGGTGTCTGATTATTCCCACAGTTTTCTATGATAAACCTTTTACTTTACAGTTTAAGCTGTTCAAATAAGATCCTTTCAAACTAGAAATGTCAAACTTGTTCTAGTTTCAAACCTGCCAAGTGGTTTCAAAGTGGTTATTTGGTAAGATTTACTCATCTGAATAAATCCAGGCCATTGTTTCACAATGCCTTCTATCCTGTCCCTTTTGTAGGTATGGAGCACCAGCACCTGTGAGTTTGTGCGCACACTAAACGGTCACAAGAGGGGCATTGCCTGTCTACAGTACAGAGATCGTCTGGTGGTCAGCGGCTCATCTGACAACACAATCCGGTACGTGTGCGAGATTAAAGATGTATATGATTTATATAGTATGTAGTATTTCTATTTAAAATGTACATTGTTAATATCACTTCAAACGATTTGTTTTATATTTCTTATGCATGTAAGACCGGTTGGTTCAGAAAAAAAGATATGATTAAATTAAGCAGAAAAACCTGTACTCGAATGTCATCGTTTCAAATATGTTTACAGTGTAGGAGCAGTCTTTTGCCTTTTGTGTCTACTAAGGCTTCTCTTTCTCTAGGTTATGGGACATAGAGTGTGGGGCATGTTTGCGAGTGCTGGAAGGTCACGAGGAGTTGGTGCGTTGCATTCGCTTTGACAATAAAAGGATTGTCAGCGGTGCCTACGACGGGTCAGTCACACACACACACACACACACCCACACACACACACCCCCCTACCTTTTTTAGCTTTGTACACAGTCAAATTTTGTTTCTGATGGCGTCGACTCATATTTCTCTCTGCAGCAAGATCAAGGTGTGGGACCTGCAGGCAGCCCTGGACCCAAGAGCCCCAGCCAGCACATTATGTCTGCGCACTCTAGTGGTGAGACCTTACGATTTAGCCTGTGGTAACAGACAGAATGCATGAACAATTGTATGAACAAACTGCAGTTCATTAAGGACTGAAGCATTTAGTCCACGTAATCGATAACTGAAAATTATTTTTCAGTTAAAAAAAAGTTTTTTTTTAGTCATTGTACCTGTTTTTTTTTCTTTTTTACCATAAAAGTTGTGGTATAGTTTGTTAAATTAATTAAAAGTATTGTGTGTTATTACAAAGTCATAGTATAGAATGCCATACAAATCCCATAGTAAATCAGTATGCAATATAAAATAATATTATGGTATGACTTAAAAAGTAATCATATGCCATTAAGGAATAATGAAGACGTCATAGCATAGAATATCATAAAAGTCAGCGTAGTATGTTGTAAAATATTCATTTTAAATTGTTGGACAGCGTGCCATAAATAAACAGTATGTATTTAAAACATCAAAGTATAGTATGAGATAAATAAAGGCATAGTTAGTGAAAAAACGTATAGAACAGTATGCTGTAAAAGTTGGTGTGGTTTCTTTAAAAAGTCAAAGTGATTGTATATAATTCCATAAAGTCACAGTATAGTGTGTCATAAAAAGTAAACACTCCCATGCATATAATGTTCTGTTTTTTTAAAACTGTAAATAATTGTGGATTTAAGTTTATTATCAATGGTCTTGTCATTTAATTATAATGCATTACACTGAGATTCCAATATGTTGTCTACCCTCATTGATCTAAATGGAGTAGACCGCATATTAAAAGCATCCATAAATGTATTTATTTGTGATGTCTCGGTTGGGGCTGTGTGTTGGGCACTGAACAGTTATGTTCTTGTATCAAATCTAACAATCTCAGATGAATTTATACACTGGTAGGTTAGCCTGCGACTATGTTTTCCTCTGTGGCATGATTGTCAACATGTTTTTTGAGTCCATGCTCTGCCTGCATCAATAGTATGTTAACGTAACGTGGTAATGTGTTTTCAGGAGCACTCTGGCCGCGTGTTTCGTCTCCAGTTTGATGAGTTTCAGATCATCAGCAGTTCTCACGACGACACCATTCTGATCTGGGACTTCCTGAACGTCTCGACCAATGGCCAGTCAGAGGGACGGTCTCCCTCCCGCACCTACACTTACATTTCTAGATAGCAGGTACAAAGACCACACACATTCACACTTGGCTGATTAGACCCTTCTTTAAAATCCACCCTGCTTCACACATGAGGTTGTGTATCTGTGCATTGTTAGAGAATCATATTCAGCCAGTATGTTGACGCCTGCTGTGCAGACACTGGTGTGATTGCAGACTCTCTGTACTCCCTCAGGTGGCGCCATCCACCGCACCCTTTCTCGGAGGAGCCCAGGGCTGATTGGCTGATGGGTGCGTCTGCCATGGAAAAGAGAACATCTCTTCTCCTTCCTCCTCGTCATCTCTCTGTCCACCTCCCACCCTGCCTCCGCCACATCCACCTCCCTGCCCGTTCAGACAGACCCTTGAGCTTGTTCCCATTGCCTGCCAGTACTGTGACATGCACACACACACAAACCGGTCAACACCGATAAGGATTCCCTACTACAGAACCAACTCAACTCTCCAAAGAAGTTCATCTTGTACTACTAATTTATGTTTTGTAAAGTACACTAATGACAGTATTAACTTAGCCCTTATAGAAGTCACAAGCTCCCTTTTTGTCCCCTTGATACAAACTTAAAGCAGCTTTTGCTCCATTTATGTGTGTGTGTGTGTTTGTGTGTGTGTGTGTGTGCGTGTGTGTCTGTGATAAATATATATATGTATATATTTACATACATACACTCACACATGCATATACACACATACAGTGGCACAGTTGGACAGAGGATGACTGGAGCTGTGACGCGAGAGACAGAGACTCTTTACTCAGCTCTAGGAAAGGAGGGAAGGATGGGAGATGAAGGGAGTGAACGAGGGAGAAATGAGTCGGGATGACTTCCCTGCTCCCCCTCACTCCCTCATACTCCTCCCTGTCTCTCTCTCTCCAGCCCCCCCACCCATCCCCCCTCCCCCCAAGCCCTAACCCCCAGAGATGCACACTCGCTTGGAGTATGGGGGCGCACACACTCAAGTTTGTGAGTGTGTGTTTGTGTATGTGGACTTGTGAAACGGCAGAACGAGCAGAAGCGTCGAACAGACAGACATGCATGTGAGGTCGCCTCGGATACAGCATCCTGGTAGACCTCTGCTTTTTTTTCTCTTTAACTCTTACTTTCTTACTGTTTTTTATTACTGTTATTTTCTCATTTTATTTGCGTATTTTGGTTCTTAGTACAAAAATCATACTAAGCGTAGTCCTCTTTCTATTTCCCCCTCTCTTTCTCTCGCTCTCTCTTACTGCCTTTTCCTCATTCTTTCTTCTAACTTCGACCCATGTTCATCTGTCCCTTTCACTCCATCTTTCTCTCCCCATCATCTACGTGCTTGCTTTGGTTATGAGAGAAGCTGGAACTCAAGAGCTCAAATTTAGCTGTAAACGGAGTTGTCTTGTCAAAAATTGTGTTGTATATTAAAAATGATTTTTTAAAGAAGAAAATGACCTTATTGTGAATAAAGTACTTGACAGTGGTGGAGTGTTGAGCCAACTGTAACATGAATGAGTCTGACTGTCTGTCCTTGTCTGTGTGCATGTGTGGGTGGATTTGTGCTATGCAGCCCTCTATCATCATGTAGATAATACACTCCGTAGGCCTTAAGTGTGTTCCTTTTGTACTTCAGACCAACGTAAGGGAATCAGTGGCTGTGTCCCACTGACAAAGAATGTATTTGTAATGTTTGGATTCCCTGACTTTTCTCAAGAAAACACTTCAAGATCTTGCTACTTGATATTTCTGGATATCACAGAATCTTGGGGTCTTAAACTGAGTTTTCTCAGTTGACCAACTCAACAATCAGCATCTCAATGGAGTATGTCTGAACGAGTCATTAAAGATTTATAATATGGCATGTTGACAAAAGGTATTAGTCATCGTTGTTTGTCAAACGTCATGAGAAAATCATCGAATAGCATGTCGAAAAAAGTTGTTAAAATGTCGTTGTGTACTTTGTTGGGAAACACTGTTATTGGATAAATGTATGTCCAAAAAAATAAGTTTTTGTATATTTGAAATCATAGTTTAGTACAATCCATACAAAAATTCCATTATTGTATATCTGAAAAGGTTATAGTACGTAACATAATGCCATACTAGAGTACTGTATATCATAACAAAATCATTGTATGTGTTGAAAGGATTAATTTAAAAGTCATACCATATCTCATTAAAAAGGCAATATTAGGCAAGGCAAATTTATTTATATAGCACATTTGAAAAATAAACGCGATAATGTAAATACAATTAGAAACTGTTCAAATTAAAACAAGCTCAAATAGAATAAGACGGGTATGAAATAGTGAAGCCTAAAACTATTCAACAAAAGGCAGTAAACAAAAGTCTTGATTTAAAAGGTGAGGATTACAGCTGACCTGCAGTTTTTTGGAAGTTTGTTCCAGATGAATGAAGGCATGATTCTCCGTGTTTAGTTTTGACTTTGGGGAAAGAAAGCAGACCTGTCCCAGATGATCTGAGACGTCTGGATGGTTCATAACGTAGCGGAAAATCACAAATGTACTCTGGCCCTAAACCACTCAGTGCTTTAAAAAACAGTATGTTGAATGAATTCTTGGTGGTAGTAGGCTGACTTTGTTACTGACTTAATGTAGCTGAAATCCAGGTCTGAGTCTCCAGTATAGTATTTAAATAAAAGTCCTAGTATATAATGTGTTATGCCCCATCCCTTCCATTAGGGGTGTGTGTTCTGTTTGCTGTCTCTTTTCTGTCTTTCAGGATGTTGCAACACCTGAGCCTGATGTTCCAGCTTTAAAGTCTCCACCTGAACATCAACTGGCTCTTGCAGCTAACGTGGCTGCTGGTTTGTTTCAGACATTTCCACACATCCACACATGCTGATTTTACTGATTGCTGACACTACATGTTTGTTTAGTTTATATATTCTTTAAATAAATGTGTTTACACTCTTGTCTCCTAATCACATTATAACCTTTGAGCCGGGTTGTAACAATTGTATTAATAATAGTAAAATATGTCATGAAAAAAGTAGACGCATAAAAAGTATAATAGAAATAGATTATAAATCAAATTAAAATGTCACTCGATGTTATAGTATAGAATGTTGTCAAAATCTCAAAGTATATGCCATAAAAAGTCTAATTAAAGACCATGGTTAAAGTCATGTAATTTATATTTCATAAAAATAAATGTTTTCATTAAAACGTAATTAGAATGTAATGAATAAAGTAGCTGACATACATAATTCCATATTTTTGTACACAATGTCAATAAATTCATAAAAGTCATAAAGTATGTCATTGCAAATATATTTTAAATTAAAATGTCATTTAAAGTGTCAGTGTATGTAAAAAGTGTGTTTGTGTTTTTTTTTGTTTGTGTGTGTGTGTGTGTGTGTGTGTGTGTGTGTGTGCGCATGTTCAGTAGCAGTAGACAACCACTCCGTCCAAAACAATAAATTAAGCAAAAATGTCCCCCCCCCTTTCTAGCCACAGAGCAGCGACCGAGAAGTACATAGCAGTGTGTGTACTGGTAGTGCAATTAGCAAAATTTTTATTAAAATCATAGTACAGTCTTTCTGTATGTGGGTTCTGCCTGTATGTATATGTGATTGTGTCCTTCACATATCCTAATAATTGTTTATCCAATATACTTTACACTAACCAAGGACATGCATTGTACAGGTTGGGGCAATTTGGTAAGATTGTGTTATAACAATGAACTTTACATGTTGGCCCGTTACTCATTGCAATTTTGATTCACGCCATCTTCAATATTAATACATGTTAAATAAACAAGCAATAGTGCTCTATGCAGAAGCAGGGTAGGCAATTTACTTAGGGTGTTACACAGAACCAGCTTAGAAAAAGTAATTTGAAACTGTCAGGAAAAGGTTCAAAAAGAAAACATGGCTAGTGATTGGATGAACCACGTGTCAATCAAGCCCTTGCCACAGACAGGTGAAGGCTTTTCTATTGAGAAAAGCTTCAGTGGTGTTCTTTGTGCTTCTTTCAATGAAGAAATGCTCGCCAACTCTGATATAAGTGATGCTATTGCAGCATCTACACTAACCTCTTGGAACCGCCATTGTTCTTTTAGAAGGACGTGTCGCCTCTCCATGTCCTTTCTCACACAGACCCACCTGTAGCTGCCAGCTGCTCTTCAGAAGACGCTGATTGTTCCAGCACTGGCTTGCAGGACACATATTACTTGAATCTTCATAAGATGGAATTTTGTATGATATCCAATCCTTCTGTGATCTTGTGACATCCTGATAATCCGTCTGCAGTCTAAGGCAAGGATGCAACCAAATTCTTCTTCACCTCTTTAGAGTCTACGGGCAATGAGGGCCTCTCAACAACGCTGCAAGCAGCACCTCTGGGGGCCAAGCATTGGCCTACTCCAAGCAGGCAGTGCACTAGTTTTATAAAATGTATTCAAATATAGGTACAAATTAAACAAAGTTGCTCCTCAAAATTGTGTAACTGAGTTAATTGATACATTGTTAATGTAGACCTTTTTTTACTTTAACAAAATGAGTACAAGTAATTGACGGTATGTAGAATTCCTCGGGTTTTCAATAGTCAAAAGTTGTACAGAATAAAATAACTGAAGGCCCATTTGCATCAACAAAGCCCTCACAATATTAAAAGCAGCTTCCTTTCATTTGAAACCACGTTGTATATGTGTTACTAATTTATTTGGTTCTAAGTATCTGTCAGTAAGACTTTTCAATATGTTCATTAAGTCATGACATTAAGTCCTTTAACGATCAACAAATATTGGCTCAACTGTTGTGGGATGACGGTGTATCAAGAATGGCCACCAGGTGGGAGTATACATTTAGCAATCTCCGACAGTGTAATCTGTTTTGGAGAGTTGGGCTCTGACTGTTTGGAGCAAGTTTAGAGTCTAAACAACCTGTTACAGTAGACCACATACTCAGTCTTGTAAATACTGTAACTGTGGATGAGGAATGTGCATTTAAAATGCTTAAAGTCGTGCATGTCTAGCAAAGATCTGGCTAGTGTAATTGAGCTCTATAATGCGTAGTATGGTTATTGTACAGTGTGCATGCTCTCGACTAGTAGAGGGAGGGAACTTGGTTTCCAACATTTCTGGGTTTAGTATAGCAGAATGTTTAAAATTCTGGGAATAAGTTATGTGGAATGGATTTGTGCTTGGTGGAGCACCATTAGTATATGATGTGTGTATGAGTTGGATATGGGTGTGTGTGCTTCCTCTGGGTCTGTGGGATTTTGGCCCATAATTCCTGCAGCTCTCAGGTCACAGCTCCTTTCTCACGCACATATTTGGCATTCCTTCCCCGACATGATTACCATACACCTTCCACTCTGGGTTTGGCTACGCAGAATATTTCCATCATTCCCGAGTGGAACTAGAGCAACGTTCCAGAAATGAACAACTCACCCCACCACCCCCTACTCGCTCTTCTTTATCCCACCCCCCACACCCTGTTTCCCTCCCACCCCACTGTCTCCCCCTTATCCCACCCCCTCCAGCACAGATTCCTGCTGCCTTGCAATAGGATTCCTCTGGAACAACCCTTTTTCCCCCTGAGTCAGCTGTTTGTGTCTGCCGGCATGATTGGGTCATTTGGCAGCGACATCTCTTCAGTGACCTCCCGCTAGGAAGGAAGGGGCGGCATGGGGGGATAGGAGCAGGATAGAGGAGAGGAGAAGCAGCAATGAAACTCTAACTCACTACTGCATGTTCCCTTCCACTGTCCAGTCTGATCCTTCATGTTGTATAATTATGGCAAAACTTTATAATGTGGAGCTCACGGTTGATTTTGAACAGTCAGTGCACCTTCAAGCGGTCCCCGATTGAGGCGGGTCCATCTTATATTTGCAATTTTTAAAACAATGTGATGTCTGAGTTTTTAGCTTCAGTGACTTCAATCTGACAAAACTATGTGAACTAAAGAACTGTTCTCCTGCTGCCTTTCTGTTCCTGCCCCTTGTCTCTGTTAGAAATCTGCCGATTTGATTTGAAAGCAAAGGCTTCAAAGAACTTTTCGATTGTTGTGGGAAATGCAGAATTTCATAGTTTTGCAGTGACAGTCTGCTATTGGCCCTTGATACATGCGCTGATAATATTTGTTATTATGTAGTTTTCCAATGAACTGTCTATCTTTTCATCTATATAATTCCAACAAATAGTGAATAAGTCGTATTAGGAGTTGGCGATGTGGATACAATCTATCACAGTAGATGCAATTCTATATCAAGTATTATAAATTCAACGAATTAGTACTATGCATGGATTGATTGCGATATTGCCAAGAATGACCAAATACAACCAGATGTATTAAAGCGATCAAACGCGATATAAACTGTATGGCACAATCTCTGAGTGACAAAGCTATACTGTATCATGGTATATCTCATCATATCGCCCAACCCTACCGCAAATCACTATTTCTTTGAGCCCAGGAAAATGTCTCGGCTTGTTTTGTTCAACCAACAGTTTAAAACCCAAAGATATTCAATTTAGAGTGATATACAGAGAAAACAACCAAGCCCTCATATTACAGTAGCTGGAACAAGCAAATGTTGGTAATTGTTGCTTAATACATGACAATTATTACTTAACAAAATAGTTGCCAAATAATCTTTGTCGATTCACTTATTGGGCTTTAAAGCCAGCCACATCTGGAGGCTCAGCACACTTGAATCTCTTTCTACAATATATTCTTTGACAGAAAAGAAAGCATGTTAAGAAGCAGTTTAAAGAGAGACACAGGACATTTTTCTGTTTACTGAGTCGAGAAAGACACAGTTGCACACAGAGCTGAAATAAATAAATGAAATAATTTTATCGTAATAATTATAATAACCATCATAGTAAGATTGCTTATTTAGGGTTGCTGTCTTCTTTTATATATATAATATATATAACTTTCAATAAATTGTTCCCTTTAATATTTTTTCTCCTGTGGGTATGCTTGAGACTTTGGTTTGTTCCACTGAATGTCCTGGTAGCAGCATTCTGTATCCACGGTATCGCACAGGAGCATCATCCCCTGGGTCGTTTCTATAGCAATGCTAATAGACAAGGCACCCTCCCCGCAAAGCTCGCCCCTGCACTCGTCATCCTCTGCACCTATAAGCTGAGGGTGTAGTGTCCCTGGGGGAGTGGGGGGAGGAGTCATGAAGAAGGTCTCCAGTTGTCTTTGGTCGGTTGTTGGTTTGGTTTGCTGTGATTGGCTTGCTGTTTTTGGTGCAGCTTGGTTTTTATACATTCCAGTTCCTAAAGCTTCAGTCCCCGCGGTGAGTTGTCACAGGTTCATTCAGGGACTGGATGGTCCCTTTGCAGAGTCCCTCGTGATCCAGCTTCACTCATGGTTGTTGGTGCACTCACTCACACACACACACACACAAACACACACAATCTTACATACATGTCCTTGTCTTCGCGTTCTTACAAACATGCGTTTATTCAGTAAGTCACTCATTCGATTGTTCCCCCATTCATCCTTTTGTCAGCAGTCTCACAGGTACACACCAATTTAGCAGTGAGACAAATAAGTGCGTCACATGTCAGCAGTCCATTGTTGGTCCATTGGATCTGTGAAGATCACTCTATCCCTTTGTCCACTCTTCCGTTTTCCTGTCCGGTCCTTCCTGTTTTCCCTTTATCCGTAGGCTAAGCACCCACTCTCTTGTTCAGCCAGTCTTTCCCACCACTTGTTCTATCTCTGCATGGTCCAGTTGTAATCCCGTACATGACATGGTCCAGCTGGTCCAGAAGAGGATACACGAAGACCTTGTGGGTTGTGTGGTAGTGGAAGAAAGGCCTTCGTAGAGCTTGGGACTCTGGCTGCCCTTCAGCTTCCCTGTCAGTATTTCTGGCCTATGAATGGAAGCAGAGCAGGTCCATAAAGCTTCCAGCGATGGCCCAGTAATGGTCCAGTTAGCCCAGTAAGGGAACTAAAACTAAGAGGAATGATCACTAACTAGTGGGCTGTAGTGGCAAATTAGTAGGTGTAAAGCTAAACCCCATGAATGATTCATCAAGTTTCTGGTCAATGTTTGTCCCAACAAAGAGAGGTGTTCAGTCGTGTGTGACAGAGGAGATGACTGGGTTAGCTATTGGCAGGCTCAGGTCAAGGCTCTGGATGAAAAGACAGTGGATGCTCGTGTTAGCCACTACTAGCGGGGCCCGGTAGCACGCACCCGCTTGCCCTTCTTGCTGACGGTGGTGAAGCGAAAGGGGGTGGTGAGGTCGGGCTGCTCACCAGGCGGGAAGCGCTTCATGAAGTGTACGTCCTGCTGGTTGGGGAGTGTGTGGGGACCACGGCGAGGACGTCCTCTTTTAGTGAAGCCCACATACCAGCCTGTGTGGCGCGCTGACATCAGAGCTGTGTAGTGGTTTTCCAGAACCTTTTCCACAAATACGCAGTCATCGCTTCGGTTACTGGCCTTCTGAGAGAGCAGAAAAACCACAGGTACCACACACACATACACACACACACACACACACACACACACACACACACACACACACGCACACGCACGCACACACACACATTGGAAGAAACAAAGAGAGGCTGGTCAGGACACTTTAAGATAATTTGATTTTTGATAAACCCTGAAAGAAAAGAGTCTCACCTTTCCGACCAGCTTTCCACGGCGGTTCATGCACAGGTAGAAATTGGTTTCTTTGCCCCGGATTCTCACCTGGCTACCAAAGGTATCAGCCTCCACTACGAGCTGGGCTTGTGAAGGGACAGACAGAGGGACAGACAGACATTAGAGCCGCAGGCATTGCAGAAAGATCCAGTATGTTGTGTTTGCAGGATGTCAGAGGTTTATTGGGTTGCACCACACAAATATTAAAGGATAAAGATAACGCTAACCCAGATTAAGAGCTCACTTAGCTTCATGTTGTGTGAGATCATTCCATTGCAGTAAACAACATTCAATTTAACACAAACAAGCCCACAGCAAGTAGTGTCACGCTAAGTGTGCCACAGATTACCAGCCGCCATTAAATCAGATTTTGGTTTTTAAATCAGATAAAGGCATTCACAATAAATCCCAGTTTTAGGATTCATCGTTGCTATTAAATGTGCTGATAAATCACCCGCCAATGTAAATGTCTCTAGCTGGACAGATGGTTCTCAGATAAGCCCGGTCACACACATGGATGTGAGGCTGCTGACCACAAATGGGCCTCGTAAAAAAGATAACAGCCAAAAGTAGACAGAGCACGGTGGGCCGAGAGGAGCGGGAGAACAGACTGAGTGTCTGAGATACTGTTGTTTTAAGGTGAGTGCATGTGTGTGTGTGTGTGTGTGTGTGCACCTCTGTGTATTTGTGTGTGTGCAGGTGCATGCATGTTCATCCTTCCAGGCAATACCGCTTCACCAACAACACATCTTCAGAGAGCGCTTGTGCCTGTTTAAAAATAAATCCCTAAAATGGTTCCTACATGACCTTAGTCAACAAAGGGGTCAAGAGAAATCAATACCTCCCTCCCTCTTGCCCTCTTCCGCTCTCTTCCCCCAACTCTCCTCTCGTCTCCCTTCTGCTCTTTCACTTCATGTTTATACCTTCATGCTCCCGTCTCGTCTATGCGTTATTTCTTCTCTCTCTGCTCCTGGTTCCTCTGTGTAATGCCTCATTGGCATAGTTGGTCACTTTTGGGTGGATTGTTCAGCTTAGGGGTGGCATTTGTCTACAAGCAGACACGCTTTTGTGTCTATGGTCCCATCTATGGCTTGAAGTGGCGTGACATGTTTGATGTTTGCGAATCGGTAGGATGTGCAATAAGAGCGACCGTTTGAGCACCTGTAGAAATATGAACTCCAGCTTTATGGCTTGGCTTTCTTCTGCCCATTGATTGTGTGTGGTTTAAGAATGGGTTAGACATCATTACAGATGGAGAAAGGTTGAAAGGAGGAGGGAGTGGGGGATGGACAGAGGGAGTGTTCGAGGATGGAGGGAGGGACGGAGAGGAAGCCTGCTGTTTTAAATCCAGAGGAGACTACAGGGAGGATGAGAAATCAATGGAGGGATCGATGAAGGAGATGAGTTTCTAACACTCTACCTGCCAGGCTTTTCCCGCTAACTCACACTTGTTTTCACTAACACCTTCTCTCTCTCTCTCTCTCTCTCTCTCTCTCTCTCTCTCTCTCTCTCTCTCTCTCTCTCTCTCTCTAGTGAATCATTGAGTCAGCAGCCAGTCGATGAGGTCTTTGTACTCCCAAGACAAGCTCCACTGCCCCTCTGCCAAAGCCTGGGGAGGCATGTGTGTGTGCTTTTGTGAGTGTGCCGGCACAGTTGCATTCTGTATCCGTTCATGCATGCACTTGGTCAACCTTAAAGTCTTTGTACTTGCAGCCGTTAGTCTGTGTGAGTCTGTGCACGTGTGTGCAGGGAAGCATCTAACTATGTATACACTGACTCACGTAGCAAAGTGCCTGTGTTCTACTGTGTGTGTGTGCGTGCGTGCATGTGTGCGTGTGTGTGTGTGTGTCTTACCAAATTTGTCTCCATCTTCTCCTCGTGCGCTGATTTTGCGTCCCAGTACCTGGACGTGTTTGCCGCTGGTGCGGCTGTAGAGCTGGTAGACCCGGTGGTGTCGTCGACTCATGGTGTCTCGCACCTGTGTTTGGTTCTCCACATGCACGCTGAAGTTGACCCCATCCACACCAAGTACCTGCTGAGAACACACACACACACACACACACACACACCGAGGCAGACATGCACTCAGAGGTTGGAATATGTATACATATACAGAAAGTCATAAATAGACTTAATACAACTGCACGTAGTATTAATATGCTTTCCCTTGTAATGTCGGAACTCTCTTTGTCAAGCATTCAGACACTTACCTGTAATGGATTACACATCCCCAGCAACATCTGGATACATCTGGAAAAAGTGGAAACAGATGAATTTAGAAATATGTAAGCAACATTGAATATTGGAAGAGTTATGTGTGACACCATCATTTCCATCTCTTTCATCTCCGCTATTCTTTCTGTTCAACATCTCTTTTCCTTTTGGGGTTGTTACTCACATTGCTGGGTGTGTGGCTGGCACAGAGACTTGACATACAGACAGGCAGGCAGATGTCCAGGGATCGACAGACAGACAACACCCAGAGCAGTGTTTATTGTTACGCTACCAGCATTCGGTCCAAACCCACTTTCTGCCCCGTTCATGACTGTTGCCACACCAAAATCTGGCCTCCAAATGACCTGATTGGACTGTGGCGAAATGGCAAACATACCGAGACAACTAGACCATGTTTTGATTTGCACATCTAAGGGACTGTGCTGGCTTATTTGGCTTCTCTGTGTATGTAGACAGCTGGGCCGGACTACAGGTGTATGCTATGCTCTGATGTGGCTTTGGAGAGGAGCAGAGTGTGGTCACATTTAGAATTGCTATGAATGAGTGACATGCGCTTCCAAGATGTGTGGAAAGGTTATTTATTGGGGAATTTTTCTGTATTATTTCTTATTACTTACTTATCCTTCTGATCTGTACCTTCAGAGACATTTATGATGGAAACAGCTGGTTCCAGTTACAATAAAACATTCTCACTTCATCACAATGCTTAATTGAAATTTAGACCTTGACCTTGGAGGCATCATGTTATTGACAGCTTTAGTAAGGGAGGGATTGTGTTGCGCAAAATCTACTCTGGCAGTCCTTGAACTGTTCTGAATTAGTGGCTGAAGACATGATGAAGTTCAGAACCAAGTGTGTGGGCTGAAAAGCAATTCTACGAATTTTGTCTTTCCCCACCTCATCTTCTATCTCTCGGCATGCCTCTTCTCCCTCTCTCTCTCTTTATACTCTACTCTTATTCTCTGACTTGTTGTCCTCCCTATCTCTTCTACTTTATCTCTCCCTCCCGGTCTCTCTGTCCACTCTACCTTTCTCCTATCGTTCCCTGCCTCCAATCTTCCTTTATGTTTGGGGTTAGCAGGGGGACTCCTCCACACTGTCATGGGCATGCACACAGATGTGCAGATGTGCGCATGGTGTATGTGTGCGTACAGAAGGAACGGGCAGCTGACAGCTGGGCCAAAGCAAAGACATACACACTGCTGAGAGAGGGAGTGAAGAGAAGAGAGAGAGATAAACTGAGAGATACACAAAGGGATAGGGAGAAGGAAGGTGATGTCAGAATAAATAGAGGGGAGATGAAGCAAGAGAAGGCTGACAGATAATAAGAGAGGTGAGCGATAAAATCAGAAAGAAGATGCACAGATGTGAAAAAGGCTACGGTTACATTTTGTAGGAAGAAGGAGAAAAAGCCTTCAAATGAGAGACAGAAGGGTAACCACAGAGTGTGTCCTGGCGTGAGAAGTAGACAAAAAGATAAATAATTGGAATGAAAGAAGAGGGGGGTTGAACTCATGCACATCGTAACACATGTCACTGCCTCCTGACTAACACACACATACATATGCTTCCTCTCTCTTCCCTCCTCCTTCTCAACCTTTCTTTCCCATAGCTGGTGTGTTGGCCCCTGAGCCGTTGTAATAGATGCAGATAACCTGGGCAATGCAGTCTGTTGGCCCTCACATTTTGCCTGCGCAGCCGAAAAAACCTGAGCGCCTGTGCATTGTGAGGGCTCTCAGCTGTTAAAACACCACGGCTGCACGGCTGCCGAGGACACTGCAGGGAAAAGTGCCTCGGCACTGGATTCCCCCACTCCCACAAAAACCACAGACACTCCATACTATGCCAGCCACAGAGAGAAAGAGAAGGAGAGAGGAAAGAAGGAGACAGGATCAACCAGGGGGTGGGGGAGGGATGAGAAAACGAGAAAATAAGAGTGGCGAGTAAAAGTCGGGGAAAGTAAAGACAGAAGGAGGTATGGAGAGAGGGAAAGCCCGGTGCGCCTTGGCCGGCTGCCAAAACAAGCAAGCGTCTGACATCATAAACCTGCGTCCCAGCAGATCTACCATATGGAGACTGCGGTTAGACTAGCAGGCCTCAGTGCCGAGGACGGGGCAGGAGCGTGGAGCGAGAGCGGTCGGCCTGGTGGGACTCGACACAGAGCAGTGGTTTCAGCTGTGTGTAGCGGTGGTTAGAGTGGTAGGCCAACACTGGAGCAGCGGGCTTCGGCACAGTGCAAGCGTTTCAGATGTTCAGCACTGGGCCTCGGTGAAGAATGGTGGTTAGGATAGAAGACGTGTAAGTGGTATCAGCAGTAATAGAGCATATGGTGGAGAATCAGAGCGCTTCGACAGGGAGCTGAGCAATAACAGGTTGTTGTGGCATAAGGCCCTTGACTTGAAGTCTTTCAGAATGTTGGTAAAACAGCATGGATGAAGGGAAGAGGCTGTGGTAAAACTGAAGAAAACTGCATGAAGGAAATGAATAGAAAGGTGATTGACTCTGGACGACCTAAACTAAAACCAGCAGACTAAACAGTAAGACTGCTCCTCCTCGGATACTGCCAGGGGCAACATCATTCAACAGTTATTAATTCACACTTTTTTTATCTGAGTATCTGTGAAAAAAATGGGGTATAGGCAAGATAGGAAGACAGATGAAGGCAGTGAGGTGGTTAAGTGGAGAGTGTGAGGGAGACGCAGACGAAGAGAGAGAAAGTCAGGCAGACACCAGCAGCAGCACACACCCTGTCCAGGTTGTGTGAGGAATGAGAAGTATCTGGAGATGACTGCCATCTGGGAGAAGTACAGCCGACACAAAGAAAGAAAAATAAATCCCTTGGCTTTTAACAAGACACACCTCAAATGGGCAAACTCAAGCCCCCAGAGTCTGTATCCTCCTCCCTTAGATTTACTCTTGGCACTTTATCATTTTCCTATCCCACTAGATAAAGCCGGTGTTATTTGACTTAACTTCAGAAATATTTTCAATGGGGGAAAAAAAGCATTTTCTTGGCGATGGGAAAATGCCTTTTTCTAATTCAGTTTGGCCATCCCTGAAGTAAGTGCAGATGGTGATGGAGATGTTTATGGCAGGTTTTATGAGTAACAGGGCCCTGACTCTGACCCAGTGACCCTGAACTGTCAGCCAATCAAAACAGGGCCTTCCGTGGCATGTTTTCTATGGGGACTGATGGGAGTGATGTAATCGTTATAGACACTGCAACCTTCCTCTCCATCATCTTCATCTCTAGCTATGCCTGTCAATAAACTAGTTTAAATAACTGAAAAAAGTGAAAGGACCCACGTACATAAATACAGTTATTACATGATAAAGTGATAAAAGTGACTTACAAGACGGTCAGCGTGGAAAGAAGGGGCCACATTGCTTCCCCCCTCCACTATGGAACTTGTCCCAGAGACAGTCTCCTCGCTCGGTCTAAGCCAGTCCGACAGTCCAGAGAGTTTCCTCCCGTGTTGTGAATCCGCTCGATGTTGTGCAGAGTCAAAGAGTCCGCGGACACTCCCGTTGGCATCGGCGGCGGCGTGCCCCGGTTCTCCCGGCGTGCGTAAATGTGCGAGCGCGGGCAATGTGGGGTGTGATGCCGGGGTAACTGTGCCACTGTGACCGCCGGGCAACCTCTAACAGCTGTCCAGAGTGGTGGAGAGACGGATGGGCGGGGGAGCAAAGGGGGAGGTTAGGGCTTTAAAGGCTGCGCGTCCTCGACACGGAGAGGAACAGGTGAAAGCGCGCTCACGCGTCACAGATAACCAATTCCAATCGACCTCCTTGACCCTCACGGCGATGCTTAGCCCTGTGAAGAAGATGCTGTGCGCGCGTAATATTCTGCGTAATCCAATGAGAAAGGTTTCAGCGCAGGAGCAAGCTTCTGGTCACCAAAATGAATTATGTAGCCGGTGAGATGATAAAAGAAAGTGTTTGGTCCGGCACAGACAGGAGTAGCAGGCAGGTTTAGTACCAGCAGAGCAGGATCAGGAGCTGTTGGAGGTGGGCTACCTGGGCTGGCTGATGGAGCAAACCGTGAACTGGAGACGGGGGCTCTGCGGGCGCAGGGTAATGCAGGGCCTCGGTCATGACTGCGCCCCCACGCTGGCTCAATGGGTCTGTGGCTCAGGTGACACCGAACAACAGTGTCCGAGAGAGAGAGGGTGATAAGGTCCCAGAGTGGTCCAGCTCAGAGGGGTATGGGGAGTTCTGAATGAAAATGGGAGGGGATAATACAGGGGAAAAAAAACGAGGGAGGGGTGGCTGTAGAGGATGGGAACAGCTGTGACTGGGTGGCGGACTCAGCCACCCGCGACACAGCGAGGAAATGACAGCCGCACTTTGCACCTGATTTTGCGGACTTCCCCGCTTGCCTCAGCCGCTGGTTACCGCTTGGCTGCAGAAGTCCTCCCTGCGCCCTCTCGACACAATACCAGCCCAAACACAGCACGATGACATCACCTCCGAAATGTTTGAAGGGGGAAAATGCAATCCGACCTTTTTATTTATTTTTTTAAACGTAGAAAGTTTAAGCAGTTTCTCTGTAGCGAGAAAAACACGAAAGTCTCTTCGTTCCGAAAAGCGAACTCCGCGCTGCCAGAGGAGAGGAGTCGAGCTCACCAGTTTCTGAGGAAATAAAAGTTAAAACGTGCGCACTGGAAACGTGTTTACCCCAAATCCCACTGTCAGATCGACTCTTAGTCCAGAACCTGCACCGTCCCTCTTCCCTTTATATTTCCCTCCCTGTTTCATTCAGACACCAGAGGAGAACATGCTAAGAGAGAACACAAAAAGAACCCAGCCGTGCGTTTTTATCCACTTCACTGGTCTTATGCAGATCCTTCTTCCTTTCAAAAATGCCAAGGTTTCCTTCCTTAAAAAGCTCTTCTTGAGGGGGGCTGCACAGGAGAGGCGCGTCGGCAGGCACCGACCTCACTCCAAGAAAAACCAGAACAAGATTTTAACAGACGCGGATCAATCCTCCCTCCTCTCTTCACTCCCTCCCACCTCTCTCCCACCTCCCCCCCTCTCTCTCTCTCTCTCTCTCTCTCTCTCTGCCTCACACATGCACACTTATTGGATCAAAATGGAATTATTTGATGCTGACCCAACTCACACAGCAAAAATATAAGTGAAAAAATTCCGTTAATGAGGTGAGATAATTTCACTTGTTTACAATGCAAAGCAACTGGCTTCTACACTTTTCACAAATTAGGCAATTTTCTTTTGGACATCTGTGTTATTCTGCCGTGTTTCAACTAATATTTGTTTGCGGAAATTCCTAAAACACGTACAATTATGTAATTGTATCGAATTCATTTGATTGCAGATTTTGAAGTGGATTTCAGAATGTCTGTGACAGAGAGTGTCAGAAACTCTCTCTGATTGTTTTACGTTGCGATCTCCACAAAACAAAGACACCTGCCTCCGTCAGATGAACATCTGTCTTAAACAAATGGGGACTTCTCGTCCTGCATTGTCTCCCCCGAAGATAACCTCACATGCAGCCTCAGTGGCCCCGGACTCAGGATGGAGGGTGTGCGCAGTGTGCGCGCACACACACACACACACACACACACACACACACCCTTCAGATTGGCCGCGCTTTCAAGTGATGTATTTTGACTCCCTATTTCATAACTTTTAAGTTAAACCTTAAGAGAGAAAAATGAAACAGAGAATGAGAGACAGTCGGGAGGACGGTATGTAAGCACGGACACGGATCCAAAACGAACATTTCTCAGGGATTTCGGCAGCAACGCCCGCTCTGCGCTCCCAAAACTCCCTCTCGCAGCCGCACAACCGCAGACGGTCAGCCAAGCCAACACAACACTCTTGCCATACCTTTCATTCTCTCTCTCTCTCTCTCTCTCTCTCTCTCTCTCTCTCTCTCTCTCTCACACACACACACACACACACACACACACACACACACACACACACACACACACACACACACACACACACACACACAGAGAGAGAGAGAGAATCGAGGGAAAGAGAGTACATTTGTGCGTGTATGTGTAGAGGTGGGAGGGGGTTGGCCTCATGCATCAGGGACAGTTATTTTGGCTCCAAGTGTAGGGCTATTCTTTTCAACATTGTACTTTCAAAACACACACACACATACACACGCTCACACACTGCAACTGGATGGGGTTGAGCAGGGCTGGGGTACTGTGGTTGAATGCCTTTCCAGTCATGCTCCATAGACAGGCCTCTGGCCTTTTTTCCGACTACTGGCTCTCTCTCGCTTTGCACCTGTGTCTGGGTGCTGCTCACCGCACTGCTGCAAGGGACACGAGTGTAAATGTTGTGGAGAGGGATTTGAACCACATTCTGGTGATGAGGAATGAGGCCTGTCTGGTACTCTTAAGCCCAAATGGAAGGGTTCAGAACAGGGACTACCGCACATCTTGGTACAATAGTGGAGTAAGAAAAAGCAGACGGAAGAGCTCAACTCCATTCACACACGGTGCATTACGTGTGATTTAACAATAGTGGATTTGTAAATAGTACTAGATATTCCAAAAGGATTACTGCTGAGATGATCTTACTCCCAATGTAAATCCGTAAAAATGCATTTTACACAAAGATTTTACTAAGATGAAACCCATTAACATCTGGAGTCACAGACAGTTATAATAACACGTTATTCATAACTCAATTGTAAGCTGCTGCAGCAGCACGTTGTAGAAATTAAATAGCTTGCTCCCTCCGTGGAGTTTTGTTGAGAAACGAGTTTAGAAATGACATTTCATGTTGAAAAAAATATAACAGAAAGTTGGGGGGAGGGGGGGGGGAGTTTCAACCAGGCCCCTTCTTCCTCTCCCCTTCTGTCACATTGCTCTCTCTCATTCATTTTCTGTCCTCCCTATCTGTCTCTTTAATCTCTCCGGCTGTTTTTTATCTGCTCACTCTGTCCCTCCCTCTCTTTGCAGCCATATTGATTGCCCATGTTTTTGCCTCTGCAGCTCCTGCCTATTGATCCTTGCCTAACACACACACACACACACACACACACACACACCAAACGTGTATGCATACACACCCTCACATACATGGATGTCCCCTTCCCGTTCCGCACTCAAAAAACATCTTACTTTCATGTAGACCGACTTTACCAGACACAATATTCATAAATGAACATGTGCATGCATTCATGTGTGCACAAACGCACACAAAGAGACACACAACAGGGCACCTATTTTTTTGCATATACCCTCTGTTGTATTGAATAGACTTGGCATTGATGGACGTTATGCCTTTGTGCTCCTCTCTCGACTCATTAAAGTGAATGAGAGCCGTGTGTGTGTGTGTGTGTGTGTGTGTGTGTGTGTGTGTCTTGGGCCCTGTAGCTGCTTTAGTTCTGGGCCGAGCAGCTTTTACTCCGTGTATCTCTCTCTCACTCTCTGTCTTTGACGTGGGCCTGCAGGCTTCTTCTGGTCAATATGGCCATTCTGTCTAGCAATTAACATCGATCAGCGCTCGTCAATACCGTCAGCACCCAGACAAAGACCCAGGGTGCATTGCATGTGCTTGCCCTTTCTCTATCACAGTCAAACAAATCCCCAAACCGCACTCTCATTATATGAGGGCATTCTGGCCTGACCCCAAGGTCACCGTGGAGGAGAGGCATGGTATGCTGGACTCTATGTTAAGGGTGACTGGTGTGGAACCTAATGCAGAATTCTGAGCCGCCAGTTGTTGACTCATTATGACAGTTGTGTGTGTGTGTGTGTGTAGAGGTGTGGGTGAGGAGTCAAGTTTAGATATTCCTTGGTTTGGATGCAGTCAAGTTGACAGGCAATATCATCCCCCCCCCCGCTGTTTACTCTAAAGTGTTAAACACTGTGAAAACTTTGAACAGTATAAATGCAATCCATCATTCTGTTGACACACATATTTGGAGTTTTCAGACGTGTCAAGTGCAGTGGATTGTATCCAATTAGCTTTGTCTATAAGGTATGTGCTGTATACGTTTAGATGGGAGGAGGGACCAAAGTAGCAAGCCTGTGGATATGTGGGATCCCTGGAGGGATAAAGAGGTTTTGGCTTTGATTAATACCTGTAGACATGGGCCTTAAACTTCAACATCAGAAGGAGAGATGTCAGACTAACATCGGTTTCTGGGATAGATATCCCTATACTCTGTTAATCAAGGGCCAAGTTTAAACTGTTCCCCAATGTGTAAATGTACGAGACACTTAATAAAGGCCCTTTGATGACAGAGGGGCCCTTGCAAAGTCAAGGAATGCGTACAGTGTGCTGGTCTTTGAAATGAGAACCTGTTCGCCACTTGTCCGCGTCTGTGAGATGAGAGAATCGACAGCTGCAACTAAGTAAAAGCAGGAATTAATTAGCGGAGAGCCGTTTGTGCAATATTGAGCCGCGGCTGAGATGAAGAGAAAAGCTAAATATTGTTTTTATTAGCAGCGATGTTGGTGGTGCACAGCCTGCTCCCTTCTCTTGCTCAGCCAGATTAATCCAGTGAATATGAACGTTTACTCTCCTCTGTCGCACAATCCATTGCAGCTGTTGTCTCTATACATAGCCCAGCTGAAGCACTGGAATAACTTTACTTTGACACTTTCAAGTTGGAGGTTTTGATGCTGCTTTGGACACGTGTCAGGGTAATTATTTATGTAATCTAGCTTGTCATTGTAAGGCCAAAGCCAGATTTTGCAGAGTGAATCAGGTGGCCGTGCTCTTTGGGCTACAACCTGCCTTCCTAGACATAACACTTATTTTAAGTTTAGGAGTTATTCAGTGGCTTCAGGAGTTTATTGTCATTGTTGTGAATTTGCTTAGCCAAAATATACAAAAATACAAAACATCTGTGATTAACCAAGTGCAACATACTGACTTCAACTCCGACAACATATGCCACCCAGCAGCAAGACTGCCTCATCTTCACTCCTGTGATATCTGGAAAGGCCGCTTGCTGAATTTTGGACAATTTGCATTGATGAAGTGACACATAAAAACACATGATTGTATGCACTTGGATCATCAGGACCTCACGACAGAACATTGTGCATGGCCCAACTATTGAAGAACCTCTGACTGTCCCAATCAAATTACATCAAGGACAGAAATAAACTTCAACATCAGACTTTAAAACTAAAGATAAAATACTGCAACAACACAGGGCAAACACAAAAAGTCCAGTGTGATGAAGATTCTTTAACTGATTGGCAGGGGCCGTTTAGTGCGCTCTGTCAAGATGAAGAGAAGAAGATAATTGCTTTTGACCAATGAGGTTGTACATAAATATGCACCGCTCAGCGACTGGGTGGATGTTTGTTTAATTATGGTCCTTGTGGTTCTGTGTGTTTGGTTGAGTGAGAGTGTCATGCCCGTCAGTGACAGGCCGTGCACAGCTGAGTGTGTGGAGTTTGTGGCTATAGTGTGAATGGTTACGAGTACATGCAAAGATTGCTTCAACAAGGTTATGCACAAAGTTGTGTAGAAGTGTGTATTATGACTGCAGTGTGCACGTGTGTGTGAGTGTTGCATCGTGATGGGAATTGCAGCTGTGGCTTGTGTTGGACGCTGCTCCGGCATGTTGTTTTTTTTCTCTTCCCGTTTCATGTTCAGGCGCTAAGCGATTGAATCCATGATCATGGTAACCTTCACTCCTGTCATATTTTCTGTTCATCTCTCCTACACTCCTCCCTTCCCTCTTCCTCCCCCTCCTCTCCAATAGGTGCCCTTTACTCTTCCATCCTCTCTACGCTCCTTTGTGCAGCTTCTGCTCCCTCTCACTGTGTCCATTTCTCTCATTCAGTTTTTTCCCCTCCCTGCCCCTTTAGCCTTGCCACCGGGCAGAGGAGGAACTGTAATGTTTATGAAACCCTTTAATGTGCTATGTAATTACCCTGGCAACACCTCCCATCATTACTCACGCCAATAAAGTGCCTTCAAATTGACATGTTGGAGTAGGAGAGCAAGAGACAGAGAGAGACATAGCACACACACACTTTCCACCCCCCCTACTAATCTCTCCTCTTTTCTTGTCTTTCCTCAGTCTCCATTTGTTCATCTCTGTTATGTCGCTTCTTTCATTCCTTCCATCCACAGTTCCTTCCTCTCCCTCTGCATCCCCTTCTCTCCAGCTCGCTGTGACTTCTGCCAGTTGCCCAGGTGGTGGTCAATTACAGCACAACTCCTATTGGGATAACAAAGGCACTCTTAAACTTGCTCCACTGAGCCTATTTTAGGAAGACTGCTCTGTATGTTGAATACTGGGTGAATGGGCTTGAAGGGGGTAGAGAGAGAGAAAAGAGAGAGAGAGAGGGGGAGAGGGTGGGGGGGAGTAAGGGAATAACACTTACCGAAAGAGTGTAAATGAGGATGCATAAAACAGGCAGCTGCAGGAGCATGGTGCATTCCTGACACAAATTGTTGTGAGTAATGCAGAAATGTTTGTTCATGCTAAAAACTTCCATATGCAATTAACACATACTCACATCCTCTTACAGCAGTCCCTCCCTTTCCAGCGCACCCACCCATGCTAGTCCACCTCGGGTCACTAAACCTCCCACTTAGACAGCTGAGGCCCTGGCTCTTCTTGTGTTAGCACTTATGCTAAGTCCCTAGCTTTTCTCTACCTTTGCTGCGAGTGCTCGAACCCCATTTGCTGCCTTAACATCGGGCTCTTCCTGTAATACCCTTTGCCAACCTCTGTTAATCTGTGGCTGCCTCCTCTTATTCTTCCTCTGTCCTGGCAAAATCCTCATTTGTAAGACAAATATTATAACAAATTAAGCAGCAAAACAATGGGTGGGTGTCTGCCTGACGTCAGCCTGCATTTCATTAGCAATCGCTAGGCTAACGCGTTCCATATGGAGGAGCCTGCAGGGTAGCCCCCTGCTTCCCAGCCCAGCCCAGCCCAGCATGGCCCAGCTCGACTTGGTTGCCATGGTCTGCCCCCACCCTCGGTCTCAGTCAGCCCCCATTTTGGACCCCATCCGGGCCCCCGCCATTATGTCATCTTTAATTTGGACTTGTCACACATCACCTGACACCTACCCCCGTCATGCTGTAACCTTTTGTCCCGTTGGAGCAAAAAAGCACTCGGGAGGCTTTCTCCCTCTCCTTTTCTCTCCCTCTTTGCCTGTTGTTTTATTCTCCATTTTCTTCTTATTCTTTCTCTCTCTCTCATGCTCTTTCCCCCTCGCTCACACTCTCTCTGTTGGCTTCTGCCACTTCCTCCCTTTCTCTCTTCAACCTCTCACTCTATGTAAACCCACCTGCCTTTGTCATTCAGACTTAGGTTTGTATGTGTGTTATGAGTGAAGAAAGCAATCAAGAAAGATTCAAACAGAAATCCGATGACACCTCTGCTCAGTCACCCATAGCCCTTTTCCCAGACCCCCAACAGATGAGCTGAATGACAGTGATATATGGGATGCGACAGTCAGAGGGAAAGTCCTCTGGAAAGAGCTAAATTATAGCACATCACAGTATTCTGGAGTCAGACTGGTTTGCTGGACAGAGCGTTGGACTCCTGGGGAGCGGTACGGCTGTGGGGCTGTCTCCTGTGATGGAAATATGGAATGTGACGGATTTCTGGAATTTAATAGAAGGACAGAGATGGAAGCACAGGAGCATACAGATAAGAACTGATTTGAGCATGCACTGAAACTAAGATGTGTATGCATGTGCACTACAGGTGTGATGTGTGCAGGTACTCGTCAGCATGGCCTGATGGCCTGTGTGTGTGTGTGTGTGTGTGTGTGTGTGTGTGTGTGTGTGTGTTTGTTTGCACACTTGCCCTTTCCTGGCCTGTGTATCTATGTGTATGTTCATGGGTTTTTTATGGCTGATGTGCACTGGCGTGTGTGTGGGTTGCTGTGCACACCCATGTGAGTTGCTGGGTGTCTCTGGTAGCTGTCCCTCATCACTGCGCGGTTCCCCCAGGTCTCTGCTGTTGGCTTCACTCTGCTCTCCTGATCCGCCGTACGCTTTGTGTTCAACTCAATTTTAGACCTTTGCCAATGTGTATTTTATGATACAAATAATATTGTTTGGCTTTGACTGGTTTGAAGCTCAAAGTTGGATTATTGGATGATTCAATTAATGAGTTTTGAAAGCTATATCTTGCTATTCATAACTCTCTTTTGCTTCTGTAATAAAAAAATAATAATTAATGCATGAAGTAGAGACAGCTGGTAGACAACCATTTGGTTAAATTATTCTTTTCAGCTTCAATTAAATTCAATTATGTTATTATAAGGAAACTATTTTGAACTCAAATGATCTGGTGAGAACTACACTGACTGAAGTGAAAAGAAATTTCAGAGACTATGAATGTCCAAACAATTACATATTGAATGAATGGAAAAGTAACAGAGAAACGACTAAATTATCTTCATCTAAATTCCTTTCCATTGTGCAACGCCAAGAAAATATTCCCACACATTTGCAAAGGCTGCACAGCAATTAAGAAGCTACTTGTCCTTCATTGTTTTTTGAACATTCCGATAAAACTGATAATTGACATTTTCCATATACAGACGAGTGACAAGTTAAAGAAACCCCCCAAAATTACTGAGGGAACATAATGGATACTGATGCTTCTACAGAGGGCCGAGAATAACGGAATGGTTTGATGAACATGACAATATCATATCACATGGCCTTCATAGTCATTATCACAAAACAATTGAATACCTGTGTGAGGTTTTGGACTGACACGTTAGACAGGACTCTCCACCACCACCAAATGAGGAAATATCTTTTATTTACATTTCATTTAGCTGACGCTTTTATCAAAAGCGACTTACATGCTATACAGTAGAAACAGCAACGGTGAGCAATTAGGGTTAAGTGTCTTGCTCAAGGACACAACGACATGGACTACCGGAGCCTGGGATTGAACCACCAAACTTCTGATTGAAAGACAGACTTGCTAACCACTGAGCCACAGTCGCCCCCATCTTCTGGTAAAATGGTGTTCATCCCTCTAAAAGCTTGAATGATACCCATTTCATACATTTACAGTGCTGAATAAAATATGTTAAAGCCAAGATGACACAGAATGCTGCAGTCTGGGATCAAGTGGAGTACTATATGTTGTACCATAATATGCATGCATTATATTTTATAACCCCTCCCACCCTGGATACAAACTGTTTGTGTCCCTTACATCTGTCTGGAGGCTGCGGTCCATCAGGACCAAGACCTCCCGCCCCAGCCGGGCTCATCAACAGAGCCCGGGTCCCCCACCCCCAGACAATTTCCTACCGGTCACTCCCCTGCACATCCCCCCATATCTCATATTTAAATACACTTGCCACTTTACCATTACACTTGTCACTTTCACAGTTCACCCTAAAGTACTGTCATCTGTTTATCTGTGTACTTTATTTGAATTGTATATTCTATTGTAGATTTAATTGTAAATTTAAACATGATCCCATTTCTTGCACTCTGTTTATGGTTTAATGTTATGCACCACCCGCCAGGACAAAATCCTTGTGTGAAAACATAAAATGCAATAAATGGTTCTGATTCTGATTCTGGTAAACAGTGTCCTGTAAGCTCCATGTCTGATGATAATCTCAATTAAGCGTGGAAGTTCATTCTTGACTTGGAAATAGTTTGACACAAAAAAATTAATTATATATATATATATATATATATATATATATATATATATATATATAGAGAGAGAGAGAGAGAGAGAGAGAGAGAGAGAGAGATAGAGAGAGAGAGAGTTAGCTTGACATCTCTGAACAGTACACAGTGCTATGTGTGTATGATTTAACATAGAAATAGACACAGGGTGGTTGGGAGTGGAGGTGGAATGGGCAAACAAATGCAGGACTTTCAACACAAAGTGTTGAGTTAATGTGAAGTTACATTTGTTACGTTTTTCCAAAATCTAACAAAGGTTTTTTTTATTTTTAATCTGCAGTGAGACGTAGACCATGTCGACGTAGTGGAATTGTAGCACCGGAGCTCTGTTTTCAACCAATAACTGTCACATTATTTGAGCGATACTTTCAGAACGCAGCTAAAATCACAAAGCCTGCACATTCAAAGTAGTGAGGCTGGCTTATAAATGACAGTGGTGGGGTGGTAAATACCAGAGTGACAACATCAGACATTTGTTTAGTGAGTTTGGAGTGTCTGGTTGCGCCGTATGCTCAGTAGCAGTGTGTTGTCAGTGGCTGGCCAGTGTGTGTGTGTGTTTGAAACCATGGTTTGTTCATTTGAAGGCAATTTACAATGTGAGTGTGTGTGTGTGGACCACGTCAATGCTTGTCCGTCCAGTAGCATAGTGTGTGTGTGTGTGTGTGTGTGTGTGTGTGTGTTGGCTCTCTGTGGGGTTGTTGGTTGCTCATGCTGGTTGGAAGTTTATGATCAGTATTTTCCGGCTTGCATGACTTAGCGTGTGAAAATCCATTCACACCCAACACAAATACACTCACCAACACAACTACACACCTACACACACACCTAAACACACACACACACACACACACACACACACACACACACACAAGCGGTGTGGATCTTGATGATATTCCATGGTGTGTCCGTTACTTTATGGTAGTCTTGGTGGAGGTGCAGTGGGGGGAGTCAGGGTGTGTGTGTGTGTGTGTGTGACTTTGTGTGTTTGTGAGTGCAGCTGCACGTCGGTGTGTGTGGAATGAGTGTAAAAGACATCAGACACCACCGTTAATGGGCTTAATCAATGACAGATGAAATTCCTGTTGTTTTTCTCACCGCAACACTGTCTGCTCCAATAGAAACAAGGCACAGAATGTGCAGAGAGACTGATGGGGACGACTGAGGTTGGAAATCTCACTTACACTCTCAGCCACCATACACACACACACACACACACATGCTCATGAGTGCTGTGAGGAAAGGTTCTACCTTGGCATGGACCTGCTTGCATTTTGCTTGGCCACAGAGTTTACGAATTGCATGAAATATGCATATTACAAATACACTATGCACACACTGGTCTTTGACTTTGTTACACACATACGTCCACACTCACTAACTCACACACTCACACACACAAACACACTTGCCAAAGTCCTTTCTGTGCTCCAGCTGGGGACCCAGCTGCAGTGATGTCATTGCTTGCTGCCACTTTGCTGATTGTGACTCTTATTGAAAGCAGAGCACTTTGATTCGGCTTCAAGAGCCGTCACCGTGCACAGAGCGCACGCATACACACAACACACAAACACAAAAATAGATTGCACGCATTAAACATATACATACACATAAGTTCATACCATCAGCATATTTTGAACACACACACACACACACACACACACACACACACACACACAGTGTTGGTGCATAGTGGCCACATCACTTTAACAGCACTTTTCCAAAGTAGACAAACAGCTTGAATACTCAGTAGATGAGATGGAAAGCAGGATGAGAGGAAAGCAAAAATGTTGTGGCCCTGAAGACTTAATCCAGAAAGAAAGAGAGAAAAGAGAGAGAGAGAGAAAAAAAAACAGAGAGAGAGAGAAAAAACGAGAGAAAGATGGGAATGCAGCATTGACAGTTTGCTTTGAGAGCAGAGATAAGAGAGATGGAGTTACGCAATATGGGAATGTCTCATTTGCTTCTCAAAGCTATCCCCAAATACATCCATCTCCCTCACACATGTACGTTTATTCACACACCTACACAGCCACACAGCACGCTGACAAACACACACTCATAACAGACTTAGACAAGCAAACACCAAGTAATCTAACTAGCCAGAACTTTTTTTAAACTATCAAAATCTGATATAAAACATAATTCAGCTCCCCAACAGACACACATGCACACACACTGACAAAATCAGTTACACGACTCTGTGAAAGTCTTGCCAGAGTAAAAAGCTGCAAACATATGAGAACAGTTCTGAACAGTTTCCCCATATTATGGTCCATCTGGAACTGTCCCAGCACTCCCCTTTTCCTTCTGCGCTGGCCTTCGCTCTGTGTCCTCGCTGCCAGTGGCACAATCTCAAGTTCTCAACCCTCCATCACCTCCTCCATCCCCCCTAGACCTTTCTACCCATTCATGTCCCCAGACCCTCTCCGTTTGCCTCTTTCTAAACCTTTTCTAAACCTTAAACCTTTTTTTGCCCTGTCCCCTTCACGTCCCCCCTTTCTCTCCCATCTCCCCCCTTCCCCTCCTCTCTCCTCTGCCTTGTATACACTCGTCTGTTGGCATGTCCTCTGTCTTTCCAGCCTTTGAAGGCTTTTCAGGCTGCTAATAAAAGACAGGTCCCCACCACAACAAAAGGGCTCAGCGCTGCCTTTGAATAAACAGTTTATTTCACTTTTTTTTTTCTCCCCTCCAACCCCCTACACCCCACCCCTGTGTGTGTTTTTTCACTCTTGGCTAAGGGGGAAATATGTGCACTTGCTATGTTTTTTTCCATGTGATCACAATGCTCTGGAACAGATTAACAGAAGACGAGGGAGTTAGAGAGAGGGATGAAAGAGAGCAGGTAACTGTGGCAACCTTGGCCTTCAGAGTAGACAGGCACTAAGTGTGTGTGTGTGTGTGTGTGTGTGTGTGTCAGTCAGTCAATCTGGTTGTCTGTATCTCAGCGCTGACTCGGACTACATTGCTCAGGGGTCGTGGGACACACGCTCACCTCCCATCTCAGCATCTTATCTTCGTAGCAGTGCAGCACACTCCTACAAGCACCTGTAGTCTGCACGCTGAGGTAAACTCCCCAAACCACATTAGGTCTGTGTACACTGGCAACACCTGGCTTTTCCCAAGGGGATTCAAATAAACATCGAGTTGAAGAGAGACCTGTTTTGTTGGATAAACTGGAACAACCTGGCTTTGAATCTGAGCGTAATCCACCACATCCAGGGGAATCACGTCAAAGTCAAGTTGACAATTTGTCCTGTTTACATGTGTTGAAATATTTTTCTGGGTAGAAATGACTTATAAGGCATATTTTAAAAGGTGTATTTTTCCGCCGAATGTAAATAAGTTCTCAGTTTGCTGGAACTGTGTGGCTCTGCTAGCTAGAAAGACACTCTGCTACTGATCAGAGCCCTGGGCCAGGTGGGCAGGGCAGAGTGCTCCCTCCAGCAGACCTGGACAAACAAACACAGCTCAAAATATTTGAAATGTATGAGGTGAACCTTAATTCGTCTCATCAGACACTTTTACAAACCTCAACATGGACAAAACTCACTTGGAAGATATGTTTATTAAGCATTAGTAATGTGTGTTTTCAAGTGCTTAGAATAAATTCAACTACTTTCTTGCCCGGGTTTGGTTCTCTGCTCCTTTCAGCCCAACCCGCATAAGCCACAGCCAGACTGAAACAACCAAACGCTGCACCGGACCAAACCACAGCTAGCTACTCCACATCCAACAACAAACTCTCTCTCAACCTGTAACTCCTTCTGGCTCGTCCACCACGCCTACCTCTGTCCTCTTCTGTTGTTCACCAACCTTTAGCCTTCCTACTCCCTCCTCTCAATCGCTCTTTGACTCTTTTTATTTCATTTTTTTCTTGTACTGGCGGACTGTGTGGCCACAGAAAAGAGCTCAGAGTAAATAAATGCTCATTTTTCGGCCTCTTTCTCATGGAAGAAGAATAACAGCAAGAGGAGCATGTGTGTAAAGGTTTGTATTAAATGTGTGAGTATGTGAATGTATCACCCACCAGTGTGTACATATCTGTGAATATATGTGAATGTATTTGTGCATGTGTGTATGAGACAGCAAACCACAGGCTTATTGGAGCTATTAGAGAGCTGGCTGAGCAGCATAGCTTAGCAGCACCAGATGGGCAACTAGACGTAGACACATTGCATGTAGACACACACTACACACATATAAGACACACACTTGCATACATACATTACACAGACACATGGTGCACATTATCATTGAAAGATTGACAGAATGAATATTAATACATGCAATACACATGTGCATAAACAGACTTTGAAATGTATGCAAACAAATTGATTACACACATGTACACGTGCACAGCTGCCACACACTCTGGAGCCCCATGATGCTCCTGATGAGTGATGGACGGAGTGAGAGTGAGGACGGGTGACACCAGAGAGCATCCCTTCATCTCTGTCACTCGACTAATCCCTCTCTCCGCTCATCCATTACGTCACTCTGCCTCTCGCCAGACAACCCCTCCAAACCCTCTTCCCGCTCTGTGCGTCAATCGCTTACTCTTTCCCTTCTCCGTTTGCCTGCTTTCCTCCCCGAGATCCATCTTTTTCTCTCCTTCTACTCTCACTCTCTTTTGTTTGGTTCTAATAAAAAAAGAAGGACATTTGGTTTATGTTTTTAGATGTTTATGATGACATACTGTACCATCTGTGCAGTGTCCCGTGGAGATGTGGAAGAGATACTCAACCCGTAGTGCACAAGCTTCAAAAAGACCAAAATAAATGGATGCGTCCGCCACCCCACCCCACCCCCCTCCTCGCTTCGCGTTTGCACAGAAAGGAGTTGTGAAACATAGAGAAAGCATCCCTAGGACACACACTAAGATACACTTTGGAATAAAGTTGCCCTTTTGAGAAGAATGTTAAGTCACAAGGTAAGCACACAAGGCAAAGTGACCTAAATCCTTGTTGGATAGCGAGCCTGTGTTAACGCTGAAACATCAAGTCAAATATGCTTTAGCCTTTGTAGTTGAATTCTTCGGTGGGGGACCATATGGAAGGTCGCCTTCAGCTCGATAATTCAAACTGCTGTATTGCAGTTGTTTTGTCAAATTTCTCTCCAGCATTGCTGTCAAAACACACTTCTCAGAATAAATGATGTATTTGCTCAACATCTGCACCTTGCATTTTGTTAGGGATAACCTGTCCAAAAAGCTCTCCTTCCCTGTGAATGCCACAAAACAGCTCACACTTATCAGCTTCCCAGAAGCAGCATTACTAGAATTTCTTATTTTCCTTGCAATGTTCCCTTTGCATCTCCCTCTTGGCCAGTAGGAATTTACTACGAGCTCCAGCGTTACCCCTAACGTTCTCCCATTTGTCATCCATCAGGCTCTGCAAAGTTATTGGAACGTTGCAGTCGTGCTTCCCATGGCGTGGATGCGGCCAGCGGGCACGTTCTTGGGGTTGCAGTAAAACAAGCGTCTAATGACACCCCCTGTAACCACAGCAAAGGGGGGGCACGCGTCACCAGCGCTAACCCAGGAAATGCTTTGGTTGGCCACAGGGTAATTGGGACTGTCCCATGTAATTTGGGCGGAGAGGCAGGCAAGTTTGGCCGGCACTCGTGCACTTGTCTCTCCCTGGCTGTTGGTCAACCACACAGCACCACAGAAACGACAAAGGGATGGAGGGAGGAAGGGAGGGGGGGTGGGGTAGAGACGATAGGCGATAAGGCTTGAGGAATTGGAAATTGGGAAAAGGACTAAAGACTGCATGGAAAGAAGTCATTGAATAGAAAGCTGAGGGAAACTGCAGAGATTGACGAAGCGGATTAACAGTGTGTGTGCGTGTGCATGTGTGTGTTTAAAGGAGTGTCACAGTGAGTAGAGAAAGTGAAGTGTGGCGTGTGTGTACGGTGGGCATTAGTTTCCCCCACACAGGTTCTCCTACGCTGAGGCAGATGGAAAATAGGAAAGGGGAGCAGGGGGAAATTTAGCTTAGTCAGGTCTTCTGCTCCAGCAGGGTACTCATCGCAGTGTGTGCGCGTGTGTGTTTTCTCTGTCTGTCAGGTCCTCTTCACAAGCAGAATTAACTTTAAGTGGGAACGACAGCTCCAAGACTAAAGAGTTCTGTGTGCTAGTCTGAAACCACAGGTGTGTGTCTGTATGCAGTGTGTATACGTATTTCTGTTTTGATGTGTATATAGGTTCAGATGTGGTGGTCATGCCCGTGTGTGTGTTTGTGTGGGAATGCTGGATTGCGGGACAAACAGCATGCATGCAACTGACAATCAGGTGTTTCAGTGTGTGTGTGCGTACCTTCACTACTTGAGTTCAACCTTCCTAAAAACACAACTGTGTAGTGGAGTGTGTGTAATCTCTTTGTGTTTGTAGTGGCTGCTGTGTCATACCTGTCTGTCTCGGCAGATTTTTACGTATTAGTGGAATTAGACGGCTTGTTCCGCATGTTGTCTGTGTGTGTGTGTTCTGTCTGCCTATCTGTCTGTGTTTTCTTGGCTCGCTTGTGTAAGTTTATGCGCGCGAGCAGAAATATGTCTGCACTCTGCTTAGGTTTATGTGTGTGTGTGTGTGGGAGCGTGCATATAGAAATGTGCAAGAATGTGAGTGTGTGTGTGTTGCAGGCTATGGGGTCACCGGCAGGTCCTCATCTCCTCAGACCAGACCAGACGATGAGGAGGGGAAGCAGCTTGGTGCGATGCAGAGTGCAGCGGTGTGCTGTGTAGCAGTCTCCAATCTGGGACATGGCCTTGGGCTGCGACTAAATGAAAAATGAAACAGTGCAGCAGCGAGGCCTTAAATGTTTGTAAATCGGAGACGGGCTAAACCGGGCTGAACGCAAACACACACACAGAGCAGACTCCAAACAGATCTCCCACAGAACAGCACCCTCTGACCCGCTTTCCTGGCCTGGTTCTGGACCCAGTCCAAACCTCGTCAGGTACACACCAAAGGCGTTTTCTCCAGCAGTGGCCTGACTTGGGTTTATTTTCCTTTTAAAGGCTGCTTTGTTTTCATGATTAATCAGAGTGAAGGGTTCTCAAGCAGGATTCATGACCGCAATTGAATGCATTTTTAACTTCAATAAACAAAATATTTAGCAAGTGTTGTTGTTCTTTGCCCCAGATTCTTGCGTAACAGTAATATGTTTAACAAAGCACAGATGCTGTATCAGCCTGGAGACATAGGTCTGCGTTACAGAGGGAGAGAGAATAGTTTTCAAAATGTCCCTACCTTTGGTTCAGCCACAATAAACACATCTTCATCTCAAAGGCTGACCAAGCCCAAGACACACTCTGACCTTTCTCTGGACAATGCTGACCTATTCAGTTGGTATCATGTCTGCTCGGTGACATTTGGGTTCGGCTCTCCCCGCGTAGCTGGTGGGGGGATTTGGGGTAATACAGGAATAAGCTTAAGTGAAAACGCAGGAGAGGAAGGGAGGAGGTGATGGAACAGGAGATGAGAGACAAAATGGGAGAGATATACAGAGTAAGAGACAAAATGGGGTGAGGTGAGGGGGAGAGGGTCCCGCCATAAACAGAGTGAGTACAAGGTCCACTTTGCGCTAGGGACCAAGAGGATTTTAAGCCTTTTTCGCTGCAGTTGAGGTTATGAGTTGTTTCAATTTAGGAAGGGCTCGCCAAATCAAAACAGTTCCAGTATCCCTGCACCAGTACGACAGACAACGCCAAACCTCTGCACAGCTGGGAAAGTCCAATCTGACTCATTCGTGGATTCCATTCAAAGGCTTTGCATCTACATATGGAGAAATACTGATGCAGTGTAAATAAGACTGGGATAGTGAAATACAACACCATGCAGGCCGTTCTTTCCTCTCATCCATTTCAACGCTTAGCTCAATGAACAGTAGCTCCTGACTAAATGCCAATCATGTGTGACCCCCTATGACTGACACTGAATTCCTTTTCCTCCTTTTTTAAAAGTAATTTGAAATATTTAATGTACTGAGATGGAGAAAGGATGTGAATTAGAGATGGTGGCGATTAACTCACTTATGTTTTGAGATTTATTTGAGAAGTATTGAAGTGACCTGCAGCTCTAGCATCTTCAGTCTCAATCGTTCTCAAGACGCATATTGTGTGTCTACTGGGATGTGAATGAAAATGCATTACCATAATTTAGCCTTGCCGTCCTTCATTCTGTTGTTGTTTTGGGAACGAATATGACATTCTTTCATACATGTGTTCCCGTCCATCCATCCATCAGTCTGTGTAGTCCACACTCTTCCTTGTCTTCTACTCTCATCCCTCCCTCCTGCTCCCTTTTTCTCTGTCCTCTTCTTCTTTCATCTCAGGCCAGACATGCCCAACTGTAGCCAATTAGCATCCCCCCCCTTTCTGTTCCCTTCCCCTCCAATTTTGCCCTCTCTTCTCTCCTCTTTCTGTTTGTTGTGTAAATTAGATTTGGGGGCTCTAGACAGATTTTGTACTGTTTAAGCTCTCTCTTTCTTCTGCTCTCTCTTAACATGAATAAACCTGCTGGCAATTAAACATTTATGGTACTGGCAAGCCCCCATTTATCCCATCCCACTCCGTCTCTCTCTCCCACAAGCTCTCCCTATCCGTTCACCTCTAACCTGCTTTTATCCCGCTCTGTCAGTCTCTCTTTCTTCTCATGTTTTTGCTCTGACACTAGTTGTCTCCTGCCTCCTCACCTTTTAACACCTGCTACACAGGTCGTCCAGTCCCTGCACTCGTCCTTCCTCATCCTTTAGTCCTCCGCATCACTCTCTCTTTTTCTCTTGCTCTTTCTGGGTGGAATAGGGGAATGATTAGTGAGAACACATTCAGATTTTCCTTCCATGTGTCGTGCCAGTGAAACGCCTGTGTGCCCGCAGCATTTGGGACAGCTGTGCCAAGGAAGAAGTGGTGTTTGAGAGTGTGTATGCACGCGTGTGTGTATTAAGGATTAGAAAGACTAAGGTTAAAAAGCAACAGAGTATGATACAATAAGCATAACTTGCACAGCATAAACAAGGAAGTGTGTAGCTGGTTGTAAAATGTGTGTGGTAGCTGAGTGAGTGTGCATTTATGCTCTGTGTGTTGTAGCTGTGCTTGTGGGAGTGGTTGTGCACATCTCGGTGCTTACAGATCACAGATGTTTGTGTACCAATCGTGGTTCATCAAGGTGTGTGCAGACGCATGTGAGTGTGTGTAGACTTTGTGTTTTCAGTCGTGGGAAATCTAATTCTGCTCTTGCAGCCCAGATGTGCTGCATGGTGCTATGTAACCTGAACCCCCCCTCTCCCCCCCCCCCCCCACACACACACACCAACTATAGCAGCCCCCTCTCCTCCCTTGTCCTCCAAACCCGCCCAGAACTCTGCGTTAAGACACATGTGGAAACAATTCAGTCAATGCCCTGAGCAGGGTAGCCCTCACACACACAAACAGACGTGCGCACACACACACACACACACACACACAAAGATACACAGTCAGTTCACACTCACCCCTCTCATATACTATGCACAGACGTACACACGCCCAGCATACGCTCACATGTTGCTCTCATCTGTCCCCTGTTGAGGTGCTCATTGCATGGCATTTGACAGTGTGTTAACTCTACTGTGATCCTAAACTGCTATCAGGTTGTCTACACTCAATCAGTAAGTCCTGTGTATCCCTGGGATAGCTCAGGGTTTACGGAAAAGGTGAGCAGGGGGCTACACTTTCAGAACAATATGTGCAAAAAGGGTGAACCACAGATAGTTGGGTCTGGTGTAACATTGTATTGATAGCTAATGCTATGTTAGTCTGTCATGCCAGTGTGTTGTCTGCTGTATAATCAGAAGGTGTGACATGAAGCAGAGGAAATGATTAAGCCATTTATTGGAGGCCCATACTGTTTGTATTTACATGAATATATTTGGCTGTCATTACTAAATATACATCAACATTTTCTAAATCACTTATTTTATATTTATTAGGCTCTGGGTTGTCTTGTTTGACTTGAAGATCTATTATCACTCTCTCTCACAAGGACCACCATGAAAATTATATTTTGGGTGCATTTGTGCAAATTTAATTGTATGTTAAGACAGGCGATTTGCAATATGTGCCTTTAAATTGAAAGACCCAGGAATGGTCATTATGAAAGTCTGGGACTGCTTACCTCTCAAACTGCCCTTAACTCAACATGTTTTTTGTATCAGCAAGTTGCTTTTGTTAAGCCCAGTAAAAAACAAACAAACCAAAAAAACATTTCAATACATTCCACATTTAAACCATCCCCTGTTGATCGACAGCCACAGCCCAGGTGATGTCACAATGTGTTCTAGAATGTCACTATGACACTTGGGGTGATGTCACAATGTGTTCTAGAATGTCACTATGATACGTGGGGTGATGTCACAATGTGTTCTAGAATGTCACTATGATACGTGGGGTGATGTCACAATGTGTTCTAGAATGTCACTATGATATGTGGGGTGATGTCACAATGTGTTCTAGAATGACACTATGACACTTGGGGTGATGTCACAATGTGTTCTAGAATGTCACTATGATATGTGGGGTGATGTCACAATGTGTTCTAGAATGTCACTATGACACTTGGGGTGATGTCACAATGTGTTCTAGAATGTCACTATGATATGTGGGGTGATGTCACAATGTGTTCTAGAATGACACTATGACACTTGGGGTGATGTCACAATGTGTTCTAGAATGTCACTATGACACTTGGGGTGATGTCACAATGTGTTCTAGAATGACACTATGACACTTGGGGTGATGTCACAATGTGTTCTAGAATGTCACTATGACACTTGGGGTGATGTCACAATGTGTTCTAGAATGACACTATGACACTTGGGGTGATGTCACAATGTGTTCTAGAATGTCACTATGACACTAGGGGTGATATCACAATGTGTTCTAGAATGACACTATGACACTTGGGGTGATATCACAATGTGTTCTAGAATGACACTATGACACTAGGGGTGATATCACAATGTGTTCTAGAATGGCACTATGACACTAGGGGTGATATCACAATGTGTTCTAGAATGGCACTATGACACTAGGGGTGATATCACAGTGTGTTCTAGAATGGCACTATGACACTAGGGGTGATATCACAATGTGTTCTAGAATGACACTATGACACTAGGGGTGATGTTGCAATGTGTTCTAGAATGACACTATGACACGTGGGGTGATGTCACAATGTGTTCTAGAATGACACTATGACACGTGGGGTGATGTCACAATGTGTTCTAGAATGACACTATGCCACTAGGGGTGATGTCACAATGTGTTCTAGAATGACACTATGCCACTTGGGGTGATGTCACATGGGGTGCTTTCAGTTCTCTGAGAATAACAGACTTTTTCTGAGAATTAGTTTGTTTTGTTACTTATCATTATGATTGTTTATGCTACTGTTATATGTGAACATTTTGTTTCAGACTGGACTGAATTCCACTGCTATCACTCGTTCTCACCAAACTGTGCAACTGCAGTGTCTCTTGATCTGACATTTTTGTGAATTGTGTTCATTATGTTGGTAAGTTATGTAAAACTTTTAATATTTTCCCAAAATGATATCGAGAAGAACAGCTGACACGGTAAGTAAACGTTTTTAACTAAAAAGTAATGCATTTTGCCTGAAGAGAAAATGGAACTACATTTTCTTTCTGACCGTGTAATAGTATATTAATAGTGCTGATTCGAAATAACATGATTTCTCAAACCAGATTGGATTTATTGGTCCATTACTTGCTTCACTGCTCTTCGTTCTCTACAACATCCAGCGTATGCTTCGTCTAATCATTATGTCTGGCTCAAACAATCTGCTACATGCATTCATTCAATTTCACTCATTAAAAGTCAAACTTAGTTTTTTTCATCTTGTTTTAAAGAGTGCAGTCTGTGAGAGATGAGACCATTCATGTTTCTTCAGGTCATTTTCTATCCTGGAGGTGGGGTTACCATCATTGCTTTTCTCCAGATATGGTGTGGAGCCAAGCTGAAGATGGTGGAGCAAATGGGAACCACAGCTGAGTGTGATAATTAGAGATAATCACACAAATCAATCAAGCAAGCACACCCTCCAAATAATCTTTAATTTCACCAGTAACATTTGTGCCACTATGATAAGTCAAAATGTCATATTATGGCCCAAAAAAAGCTTATCAAAATAATTTAGTTTTTTACATTTATCATTTAATTTTGGTACAGTTTATTTCAACAGCTAAAATAAAATACTGAAAATCAGCTACTAACATTATTGGCAAGACCTGCAAAATAAAATTGAAACCGTGAACATTTATATGTAACTAAATGGTCTCTTGACACCAGTACAGTGCAGTCTTTCTTTGAGCCAGCATCTAGTGGTGTTTACTGGGACTGCACCGGTAGACACTTGAGCTCAAAGATCCAGCTGATGCATAGTGTGTGTGGAGAGGTTGTCCTCAAAAATGAACATTGCTTTATTGAAAACAAGTAACATGCTCACAATATCAGTCTGAACGCACAATCAAACCCCTCACTGAAAGAAATACCAGTACACTCCGCAAGTACCAAGCATCACCATACTTTTTTCCTTTCACCTGCAGTGAATGGTCACACAGAGTTTGAAATGTGATTATCAAAGTGTGAGAAAGTGTGTTTGTCAGGTCAGGAGAGAGCCGAGGCTGGTTTGTTTTTGATATAGCCAAAGTGCAGAAACAAGCCCATTTCTGTAATTTAATATTTCACTGCCTTCACATCTGGAGCTGCATGTAAAAATGGAAAATTGAGGGGTGGGATATAAGACTGACATGGAGAGAGGGAGGAAGAAAGAGGAGAGAAAAAACACACCCTCTTCTCCAGCACACACATGCATAGCCTTCACTCACTCACTGCTCACACTATGACCACATGCTTGTCTGCGCACACACTTTTTAAGGTAACACAGGATGCATACTTGCTGCATGCACATATACTTCTTCTCTTTCATTTTCTTTCTCCCTCTCAATCAGTCTTGCCTTTTTTCTGACAAACACACACACACACACACACACACACACACACACACACACACACACACACACACACACACACACACACCAACCACTCTGGGGTGACTGGTGTTGTAAGTTGGCGTGAGTGTGTAGGTGATCTGGGTGTGATTACTGCTTGGCTCTCCGACAGCTCTGATGATGACATTCAGTGCTTTGAGCTCCTCTGGCCTGGGCCCGCTCCAAACACAACCAGGCAGTACATTCTCTCTACCTCGCAACCATGCATACATGTGGCCTAGATACAAATGCACCACACACTCTGTGTATTGTACCTACAGTTCAGCTGCAAATTCAGATTCTGGTTCAAGAGCGTGAAGTCCAGAAACAATATCAAACATGTCAGGTGTGTTCTCTGTGTCCCTTGAAGTCAGATGATGTGCATATTTTTGTCTTTGAAGTTGAGTTATGATTGCAAAAGTCACGTCACCTTCTCTAGTGTACACACACATGCACGCACACACACACACACACACACACACACACACACACACTGCTCATCACTTTAATGTTGTTTACAGCCCAAGAATAAGTGCAACCTGCTCTTGAGTCTGCCTCTACTCCTCAAATCTCTTCTATCTGTCTGTGTTGTCACCGCCTCTGTCTGTATTCCATTTGCTCCAAGTCTCGATTTGCTTCATTTAAATGCCAAGCTTTGGGAGCAGCTGTGTGTTGGATCGTTGCTATCAAGACAGAGTCAACATACACACACACACACACACACACACACACACACACACACACACCATTCTCTCAGTTGTGGGGCTTCATGCCCAGATTGTGTTAATCCTCTCTGTCCTCCACATATTTCTCTACACCCATCAACGTCAACGCCGCTTTGATGAAGACACACACACACACACACACACACACACACACACACACACACTAACTATTCTCCATCATTATCATTGTTTCAGCTGGAGGAGAGTCAGCACTTTTGTTTGTAATTACAGGGGTTTGAAGTGAATAATTTTCAAGAAGAGAGAAGAGGATGGATGGAAAAGGGGAAAAAAGAAAGAGGTCAGAAAAAAACACACCAGCATGTCTGTGACATATTAGTCACATTTTACCGTAATTGTTGTTCGACCCCATCCCACACTTGTAAAAAAGAAGAAAAAAAATACTTTGGGAATGTGCTTTGTAGTGGATGGCTTCCAAGGGTTGTCTGGTGTGTTCTGTACAAAGGGCAGAAGGAGCTTTGTGGCTGGCTGGTATGGCTTTAAAAACATTACAGCTATGGGTAGAGGCCTGTTCCGCTTCCTAAGCCTGGGGCTTCAGTTAGGATTTACCCCATCAAAGCAGAATAGATTGTGCCATTTGTAGAGGTACTAAAGAGTCTTCATCTGTAGTCTTTCAGTTTCCCTAAATTCAAAACGAATCCCTCAGTGCAAAACCCAAGATAAAGGAAACATGTTCCCTTCCATCTGGACATGTGGTGATAAGCCAAGACAGAGAAAACAATTGATTGATTTACATTTCAACAGAATTATCGATTCAACATCAAATAAAGTAAGCCTGTGTCAGAAGCATATGCTTGACTGAGGCACAGAACTTTCAACAACAACACAGCTGAATGATGACAGGCACGTGGCACGCAGCGACATCCACACAGCTTGCAGCGATCCCTCGGGGTTCATAAAACACAAGCCTCGTTAAAGCTCGCACCCCCACTGTGACGAGCAAGCGAAGGTCACAGATCATGGATAAGGGTCGTCATGAGTAAAATCAGAGGACGAGGGAGACCTGCTGTAGTAAACAATACTTTTTTAGTCCAATCATAATCCTTCCATCTTGTATTTCTTGCTTTCCCCTTTTGAATCCATTGTTTCTTGGACAATTCACACACACTCCTATTCCACCATGATCACATGCATTTCTTGCATCATCTTGGATATAAGCACTGCTTCAACAAGCAGAAACTGGTTATGCAAAAGGATATAATTCACGCCTGAAACATATGCACAAAAGGCCCACAAAAAAACGTCCACACATACGTCTGCTTTTAAAGTCAAAGCGCTTGGGGAGGTGTGTGACCCATGTACGTCCTCTCCTGACTCCCAGTGTTGCCCAACAGGGAGTGTTTGTGTGGTATCCATGGGCAACGTCTAGAGAGGGTGGGGGAGGCTGATGTAGAGAGGCAGGGCTGCAGCCACACTTTCTCTGGTTTGTTTGCATGTCTGATTGCTGTGTGTGTGTGTGTGTGTGTGTGTGTGTGTGTGTGTGTGTGTGTGTGTGTGTGTGTGTGTGTGCGTGCATGCGCCTGCTGAGCATGCAGGTGGGCTTATGCAAGATGTCATTGTGTGGCTATGTTTGTGTATGACTGTGTGTGCGTATGTATTTGTGCATGCATGTGTGTGGATAAGCAGTGTGTGGAAAGTGTTGTTGTCTACAGGCTAACTGTTACTGACAAGCGCACACTGACTACTGGAGTCAAAAAGTTAAGCGCACTCTATGCTCTTTTCTCTCCCTGGAGGCTCCCTCTTTCTGCTTCTCTAACTTTTTCTCCTCCCTTTTTTATTTTCTATATTTTTCTCTCTGTCACACTCTTGCTTTTTCTCTCTCCCTGACAATTTCTTTCTTTTGCTCCCTCCCTCCCTCCATCTCTGATGATTTTAGCAGAGGTGTGACTCATTGGGCATCGAGCCACAATGTCAGGTAGTGAGGGGAGGGAGGGAATGAGGTGGAGAGGGAGAGAGAAAGAAAAAGAGAATGAGAGGAGGAAGGAGAGTTGATTTAAAAGTGGTGAGGTATAGCGCAAGGGGTGGGGTGGGGGGGGGTAAGAGATATGCAAAAAGGAGTGGAATGTGCGAGAGGGAAAGAGTGAGAGTGAAAGAGGGAGACTGGGGAGAGGGAGGGGTGTACAGTCAGCTCAAGGAAAACATAAAAAAGGAGGGAAATGAATAATTTCTGCAAATGGTTTCCGTCACGATTTACTTTTTTTCCTCCTTGCATGTTTTCCCGATTGCTGCTCATGTTTTGGCCGTGCAGCACACTATGTGAGCTGACCACCGTGTTTATGTGCAAACCTGTTCATGGGCAGGCCTCCATTCATGCCTTTTTATGCTTTAAAGTAGCTAATTACCGAGGGGGTCATTAATATGTGCCTGCCTCCCAATAAAAAAGACCTGGAAGAAATAGAGAGGTGGAGGAAAGAGGGATGGTTGGAGGAAAGGTGTAGAGGATGAGGGGAAGTGGAGGTAGGGATGGGTGAAGAGGAGGGACAAAAGAGGAGAAGTGGTGCGATTAGGAGGATTTGGTACGGAGAGGGTTACAGACAGGCACATTCATGTTCATGTAGCTTGTCAATCAGCTGAATTTGTGGCCCCTAAGGCAGGGGCTCTCCACTCTCGTCTCAGCATTGGCACTCGCCCACACACACAGACACACACACACGCACACACACACACACACACACACACACACACGCACACACACACACGCACATACACACACACACACACACACAGGCTTGGCTGATACTACGGATATTCTGAGGTTTTCTTCCTTGTGATGAGACATTGTACTGAATGATGATGTTTAATGTGCCCTATGGTGCGGGTCACCCTGAGGACACACACACACACACACACACACACACACACATTTGAGCTTTGACTTCTGTCCTCAGTTCACACTGCATTTATGCCAGCGCCATGTCTCTGTCTCCTCTCTGTCTCCCTCTTCCCTTCCTTCTTTCCTTCCTTGTGTTTTTCTCAACTTCCCTCACATCTCAGATCACCTTGTTGACAATCACCAGAACTTATAAAGGTCAAATGATTAAATGCGGCTATATTGCAAATGATGCAGACTGTTGTTCCCTTTCACCTATCGAGACCAAAACATCCCCATGGTATTGTTTAGGTTTCAGGTGCAGCGCAACTCAACTCGCTGAAGCCTCTCTCAACACTGCCCCCTTCAGATCACTTTCTCTCACTGAACACAGCGCTCCGAAAAAGAGATGCCCCTGTTCTTCTACCTCTGCTTTACTTTGGACCGAACACAAGGAAGCATGGGAGGACAAATAGACAGGCTGTACTGCATAACTTAGGATGCATTTCAACTTGTGCTCATATTATCTGATGTGCACTCACTCCATCAAAACTACAATTTTACTTTGTGTGTATTTTGGTGTGATGCTGTTATTGCATATTGCCGGGAGCATGCACATTATGATTAATTGGAGGCCGGCCTGATCCATCCAATGTGTATTTCTGCAGTGGTGACAGAGGCATGGGGAAGATCAAAGTCATCCTGATAGATCGCTATCGCCACTCCCACCTGTTCCCTGTGGAATTTCCTCCTTTCCCAGCATGTGTGCATGCGCGTGCACGTCTGTTATGTCTATCAGACTGTTTGTGTTTCTGCATGTGTGCCTGAGTTTGCATCTGTTACCAGGTGGACCCGGACCTGTGTGTGAGTGTTTGTGCATGTGTGTGTGTAGTCTGTTTCAACACGTCTACAACTTGCGGGAATCTTATAATCTGGAGCTGGAATATGTGCTCATGTCTGTGTCTGTCTAGCCCTGCTCCACCTCTCTCTCTTACTTCCTCTCTCTTTTTTCTCTCACTCCCTCTCTTTTCTCTCACTCTTTGACAGCTCTAATAAGTTCAGTAGATCAGGTTACACCCCTTAATACATGCCAACTTCTTCCTGTTTTTCTCTTCTCTCTCTCATTCTGTCTTCTCGCTTCTCTCTTTTGCCCGTTAAATGCCATGTCTCACCAACAGCCACTTTCTCACGAACATGAGGATATAGACACACACACACACACACACACACACACACACACACACACACACACACACACACACACACACACACATTAACAGGGAGTGAGACACTGGACATGCACGCGCTGTCTCTGTAGGCCTCTCAGATTGCTGACATTTTCCATTTTTGCGCATATAAAGTAATAATAATAATATTAGTGGGTGTGACAGAGCAAGGGTCCATTCACTGCCACTGCCAGCCTCCTATAAATATCCCCCTTCTTCGGGGGAATCGGAGAAGCAGCAGAGACCTTCAGTTTACACAGCTGAGGAACATGTGGACGAAGCCCTCTATTCTCTCTCTTTCCCTCTTTTTCCTGCCTCTCCTTTCCCCTATCCCGGCTCTTCATTTTCCTGTAATTTCACCACTTCTGCTACTGAGTCTGGAACATTTTTCTCCTTTCTTTCTATGTTTTGTCTTATCTCCTCTCACCTGCCTTCCTCCCTGATGATTTCTGCTCTCTTTATCGTACATGGCCTCCCACCTTTCGTCTCACCTTTAAATCTCTCTTTTTCTGTTTGTCTTCCGATATTGTGGTGACACATTGGAAAGAGTTCAGCAGGTTTTGTTGGAAACTGCGAAGAGTGATGAGGTGAGGCTAATTGCAGGTGGAAGTCACCCTCGCTTTCATCATGTCTCCCTTCACTTCCCTTTGCCTAACCATAACTATATATTACTATAACTATATAGAGAGATTGGTGGAACTTGTACTGTGGCCAGTTTTATATTAGTCTTTAGCTCCCCCTAGTGGACTTTTGATGTCAACGGGACAAAATGTCCTTGAAAGATGACGTCATTCACAATTCAGTCCGGGTATGCGTGTACTCGACCGGTTTCAGTTTCTCTAGAATTACGGAATATGCTCAAATATAAATTCCAATAAATTGTTAATAGATGGAGTCAGAGTCATAACGTACATCTTTTGAGCATAGGCCATTTAAAAAAAAATAATTTACATTTTATTTTGGTTTCTTTATTGTTGTTCATAACTGAGTCAAATACTCTGAATGTCACTGCTCACTCTCATGAATCATAATTTAGTAAATTAAATCAAACAAAATATTGAGCCGTCTGTCTGAGTTAGCATGTGATCCGAGATGCGCCTGCTTATTCAGGAAGATGTTCACCTCATTTCACTTTTCTATTTCTCAGCATGTGTGCCTTGTGTTTATCCAACAGTAATGCGTTGCTCTCCTTTGAAGAGAAACTTGGAAACCGCCTACCAGCAGCATGTCCACTTAAGCTACTTATATAACGTGTGCTCTACATGTAACTGCATCGGTTTAGCTCAACGGTTACTTCCTACAATCCCCGTATCTACTCCACCAGTCCGCGGGCTGAGGAGTTCGACCATGGGCGCTGTCCGATGTTTTTCTTTCGTTTCTTTTATACTTCTGCTGAGCTCTTCCTCTAAGGACCACAAGCTGAAACCCTTATTATCCCTACAGAAAGTTTTGTCTGGGAGAAAAAAATAACCTTTGGTTGTGTCATGATAGTGTAGTTTAGGAACTTAAACCCACACTATGAAGTAACACGTGATTTTTTTCTGAGAATACGTTCCCATCATTATATACTCGAACTCTGTCTTATAAATAACCAAGTGAATACATTAAAAACAGATGCCCTCTGTGATTGGGATCTCTCCACCAGAATAAACATTCACTGCAGTTCTTGTTATGGAAGTGTTGGTCGAGGTTAAAGAGAGCAGATCAGTCTTAGACACTTGTCTTCTGTAGACGTCGCTGTAAAACAGATCCACATTTTACAATTTAACCTGCGGTTCTTGTGCTTTTAGTTGGACTGGATATTAATTATTGTAAAGCAAGGTAACTAAATCTATCAAGTGGGGAAAGTCAAAAAGCAACTTACATCTTAATAAAATGAGCTGATTATGTGCTTAAATCGGTTGAGTAGCCTAAACTGTCCATTCTGATAGGCATTTCTGGTCTACAAATATAGATGTCTGTCTATTTTACAGTCGTCATGAAGCCCAAAACCAACCAAGCAGAATATGCTGGAAGATAATTTTTGATACATCAAAAAAGATAGAATCAGAGTCGTAACGTAGACTTTTTGAGCATAGGCCATTCATACAAAATAAATACAAACATATTATAAAAAAAGGTGACCGGGTAAATAATGGCATTTTCTTCAGGATTCATTTTGGTTTCTTTATTATTGTGCAGAACTGAATAAGATGATCTGAATGTCACTGCTCACTCTTTATTGAATCATCATTTAGTATTATTTTTTTAAATAAAAAAAAAATCATTACGCTGTCATCAGGGCTGAGTTACCATACCACGTGATCTGCAATGTGCAGAGGAAGCGTCTGTTTCACGTCATTCCACTTTTCTATTTCTCAGTAAATGTGCCCTGCTGCTTCCCCAACAGTAACGCGTTGCTCTCTTTTGAACTGGACCTGGGAAACTGACTATCACACGTCCACTATTTTACTTACGTAAGTTACTTATAGAAGTTATACTCCTTGTTACCTTGCATCGGTTTAGCTCAATGGTTACTTCCTACAATCAAAGTACTCATTCCACCAGCCCGTCCGCGGGTTGAGGAGTTCGACCACGGGCGCTGTCCGATGTTTTTCTTTCGTTTCTTTTATACTTCTGCTGAGCTCTTCCTCTCAGGACTACAAGCTAAAACCATTATTATCAATACAGAAAGTTTTGTCTGGGAGAAATAACCTTTGGTTGTGTCATGATAGTGTAGTTTAGGAACTTAAACCCACACTATGAAGTAACACGTGACTTTTTGTGAGAATACTTTCCCATCATTATATACTCGAACGCTGTCTTATAAATAACCAAATGAATACATTAAAACAGATGTCCTCCGTCTTATTGGGATCTCTCCAGCAGAATAAACATGCACTGCAGTTCTTATTATGGAAGTGTTGGTCGAGGTTAAAGAGAGCAGATCAGTCTTAGACACTTGTCTCCTGTAGACGTCGCTGTAAAACAGATCCACATTTTACAATTTAACCTGCTGTTGTTGTGCTTTTATGGACTGGATTTTAAATATTGTAAAGTAAGGTAACTCAATCTATCAAGTGAGAAAAGTCAAAAAGCAACATTTTGTGGTAAAATCAAACTTGCATCTTAATAAAATGAGCTAATGATGTGCTTAAATCGGTTATCTGACAGTTGAGTAGCCTAAACTGTCCATTCTGATAGGCATTTCTGGTCTACAAATATAGATGTCTGTCTATTTTACAGTCGTCATGATGCCCCAAACTAACCAAATAGCAGAATATGCTGAAAGATCATTTCTCATACATATACTAGAGTCAGAGTCATATTTCTTTTTAGCTTAGGCTATTCATAAGACATTAAAAAAAGGTGACTGAGTAAATAATGGCATTTTATTCAGGATTCATTTTGGTGTCTTTATTATTGTGCAGAACTGGAATTAGATGATTTGAATGCCAGTGGTCACACTTTAATGAATCATCATTTAGTATTTAAAAAATCAAAACAAATCATTGCGCTGTCATCAGGGCTGAGTAACCATACCACGTGATCTGCGAGGTGCAGAGGAAGCGTCTGTTTCACGTCATTCCACTTTTCTATTTCTCAGTAAATGTGCCCTGCTGCTTCCCCAACAGTAACGCGTTGCTCTCTTTTGAACTGGACCTGGGAAACTGACTATCACACGTCCACTATTTTACTTACGTAAGTTACTTATAGAAGTTATACTCCTTGTTACCTTGCATCGGTTTAGCTCAGTGGTTACTTCCTACAACTGATGTACTCATTCCACCAGCCCGTCCGCGGGCTGAGGAGTTCGACCACGGGCGCTGTCCGATGTTTTTCTTTCGTTTCTTTTATACTTCTGCTGAGCTCTTCCTCTAAGGACCACAAGCTGAAACCATTATTATCAATACAGAAAGTTTTGTCTGGGAGAAATAACCTTTGGTTGTGTCATGATAGTGTAGTTTAGGAACTTAAACCCACACTATGAAGTAACACGTGACTTTTTGTGAGAATACTTTCCCATCATTATATACTCGAACTCTGTCTTATAAATAACCAAATGAATACATTAAAAACAGATGTCATCTGTCTGATTGGGATCTCTCCACCAGAATAAACATTCACTGCAGTTCTTGTTATGGAAGTGTTGGTCGAGGGTAAAGAGAGCAGATCAGTCTTAGACACTTGTCTCCTGTAGACGTCGCTGTAAAACAGATCCACATTTTACAATTTAACCTGCGGTTCTTGTGCTTTTAGTTGCTCTCCAAAACGGCATTCAATAATAATACTAATTTATAAACGTTTGTAATAGCTAATAATATGAACATAATAGTGGTAGAAATAACATATTTTAAGCTTTAGACTTTCCCGTATATTTTACCATATAAAACATTTGGTTACAGAGTACTTAATACGCTGTTTTGTTTTCCTCACCTCAGTAGCTGTGATACCAAACCTTTCCAATAGATGGCACACTAAGACCACATATTAAAAAAAACAAGACCTCAAACACTACATAGCATATTCTAAGAGGGCACTCCTTTAGGCGTTATTGTATTATTTTATTTACTCCCAGAAATTCATATAGCCTGCAGGGACTATTTGTCACATCCAGCACCAGTAACACACCTCATCCTCCCTCTCTAACCCAAACACCCCATGCTTAACTCATGTGTTGCCATATTCTGTATGTAAATGTCTTGTGTTAATATTTTCACTTGGAGTATGTTTTCCCAAATTAACCTGATGAATACTGTTGGATGAAATAAAGCCCCATGAACTAGATGCTGATGAGTGGAGTTGTTATGTGTTTATTATGTCTGAAACCCTTTAATGCATTGGGAAATATATTAGATAAAGTGTAATACATAGTAAATACACTTTAATGTTTACTTACGTATTTGTTTGTCTGCATGTCTATATTATATATTTGTACCTTCCTAAAAATGTGTTCTCTGCACGGTGTATGTATTGAGAACTTCTGAGAATCTGATTACAATTTGCTTTACAATTTTCCTTAGGCTATTTGGGCAATTAAGTTGAGATTCTATAATTATAAGGTCAAATATACACAACTATACTCTGCCTTTTTTTTTAACAAGGACCGTACATTATTGAACACCCTGTTGCTGAGAGGATAGTCACTGAGACAGGCCTAATTATTTCAAGACTTTATTCTACACTTTCGGACATTGCCCAGTAGATGGCGCCATACGATCACAAACAGCATACAATGAGTTGGTTTGTGAACATTGTGGATCAAATAAGACGTAAGCCTGTATCTGCTCAACTGAAATCTCTTTAAAAAAGTGAAACACGTGCGTCTTTACTTTTATTAAGACTGAAAGGAATACATTATGAGGCAAAGGTTTCCCACCACTAGTCCTCCACCCAGCGCCACCCTCTCACCCTGTGACCCAACTTCAGAGTGCAGAGTAACAGGTCACGGTCAGTTGGTCGTCGAGCAGTGGTTCAGAGAAAGTATGGCTGTCTTTCTGTCGGACAATGGGGTGAGCAAGGCGATAGGGGCGGATGAGACCGGCTTAATGCTCCGTGTAATGCATGTTAATGTAACTGGCACCGAGGGACCGCCGACCGGAGTGCTTTGGGATTATTTATCACAAAACATTTGTATTCTTCCGTCGGAGAACGGTTGATCCCGGATAGCTGCGCACTAATCCTTCACTCCGTTAATTAAAAAGAAGAGGAAAGCAATGGAACTGGTGGTGGTGATTTTTTTTTTCTTTTCCAGAAATGTAATCATTTCTGGAGAAGCTTAACCATCTGCTTGAGGTTAAGTCTGCAAGCAGATTGTGTTCTCTGCTTATTTAAACCTGAGGATTTGAGTTTTTTTTTTCCTGAAAAGGGGAGGGTGTTGCATTTCAGGGGCTGCTTATTTGAGAGACAGGTCGGAGACTTTCTTGAGCCCATAAAGTACAAGTGATGTAACATGTTATTTCACAATGATCCCTTTAAGAATTTGATATACATTCCAGGTTTTATGCAGAATAAAATACATGTGACCTTCATGTTCATTTCAATCGCAGACTTAACATACATGATACAAATCCTTCCTGAAGTTATTCTTCTCTTAGCTAAACATAGAAATGTCAGAAACAACAACCATCTCCAAGTCGAGGCATTTCCACTAGCCCCGTTTGATTATTTTATTTTTTCAAGGGAAAATATAGCAACATTATTAGACATGCATTGCTTGGTTTCCTCACAGCGGAACAGCCATTAACAGTATTTTCGAAAAAAGGACGTAGTCCTCGGGTTTTGGGGGCAGTTTACCAGAAAATGTAGAGTCTAGTGAAAAAGAAAATGCTGCCCTGGAAGTAGAAATGTTTGTTTCTTGTTCTTTCTCTCTCATCTCGCTCTCGCAAGTTTTTTCTTCTTCTTCTTTTTCAGTAGCTAACCAGCTCAGTGTTGCCCGGGGGCCAAGGCTGTGTCGTCAGTCCCAAGAAGAGACTTTCAGATTTCAAGCCACCGTTTTACATTAGGATGCTACTCGTGTCTGTCTAGAGACGAACCCGAATACACAAAGGCATCCTTTAGTTTCTCTCTCTCTCTCGCCCTCTATGTGGTTTAGTGGTTGTCTAACTGACCAGGATTAACAGGGAAAAGATTAGATCTGAACAAACATGTGTCGCACTCTAAAGAGGCCCGAGTTGTCCTCTTCGTCCTATAAAACTACACTGCTCAGTTTAGTACTTTGATCTACTGAAGTCACTTATAGGATGTACGATTTTAGTCCTTGAACACACCACAGCACCAGGCTCGCCCTTTTCTGTCATCTGAAACTGTAAACACATCACCTATGGGGTATCAATCTAATCCCAACTATAATACCTGATTAGAGACAAGTATGATTAAGGCTTTATGACATTGCTTTTATGTTGATTATGTTGATACATGTTCAGGCCTACTTATGTGAATTAAAGTCGTGTAAAGCGCATTTCGATGACTGTCACCCGCTTGTGATAGTCACTGTAATCACTTTCAGCACTAAATGTACTCGTTTAAATATTGATTAAATTGGAAATCCGGACCCATCAAAGATTATTTTTGTAAAACCCAATTTCGTGTGAGATTATTAATGAATGGGGTTGTTTTTGCAGTGTTGGCATTCATCTTCAAAGGGCTCTCATTAATAAGCATTATAGAATCCCAGGTGCCCACTGGCAGTGGCCACTGGCCCATTTGAGGAACAGATAATGAGCACTTTGGCCAGAGTGTTTGTTTTTGTTTTCTGCTAAATGTAATAGTGGAACCATGGAGGAAAAGCTTACATTTTGATGTTATTACAACGGGGTTATCACGAATCAAAGAAAAATAATGTTACCACAGCCATGGGCCTAGGCTAGTGGTCACCAAGACAATCCTTATTCATCCTCATCTGGTAAATGCAGCCTAGAAAACGACACCCACAACACTATTTGTCCCCTAATCCAAATCCGGCTCTGACGTCTGGTGTCAACTTTACGCCTTCTCGTCTCCTTAGTGGGTCAGAGGAACAGACACGAGGATACGAAAGGGTTAAACGTCTACAGTAATTAGAGTCGCACTTTGCGTCGGCGTCCTCCAATACGGAGCAGCGAGAAGCTACGTCCATCCCCTCCATCTCTCTCTCTCTCTCACTCTCTCTCACTCTCTCTCTCGCTCTCTCTCTCTATCTTGCTCACACACACACAAACACACACACGCCTCCCCACCAGCTCCTCGGAGTGTCTAATACACTGGAAAAATCAAAGCGTGAGCCTCTCCACACTACCGGTGTTGCGCGTGGAGCACAACACAGAGAGAGAGAGAGAGAGAGAGGTGCTTTTACTCTCATCTACTCTCTCGTTCCCTCCTGTAAACCTATCCGTACACATAGATGTTACAAACTTAGTTCTGAAGATATCTTTATTTTGTTAATTTGGGAAAGGCGCTGCTTTTGCATGTACTTTTTTTATTTATTTTTTTAGCTGTAACCTAAAGTAGAAGGACTGTATAAGGCGAAAGATGTCTGGATGAGGTGATTTTACGCACGCCGCTGAAATGGATCACATACTCTCCAGAGGCAGCTGGGTGCCGGTGACTGGGCTGGTTGTATGTCTACTTCTGTGTGCGTGTGTTGTGGACCTGGTTCTCGCGCAAATTCGGTACTCCATTCCCGAAGAGCTGGAGCACGGAGCTTTTGTGGGCAACATCGCCGAAGACCTGGGCTTGGATGTGGCCAAGTTGTCAGCGCGTCGGTTTCGTATAGTCTCCGGCGCAAAGAGGCAGTATTTAGAAGTGAACTTGGAGAATGGCATTCTCTTCGTCAACGAAAAGATGGACAGAGAAGAGCTGTGTGAACGAAGCCCGAGCTGTTTTTTACACCTACAAGTGGTTATTGAAAACCCACTAGAACTGTACAGAGTGGAAGTGGAGATTTTAGATGTGAATGACAACTCCCCCAGTTTCCCATGGAGCGAGTTTAATCTTGACATCACAGAGTCGGCTGCGCCCGGCTCCTGCTTCCCGTTAGAGAGCGCACAGGACCAGGACGTGGGCACCAACTCTCTGCGCTCCTACCAGCTAAGCGCCAATCAGCACTTTGTACTGAATATCCAGACGCGCAATGATGGAAGCAAGTTTGCTGAGCTCGTTCTGGACACCCCGCTGGACCGGGAACAGCAGAAAAGGCACGAAATGGTTCTGACTGCCTTTGATGGGGGGTCACCGGAACGTTCTGGTACAGCACTGATCACCATTACAGTGCTAGACGCCAACGATAACGTGCCCGTATTTGACCGCTCAGTTTACCGGGCGAGTCTGGTGGAGAACGCACCGAGAGGGACGCTGGTGCTGAAGCTGAACGCCACGGACCTGGATGAGGGCTCCAATGGAGAGGTGACCTACGCGTTTAGCGGGCACGCACCCCTCAAGGTGCGCGAGCTGTTCAGCGTGGACCCCTACACGGGGGAAATCCGAGTGAAGGGCATTGTGGACTATGAGAAAGCCAGTGTGTATGAGCTGTATGTGCAAGCAAAAGACAGGGGACCCTCGGCTGTGGCTGTGCACAGTAAAGTGCTGGTAGACATCCAGGATGTGAATGACAACGCGCCCGAAGTCATCCTCACATCAGTGTCCACTCCTGTCCAGGAAGACGCGCCACCGGGCACGGTGATAGCTGTCATCAGTGTTATGGACCGGGACTCGGGAGAGAACGGAAACGTTGACTGCCAAATTCCAAGCAACGTCCCCTTTCAGCTCCATTCATCTTTTAAAAACTATTATACTCTGGTGACCAGCGAGTTTCTGGACCGGGAAGCGGTGTCCGAGTACAACATCACCCTAACAGCCCGAGACTTGGGCTCTCATTCGCTGTCCACCAGGAAAACCATCCTCGTTCAAGTGTCTGACATTAATGACAACCCCCCGCGGTTCTCTCAACCTTCATACACAGTGTATGTGACCGAGAATAATGCCCCGGGCGCTTCCATTTGCTCTGTAACTGCATTCGACCCCGATTCGAACCAGAACGCCTATCTGTCTTATTCTATTCTCGAGGGTCAGATTCAGGGCATGCCCGTGTCCACTTATGTCTCAATCAACTCTGACAACGGGAATATCTACGCACTGCGTTCTTTTGATTATGAGCAACTTAGAAACTTTCAGATTCTGGTACAGGCGCAGGACGCTGGCTTCCCCCCTCTCGCCAATAATATCACAGTCAACGTCTTTGTCTTGGACCAGAACGACAATGCACCTGTGATCGTGTCCCCGCTTCCCAAAAACGGCACCGTGGCCACAGAGGTGGTTCCGCGGTTAGTAGACGCCGGGTATCTGGTTACCAAAATAACAGCGCTGGACGCGGACGCAGGGCAAAACTCACGGCTGTCCTATCAGGTGTTGCAGGCTACGGACCCGGGGCTGTTCAGCGTGGCTCTGTACACGGGCGAAATCAGGACTATTCGCCGGCTCCTGGAAAAAGATGCAACAAGGCAGAGACTGGTGATATTGGTCAAGGACAACGGGCAGCCGCCGCTCTCTGCCACGGTCTCCATTGTCCTCACAGTGGTCGACAGCGTGCCCGAGTCGCTGTCAGATTTCGGAGACCTCACGCTCAGCCCGCAGCCCCCCTCGAACCTCGCTCTATACTTAATCGTGTCACTGAGCACAATATCTTTAATATTCCTTGTGGCTATAATTGTGCTCGCTGCAGTCAAGTGCTACAAGGACAGGGAGACCCTCAGCGGGTACAACCTCCCCCCGTTCGCCTGCTGCTGTTGTGGGGGGTTTCAGCCCGATCCGCCTCCGGAGGTGTTCAAAAAATCCAACCTCAACCTGCAGATTTCATCCGCGGCCAAAGTGCCCACGAACTGCATGGAGGTGAATGCAAACAGCAGTCTGTCCCAGTCATATTGTTATAAAGTGTGCCTGACTCCCGAGTCTGCCAAAAGTGACTTCATGTTTCTGAAGCCGTGCAGCCCCGGCAGCACGCCGAGGAACAACGAGGCGAAAAGCGCAGAAAACTCGTGGAACGCGCAAAGCCGGAGCGCATCTGTGAACAATGGAGCAACTACTCCAAACGAGGTACAGTGGAAACAGCGTGAGACGCCAGAAGCTCATGTTATTCATTTAAACACATCTGGTTCACTCACTGCCACAACATGTCAGTTTTCTATCTGATAACATGTGACATTCGCCCATGAAGGTCAAATCACACACACCAGAGAGATTTAAACTATTTAAGCAAAAACTGAGCAAAGCCATGCATTCTTTTCTTGTCTTCTATCTCTTCTTAATAAGTGTATTACACAGCATGTTGCCTCGACTGTTTTTATAATCATGGAAATAATGTATCCCAAGTGTGCAGCCTATGGTAATGTTTTGCACCCGGGAAATGATATGAGACGACGTGAGATTACATTCTAATTGACATGGTAATGAAGGTGTAAAGCCCAATCTAAAGGAGCATATTCTGTGCACACACCGTGTCTTATCATCTGTTTGGAAGGAAGTGAGATATCAATTACTGTGAGAGAGGAAGAGGAGATATAGTTCAAGTTGCCTCCTCTTCAATCTTCACGACACGTTTTTTGCAAATAAGAATGAATTAACTTAATTATAATAGTTTGTGACCTCGGATATTAATATATCACCCAGTGCCATATACTTTTCACGCCGTGAGGGAACACACACCTGCTTCCAGCACATCTACCTGAGTCTGGACAAAAAGTCAAGGTTATATCGGACAAGGTGAATGGCAGTTATTTGAATGCATCTGTCTTGGGTTCAGACTATTCTTTTTCGACCAGTCGGGTTTGCGGCACGCCTTCGTGTCCTCAAACTAACAATATAGGACAGATAACCTCACTAACTATGCCTCAAGGGCACAAGCACGGCCATTATACTACACACAATGTGGCATTGGCCTATTCGCAAGGGGGGCTGTCCATTATTGATGAAAAATGGCAAATGGATGGTTTTAGGGAGACAGGGGAGGACATCGAGAGGGGAGGGGGCAAGGATAAGGAGGGGGGGTACAAGGACATGGCTGGACTGAGACGTGGGGCGCCTGTAGATCGGCCCCGATGTTGTCCTCTGAACCAGAGGGAGAGAGAGAGAGAGAGGGGGGGAGAGAGAGCGAGAGAGGGGGGAGCGAGAGGGGAGAGAGAGAGAAAGAGAGAGAAAGAGAGAGAAAGAGAGAGAAAGAGAAAGAGAGAGAGAGAGAGAGAGAGAGAGATTCATATTTGTCGAGCAAGGTGGGAGGAAGGAGGGGAAGGAAGGGAGACGAGGAGAAAGGGGATTTTACAGAGGCAGGACGTCTAGTGTTCTAATTCTAATAGACGGGGCAGCAGACCAATATGTACGTAATGTTCATCGTCACCTCCCTGTTTTCATCAAAACGCAGAGGGACAAAGACTCCGAGCCATGATACCAGTCTCCATCAGGCAAACTGAGAAATGTCAGTTCGGTCACTGGCACATGCACCTCTGGCCACAAGAGGGATTTCGAGGTCAGGGTGATTGTTCTGCCTGCAGCCATATATGCTCCTTCGGGAGAAAGTGTCCTTGCCGTCGTTAATTGGTTCCCTTAATTCACCCGGTGTGCGCCTCAGCGTGCACATGAGTCGTCGTGAGGTTGTCTGTGACACATTCAATCTCAAAGACAAATCTCAATTAAATTATTCGAGCAGTACAAAATAGAAAGTGCATAGGCCTGCTTAGATTGATGGATTGAACGTGAAAAAAGAGATTAAACAAACATTCAAGCGTGTAAGACACGCAGGACAGGTGCGTGCACGTGCGCGCGTGCCTCAGTGTGTGTATGCGCGTGTTGAGTGAGCTCTCAGGGTTGTGCTGTTGCACATACAGCTGCGAGGACCGCAAACTTTTCAAGGCTTTCTAAGAGACTTTTAATTAAAAACCTTGCTCGAGGAGCATCAGGCAAATATTAATGTAAAAATGATGCATAAAATCCACAAAACAATGACGTGTGTAATTTTCTTAATTTCCTCCCTGGCACGGTTCCCTTTGAAGATTAAAATCATGTTTCGTTTCATCCCGGTGGGGTTCTAATTGGTTTTGTGCGTTGTTGGCGGGGAGTGTATTTTGAATACCGATTCTAATAATACGCTTACGTCGCATTCTCCGTGTTAACAACTTTAGCAGAATTAATAGAGCGTAGAATCAACACTACGAAACTCAGACCGGGAATAAATATCTCTCGGGTGCTCTCATTCACCTCTCACGCTGCGCCACATACCATACAAGCTAAACTAAGTGACAATCGTAGCTGAAGCCAACATCACCTCCGCTCGTACACACTCTGTTCCCCCAAACGTCCACAGGGCGGCAGCCGCGGTCCATGTGACGTGAGGCATGTCTCCATTTCAGGACAGGCACAAAGATAGACTGCTCCTCATGTCAATTATGGCTGACCTCTGCTGATCCAAGAGGATAGGATGAACAGGCGTCGGTTGTTATCAAAGCTGCTTTGATTGAGACGTACTTTGAAGAGAGACATTTTTCAAAATAGACCTGGACCGTGACATTGCACTATTATGAGCCTTCACATCGGGATTTCAACATTTGAAATGTGTTGTTGTTGTTAGAAACTGGACATTCAATTTGGCATGTTGTTTTTCCTGCAGCTGAAGCAGCCGAATACAGACTGGACTCTCACGAAAAATCAGAACTCCTCCATTAAAAGGTACCATTTTTGATTTTTGAACTTTGACCTTTGTCATCCAAACCAATTTTACGAAAGTATACAATGCTCTATAATAACGTGGATATCACTAGTGTTAAAATGGATATAAACACTTAATTTACATACAAGTAAAGTATGTTGTCATTACAGACTGGTATCTTGTTTGCAGTTATAACTCCATCAACATGGATGGCACCCTCATGCGTAAGGCCATGCATGCTGACCCAGAAAACTATGTCACATCCATGGCGCCTGGACAATACTGGACCTGGGGCACTAGAGGGGTGAAAGGTAAGACAGGCCAAACACAGTGGACCACCAAGAGCCTTCATCTAAATGTCACATATGCATCTAGCCAAGTGTATGGAATCCCATTATGTTTTCATTTGTTCCCTTATTGGTTTCTTAATTCATCTAAATATAATACTCATCACTATGGCTCCATTTATTTTTGTTGCAGTCGTCATTGTTTGTTGTCCTGACTGCAAAGCACTGCACTTAGTTTTAGCTATGAGAATGAAAATATCTGTCCTGAGTCAATATTTAATGTAGTTGCTTCTCCTCTCCTCTCTCATCTATGTCCTACAGACTATAAGATGTCTCCTTCGACCAGTGGGATCCCCTCTCGCCCCTGGACTCCTCGGTGCACACCTCCTCCCCAACAGCAGCAGCCATCGATCCCACCTCACCCCCACCCCCACCCTCACCCACACCCACACCCCCACCCACACCCACCACCTGACTACCACCATAATGTGTACATCCCTGGGACACCATCAGGCTTTTGCACCCTGAGGCCCACAGCGCAGCGCAGCGAGCTGGACGTCCACAATTCTTTCTCCACCTTTGGCAAGCGGCGACGTCTTCAGATGTCCCCCCAGGGAGAGGCTGCGATTATAAATAATGACCTGTACAATGACTGACTTTTCAATAACCGTCTGAATGGATTATTCAAATGAATTATAACCTGATATGAAAACAGAGGCAGAGAACATTCCGCTCATAGATTGAAGAACGTATGATATACACATTGGAGGAAAAATACACAAGATAAATAATGAATGAACAATCCATTTTGGCTAAAATGCTGGAGGGAAATTAAATCTGATGGCTATTTATGTGACATGCCACTGCAACATGGTCAATGTATGCCTATTATCATTATTATTATTATTTAGACAATCAAACTGGAGCAGCAATTACATCCAAAATGTTTTGAAAAGGCATTAGTGGACAATACTTTGGAATTTATATTTTTGGTTTTATGAAACGAAAAAAGTGTTTTCTTTTTGTATATGTTAGTTTGCTGAGCTTGTGTGAATATTACAAAGTATAATAATGTATATGCAAGCTGCAACATGATGCAGACAATTGTAAAGAAGGGGGATTTTCCCCACACATGTACTGTATACATTTATGAAAATAAAGTATTTTTTTCACAAGGTCTGTGTCATGACTCTTAGACATGCATGTGTAATTCATAAAGCTAACCCAACCCACGCATACTGATTTACGCATGCACTCACAGATTTGGTCGATCTGCATTCATAAAGCATTTAGATGTACGTTTCCCATATGTATGTTTAATTAGCTTGAGTCAATTATTTTTGGGGTGGATAAAGTTCTACGTATACTCTTACAAGGGCGGAAAGCTTTTCGCCTTGGTAAGCTGTTTTCCACAGGGAGGAATAAACATAGTAAAATGCTAACATATGCTAATTGGAGTGCTTGCATTTCCATTTGCCCGCGGAGAATAGTGAGGTTCATTAACTGAACAAACAGAACCTCCTCTCTCGAAATATCACTTTAATTAAGACCACAAACACGAATACAACCATCCGGGGAGGGGGGGGCTCAGCTCCAAATGCCATACCTGGATGTGAGCTAGAGGGCTTGTGACTTTTCTCTCTGTGCCCTTTTACATCTTACCTCTCAGGGAATTAGGTCCGACTATCAACAGATGAGAGCTGGCCACCGGCCAGAAATGAGTAGGGTAATTAGGTCGTTGTATGGCTCAGACTGAAAATAATTCAGTTAATAAGGAAACGGGTGTCCGTAGAGAGCAGGGATGGGAGCAGGCTAACCTTCTCTGCGGTAAGGTGATCCATAGGGACGGCTGAAGGGGCAGCCGTATTTAGGTCAGCTTGGCTTAATTTCAGATGAGTGAGGAATAGAGTTATGTTCCTAAAATAGAAGTGTAGGATAATTATTTGTGCTCTTGGCTACAAGAAAAGTTTAAAAGTATGAACATGTTTTATTTAGGATCATTCAGAGACACTGAATTCATGGATACATTTAGAATGAAATGGGCAAAGTCGAATTGCGGTATCTTTTAAACTTGGAAGTTGTAGTGAAATTGTTGTGTTGTGATAAAAATAATGGTGATAAAATACATCAAATTTGCTCCGTTTGATCCATTACAGCAACATGTCACTCAGCGAAGGACCGGGCAACTCCTGCTACGTTGGTCATTTGCATTGGGAGCTGTCCATGCTGAAATTGTTTTGACCAGTGGTTCTTTCCAAGCCAACTGCAATTTCATCAGTCGTCCACCAGAGGGCGCGTATGCTACTACTCAATAAATACTGCAGTACGTTGTCGAGGCATCCCATTTTTTATCTAAGACGAGTGGAAAAGGTATTCAGATCCTTTATCTAACAACAACGTTGCATACAAAATAGTAAAGTAAAATGATTAAATTAAATGCACATAAAGTATTAAAAGTAATGTAGAAAATGTTTACCCTCTGTGAGTGTTACAATGTTATTCATGTGCAGTGATGTGAAAGAAACATTTGAATGTTGCGGTGGGTTGTGGTACAGCTCATTTAACTACTTTATGTACAGTTGGGTATCTATAACAATGCGTTATATTCCATACAATTAGGTTTGGAAGTAACTATAGCTGTAAATTGAAGTTTAGAGTGGCCTTAAATATTCAAGTAAAGCTCACGCACCACAAATATAACTAGAGTATTTGAGCAATTGCACCTGTAGTCACATTCCACTAATGTTTAGGGCCCAGGCTCATTAATGAATACATAATAGTTATGTATCCCTCAAACAACATACTTCTGACCAATTCACGTCCCAGTAAGATTAGAGTTATTGATCACATTCAAATAGTGTTAACAGATTTTTAGTGTGTATGGCAGTCCAAATACTGCATGGTATTGTATGCAAATGTGATTCATATAATCCCAATAAATGTCCCTACACAGTAAAATTGACAGTGCTATTGCAACACTTAAAGAGTACATTTTAACACTGAGTCAGTGAACATATGGTCCCTATCTACAGAGAGTTAAAGTTACACTGAAGATAGTGTTAAAATTTCCAACCTGATCTCACAGAAATACGTGAAATGAACACGTTCCCTTAACCCCAATATGCGTGGTGTCGGCACGTAATGTGTTGAAATTACGTGTGGGTACCACGTAAACGACACCCATACAAAGTCAATGAGGCTCATTTACGTGGTGGACACACGTATTCCCTGATTCAAATAAACGTCCTCCTTTTATAATGTATTAGGTTCAACAACGTCACGCAGTGGGCGGTGGTAAATGTTGTTTTGTAGTTTACGAAACGTCCTCCTTTTATAATTTATTATAGTGAGTTAGTTGCGATTTCTCTTGTCTAAATAACAGTACATTGTTTGAAATAGATTGTTTCCTTTACGTTATTAAACCCTCTACGATATTTTATTATTCTCAAATGTATTTTCTGTCACCGCAGCGAATATTATTAGGCCTATTAATAATTATACTTATGAATCAGAAGACTTTCAGTGGTTACCACGACAACGATACGTCACGTTACGCTGGGCGCATTCAAAGCAGGTATCCCATATCCCACAATGCAACGCGGTCATTCATTCAGAGACTCTGACAGCGATCAGCGGGTCTTTAACGCCATTATCGCTTCAATGTTCATATATATATATAATCTGTGGTTTTATCACCAGCAACAACACGTTGCTCAGTTTTCTTCAGTAAGTTATGCACCGTAATAACATTTTAAACAAACAGCTGAAGACTCAGGAAGTGACGTAATAATTACTGCTCCGAGTCTGTGAAAGATTGCTGCACGTTGTACGTGATAATTTATACAATAAAAATACCAATAATGAAAAACAGTGTTTTATGCTAAGCACGTTGATTTGCCTTGTATATACTATATAACCAACCTAGAGTTAAGTGTTAGAAATACTGCCTGATGGCCTGTTTGACTACTTAACATTTGTTTTGACTTGTTGATAAACTAGTTAGGCCTACAAAGAGAAGCTTTTTTATTTCATTTTCCATGCATCATTATTTAAAAATGCAATTTTCTAATTTTGTAGTTGATGAATGTTAATAGCAAAGACTGAAGGGGGAAAAAGCATGAGCATATTTATGTGTGGGACTTTGTAAGCATTGCACTGCATTAGTTTTAAACAAATTACTTTTTAGAATTTTTTTTTAATTTAAATTGATGGCAGGCCTAACATATTAATTATTATATTCATAAGATTATCCTCATATCAATCACCATGGCTACAGCTTATAACCATAACCTTTGCCTTTACTGAGAGATTTTTTCAAAATGAAGAAGGGACTAGTTTTAGGAAGCATTTTCAGGAAATTAAAAGGATAAGCAGATTGTTGCCGAGGTTTTTGCTCACAAAGTAAGATGTATATATCTTTGTTTGGGTATCTCTGCATATACAACATGTGTTTTGGCAATTTTGGCACACTTCTACCTCAGCCTACTGCACACAGACAAACGTACGTTTTGCATATTCTGCTGAAATAGAGACCTGTCAGTTTTTTTTCAGTTTTTAGTTGTTTTTTTTTCAGTTTTCAGTTTTTCAGTTTGTTTTCACCTGTGAATCAGAGGGTTTATGTTATATATGACTGTCATGAAGGTTGTGGAGAGGAATAGAAACCAGTCTCTCCAGGCAAGCACAGAGAATATGACCTGATCTATCTTTATTCTCCATGCAAAGTATGATATGTGAAAATTAAAACATTGTCGTAGGACTATATCAAACATATTGTTGGAAAGGTCTCAACCTCCACAGTAACATATGTCAGTCTGAAGAGGATCCATTACTCCTACTCTGAGATCTTGACCTCTGAACCTTGAACCTAGTCCATGTTTGAAGGCTTGTCATTTATCAACAGAAGGTGCTACAGACATAGGATCAGCTGTTATAGAAAGCTCTGGACCTCAGCTGTCATGTAGATATGGTCACCAATGTTTAACCACTGTAAGCACTGTATAATATGGTAATAAGCTATTTTCACCTATTTAACGATTCAATTTTTAAAATCTGATGACACCAGTGTGTTCCCCATCTCAAAAAAACCCAGGGGGCATCCACAATGATACACTTTTAACTTCTAATTATGAGAAATATACCAATATATTTAGAAACTACAACTCCCACTATATATGCGGCCCAGAACCTGTTACAAGCGTGCGTATCTGTAGTTCTTGGGCAGCTGCCGTGTTCGATTCCTGTGTTTCTGCCGTCTGCCGTGAATGGGCTTCATTCCATTTCAGATTGCCGCCGCCGGCCGACCGAGCAGACAGTACATGAGACAAATACATGAAACTGTTTTTTATTACTATTATTATCTTCATTGTTTAAATCCTCAAATACAATGTTAGACAAAAACATCAATATTACGAATATTATGTATTTTTGTATCTTCTTATCTGCCGAGCGGCACGTACTACGTCACTTCCTGAGTCACAGATTATATATATATGAACATTGAAGCGATAATGGCGTTAAAGACCCGCTGATCGCTGTCAGAGTCTCTGAATGAATGACCGCGTTGCATTGTGGGATATGGGATACCTGCTTTGAATGCGCCCAGCGTAACGTGACGTATCGTTGTCGTGGTAACCACTGAAAGTCTTCTGATTCATAAGTATAATTATTAATAGGCCTAATAATATTCGCTCCGGTGACAGAAAATACATTTGAGAATAATAAAATATCGTAGAGGGTTTAATAACGTAAAGGAAACAATCTATTTCAAACAATGTACTGTTATTTAGACAAGAGAAATCGCAACTAACTCACTATAATAAATTATAAAAGGAGGACGTTTCGTAAACTACAAAACAACATTTACCACCGCCCACTGCGTGACGTTGTTGAACCTAATACATTATAAAAGGAGGACGTTTATTTGAATCAGGGAATACGTGTGTCCACCACGTAAATGAGCCTCATTGACTTTGTATGGGTGTCGTTTACGTGGTACCCACACGTAATTTCAACACATTACGTGCCGACACCACGCATATTGGGGTTAAGGGAACGTGTTCATTTCACGTATTTCTGTGAGATCAGGTTGAAAATTTCAGTCGATTTAACTCTGGTAAGAGTTAAAATTTTACACTACACTACACTGAGAAGTGTTACTCAGATTTGACACTATGATGTAAATAACACTTGTAGTGTTATTTACATTTGACACTAAGACTCAAATATACTCTTCATGAGTGTTAAAGCTAGTTGACACTAAGTGTTGTTTCCACTGACTCTTGCCATTGTTAAAACATATTTACTCTTGTATTTACTCCCTATTAGTGTACTTTTTATCCAACACTTACTTATTTTAAATTGACTCCTTTTTAACTCTTAAACAGAATAACTTTGAAGCTAACACTTAAAACAATAAAACAAAACAAAATCTGCGGCGGAAAAAAACAACAAACACCAGTATATTCATGTCACAATAACAATTTATTAAAATAAAAACATTTTAGTTTAGTTTGCATACAATGTTAATTATCTTTAAGTGTAACTCCTGTTCGTTAGACCTTTCATCCAGTTGAAGTCCAGACAACACGTCTCCATCAGGTTTCTGAGCCAACAGATTTGCTGTGAAACAGTAGAGTAGAGGACAAGACAATATTCATTTAATATAAAATGATTTTGAAGAAATAACCGTAAATACAAAGATTGACATAGTTTTGTTAAATGAGGCAATCCCCAAAGGAAGCTCACATTAAACATGTTACACATCAACTCACCTGTTGGGCCTCTTGATGCTCCTCAGCCTTCTGGAGGGTTGAGGTTTCCTCAGCCTGAGAGGTGCAGCCTGCAGCTGTAAACACACATTAGACTGGATGTCAGTAGACAGCAATAAGACGCTCACGTTACTTTGATAACTGATAATTCAGTTGAACTGGACAAAAAAGAAAGGATTGTATGCAGTAACTGAATCCTGACTGACTAACTAGCTTTAAAGTTAATCCCATGAAGTCATGCAGTCAAAGGAACATTTGCAGTATTTATTATATTTTCTCCATGTACATTAAAACAATACAACACTGTCAATCCTCCACATTGAGCTCTCGTGCCACATTGTCCAGTTAGCTAGTTAGCTAGCTAGCGTAATGTTAGCTTAACTGTGCCGCACATTTAAGATAACCTTCAACTCGGTCGCGTTAGCTCTCTGCTATTCATTTTTATGTCAAGACAAAAAACAACTGCAGTGTATGTTTAACAACAATATAACGGTGTTATAATTATTCTCTTCTGCTTAAATGACAACATTTGGTTTCATAAGTGATTTAGAGAAACTTACCACGGTGTTTCGAGATGTGCAAGATGGCGGTGAGGAAACTCATGATCTGTTAGAGGAGAAGGAGGTGGGCGGAGCCTCACGGAGTACAGAGTACTTTCCAGAGTACACTACGTCTTGTAGCAGTGTACAAGTACATCAACACTGGGGGGCGTTTTACTCTTGAAATAGTCAATGAACTTTGACACAGCTTTTTTACACTGAAAAGTTTAACTCTGATTTTTTACACTGACACTGGGCAATACATTGGTAGTAGTTACTCTTGCCGTTGTTGTCAGAACTCTGGAAGAGTTAATATACTTTGACAATGCATATTTAACACTGGGGAATTTACTGTGTATGTGAGCATTACCACCATCTTGTAACGCTGATGTGGCGCCATATTCCTCCAGCAGGTGGCATCATTGAGTAAGAATCATTGCGCAGCACAACAAACAAACAGTCTTAGGTTAGAAGAGTGGATTTAGTTTATATTGCAACTCAGGGTGTGTGGGGCTGGGGAGTTACAATGACGTAATCCAACAACCCTGACAAGGGAGCTTGGCTGATTTAATTTGGGGGAAGAAAAAAAACAGACTGAGTGGAAAAAGCAGTCCTCTTTTTATTGAGACAGACACAATGAAATCACATAAACCAGCAACTCAAAGCTCTGTTCATGATCTCACTTTAATACATGATACTACACATTTTAGAAAATCTTATACATGAATATTCAGATATTTTGTACAAATACAAATTGCATGCATGCAGTTTCCTTCTTGGTGTGTGTATAATAATATTGTCCTGTGGAAGTGTCCTGCGTTTTTTCTTTTCATTAAAACATTAAAAACTACACAGTTGTGTTTGTTTTTCTCTTTCCCACAAACACAATACAGGATAGGCTGTCAGACATGCTGAAGATTTCAGGCAGAAAGATATCGGAAGCCCCAGATATAGTATTATCAAAATATGTAATGTATTTATATGTTACAGCCACATGTCACACCCACACATCCGAACAACACAACTCTTGGGATCTTAAGACTGCACAATCACAAGAACATTCCTGGGCAGGACAACAACCCCTCTTCCCAGAAATTACAGCTGAGCCAAGAACAGCACAACAGGCACATATCTCATTATTAGGTCAGACTTGGTTCAGCCAAAAGATGCAAGTGCACACACACATGCTCATGCAGATACACAAAATTGCAGATAAGGTTATATCAGGAACGATGGATACCACAGCTGTGGGTCTTTATTTGCATTGTGCACAAGTCTTGTCTCGATCTAATCTCAAATTTGAATGATGTGTTCATCTGTTGTTGATTGATTCAATATGAGGTTCAATAATATTCAATGACCAAGCCGACTGAGATTTGACTAATGAATGACAGGAAGGCTTCCTTTCTTTCTTTCTTTCTTTTTTGGTAGTCTGTGTTGTCTCAAGCTGAAAGACATTTTGGCCATTGGCCAATTCTTTTTTATTCTGGCTGCCCGTTTCATATATGTGCACACTCAGCAGAAGAGAACATCCCAAGTCTGAGGAGAGCAATCAAACATTGTAAAATAGTGACGCAAAATGTAATATATCTCACTCCCTGTTTTCACAAAACAACACCAAACAAGGGGTTTGAGTAAATACAAACATGTAAAAAAACAAAAAAGAAGAAAACGATTCCCCACAAGCAGCATTATTTAATGAGATGTTTACCTAGAATTATTTAAAAAGATATATTTTAAGAGTGATTACACCAGGGTAGCTGGCTGGTTAACTTTCAAAATAAAGTAAAATGTATCATGATGCAAAGCATTTTGTTTGGGAGATGTTAAATCATAATTTTAATAATAATAATTTAATTTATTGTCCATTTTCTATATATCTTGTCTTTGAGCTCAAACTTTAACCAGCATGGAATGGTTAAGAGGCAGGGTTCACCTAGTTGCCAGTCTTTGACAGGTCTTACAGTTGAGGGCTACAGGGCACCAGGCAACAGTGGTCGACATGATCTTGAACCACAACCTCAACACATCTGCAACCTGCAGAAAGGGCCTGCAGGTACTTTACTTTATTGGACATTACATTACATTTCATTTAGCTGACACTTTTATCCAAAGCGACTTACAATAAGTGCATTCCACCATGAGTACAAACAAGAATCAGAACAACAAGAATCAAGAAGGTACAATTTCATCAAGAAAGTTCAACTACAAAGTGCTATCAGTAAGAGCCATTCCAGTGGAGGAGACACTGATGGCTTTTTTTTTATAAACAATGTATTGAGTCTATTTCAACCTTCTCTTGATTTCTTGGTCCGGGAACCTAACAGTGAAAAAACAAAAAAATATTTTTAACATTTTTAAAGAAGAGAGACAATAAATTGCAGCTGCTTTCTTTAGCAGCTGTCTATGAGAGACACATGTAAGGACAGCTGATTTGAGCCATCTCTGACCCCACACTTTTGGAACAATTCGTTCTTCTCCCTTCTGGGCTGAGATACGGCCCCCCAAGGTAAAACACAATAGGTTTAAATGTCCCTTTGCTCCAACTGCAATAAATACACTTCATTTGCATTGAACCTTGACTTGACTGCACTACTCAGTAACACTGTATCATAGTTGTATTATAAACGTTTGGCCCATTAATAGTCAAATATATCTGTTGTTTGATTAATGTCCAATCTCCTTTTGTATGTTGTGTTTGTGTGTTTGCACTTAATAAACACAAGTTTACAATAATAATGAATTAAATGGTAAATGGACTGCACTTTACACTTTTCTCCCAACCACTCAAAGCGCTTAAACACTACATGTCAACATTCTCCATCCACACACTGATGTCAGGGGCTACCATCAGGACTCTAACCATTCATATCCATTCACCCAAATGGGGAGCAATTTTTGAGGAAGCATCTACATGGATGAGCGGAGCCGGGGATCGAAACTGCGTGTGTGAGCCAGAGTCCACACACACTGACACATTCATTCACCTCACCCGCATGTCTTTGAACAGTGGGTGGAAAACTGAACACCCAGAGGAAACCCACTTCCTTTATTAAACATGAAAAACACATATACAAATCAATACAGTATGTGCATGTGCAGATGTCTGTGCTGTGAGAAGTTTTATTTTGACAGGTCTTGGCCAACAGCTGATTCTATCTGCACAGTTACTGCACTGTGTTGAGTGTCTGTCACACGGTGTCACTGTTGACCACTAACACATAATGCATCTCTCTCCTGGTAGTCATGACACACCCATTTATAAAGGGTGTATTGTAGGACACAGCTTTTTGGAAGACATGCTTTTTATTGTAGGCTATGATTAACAACACGACCCAAAGACATGTCCTAAGATAATTGTCAGATCTTAAAAATCAACAAGCATCACGTTTTCACAAATTTGAGTTCTTCCTGGCAGACGAAAGGATGATTTTTTGGGCAACCGTCTTTGTCCTGTCTGCAGGATGGCGCAGCGCTTTTTCTGTGACACGGTACTCCATAGCCGAGGAGATGGAAAGGGGCTCGGTTGTGGCTAATCTCGCTGCTGATTTGGGACTTGAGCTTGGAGGTTTGGCACAACGAGAGGTAAAACTTGATATTTTCCATAACAAAAAGTATCTGGATGTCAATAAAAATACAGGGGAGTTGTACATAGTGGAGAAGATGGACAGGGAATATCTTTGTCAGACGAAAACTACCTCCTGTTTTCTAAAGCTTGATGTTATCATTGAAAGCCCCTTGCGGATCTTCAACATTGAACTTGGAATAACAGACATTAATGATAACGCTCCACATTTCCGACGAGACAGAGTTGAGCTCGACGTCTCAGAATCGGCCACACCAGGAGAGAGATTCTCCCTGCCTAATGGTGTGGATCCAGATGTCGGCATAAATACAATTAAAACATACCAGCTCAGCAACAGCGAACATTTCACCATTGAAATCCAGACAGGCAGTGATGGAACTCAATATGTTGATTTGGTGTTGACTAAGTCTTTAGACAGAGAGGATAATGCCGTTCATAAGTTAATACTGACCGCTGTGGACGGCGGGGTCCCCGTGCGCTCCGGCACCGCCAATATTATTGTGAGAGTACAGGATACTAACGATAATCCTCCGCGGTTTGACAAGGATATTTATACAATTAATATGACAGAAAATTCCCCGATGGGAACATTAGTGATGAAGCTTAACGCTACAGATCTTGACGAGGGTCTTAATTCAGAGATAGTCTACTCATTCACCCTTTACACATCAGAAAAAACACAAGACGTTTTTGAATTGAACCCTAACACAGGGGAGATAACTGTGAAGGGTACTATTGATTATGAAGACATGACATTTTATGAGATGCACATTGAAGCTAGAGACAAGGGGGCGCATCCCTTAATGGGGCAGTGTAAAGTAGTCGTACACGTGACGGATATGAACGATAATTATCCGGAAATTACCATACAGTCAGTAAAAAACACATTGGATGAGAACATCCCAGTAGGAAGTGTCATTGCTCTTGTAGGTGTAAGTGACAGAGACACTGGCCCTAATGGAAACGTAAGCTTATCTATAAATCAGCCCATGCCATTTATTCTTAACAAGTCATCAGATATACCCATGCATTATAAGCTCATAGTGGCTGCACCTTTAGATCGTGAATCAGTACCTGAATATGACATCAAACTGATTGTGACTGATGCAGGAACGCCGCCTTTGTCTGACAACGAAACAATAACTGTGCATCTACTGGACGTTAATGACAATGTTCCACAGTTCCCTCAGTCATTTTATACTATCCGTGTAATGGAGAATAACGCACCTGGGGCCTTGCTCAGTTCCCTCACTGCGTTTGACCCTGACCTCCATGAAAACCAGTATCTAGTGTATTTCATCCTCGAGAAGGAGATAGCGAACACCTCCATGTCCATGCTGTTCTCCATCAATCCAGAGAACGGTAATCTTTACGCACTAAAAACCTTTGACTATGAGATCGAGAAGGAGTTTCTCTTCCACATCGAGGCCAGAGACTCTGGCTCTCCTCCACTCAGCAGTAACGTGACGGTCCACATCATTATAGTGGACCAGAACGACAACGCTCCGGTTATTGTCTCTCCGTGGCGCGCGCACGGCTCGGTGGTGGAAGAGAAGATCCCCAGATCCACCGATAAAGGCTCTCTGGTTTCCAAAGTGATCGCTTTGGACACGGACTCGGTGCACAACTCTCGGATTACGTACCAGTTTCTACAAGTGACCGACGCCACCTTGTTCAGTCTGGATCAATACAACGGAGAGATCCGGACTATGAGGATGTTCAGTTACAGAGACCCGCGTCACCAGCGACTGGTTGTTGTTGCAAAGGACAACGGGGAGCCCGCTCTCTCCGCTACAGTCACCATCAAGCTGTCCACCATGGAGACTGCCGTTAAGGCCTACTCTGACATGACCGAGGTGCCTCTAGAATACGACATCTTCTCAGACCTAAACCTGTATTTGGTCATCGGTCTGGGCTCGGTGTCATTTCTCCTGCTGATCACCATTTTGGTCACCATCGTGCTCAAGTGTCAGAAACCCAAGCCCAGCAAAGCGGCTCCTCCCTGCAGGAACAGTGTGATCAGTGAGAGGAACTCCACCATCGCAGACTCCACTCTTGTCTCCAACGATGCCTACTGGTACAGTCTGTTTCTAGCAGAGACCAGGAAAGGGAAGATGGTGGTTAGACAGCCTGTGCCAAAGGGCTCCAGATACATCGTGTCCAGTTTACCAAGAGGCACAGGGCTCACAGGCACGAGTGAATCAGCGGCTTCCACTCTGCAGGTAAAGTTTTCATATATTTTGTATTTATTAATATTGAATGGTATTTGGTAGAAATATGTTGCTTATTAATCTCCATCAATTCAGAAAAAAAGAGTTTGAATATTACTATTTGTGTAAGCAATTCTGAATCCAAACTTAATTTGAGAACAATACAAAAGTCGTTAAGGTACATCTTGCTTAACTGATTCAAAACGACTTGAACACCTAAAGGGTGGCGCTGTTTTGAGAGTAAAACGCCCCGTCATGAACGCCAAGACAGACAATCATTGGCATCAGGGCAGATCGTGAAAAAAACGAAAAGCTCCGTGGTGCTGAATCTCCACTCAGAAAACTGCTCAACCTTTGCAGCGACAAAATATCCTCGGGATTAAAATTTTATGAAAATGCGGGGGCCGTTAAAGCAAAATACAATATTACTGGAAACGTACGTAATTTGCATTGAAGTGTAAACCCGTCGTGGACAACAATGGAGTCCGTTGTAACAATGCAGTCTTGTAAAAGGTACGTGCTGCTCGTTATTTTCTTTGTCTTCATTCGTAACATATCGACTTTAGTCACTCATTATTCGATACCTGAAGAGATGAAAGAAGGATCAGTTGTAGCGAACCTTGCTACTGATCTCAGCCTGGATGTTAAAACACTGAACCAGAGGAAGATGCGTCTGGACATCATTGCAAACAAGAAATATCTGGACGTGAACAAAGAGACTGGTGAACTGTATGTTGTGGAAAAGATTGACCGGGAAAATATTTGCAATTACAAGTCATCAGCATCTTGTTATCTCAAACTGGAAATAACTCTCGAAAATCCACTGCGAATCTTTAACATTGAAGTAGAAATTTTGGATATGAACGACAACGCCCCTCAGTTTCGCAGAGACGCCATTCATTTAGATATTTCTGAAGCGACGGCAAAAGGAGAGAGATTCTCTCTCAGTAACGCAGTTGATCCTGATGTTGGAACCAACTCAGTGAAAACGTATCATCTGAGTGAAAGTGAACATTTTAATATTGAAGTTCAGACTGGCAGAGATGGGTCAAAATTCGCTGAACTAATCTTAATAAAGACTTTAGATCGAGAGCAGCAGGCTGTTCATAATTTAATACTCGCAGCTGTAGATGGAGGCTCACCTGCTCGTTCTGGCACTGCAAGTGTTATTGTTCATGTTTTAGACACAAATGACAACGCTCCTACTTTTGACAAATTAAACTACAGTTTAAAAATAATGGAAAATGTTCCCATTGGAAGCCTCGTTATTCATCTCAATGCTACAGATTTAGATGAAGGCTCGAATTCTGATGTAACGTATTCATACAGTTTATATACGTCAGAGAAAACACAGGAAACATTTAATCTGAATCCTTCCACTGGTGAAATTACTGTTAAAGGAATGTTGAATTATGAGGATTACAGGATTTATGATATGGAAGTTATAGCAACTGATAAAGGAGCTACTGCATTATCAGGACAATGTACTATTAAGATTCTGGTTGAAGACATGAACGACAACCATCCAGAAATATCTATTAAATCATTCCAGAGTCCAGTCAATGAAAACATAGAATTAGACGCAGTGATAGCTGTAGTTAGTGTCAGTGATAAAGACTCAGGTGACAATGGAGTGGTTGATCTTCATATTCCAGATAATATGCCTTTCAAACTGAGGGAGTCCTCTGATAACTATTATGAGTTAGTGGTGTCACAGCCATTAGACCGTGAGAAGGTTCCAGAATATGACATCACCTTCACTGTGACGGACAGAGGTTCTCCTCCTTTATCTGACAATGAAACTATGACGTTAGAACTGCTGGATGTTAATGACAATGTTCCACAGTTCCCTCAGTCATTTTATGCTATCCGTGTAATGGAGAATAACGCACCTGGGGCCTTGCTCAGTTCCCTCACTGCGTTTGACCCTGACCTCCATGAAAACCAGTATCTAGTGTATTTCATCCTCGAGAAGGAGATAGCCAACACCTCCATGTCCATGCTGTTCTCCATCAATCCAGAGAACGGTAATCTTTACGCACTAAAAACCTTTGACTATGAGATCGAGAAGGAGTTTCTCTTCCACATCGAGGCCAGAGACTCTGGCTCTCCTCCACTCAGCAGTAACGTGACGGTCCACATCATTATAGTGGACCAGAACGACAACGCTCCGGTTATTGTCTCTCCGTGGCGCGCGCACGGCTCGGTGGTGGAGGAGAAGATCCCCAGATCCACCGATAAAGGCTCTCTGGTTTCCAAAGTGATCGCCTTGGACACCGACTCAGTCCACAACTCTCGGATTACGTACCAGTTTCTACAAGTGACCGACGCCACCTTGTTCAGTCTGGATCAATACAACGGAGAGATCCGGACTATGAGGATGTTCAGTTACAGAGACCCGCGTCACCAGCAACTGGTTGTTGTTGCAAAGGACAACGGGGAGCCCGCTCTCTCCGCTACAGTCACCATCAAGCTGTCCACCATGGAGACTGCCGTTAAGGCCTACTCTGACATGACCGAGGTGCCTCTAGAATACGACATCTTCTCAGACCTAAACCTGTATTTGGTCATCGGTCTGGGCTCGGTGTCATTTCTCCTGCTGATCACCATTTTGGTCACCATCGTGCTCAAGTGTCAGAAACCCAAGCCCAGCAAAGCGGCTCCTCCCTGCAGGAACAGTGTGATCAGTGAGAGGAACTCCACCATCGCAGACTCCACTCTTGTCTCCAACGATGCCTACTGGTACAGTCTGTTTCTAGCAGAGACCAGGAAAGGGAAGATGGTGGTTAGACAGCCTGTGCCAAAGGGCTCCAGATACATCGTGTCCAGTTTACCAAGAAGCACAGGGCTGACAGGCACGAGTGACTCTGCAGCCTCCACTCTGCAGGTGAGAGTCTAATGTACACGTGTTTTATTTCTATAATGTATCAATATTTGGTGATATGTCATTGTCATTGTAGTTATTTTAGGTCAACGCTGTTCATCAAGTAAAACCATGAATAGTCTAAAAAATAAATATATTATCGTCAGCAGTACTCATTTTAAACTCACATTTATACAAATAAACTAGTCTTTAATTTACATATTGTTAAACTGAGTTAAAACGTATTGAAAGCCTAAAGGGTGGCGCTGTTTAGTGAGTAAAACGCCAGCTCATGAACGTCATGACCGTGAATCGTTGTAGTCAGGTCAGATCGTGAAACAACCGGAAAGCTCCGTGGTGCTGAATCTCACACAAAATTTACGCTCGCTGCTTTCAAAACCGATAAATGCTCGGGATCAATATCGTGAGAACATGTTCGAGACCAAGGACGTAAGAACAAAACTCAAAATTATTGGAAACGTACGTAATTTACTTTGAAGTAAACCCTCAGACAACAATGGAGTCCGTTGTAACAATGCAGTCTTGTAAAAGGTACGTGCTGCTCGTTATTATTTTTTCTTTCGTTCGTAACATATCGACTTCAGTGACTCATTATTCGATACCCGAGGAGATGAAAGAAGGATCAGTTGTAGCGAACCTTGCTACTGATCTCAGCCTGGATGTTAAAACACTGAACCAGAGGAAGATGCGTCTGGACATCATTGCAAACAAGAAATATCTGGACGTGAACAAAGAGACTGGTGAACTGTATGTTGTGGAAAAGATTGACCGGGAAAATATTTGCAATTACAAGTCATCAGCATCTTGTTATCTCAGACTGGAGATAACACTAGAAAACCCAGTACGAATATTTAATATAGAAGTAGAAATTTTGGATATGAACGACAACGCCCCTCAGTTTCGGAGAGACGCCATTCATTTAGATATTTCTGAAGCGACGGCAAAAGGAGAGAGATTCTCTCTCAGTAACGCAGTTGATCCTGATGTCGGAACCAACTCAGTGAAAACGTATCATCTGAGTGAAAGTGAACATTTTACAATTGAAGTTCAGACTGGCAGAGAAGGGTCGAAATTTGCGGAATTAATATTAAAAACGGCGTTAGATCGAGAGCATCAGGCTGTTCATAATTTAATACTCACAGCTGTAGATGGAGGCTCACCTGCTCGTTCTGGCACTGCAAGTGTTATTGTTCGTGTTTTAGACACAAATGACAACGCTCCTACTTTTGACAAATTAAACTACAGTTTAAAAATAATGGAAAATGTTCCCATTGGAAGCCTCGTTATTCATCTCAATGCTACAGATTTAGATGAAGGCTCGAATTCTGATGTAACGTATTCATATAGTTTATATACGTCAGAGAAAACACAGGAAACATTTAATCTGAATCCTTCCACTGGTGAAATTACTGTTAAAGGAATGCTGAATTATGAAGATTACAGGATTTATGATATGGAAGTTATAGCAACTGATAAAGGAGCAACTGCATTATCAGGACAATGCACTATTAAGATTCTGGTTGAAGACATGAACGACAACCATCCAGAAATATCTATTAAATCATTCCAGAGTCCAGTCAATGAAAACATAGAATTAGACACAGTGATAGCTGTAGTTAGTGTCAGTGATAAAGACTCAGGTGACAATGGAGTGGTTGATCTTCATATTCCAGATAATATGCCTTTCAAACTGAGGGAGTCCTCTGATAACTATTATGAGTTAGTGGTGTCACAGCCATTAGACCGTGAGAAGGTTCCAGAATATGACATCACCTTCACTGTGACGGACAGAGGTTCTCCTCCTTTATCTGACAATGAAACTATGACGTTAGAACTGCTGGATGTTAATGACAATGTTCCACAGTTCCCTCAGTCATTTTATGCTATACGTGTAATGGAGAATAACGCACCTGGGGCCTTGCTCAGTTCCCTCACTGCGTTTGACCCTGACCTCCATGAAAACCAGTATCTAGTGTATTTCATCCTCGAGAAGGAGATAGCCAACACCTCCATGTCCATGCTGTTCTCCATCAATCCAGAGAACGGTAATCTTTACGCACTGAAAACCTTTGACTATGAGATCGAGAAGGAGTTTCTCTTCCACATCGAGGCCAGAGACTCTGGCTCTCCTCCACTCAGCAGTAACGTGACGGTCCACATCATTATAGTGGACCAGAACGACAACGCTCCGGTTATTGTCTCTCCGTGGCGCGCGCACGGCTCGGTGGTGGAGGAGAAGATCCCCAGATCCACCGATAAAGGCTCTCTGGTTTCCAAAGTGATCGCCTTGGACACCGACTCGGTGCACAACTCTCGGATTACGTACCAGTTTCTACAAGTGACCGACGCCACCTTGTTCAGTCTGGATCAATACAACGGAGAGATCCGGACTATGAGGATGTTCAGTTACAGAGACCCGCGTCACCAGCGACTGGTTGTTGTTGCAAAGGACAACGGGGAGCCCGCTCTCTCCGCTACAGTCACCATCAAGCTGTCCACCATGGAGACATGCCGTTAAGGCCTACTCTGACATGACCGAGGTGCCTCTAGAATACGACATCTTCTCAGACCTAAACCTGTATTTGGTCATCGGTCTGGGCTCGGTGTCATTTCTCCTGCTGATCACCATTTTGGTCACCATCGTGCTCAAGTGTCAGAAACCCAAGCCCAGCAAAGCGGCTCCTCCCTGCAGGAACAGTGTGATCAGTGAGAGGAACTCCACCATCGCAGACTCCACTCTTGTCTCCAACGATGCCTACTGGTACAGTCTGTTTCTAGCAGAGACCAGGAAAGGGAAGATGGTGGTTAGACAGCCTGTGCCAAAGGGCTCCAGATACATCGTGTCCAGTTTACCAAGAGGTACAGGGCTGACAGGCACGAGTGAATCAACGGCTTCCACTCTGCAGGTAAAGTTTTCATATATTTTGTATTTATTAATATTGAATGGTATTTGGTAGAAATATGTTGCTTATTAATCTCCATCAATTCAGAAAAAAAGAGTTTGAATATTACTATTTTTGTAAGCAATTCTGAATCCAAACTTAATTTGAGAACAATACAAAAGTCGTTAAGGTACATCTTGCTTAACTGATTCAAAACGACTTGAACACCTAAAGGGTGGCGCTGTTTTGTGAGTAAAACGCCCCGTCATGAACGCCAAGACAGACAATCATTGGCATCAGGGCAGATCGTGAAAAAAACGAAAAGCTCCGTGGTGCTGAATCTCCACTCAGAAAACTGCTCAACCTTTGCAGCGACAAAATATCCTCGGGATTATAATTTTATGAAAATGCGGGGGCCGTTAAAGCAAAATACAATATTACTGGAAACGTACGTAATTTGCATTGAAGTGTAAACCCGCCGTGGACAACAATGGAGTCCGTTGTAACAATGCAGTCTTGTAAAAGGTACGTGCTGCTCGTTATTTTCTTTGTCTTCATTCGTAACATATCGACTTTAGTCACTCATTATTCAATACCCGAGGAGATGAAAGAAGGATCAGTTGTAGCGAACCTTGCTACTGATCTCAGCCTGGATGTTAAAACACTGAACCAGAGGAAGATGCGTCTGGACATCATTGCAAACAAGAAATATCTGGACGTGAACAAAGAGACTGGTGAACTGTATGTTGTGGAAAAGATTGACCGGGAAAACATTTGCCCTTCAAAATCATCAGCATCTTGTTACCTCAAACTGGAGATAACACTCGAAAATCCACTGCGAATTTTTAACATAGAAGTAGAAATATTGGATATTAACGACAACGCCCCTCAGTTTCGGAGAGACGCCATTCATTTAGATATTTCTGAAGCGACGGCAAAAGGAGAGAGATTCTCTCTCAGTAACGCAGTTGATCCTGATGTCGGAACCAACTCAGTGAAAACGTACTATCTAAGTGAAAGTGAACATTTTAATATTGAAGTTCAGACTGGCAGAGATAGTTCAAAATTCGCTGAACTAATCTTAATAAAGACTTTAGATCGAGAGCAGCAGGCTGTTCATAATTTAATACTCACAGCTGTAGATGGAGGCTCACCTGCTCGTTCTGGCACTGCAAGTGTTATTGTTCATGTTTTAGACACAAATGACAACGCTCCTACTTTTGACAAATTAAACTACAGTTTAAAAATAATGGAAAATGTTCCCATTGGAAGCCTCGTTATTCATCTCAATGCTACAGATTTAGATGAAGGCTCGAATTCTGATGTAACGTATTCATATAGTTTATATACGTCAGAGAAAACACAGGAAACATTTAATCTGAATCCTTCCACTGGTGAAATTACTGTTAAAGGAATGCTGAATTATGAAGATTACAGGATTTATGATATGGAAGTTATAGCAACTGATAAAGGAGCTACTGCATTATCAGGACAATGTACTATTAAGATTCTGGTTGAAGACATGAACGACAACCATCCAGAAATATCTATTAAATCCTTCCAGAGTCCAGTCAATGAAAACATAGAATTAGACACAGTGATAGCTGTAGTTAGTGTCAGTGATAAAGACTCAGGTGACAATGGAGTGGTTGATCTTCATATTCCAGATAATATGCCTTTCAAACTGAGGGAGTCCTCTGATAACTATTATGAGTTAGTGGTGTCACAGCCATTAGACCGTGAGAAGGTTCCAGAATATGACATCACCTTCACTGTGACGGACAGAGGTTCTCCTCCTTTATCTGACAATGAAACTATGACGTTAGAACTGCTGGATGTTAATGACAATGTTCCACAGTTCCCTCAGTCATTTTATGCTATACGTGTAATGGAGAATAACGCACCTGGGGCCTTGCTCAGTTCACTCACTGCGTTTGACCCTGACCTCCATGAAAACCAGTATCTAGTGTATTTCATCCTCGAGAAGGAGATAGCCAACACCTCCATGTCCATGCTGTTCTCCATCAATCCAGAGAACGGTAATCTTTACGCACTAAAAACCTTTGACTATGAGATCGAGAAGGAGTTTCTCTTCCACATCGAGGCCAGAGACTCTGGCTCTCCTCCACTCAGCAGTAACGTGACGGTCCACATCATTATAGTGGACCAGAACGACAACGCTCCGGTTATTGTCTCTCCGTGGCGCGCGCACGGCTCGGTGGTGGAAGAGAAGATCCCCAGATCCACCGATAAAGGCTCTCTGGTTTCCAAAGTGATCGCCTTGGACACGGACTCGGTGCACAACTCTCGGATTACGTACCAGTTTCTACAAGTGACCGACGCCACCTTGTTCAGTCTGGATCAATACAACGGAGAGATCCGGACTATGAGGATGTTCAGTTACAGAGACCCGCGTCACCAGCGACTGGTTGTTGTTGCGAAGGACAACGGGGAGCCCGCTCTCTCCGCTACAGTCACCATCAAGCTGTCCACCATGGAGACTGCCGTTAAGGCCTACTCTGACATGACCGAGGTGCCTCTAGAATACGACATCTTCTCAGACCTAAACCTGTATTTGGTCATCGGTCTGGGCTCGGTGTCATTTCTCCTGCTGATCACCATTTTGGTCACCATCGTGCTCAAGTGTCAGAAACCCAAGCCCAGCAAAGCGGCTCCTCCCTGCAGGAACAGTGTGATCAGTGAGAGGAACTCCACCATCGCAGACTCCACTCTGGTCTCCAACGATGCCTACTGGTACAGTCTGTTTCTAGCAGAGACCAGGAAAGGGAAGATGGTGGTTAGACAGCCTGTGCCAAAGGGCTCCAGATACATCGTGTCCAGTTTACCAAGAAGCACAGGGCTGACAGGCACGAGTGAATCAGCGGCTTCAACTCTGCAGGTGAGAGTCTAATTTAAACGTGTTTTTGTATTTATGATTAACAATTTTTAATAATATTTAATTTAACACCGAAGTTATTTTAGGACAATACCCTTCTTAAAGTAAAATATTGATTACTGTAAATCAATCAATTAATTATTTTCATTAATACTCGTTTTAAACTCACATCCATACCATTAAAGTATTCTTTAAACTAGTCGTGTTAAACTGAGTTTGAAATTCCTAATACTCTAAATGGTGGCGCTGTTTAGTGTGTAAAACGCCAGCTCATGAACGTCATGACAGTGATTCGTTGTCGTCATGTCAGATCGTGAAACAACCGGAAAGCTCCGTGGTGCTGAATCTCAAAAAATACGCGATCGCTGCTTTCAGGACTGATACATTCACGGGATCAAAATCGTGAGAACATGTTCGAGACCAAGGACGTAAGAACCAAACTCAATTTTACTGGAAACGTACGTCATATCCTTTGAAGTAAACCGGCAGACAACAATGGAGTCTGTTGTAACAATGCAGTCGTTTAAAAGGTACGTGCTGCTCGTTATTCTTATTTCGTTCGTTCGTAACATATCGACTTTAGGAACTCATTATTCGATACCTGAAGAGATGAAAGAAGGATCAGTTGTAGCGAACCTTGGCACTGATCTCAGCCTGGATGTTAAAACACTGAACCAGAGGAAGATGCGTCTGGACATCATTGCAAACAAGAAATATCTGGACGTGAACAAAGAGACTGGTGAACTGTATGTTGTGGAAAAGATTGACCGGGAAAATATTTGTGCCGGAAAATCGTCTTGTTATCTCAAACTTGAAATAACACTCGAAAATCCAGTACGAATTTTTAACATAGAAGTAGAAATATTGGATATTAACGACAACGCCCCTCAGTTTCGGAGAGACGCCATTCATTTAGATATTTCTGAAGCGACGGCAAAAGGAGAGAGATTCGCGCTCAGTAACGCAGTTGATCCTGATTTTGGAACCAACTCAGTGAAAACGTACCATCTGAGTGAAAGTGAACATTTTAATATTGAAGTTCGTACTGGCAGGGATGGGTCAAAAGTTGCTGAATTGATCTTAATAAAGACTTTAGATCGAGAGCAGCAGGCTGTTCATAATTTAATACTCGCAGCTATAGATGGAGGCTCACCTGCTCGTTCTGGCACTGCAAGTGTTATTGTTCGTGTTTTAGACACAAATGACAACGCTCCTACTTTTGACAAATTAAACTACAGTTTAAAAATAATGGAAAATGTTCCCATTGGAAGCCTCGTTATTCATCTCAATGCTACAGATTTAGATGAAGGCTCGAATTCTGATGTAACGTATTCATACAGTTTATATACGTCAGAGAAAACACAGGAAACATTTAATCTGAATCCTTCCACTGGTGAAATTACTGTTAAAGGAATGCTGAATTATGAAGATTACAGGATTTATGATATGGAAGTTATAGCAACTGATAAAGGAGCAACTGCATTATCAGGACAATGCACTATTAAGATTTTGGTTGAAGACATGAACGACAACCATCCAGAAATATCTATTAAATCCTTCCAGAATCCAGTCAATGAAAACATAGAATTAGACACAGTGATAGCTGTAGTTAGTGTCAGTGATAAAGACTCAGGTGACAATGGAGTGGTTGATCTTCATATTCCAGATAATATGCCTTTCAAACTGAGGGAGTCCTCTGATAACTATTATGAGTTAGTGGTGTCACAGCCATTAGACCGTGAGAAGGTTCCAGAATATGACATCACCTTCACTGTGACGGACAGAGGTTCTCCTCCTTTATCTGACAATGAAACTATGACGTTAGAACTGCTGGATGTTAATGACAATGTTCCACAGTTCCCTCAGTCATTTTATGCTATACGTGTAATGGAGAATAACGCACCTGGGGCCTTGCTCAGTTCACTCACTGCGTTTGACCCTGACCTCCATGAAAACCAGTATCTAGTGTATTTCATCCTCGAGAAGGAGATAGCCAACACCTCCATGTCCATGCTGTTCTCCATCAATCCAGAGAACGGTAATCTTTACGCACTGAAAACCTTTGACTATGAGATCGAGAAGGAGTTTCTCTTCCACATCGAGGCCAGAGACTCTGGCTCTCCTCCACTCAGCAGTAACGTGACGGTCCACATCATTATAGTGGACCAGAACGACAACGCTCCGGTTATTGTCTCTCCGTGGCGCGCGCACGGCTCGGTGGTGGAGGAGAAGATCCCCAGATCCACCGATAAAGGCTCTCTGGTTTCCAAAGTGATCGCCTTGGACACCGACTCAGTCCACAACTCTCGGATTACGTACCAGTTTCTACAAGTGACCGACGCCACCTTGTTCAGTCTGGATCAATACAACGGAGAGATCCGGACTATGAGGATGTTCAGTTACAGAGACCCGCGTCACCAGCGACTGGTTGTTGTTGCAAAGGACAACGGGGAGCCCGCTCTCTCCGCTACAGTCACCATCAAGCTGTCCACCATGGAGACTGCCGTTAAGGCCTACTCTGACATGACCGAGGTGCCTCTAGAATACGACATCTTCTCAGACCTAAACCTGTATTTGGTCATCGGTCTGGGCTCGGTGTCATTTCTCCTGCTGATCACCATTTTGGTCACCATCGTGCTCAAGTGTCAGAAACCCAAGCCCAGCAAAGCGGCTCCTCCCTGCAGGAACAGTGTGATCAGTGAGAGGAACTCCACCATCGCAGACTCCACTCTTGTCTCCAACGATGCCTACTGGTACAGTCTGTTTCTAGCAGAGACCAGGAAAGGGAAGATGGTGGTTAGACAGCCTGTGCCAAAGGGCTCCAGATACATCGTGTCCAGTTTACCAAGAGGTACAGGGCTGACAGGCACGAGTGAATCAGCGGCTTCAACTCTGCAGGTGAGACTTTAATGTACAGGTGTTTTTGTATTTATGATTAACAATTTTTAATAATATTTAATTTAAAACCGAAGATATTTTAGGACAATACCCTTCTTAAAGTAAACCATTGATTACTGTAAATCAATCAATTAATTATTTTAATTAATACTCGTTTTAAACTCACAACCATACCATTAAAGTAGTCTTTAAACCAGTCGTGTTAAACTGAGTTTGAAATTCCTAATACTCTAAAGGGTGCCGCTGTTTTGTGTGTAAAACGCCAGCTCATGAACGTCATGACAGTGATTCGTTGTCGTCATGTCAGATCGTGAAACAACCGGAAAGCTCCGTGGTGCTGAATCTCAAAATCTGCGTTCGCTGCTTTCAGGACCGATAAATTCTCGGGATCAAAATCGTGAGAACATGTTCGAGATCAAGGACGTAAGAACAAAACTAAATTTTACTGGAAACGTACGTCATATCCTTTGAAGTAAACCGGCAGACAACAATGGAGTCTGTTGTAACAATGCAGTCGTTTAAAAGGTACGTGCTGCTCGTTATTCTTATTTCGTTCGTTCGTAACATATCGACTTTAGGGACTCATTATTCGATACCTGAAGAGATGAAAGAAGGATCAGTTGTAGCGAACCTTGGCACTGATCTCAGCCTGGATGTTAAAACACTGAACCAGAGGAAGATGCGTCTGGACATCATTGCAAACAAGAAATATCTGGACGTGAACAAAGAGACTGGTGAACTGTATGTTGTGGAAAAGATTGACCGGGAAAACATTTGCCCTTCAAAATCATCAGCATCTTGTTACCTCAAACTGGAAATAATACTTGAAAACCCAGTACGAATTTTTAACATAGAAGTAGAAATATTGGATATTAACGACAACGCCCCTCAGTTTCGGAGAGACGCCATTCATTTAGATATTTCTGAAGCGACGGCAAAAGGAGAGAGATTCGCTCTCAGTAACGCAGTTGATCCTGATGTCGGAACCAACTCAGTGAAAACGTACCATCTGAGTGAAAGTGAACATTTTAATATTGAAGTTCGTAATGGCAGGGATGGGTCAAAAGTTGCTGAATTGATCTTAATAAAGACTTTAGATCGAGAGCAGCAGGCTGTTCATAATTTAATACTCGCAGCTATAGATGGAGGCTCACCTGCTCGTTCTGGCACTGCAAGTGTTATTGTTCGTGTTTTAGACACAAATGACAACGCTCCTACTTTTGACAAATTAAACTACAGTTTAAAAATAATGGAAAATGTTCCCATTGGAAGCCTCGTTATTCATCTCAATGCTACAGATTTAGATGAAGGCTCGAATTCTGATGTAACGTATTCATACAGTTTATATACGTCAGAGAAAACACAGGAAACATTTAATCTGAGTCCTTCCACTGGTGAAATTACTGTGAAAGGAATGTTGAATTATGAGGATTTCAGGATTTATGATATGGAAGTTATAGCAACTGATAACGGAGAAATTGCATTATCAGGACAATGCACTATTAAGATTCTGGTTGAAGACATGAACGACAACCATCCAGAAATATCTATTAAATCCTTCCAGAGTCCAGTCAATGAAAACATAGAATTAGACGCAGTGATAGCTGTAGTTAGTGTCAGTGATAAAGACTCAGGTGACAATGGAGTTGTTGATCTTCATATTCCAGATAATATGCCTTTCAAACTGAGGGAGTCCTCTGATAACTATTATGAGTTAGTGGTGTCACAGCCATTAGACCGTGAGAAGGTTCCAGAATATGACATCACCTTCACTGTGACGGACAGAGGTTCTCCTCCTTTATCTGACAATGAAACTATGACGTTAGAACTGCTGGATGTTAATGACAATGTTCCACAGTTCCCTCAGTCATTTTATGCTATACGTGTAATGGAGAATAACGCACCTGGGGCCTTGCTCAGTTCCCTCACTGCGTTTGACCCTGACCTCCATGAAAACCAGTATCTAGTGTATTTCATCCTCGAGAAGGAGATAGCCAACACCTCCATGTCCATGCTGTTCTCCATCAATCCAGAGAACGGTAATCTTTACGCACTAAAAACCTTTGACTATGAGATCGAGAAGGAGTTTCTCTTCCACATCGAGGCCAGAGACTCTGGCTCTCCTCCACTCAGCAGTAACGTGACGGTCCACATCATTATAGTGGACCAGAACGACAACGCTCCGGTTATTGTCTCTCCGTGGCGCGCGCACGGCTCGGTGGTGGAGGAGAAGATCCCCAGATCCACCGATAAAGGCTCTCTGGTTTCCAAAGTGATCGCCTTGGACACCGACTCAGTCCACAACTCTCGGATTACGTACCAGTTTCTACAAGTGACCGACGCCACCTTGTTCAGTCTGGATCAATACAACGGAGAGATCCGGACTATGAGGATGTTCAGTTACAGAGACCCGCGTCACCAGCGACTGGTTGTTGTTGCAAAGGACAACGGGGAGCCCGCTCTCTCCGCTACAGTCACCATCAAGCTGTCCACCATGGAGACTGCCGTTAAGGCCTACTCTGACATGACCGAGGTGCCTCTAGAATACGACATCTTCTCAGACCTAAACCTGTATTTGGTCATCGGTCTGGGCTCGGTGTCATTTCTCCTGCTGATCACCATTTTGGTCACCATCGTGCTCAAGTGTCAGAAACCCAAGCCCAGCAAAGCGGCTCCTCCCTGCAGGAACAGTGTGATCAGTGAGAGGAACTCCACCATCGCAGACTCCACTCTGGTCTCCAACGATGCCTACTGGTACAGTCTGTTTCTAGCAGAGACCAGGAAAGGGAAGATGGTGGTTAGACAGCCTGTGCCAAAGGGCTCCAGATACATCGTGTCCAGTTTACCAAGAGGCACAGGGCTGACAGGCACGAGTGACTCAGCGGCTTCCACTCTGCAGGTATGGAAGAAACTCAATTCAACAGATATTATCCCAGCATGTCCATCAATTACAGGCAAAAAATAATGTTTAAATTGTTACGGTTTACAACCATTTTTGTTTTGACTTTTCAATGTTACATATTCCTTATATTCAAACTCTTGGAACATACATTTTGTTATACGTGAGTACAGAAACACTTCTTCCGTCTTCATACCGGTGATTAGTCTAAATGTTAACATGATTCTTTAATTTGTTTCGTAACATTAGGGAATTTGAAACTTTTGTTATTTCCATATATTTACTTTCTCACACAAGTATCAGGTAAACATTAAATCAGTTATAGTTATTGAGGCAACTGAGTGGGCTTCAGGTGGCAATATGACTTGAACAAACTAAATATTTACCTACAACATTCACCTAATCCCTTAAAATAGAAACTCAATAGCGTCTATATAAATGATGTATTACAATGGTTTTACGGACACAAACTGGCACATAAACGAAGGCAAGGACTGTGACATCAATATTGCAACGATAGATTACCGTTTAATACATGTGGAATACAAAAAAATATATTTTAATTTATTTACATATTTCTTCAACAAAATCAACGTAAAAAAAGAAGAAAATAATTAATAAAGCCTGTAGTTCTTACGTCCCTAGCACCACGACAAAAATTGTAAACGTTAGATTATTTGTTTACTTTAATTTAAAAAAATGTTTAGACATAACCTTTCTTTGTTAAACGACATTTTGACTCCGATATTATACGAGGTGCAACGGCACATAAAGGACATTTCACGTCGCTGCTGTCAACAAATACAGATCTCATGAAGTCATAGTTCTCGCGATAGTTCATTGGATGCTTGGAGGAAAGTAGACATATTGAATGCAAATATCTGCTGATACCAGTATAAAGAAACGGGTTCATTGAACACACTCGTTGATTTTCATCTTTGACTGAAAGGACCGTGTATCAATTTTTCAACAGAAGTCGCATTTCAAGCTTCTAAATACGGATTCTTTACAATGGCTCGTTGGTATTCCTGGAGAGGGTACGTGTCAGTATTTCTCTTTCTGTCTGCCATGATGAACACGGTATCTTCCGTCACCCATTACTCTGTTCCCGAAGAAATGGAGGAAGGCTCTGTCGTTGCTAATTTAGCAACTGATCTGGGATTAGACGTGAAGACGCTAACGGGAAGACAAATGCGCGTCGACGTTGTGGGCAATAAGAAATATCTGGACATCAACAAAGACACGGGAGAGCTGTTCATTCTAGAGAGGATAGACAGAGAGTTATTATGCCCCTCAAAGACAACTACGTCTTGTTTTCTTAAATTAGACGCTACGATTGAAAACCCAATACGAATGTTTAATATCGAGGTCGAAATTATGGATATTAACGACAACGCTCCTCATTTTCGAAGAGGAACGATGCATTTGGACATCTCTGAATCAAGCCCCGTTGGAGAGAGATTCTCATTGAATAATGCTGCAGACCCAGATGTTGGAACAAATTCTGTGAAAGATTACCACCTGACCTCAAGTGAACATTTCTCCATTGAAATTCAGACCGGAAGAGATGGGACGAAGTTTGCTGATTTGATTCTGAAAAAAGATTTAGATAGAGAGCAGCAGGCTGTTCATAATTTAATTCTCACCGCTGTGGACGGTGGCGTGCCCACGCGCACAGGTACAGCCAGCATCATTGTTCGCGTGCTTGATGTGAATGACAACGCCCCTTTATTTGACAAAGACAAATACATCGTAGATGTGATGGAAAACTCCCCGATTGGCAGTCTAGTAATGCAACTAAACGCCACAGATTTAGATGAAGGTTCAAATTCTGATATTGTTTATTCATATAGTTTATATACATCAGAGAGAACACAACAGGTGTTTAACTTGAATCCAGAGAATGGTGAAATCAGAGTGAAAGAGATGATAAATTATGAAGATTTTAAGCTTTATGACATGGAAGTGATTGCCAGCGATAAAGGGCCTAAGTCCTTATCCGGACAGTGTAAACTGTCAATTCAGGTGACGGATATGAATGACAACCATCCAGAAATATCTATCAAATCATTTCAAAGTCCAATAAAAGAAAATGAGCCGATAGACACAGTGATAGCTGTAGTTAGTGTCAGTGATAAAGACTCAGGTGACAATGGAGTGGTTGATCTTCATATTCCAGATAATATGCCTTTCAAACTGAGGGAGTCCTCTGATAACTATTATGAGTTAGTGGTGTCACAGCCATTAGACCGTGAGAAGGTTCCAGAATATGACATCACCTTCACTGTGACGGACAGAGGTTCTCCTCCTTTATCTGACAATGAAACTATGACGTTAGAACTGCTGGATGTTAATGACAATGTTCCACAGTTCCCTCAGTCATTTTATGCTATACGTGTAATGGAGAATAACGCACCTGGGGCCTTGCTCAGTTCCCTTATTGCGTTTGACCCTGACCTCCATGAAAACCAGTATCTAGTGTATTTCATCCTCGAGAAGGAGATAGCCAACACCTCCATGTCCATGCTGTTCTCCATCAATCCAGAGAACGGTAATCTTTACGCACTGAAAACCTTTGACTATGAGATCGAGAAGGAGTTTCTCTTCCACATCGAGGCCAGAGACTCTGGCTCTCCTCCACTCAGCAGTAACGTGACGGTCCACATCATTATAGTGGACCAGAACGACAACGCTCCGGTTATTGTCTCTCCGTGGCGCGCGCACGGCTCGGTGGTGGAGGAGAAGATCCCCAGATCCACCGATAAAGGCTCTCTGGTTTCCAAAGTGATCGCCTTGGACACCGACTCAGTCCACAACTCTCGGATTACGTACCAGTTTCTACAAGTGACCGACGCCACCTTGTTCAGTCTGGATCAATACAACGGAGAGATCCGGACTATGAGGATGTTCAGTTACAGAGACCCGCGTCACCAGCAACTGGTTGTTGTTGCAAAGGACAACGGGGAGCCCGCTCTCTCCGCTACAGTCACCATCAAGCTGTCCACCATGGAGACTGCCGTTAAGGCCTACTCTGACATGACCGAGGTGCCTCTAGAATACGACATCTTCTCAGACCTAAACCTGTATTTGGTCATCGGTCTGGGCTCGGTGTCATTTCTCCTGCTGATCACCATTTTGGTCACCATCGTGCTCAAGTGTCAGAAACCCAAGCCCAGCAAAGCGGCTCCTCCCTCCAGGAACAGTGTGATCAGTGAGAGGAACTCCACCATCGCAGACTCCACTCTGGTCTCCAACGATGCCTACTGGTACAGTCTGTTTCTAGCAGAGACCAGGAAAGGGAAGATGGTGGTTAGACAGCCTGTGCCAAAGGGCTCCAGATACATCGTGTCCAGTTTACCAAGAAGCACAGGGCTGACAGGCACGAGTGACTCTGCAGCCTCCACTCTGCAGGTATGGCAAACAGAACACGTGTTACACACATATGTACTTTGTCAATATCCATCATGTCCACTTACAAGTGACCATTGTAATCCTAAACCTGTCATATCAGCGCATGAGGATTTAACTCACCTCTTCACTTATTTTAGGATACCCGGCCTGAATTGAACCACGCATCACATGTAGAAAAGGTTATCATGCATAGTAACAACGTGTTGGATAAGTATTCTTACATTTGCTACAGCAGATAGTTTCTAAAAGTTCTGTACAATATCATGAAATATAATAACTAATTTGATTATGAAATCTATACTCTCTTTTTCTTTATGTACTTCTTTCACTCTTATAGTCTATTTTTGCATAGATACAGTATCAGGAGGAGAAAAAAAGATGCCAGATGTGGGACTTTCGGACATTATATTAAATAACAAGTAAATGTCAGTAACATCACTTATTAATGACACGCATGGACACTTTTGTTATAATCATGTCTGACATTGTTTTTACTCACAGACACACCCATGTGCATACTATTTTAAGTGCAACAAGAGGATAGTATTATACATAATATTTACTCTTACAATCAGCATACACTTGTGAAAATCAAGCAAACAAACAGTTTATAAAGAAATGTAAATAAATATAATGAGCAGCATCTGAAGATTACGTTCCACCTCTCACACAGTATGCAAATTAGAAACCCGAAATAAAAACTTCTACAAAAGAAGTATTTTCAGTTTCATAAACAGTAATTAATACAAAACACTGGCCCCCCCTTATTAGTTTAAAACTAAATTCTTGTTTTAATAGGTGCAAAGGCTGACACAAGACTATTTTCGTCGCTGCTCTCCGCCAAAACATGTTCACTGATGAGGTCATCGTTTTCACGGAAGTTTATTGGAGGAGGAGCAGTCAGATACTGTATTTCATGGACGTCACCTCCTGTGCATGCACGCATACACCTTTTCTTTTCGGATCCTTGCTTCGTTTGTTCGTTTCTTAAAAAGGTGGTTTATCCACGTCTCAGCACATTTCGAAGCTATAAGGATGATGGTGCATCATATCGGATATTCATGCGGGAGAGGGTACGTGTCAGTATTTCTCTTTCTGTCTGCCATGATGAACACGGTATCTACCGTCACCCATTACTCTGTTCCCGAAGAAATGGAGGAAGGCTCTGTCGTTGCTAATTTAGCAACTGATCTGGGATTAGACGTGAAGACGCTAACGGGAAGACAAATGCGCGTCGACGTTGTTGGCAATAAGAAATATCTGGACATCAACAAAGACACGGGAGAGCTGTTCATTCTAGAGAGGATAGATAGAGAAGTTTTGTGCCCCTTAAAAACAGCTACAACATGCTTTCTTAAATTAGACGCTACGATTGAAAACCCAATACGAATGTTTAATATCGAGGTCGAAATTATGGATATTAACGACAACGCTCCTCATTTTCGAAGAGGAACGATGCATTTGGACATCTCTGAATCAAGCCCCGTTGGAGAGAGATTCTCATTGAATAATGCTGCAGACCCAGATGTTGGAACAAATTCTGTGAAAGATTACCACCTGAGCTCAAGTGAACATTTTACACTCGAGATTCAGACCGGAAGAGATGGGTCAAAGTTTGCTGATTTGATTCTGAAAAAAGATTTAGATAGAGAGCAGCAGGCTGTTCATAATTTAATTCTCACCGCTGTGGACGGTGGCGTGCCCACGCGCACAGGTACAGCCAGCATCATTGTTCGCGTGCTTGATGTGAATGACAACGCCCCTTTATTTGACAAAGACAAATACATCGTAGATGTGATGGAAAACTCCCCGATTGGCAGTCTAGTAATGAAACTAAACGCCACAGATTTAGATGAAGGTTCAAATTCTGATATTGTTTATTCATATAGTTTATATACATCAGAGAGAACACAACAGGTGTTTAACTTGAATCCAGAGAATGGTGAAATCAGAGTGAAAGAGATGATAAATTATGAAGATTTTAAGCTTTATGACATGGAAGTTATTGCCAGCGATAAGGGGCCTAAGTCCTTATCCGGACAGTGTAAACTGTCAATTCAGGTGACAGATATGAATGACAACCATCCAGAAATATCTATCAAATCATTTCAAACTCCAATAAAAGAAAATGAGCCGATAGACACAGTGATAGCTGTAGTTAGTGTCAGTGATAAAGACTCAGGTGACAATGGAGTGGTTGATCTTCATATTCCAGATAATATGCCTTTCAAACTGAGGGAGTCCTCTGATAACTATTATGAGTTAGTGGTGTCACAGCCATTAGACCGTGAGAAGGTTCCAGAATATGACATCACCTTCACTGTGACGGACAGAGGTTCTCCTCCTTTATCTGACAATGAAACTATGACATTAGAACTGCTGGATGTTAATGACAATGTTCCACAGTTCCCTCAGTCATTTTATGCTATACGTGTAATGGAGAATAACGCACCTGGGGCCTTGCTCAGTTCCCTCATTGCGTTTGACCCTGACCTCCATGAAAACCAGTATCTAGTGTATTTCATCCTCGAGAAGGAGATAGCCAACACCTCCATGTCCATGCTGTTCTCCATCAATCCAGAGAACGGTAATCTTTACGCACTAAAAACCTTTGACTATGAGATCGAGAAGGAGTTTCTCTTCCACATCGAGGCCAGAGACTCTGGCTCTCCTCCACTCAGCAGTAACGTGACGGTCCACATCATTATAGTGGACCAGAACGACAACGCTCCGGTTATTGTCTCTCCGTGGCGCGCGCACGGCTCGGTGGTGGAGGAGAAGATCCCCAGATCCACCGATAAAGGCTCTCTGGTTTCCAAAGTGATCGCCTTGGACACCGACTCAGTCCACAACTCTCGGATTACGTACCAGTTTCTACAAGTGACCGACGCCACCTTGTTCAGTCTGGATCAATACAACGGAGAGATCCGGACTATGAGGATGTTCAGTTACAGAGACCCGCGTCACCAGCGACTGGTTGTTGTTGCAAAGGACAACGGGGAGCCCGCTCTCTCCGCTACAGTCACCATCAAGCTGTCCACCATGGAGACTGCCGTTAAGGCCTACTCTGACATGACCGAGGTGCCTCTAGAATACGACATCTTCTCAGACCTAAACCTGTATTTGGTCATCGGTCTGGGCTCGGTGTCATTTCTCCTGCTGATCACCATTTTGGTCACCATCGTGCTCAAGTGTCAGAAACCCAAGCCCAGCAAAGCGGCTCCTCCCTGCAGGAACAGTGTGATCAGTGAGAGGAACTCCACCATCGCAGACTCCACTCTGGTCTCCAACGATGCCTACTGGTACAGTCTGTTTCTAGCAGAGACCAGGAAAGGGAAGATGGTGGTTAGACAGCCTGTGCCAAAGGGCTCCAGATACATCGTGTCCAGTTTACCAAGAGGTACAGGGCTGACAGGCACGAGTGACTCAGCGGCCTCCACTCTGCAGGTACAGATGACAGCTCCCTTTACCGCACTTTAAATAAACCTGTGTTCCTAAAATCAGTTTAACTCTTGATTTTTTTCATTATCGGTCAGCTTCTAGCTGAAGTGTCATGGCATTGTTTTACAGTTCTACTGAATATTGTGTGAAGCAAGTAAACGTGATATCAAAGATAATATTCATAAGACATATTTATATTACACTTTGCGTTTTCAAACAATGAGAAACTTAATTCTAAATTCAACAATTAATGCATGTATTTGACATATCAGATACTCTGAGAAAAAGCAACAACTACTAAATCACTAAATTAGTGCACAGTTTAGAATCATCAAAAAATGGAACTTAAAATTATACATTCATGATTCACGAAAAGACAGAAAAAAAAATCAATGGACAATGAATAAAAAAACTTTATTTAAAACCAACTCGAAAAACCGATTAAAATGTAGGTAACAACTCGAATTTATATAATATATTGCTGCTGTTTGTATTTAAAGTTGTGTGGTTGCTTTACCGAGCAGCACCTGCTGAAAAGGTGTTTCATTCAAACCGCTTTTTGTGTGACTTCCGTTTGTTGCCCATCTATCAGTCTTAATTGTGTTATTCACTGCAAATGAAAACACAATTAAGTTCATATCTGAATTGAAAATGTTGAACCTACTGTTTAAAGTAAACCTTTTTCCCCCAGCACCAGTGACATCTGATTATTTAATGTGGAATCTATCTATCTATCTATCTATCTATCTATCTATCTATCTATCTATCTATCTATCTATCTATCTATCTATCTATCTATCTATCTATCTATCTATCTACCCATTTGGCAATCTAAGAAGGTAAGTATGCAGCTGAAGGAACAGACAATGCTATAGCTAAATATACAACTGTGATTTAACCTACTTTCATAGAACGGATAGAACAAGCAGCAGTATCTCTTATCAAGGGTCACACTAACCTTTAGTCTGTGTAATTCTCAACGTTAACATTTCATTCATGGTGCCTTGACACCCACTCTGTGATCATAGGATGCATACACATATAACCATTTCTTGTGCTTGCAATGACCTGACCATTAAAGTGCTTTGTTTTTTTTTTTTCTCCCCACTCTTAAGTACCCTAAATGAGGAAAGTCCACACTGCAGTTGGAGGTATGCAGGAGTCTCACTCCCCCACCCTGGATGCCCTTTTATGAATGATGTTACAGAACCTAGTGATTGAATTGTTTTTTTTTTTGTTCTCAGTGGATCTCTTTTTTTGGTTTTCTTGTTTAGTATCTCATGAAGAAGGATAATTATTCTTTCATAGCAAAGGTGTCACTCAGTTAAATAACATGCGGCTTGTCAAATCTCCCGTGTTAACCTCTTCATGCCTACATTTTGATACTGTTGCTCATTTTACAGCATCATCACTAAAGACTACTAAAATCTGTATATGCAATCTAAGTATCAAAGTAATTAGTAAATATTCCTGTCAGCATTTCATGATTATGTCCCTTTTCAAAGCCTAAACATATAGACCTTATGATTTTGATTCAGGAGACCTCAGGAGACAAAGGCATTAGGCCATGAACATCACAATGATAATATACTGAGCCTGACACTGGTCAGTTGGTGGTCCAGACTGACAGATTGAACCAGAATCGTTATCTGTGAGAGTCCTGTATAGCAAGTCCCTGCGCACAGCTGTATCTGCTCATAGAGTATTAATCTTTCAACACAACATGATAACATCAACATGCTGCTCAGCCTGAAGGTCATTGATCACACTTATAATAAATCCTTTACTTCAAATTCCAATGTTGAAATTAGCTGGCTTTTCTTTTTTCACAATCTGACTTTTGCTATTACAGACTGGTTAATACACACAACAAGGGCATATTGATATGTTGTTAATTAAATCACTATGTTCTCAAAAAGGTCCTGTGCATGTTAAGATTAAATCGTGTTCATCCTTTACTGACCTATCACTAAGAGGTTATGAGTACATCTTATTTTTGAATGTGTATATGTTAAATTGGACTGTGTTGTTGATGTATTACTGGTTTAGTTATACTGTAAATCGACTGAGTGTAAATCGACTGACTTCACAGAATGACAATTTACTGTCTGTTGTAATGTGAATTGTGACCTAATTCTTTGTGCAGGACAGACGCAAAGTGAAACCAGTCACCCAGTTACCTAGCAACCACTCTCCTTCACATAATATTGCAGCATGGTATCCATTAATAGACCTGCCACCTCACCACTACATGATCAAGGATCTGCCCAACCCCTCCACCCACTTTATCCTCTGCCTGAAGCCCCTGTCTGCGTGACAGACATTGGCTGCATGAGATGTGTCATTTTGTCCAGTCACATGGCTGTCAGTGCTGTGGTTCGTTTCCATATTTATCTGATTATTTTGTCTCATTGGCAGGCATCCACCACCGCCAGCAGCAGCAGCAGCAGCAGCAGCTCCACATAAGGCCCCAACTCCAGCTGTGTACTGGTTTGAATCCTTCACAGAGCAAAGGAGAGACCCCTGCCCATTAACAACCCCCACGTCCATCCTGCTCAGTCTGATCTGATCCTTGCTTCTCACAATGTGTAGTTGTAATGCTATAACACCAGATTGACTATGGTGGCTGATTAAGGACCATGCCCTCTCCCCTCTCTTTCTTAAAGCACATGAAAATTCAATCAACAATGCCTGTCTGTCCATTCAATATGCACGATAAGACTGCATGGCTTCAACCTCACTCCAAGACCATCATACATCAAATATCCAGAGGAGATACTTGCAAAGAAGCAGACTGTATGAAAAATTGCACATGTGGATATTTAAAGAAGCCTCAACAAGGACTATGAGAGTGGACACAGAGATGTTGAAATGCCTTTAAGAGATTGTTTTCCTCTTTAAAAATGACACACATTTTGATTACATGATTAACCTCTGTGCTTTGTCTTGCCCCATAACAACATTGGTGTATAATAATGAAGTTAATCAAGTGAAACAGCACAAATAACTAAATGTCAGAAAAGCACCAACCTACGATTTTAAAGTATGAAAAATCTGTATTTTATAGATGTGGTAGCTTTTAGCAGTTTTATGTTTTGTACTTGACATTGTGCTTTATATGTGAGCGAGGCCAAAATATGAGAGTGCTGAGAGATTAAGTTAAGTTAGCCAGTACAGTAAACAGATAAAAGTGAGGCCTTCAGCAATTCTGTATCTGCCTTTGAGTTTTTGTTTTGCATGGAATAATCAAGTATTTTGATAGCTTTAGATATTTTAAGATATTGAGCAATCCATTTTCTGTAGTTAGGCCTTACTATTAGGTATTTTGCAAAACAATGATGAGAACATATAAGAAGTGCAACAGCATAATACTTTTCTTTGGATGAAGAAAGTTAAGTGTATTCACATTTCAAAAGTGCAGAGTGTGCTTGAACCTTAACTTGGACATTACTGGAGATGAGTCGAGAGGATTGAACTGAACATAAGTGTATGCAGTGAGTCTTTGAGGATGGACTGATTAATATCTACTTATGACTACTGTATATACATCACAAGCATGACCATGTATTCTCACTTTTTATTTTCAAAGGAAAACTCTGGATGTTCCTTCATTTCAATGTCTTCTGTGATTGTGTAACAACAAACTCAATTAATGACTTAGTGTTGACTTTATAATACTGGTTTCATCCAATGAAAGTTGTGCTCATGTGTATTACTGACTACTGTGTATCTGCATATTCAATATATACATAGGGATATAGATATAACTGACATACAGTATTTACAGCATATACTTGTATCATATGCCTTTATTTGTCAATATTGATGCTGAACAGAAAAACAGTAGAACTCTTGTGCCATCAGATATACGAGCCAACTAGTATGTTCAATAATTCAATGATCAGACACCATGAAGTCAAACTCTTTAGCACAGCTCACATTGCATTACTTGTAAAACGTTGTAATTTTTTACAGTCAAACATCTACAAAAAGTGCTTTTGTGCAGTCTTACTTTTATGGTGCAATATGTAGTATGGTGTAATATGTGAGCTTATTGTATGCTGTGGTATGTATGATCTATTAACTACAAAGACAAAATAGAACATTAAACTTAATGCTGAACATGTGAATCTCTTGAGTTTTGCATTAAATAAACTGCTGCATTATTGTAAACATAAGTGTAATTCCAGTTTGGACAGCAGGTCATCCTTCAAAGAATCTATTACAAACTACCTGTGATTTTCCTGTCTAAGTCACTTTATGGAAAAATAAATGTCCTTGAATGCATACATTACAATATAGTTTATGAGTATGGGAATTTTTGCTGATTCAGAGAGCCAAAATGATCTGGCTCACATAATCGATTAAGCGACAGCTACTGCCAACGTGTGATCCAGCCGAACACAGACATGTCGGCTTTTGTCAAATATTAAAATCACCTCACACCATATTTGCTTTTTTAGGACAAGTTGTATGTGTTTTAGCAGGCAATGTTCTATGGCTTTTCAATGTGTTACTCTATTATCAGAGAATGTGACATACTGCATTCACACAATGGAGTATTAAGTTAACCTTAGAAAGACAAGACGTCTTGTGGAATGTGGCAGACTATTCTGTATTTTATTTTTTTACTCTCTTTGTGAGTGACAGGTTCTCATGGTTTATGACTATTGGTGCGTTTCAAAGAGACATTTATAGTCAACACACAGACTGGAGTCTACAGCAACGGACACATGTCCTGTTACAGTATTCTGTTTATGTATTTTCGCAAGCTCACTGTTCCATTGTGATCCACAAAATGACTATAAAGGGGTTTTAGGTTTTTACTGAGAGCTCAAAAAACTCAAATTATTCCAGAAAGTAGACCTTTCAGGATGCTATGGCTTTTACTTGTAAGTCATTATTTCTCTCTGATACAAAACCAGTGTCAATATGGCAACAAAACCAGAACAATAGCCTTGAATATCAAAAAATAAATAATAAAATACACCCTGTGTGTGAGTGCGTGTGTGAGCAAGTGTGTGTGTGTGTTTCCACAAAGATCATTCACATTGCTTCAAGAAAGAACCATTCTAGACTTCTCTACAAACAATGTAAGTATTGAAGTTTCATATTTAAGTTCTACAATATATAAAGAGTAAAGACACATGGGAATCTTTAAAATATGGTGCATATTATGGAATTTCGGCAAATAATACATCAATTACTGGTGTATGCTTTTTGACTGATTTATTGAACTGTATTGCTGAATGGCTGAATCTTACAATACTGAATTAAAAGTGCAGGATGACAAAATATCTAAGTTAAATAAATAATTTGAAATTATCAGGTTGTTATTAGATTCATCTTCTATAACTATTTTAGCAAAATAATCAATTGGCTTTACTTTAAGTAGTCTTTAATTGTCTGAAAAATAAAGAGCTACTACACAAACGATGACAGTTCTGTCCAAACCCCAAGCATTGTGGCTTTGCAGTAGCATTGCAGTTAATGCACCAGACTTTAACTTTAAAACCTGCAACATTGCTTTACTACTGAAAGATTCTAAAATAAATAGCAAATAATGAAATCCATTGTAAGTGCAATTCAGTCCGTTGATAAATCTTCACCCTGCATTCAAATGATCATAACAAAAACGTTCTACTTTTTACACAGACAGCAAGAACACATCGGTTTAACATTAAAGACCTCTTCTTCTCCTATAACTTCTCCAGTTTTAATAACCCAGGAGCCCACACTCTCTTTCCATCATGGCTTCACTTATGGTAAAAAGGCATTTCAGTCATTAAGTATTCTTTTTCTACAAACGTCTATATTCATTTCTAATCCAAATGAGAAACAAGGGATGCATATCACTATATGGTCCAGGCCTCTAGTCCAGTTTGGGCCTTTTTTTCCAAGTCAAAACATCATTCTTTAAGTGAATCACAGTCATCACATCCACCATCTGTGAGGACATCATGGCTATCTTTATCCGAAAAAGAAACACAATATTACAACTCAACTGATGCTCTAATGAATAGTGTTAAAGGCCATACATTGTATTACAACCTAATACAAATAATCATAAGCCGGTTTGGTTCAGTGTTAACACTGTTTTAGAGACAATGTTTGCAGTTTTTTTCCCAAAAGGGTGTGAGTGTGTCTGTCTCTGCCTTTGCATTTGCATGTGCACACACATTACATCGTTTCCCCAGGGAGATGAGCTCATGTGTGAGCAGGGCAGCTTGACATTTAGGCTCACAGGATGGGTTATTTTGACTTATTGATCCCCTATACCCTTAAAACGCTTAAGACGTGTGTCATAATGATGTTAAAATAAAATGTTTTTATATTGGGTCTAGTTTATATAATATTATTTGTTTGGAGCAAAGTGGCAGCATGAGATCCGAAACATTTTCTTACTCATTGCCTCTTGAGTGGACACTCACATTGCCTGTTGTCTGCTGTCAGTCCACTGGCAGACTGATACATAGTACAACAATGCACCATTGATGAACAAAGCAATAGAACCACCACTAGCCGGCACTAGTAGGCCAACACATGTGCATCATACAGCTTCAATGTGTTTTATGTATAACACTGAGATATTAGATTAGATTAGATTAGATTAGATTCAACTTTATTGTCATTACACATGTACAAGTACAGAGCAACGAAATGCAGTTTAGCATCCAACCAGAAGTGCAATAGCAGTAAATACCAATATACAGATAATAATAAGTATTTTACAGATAATAAGTTAGTGATATAGGTACGGGATATACAGATTGATTGCGGTAATATGTACTGTGGTAATATGTATATTATTTGTTATACAGTACATACTGTTGTATTACTGGATAAATAAACACAATTTTAGGAGTGATAGTTTTGATGTTTCTTTAACAAATATTGTCTGGGCTATTTACCTCTGATACATAACATTATTATTTGATTAAACCATAAGGGAGATGTTTACCTTGTAAGCATGAATATGTATTGTATTTGTTGTGGAGAATGAACAGCGTCAGGGCATGTGGAAACGGCTGACTTTCTTTGTCTGCAGCATTCACAGCTCCTGCATCCCTCCCCCTCTGCTTCCTTCCTTGCTGAGCGCTGCTTGCTTTCAGCACCATGGCCAGTGACCAGCCCATTAGAGCTGCGTTGCCATGACAACTTGCTGTCTGTTCACTGGAGGTCGCAGTGTGCTCTGAAGCTGCATGCAAATTTAATATTCTGACATATCCCCCCCCCCACCCCATCCCACCCCCCCTTCACTTCACAGCAGCACCCGCATCCTACAGACATCAGATGAACATTATCTGTTAAATATGATCGATATGATCGATACATCTGCCTACCAAGGCTTGATCGTAACAGAAAGTAGGTGTTAAATCATTCTGGTAGCCTTAATGCAGCATGGAGAAAATGATGGAGACAGAAATGGGAGGAGGTGTTGCACAATGCGGCAGCGCTCGTGTCCTATTACGTTGCCTAGAATGTGGGAGGGGTGCGGAGAATCTTATATATATATATATATATATATATATTTTTTTTTTTTTTTTTTTTTTACTCTATTGTTCATTTTGTTTACTTGCTGCTGAGTGTTATTTGTAATGATCGGTCATGGTATGTTCTGCATATTCCCATGCACTGCAGCACCATGGCGCACAATGACATATGAACCAATCAGAGCAGACAAACGAGTGGACTCGTCATAGCTGCATTTGCAGGTTCAATCCATGAGAGGTCACTGCTCACCTCTTCAATATGACAATTATTGTGGGAGTGTGATGCCTACCATAAGCAGAGAGAATGGTGAAGGTCAGCTGCTTTACCTGCATTAGCACACAGTTTGCTTTATGTTAAGCGCCATCATTTTGAAATTATATAATTATTTTAAAGATATGTCCTTAAAGAACTACATAAATTGACAATTATTCTTTAAATAAATAGATACCAGTGTCCAAGTGGTACAGTTTCAATAAATGAATGACTCACATTTGCTGTCATGAATGTGAATACATTATAGGTTGTTGTTTTTCTGTAGTATTGCAGCTAATGTAAGGGTGGGGAACCAATACACACACACATAGCATCCTCCAACATCTGTCAGACCCTTGCCCTTTTTTGAGAAGAGGTCACCAGGTGCTCAGGTGACTTGTTAAGGTGATGTGTTTTCAATACTCCAATTCACTTTCAGGCATGTGAGCAGGTGAGGATTAGAAGACTTCACTGGGAAGCATTGAACTAGCTAAATTACTAAATTAATCAAGGCTTTATATTTTCTTTCATGTAAATCTAGTTTTCACTATAATTAAATTATTACAGAGCTTTACAGGAAACTAACATTTGTTGCAGGTAAGAAAATATTGTTCACTTTCAGCTGGCACACATAGTTCCAATAGTTATTCTCTGAAATGTCCGTATAGAGATAATTACACTGGGATTTACTTTCTTAGTAAATGATGGATGCGTTTCACAACTGTGACCCAATTAAAAGTTAACTGTTTGGGCAAAGAGGATTTGAACGGTGAAGATGAACTGTTGTGGGAAACATGCATTGTAATTGCAACAGGACAAGAAATAAAAGATAACGAAGTGCAGGTTGAAATTTAAGACATCGTTGGAAAGACAAGCATCGCTCTCAGTTTGTGTTTCTTCAGGACAGAATGTTAAAACAACAACTTTTCCATAACGGATGTGATTAAACCTTCGACTTATACTTGGGGCATCGACTGCCTGAATGCAGATGTATAAGAGTATAAGATCACTTATGCTACTGGAGGAAAACGTAGTATCGTCACGGCACCATCGTAACAGGGGCAATGGGTGGTGCTGTTACACTATATATATACGGTGACTGAGTGTGTACGGGGGTATAATTTTTACAAGTGAATTCAGTGACGACGCAAAGAGACGGATTGAGAGACTGGAATAAACATATTTCATTATTTTTTTCAGAATGGAGGCAGAAGCAGACCTTTATCGTTAAGTATCCGTGAGAGGAATCCGTAACAATTTTGTTAACGGATTGAAGACCGTTGCTTAAACGGCTTTTTTTTCTAGAAAATGGCGATAACAAACATCAAAGAACAATGGCTGGATGTGTGGATTTATTTTTCTCTGACCCTGCTGATTATGACTAATTTGGAAGGAATATCTGCTCAAATACGGTATTCCATTCAGGAAGAATTGAAATTAGGTACGGCAGTTGGAAATGTGGCAAAAGACCTTGGATTAGATCATGGAAGACTGACGGAGAGGAATCTTCGTGTTGTGTCAGGAACAAAGCAGGATCTGTTTAAGGTAAATCCGAGAGATGGAGTTTTGTTAGTGAATCAGAGAATAAACAGAGAGGACCTGTGTGCAAATACGGCTCCATGCATCACAAATCTGAAAGCAGTTGTAGAAAATCCCCTCGAGATGCACCAAATAACTGTAGAAATACTAGATGTAAACGACAATTCGCCAAAATTCCCTGAAGAAAACTACACGTTAGAGGTGCTGGAGTCCGCCATAGTTGGATCTCGATTTCAAATGGAAGGAGCACACGACATGGATGTTGGTTTGAATTCGTTACAGTCATACAAGCTCAACCACAACCAGTATTTTCGTCTGGAAACGGAAGAATTTGGGGAGGATGGAAAGGTTCCATTTCTAATCTTACAGCGACCTTTGGACAGAGAACACTCCGCTCAACACTGGCTACTCTTAACGGCTATTGATGGTGGTAAACCATCAAAATCGGGTACTATAAATATCACTGTTATTGTGTCTGATGTAAATGACAACTCACCAGTGTGTGATAAACAGAAATACACCATAACAATAAAGGAAAACGCACCTGCAGGAACATTTCTGCTGACAGTGAATGCATCTGACTCCGATGAAGGGGTGAACGGCGAGATCGAATATTCGTTAAGGAATAAACTTAGAGGACTCTCATCTGAACCGTTTGATTTGAACAGCAGCACTGGTAAACTAACGGTGAAAGGAGGTCTTGATTACGAGGCAAAGCAACTCTATGAGATTAAGGTACTGGCTGCGGACAAAGGTGTAGTGTCTCTCTCGACACACTGCAACGTGATTGTTAGAGTGGAAGACGTGAACGACAATCAACCCGAAATAGACATCACATCACTTTCAAGTCGCATTCCAGAGGATGCACCTCCTGGCACGGTGGTGGCATTGATGGGTGTGACGGACCTCGACTCGGGTGTGAACGGACAGGTGGTCTGCAGTGTGCCCAGTCATTTACCGTTTGACTTAAAGCCGTCTCCTGACGGACAGTCATACTTGTTGGTCACCAAGGGCAACCTGGATAAGGAGACAATACATATGTATGATATCACAATAACAGCCAAAGATTTAGGGAACCCCGCCATGTCATCAAATAAGGTTATACAGGTAGATGTGCTAGATGTCAATGATAATAGTCCTTTGTTCACTGAAAGCCCATATAATTTGTATGTGCCTGAAAATAATAAGGCTGGAATGCCAATTTTTTCTGTGAAAGCAGAAGACGCTGATGCAGGCGATAATGCTGCAGTCACATATTCACTCGACCGCAGGAGTTCAGGGCCCACTATAACGTCCTTTTTAAATATAAATGAAGCCAATGGCACTATTTCTGCTCTAAAAAGTTTTGACTTTGAAAGTCTAAAAACGTTCCAGTTCCAAGTTGTTGCCACAGATTCTGGAACTCCGTCACTAAGCAGCAACGTCACAGTGAACGTGTTCATTCTGGATCAGAACGACAACGCTCCAGTCATCCTGTATCCAGTCAGCTCTAACGGTTCTGCTGAAGGTGTGGAGGAGATTCCCCGCAATGTGAACGCAGGACACTTGGTGACTAAAGTCAGAGCCTATGACGCTGATATAGGATATAACGGCTGGCTGCTGTTCTCACTGCAGGAAGTTACTGACCACAGTCTCTTTGGGTTGGACCGCTATACAGGACAGATCAGAACACTTCGCTCGTTCACAGAGACAGACGAGGCGGAGCATAAACTGGTCATACTGGTGAAAGACAATGGGAACGTGTCACTCTCAGCAACAGCTACTGTGATTGTCAAAGTTGTGGAGCCCAAAGAGGCTTTTGCTGCCTCTGACGTTAAAAGTGCAACAATGGATGATGAGGATAATAACGTGACTTTCTACCTGATGATAACTTTGGGCTCAGTTTCAACTCTTTTTCTCATCAGTATCATCGTGCTGATTGCAATGCAGTGCTCTAAATCCACAGACTACACTTCTAAATATCTACAAGAACCTAATTATGACGGGACACTGTGTCACAGCATCCAGTACAGATCTGGAGAGAAACGCTACATGCTAGTTGGACCCAGAATGAGTATAGGATCTACTATAGTCCCGGGCAGCCACGCGAACACACTGATGCTTCCTGACAGGAGGACAGCTGGAGAGGTAAGACATTATGATATTTTACATCATGCTTTCGCACAACACATTTGAGTGTACGCAAAAATAGAGGCAGGGGTTTTGGTTGCCGTTCTCTCTGGTGTGAAATTGTGCTCTCCATGTTGCTGAACTATTTTTTTTAATGGCTCATTTTTTAGGACAAGTTGAATTAATGGTATGGCAAACATGCAAATATTCACTCGGCCTGTTCTGAATGAACATTCTACTCCACATACAGTTAGTATCCTAACGTTCAGCAACATATTTTGTATTATGTGAATCCATACGTAATTTACAAACTAACAAAGATCTGGCCAGATGTACAATATGTGTCTCCCGATCTAAAAAATCACAGTACTAATTACGATGTCCATATTGCAGTATTTTCTTAATAGAGAAGAAGGTTAAGCAAAACATTTGTGATTTCCTATGGTATTGTTGCCCACTGGTCACATGGTGTCAGTGTAGCCTTTATAGTGGATGTATTGCTCATTCTGTAGAAGCCCTGCCCTTCTCTGGTTCAACTCTTATAGATGGCACGCTGACGGAGTACACATGATCGTTATGTATCAAGTAATATGAACAGCAGTTGATATGTATCTTTAAAAGCTTACATTTGAGAATCGTAAATGGATCTTATCAGACTGGTTCGATGAGCAATCCGTTCACTGAATTGTGCTAAAAGAAAGCCTTCATTTTTTCGTTTCACAATGGGAGAACGAGGACAAAGGCGCCGAGTGAGCTGCTGGTGGGTTACCGGGGTTTTCTTGCTGTGCTGTGGCGAACGGATTTTGGCTCAGCTTCGATATTCGGTTCCAGAGGAAGTACAAGTGGGATCCCCAGTCGGAAATGTAGCCAAGGATTTAGGGCTCGACATCAGCACTTTGACAGACAGGCGGTTTCGTATTGTGTCGGGGCCCAACCATGCTCTGTTTCAGTTAAACCAAAACAATGGAGTGTTGTATATTGGGCATACTGTGGACCGCGAAGAGCTCTGTGATGGAATCAAGGTGTGTTTGATCAACCTGAAAATTGTTGTAGAAAGCCCACTGGAAATACATTACGTCGGCGTTGAAATAATTGATGTTAATGACCATTCGCCGATTTTTCCAGAAAGCGAGCAACAACTGCAAATAGCAGAGCATACTCCTCCAGGTACTCGTTTTCAAATGCATGCTGCAAGAGACCCTGATGTCGGTCCACAGTCAGTCCGATTATATAAATTGAGCGCAAATAATTTCTTCGACACTGAAATCAGAGAAAGCGAGGAGGACAAGATACCATTTTTAGTGCTGAAAAAGCCCTTAGACAGGGAGCAAAAGTCAGAACACCATTTAGTGTTAACGGCTCTTGATGGGGGGAGTCCATCGAAATCTGGGAGCCTTAATTTGACTATAACTGTGCTAGATGCAAATGATAACCGCCCTGTGTTCAGCAAAGATATATATACTGTGTCATTAGATGAAAATGCCCCGATAGGAACTATTGTAATACAATTAAACGCTACAGCTTTAGATGAAGGGTCGAACAGCGAAATTGAATACACGTTTGGAAAAACCCAGAAGAGAAAAGTGCACGATACATTTGAATTAGACCGCGTTACTGGTGAGATTCGAGTAAAAGGAAAAGTGGACTTTGAGGACACGGAAAATTATAGACTGGATCTGCAAGCATCAGATAAAGGCCAGCCGCCTTGGACGGCTGAAAGTAGAGTTGTGATCAAAATAAAGGACGTGAATGACAACCAGCCAGACATTGAGGTAACATCATTGTCCAATGTAGTAGCAGAAGATTCAAAGCCTGGCACAGTTATTTCACTTATTAGTGTTACTGACAAAGATTCGGGGTTAAATGGGAAAGTTATTTGTAAAATAGTGGGTAATGTTCCGTTTGATTTAACACCATCCATTGAGGAAAACATGTACTCACTAGTCACAAAGGGGCGTTTAGACAGAGAAACTGTGTCCCATTATGATATCACAATAACAGCTACTGACTGTGGTGATCCTCCACTTTCAACTGTAAAATCCTTCCGTGTTCAAGTGGCGGATGTCAATGACAACAAACCACTTTTTAGTCAGAATCCATTTGAACTTTATTTGGTAGAAAACAATGTCCCTGGGGGCTCAATATATTCTGTAAGCGCTGCTGATAGTGATATGAATGAAAATGCAGCAATAGCATACACTGTAAAAAAAGTACGTAGAATTTACGGTGAAAACCTGTTAAATCCCAACAGTAAAAGACCGTTAATTCAAAAAAGGTTATATTCCATATCTATCACATTGAAACACCGTAAATAGATATATCAGCCCAAACTGTAATTTATGCATGTATTTCCTGTAAAAATTACATTTCGTCACTGTTAATTGTCCTAAACACTGTAGTAATAACGGAAATACACCGTAATATGAAAGAAAATCAATACCGTAATTTCTACAATCTTAACTTTTAAAAAATACATTTTGTCACTGTTAAATGTACGCACTACTGTGTTAACGACCAAAATATAAAATAATATTAATATAACAGCCAGCCCTGTAATTTTTACAGTTATTATTTGTAAAGGTTACAGTTTGTCACTGTTAATTACCCTAAACATTGTACTAATAACAGAAATACACCGTAATATGAAAGAAAATCGATACCGTAATTTCTACAATCTTAACTTTTAATAAATACATTTTGTCACTGTTAAATGTACGGACTACTGTGCTAACAACCGAAATATAAAATATTATTAATATAACAGCCAGCCCTGTAATTTTTGCATTTATTATTTGTAAATGTTACAGTTTGTCACTGTTAAATGTACTAACTATTAGACTGTTTACAGAAATAGGCCGTATTATATATAACAGCCAACACTGTAATCTTTACAAATAATATTTGTAAAACATACATTCTGTCGCTGTTAAATATACGAACCACTGGGCTCATAACGGAAATGTACTGGAAGATAAATTTAAAAGCCAACACTGTAATCTTTGCATTTATTATTTGTAAATGTTACAGTTTGTCACTGTTAAATGTACTAGCTATTGGACTGATTACAGAAATAGGCCGTATTATATATAACAGCCAACACTGTAATTTTTACAAATAATATTTGTAAAATATACATTTAGTCGCTGTTAAATATACAAACCACTGGGCTCATAACGGAAATATACTGGTAGATGAATTTAAAAGCCAACACTGTAATCTTTGCATTTATTACTTGTAAAAGTTACAGTTTGTCACTGTTAATTGCATTAAGCATTGTACTAATAACGGAAATACACCGTAATATGAAAGAAAATCGATACCGTAATTTCTACATTCTTAACTCTTAATAAATACATGTTGTCACTGTTAAATGTACGGACTACTGTGCTAACAACCGAGAGGGAAACCTTGCGTATAAGTTCTCCTTGTTTTGCATACTTTTTTTGCAAAGCATAAAATGCATCTCACACCATCCCCCACCCCTCTTTTCATCTCTGTTGGATACTTAACGACCAACAGGTGCCTGTCTCAGTAAATAACCTGACCACATGGGGCAGGAACACAGGTATCTCCTGCCTGTGTCAATGTCCCAATGAACTCACTGTCACTACGGTCCCATTATATTTATACACAGACATGACATGTACAGTTTCACCATTTAAATTCAAGATCCCTTCAAACCACACTTTCTCTTGATTTGACCGACTGACATACAGGGAAAGAGAGAGAGACAGAAAGAAAGAGAGAGAGAAACAGACAGACAGACAGACAGACAGACAGAAAGATACAGACAGACAGAGAGAGAGGCTGACAGAGATAGATTTTTGTTTATATCTTTATTACTAAATCACTTTTGTTTACAGTTTTAAAGTTCAGAACCATACAACCTTATTATTTATTAGAGTTTAATTTATCCTTATATTTCATATTGTAATATAGTTTGGGGAAGTACTTTTCCTACTTTTCTGCAAAACATGTTCACACATCTCAGCTTCTCCTTTATTTCACAAACTGTAGATTCTTACTATTTATGGTGTTAATATTTATTTAACTTGCATTTTTATGTACAAGATACTTTTAGGTTACAGAAATATTCTTTCAAAGTCAATTCACAGATTCACTCATACTCAACACGTCAAGCAGAGGTCAATTTTCTATTAGATTTAGGGGAACCAAATTATGGAACTTTCCCCACCTAACAAAGAAATGTCCCTCTATAACATTTTTCAAAAATTGCCTAAAATGAATTCTAATTGCTGTTTTGTAAGCGTTCTATGTATTAGTGTTTATTTTATTTCTTGTTTGAACTGTTATATCTACATTTATAGATGTTTCACTTATCATTCCTATTGCTTAGGAAATACCACAGGGGTATAACCCAACATCCCTGAACAAGCCATGCTTACTTTCACATGCAAGCACATGCACACACTCAACACAATTACATTATTTTTCTTTTCTTTCTTTTGTTGTCTATCTTATGCATATTTCCTTTTATGTTTGCAATTTTGTAAAAGATTATAATATTATATAGATGGAGGCTTCAAATAAGACCAGTTGGCTTTTTGCATCTTCCAGCACAGTGATATTAATTTATCTCTCTTATGTTTGTTAATTTTTTTTATTTTATTGTTTGAATTGTGCAAATAAATAAACCTAAACCTAATAGCATTGTCTCTGACTGAACACAGAATGTCCTTCAGAGACCAAATGTTCACAAAGAGAGGCAGACAGACAGACAGCCAGACAGAGAGAGAGATCAAAGTAGAGAGGGCCAGGTGTCAGTGATCAAACCAACAGCGCAATTAAAAAAAAACAAAAAACGATCGGAGGCTGAACTTTTGAACCCGTTTGAGCGCCAGATCTACGCGCCGCGCTGCAGCTCTTCTTCTCCGGTGATTCACGAAGCGCCACTGAAGCAACAACAGCCGGACCCCTGGGAACATGACATCTCTTGTTGAGGTAAGAATACCAACATAATGTATTTGTCAGAGAGTAAACGCTTTCTTGAACGGTCTACATCAGGTGACGGTAGCGTTAGCTTAACCTCTCCAGTAAGGGGTTGAGCTAACGTTACGTTAGCCGCGCTTAGCTACATTTACATTTGAGGCTTGGTTCTCTGCAGTTCTGTGTCGCCTTGGACGTCAAGATAGCTTAGTTAACTTAGTTATCTAATAGTTGAGTGTGTTTACTTTTCTTTAACATCGTCAATGTAACGTAGGTTATAGGTTTATGTGTTAAACGTTAGCTAACATTAGCTTACTTTACCAAAGGTTAGCTAATGTAATGCTTTGCTATAGGTTAGGTTTATTACTGTGGCAGGTCGGTTAAGACACAGAGGGCCTACGTGCTACATACTTTATCTAATAACCACGTTTTTATTTAAGTGCTTTAAAGCTGGTTGCAAGCAGACATGTGTTAGATATGAAGGTTTAAAGCTAATTTATACCGGAGGCATGACATTAACATCTCTACTGTCTGTTAACGTGACTGACTGGACGGCTGTCCACGTGACCGCTTATAAATGCGCTGTAGCGTTGTGTGTGAAGCTTTTGTCAAGACACAAAACAGCTAACAGCTCCTGAGAAGGAGCTCCGTGTGGAAGACGAGTGAGCTGTCCAGTGAGTGGATGCAAACACGTTTTCATGTTCAGATCTTCATTTACTGCCCACATTATCAGATGAGGATGTCTCCCTCAGAGTCAGTATTGAAATTTATGCAAGACCAGTTGGTACAGATAATTAATATTTACTTTAATCTTGTAAAATGTAATACATTTGTTCCTGCCACCTTTCAGGCTTTGCAATCCAACTTGGCTGTGGACTTGGATGGGAACAACTTGCTGGCCTTAATGACACCCAGAAAAACGGTGCGATTCTAATCCATTTAAATGCCAAAATCAAGCATTTTTTGTTTTTAAAGATGTCATTTGTGTTTTACTCAACAGCAGAAATAGAGAGAGAAAGAGACAGGAAACACAGTGGACCGAGGAAAAGATCTGCAGAAAAGAGCCCACCGGAAATCAAACTGCAATGATAACATGTGACACGTGAGTGTAAATTTAATTTACAACCTTTGCATTGAAAAGAGGAAATTTGATGCTTGAGAAGATTTATTTTTTTTATGGAAGATGTCTTCCTCTCTTCCTTTATCTCCTTAGTCTTTATTTCAGGTTTGATTACGACTACAAGCTTGGACCTTCACATGGACCTCATCACCTTCTTTGCTGTTCTACTAGTCTAACCGTATCATCGGATCCAAGTTTTGTCAAGGATAAATATGGTAAGTTTGTTGTAAAGTTCAATTTATGTTAATTTAACAAAAGAAGGCTTTAGACTCATCTATTTCTGTAAGTACTGTGCTGCCATTTCATGTTCAAACAGTGTATACATGTATTGTTAGTGTTAAACACTGCATAAATCTAGGCATTGCATACTTGTCTTTTTATGAAATATTTTATTCTACTCTCTCACCATTTTGTACATACAAAAGGTATTATGTGAATAACCTTGCAACGGTGTAAGTGCTATATAAAGTAATATTATTGGTATTGTTGTTACTGTTATTACTGTTAATGTTTTCTATTTTGTCTTTTTTTTTCTGGCTGTAGAGAGGATCATGTCAGCCCACAACAAACACCAGATTAACTTGTGTCTTCTAGCAGAAATGATGACAACACCTGCCTAAAGTTCCAGTTTCCTGAACATCATGCCATATCTGTATGCGATTCTGTCTCACCTGTCTTCACTCTGGACCAATGACTCAGACACCAGTCTTTTCAAGGCCTAACTAGAGGTAAGCAGTGATATAGTTCAGTTCAGCAAACTATAACAAGCACAACTCAAACATAACTTCACATAATGGATCATTCTCAGGGCCAGGGCCCGAGACAACAGCTTCATGCAAACATAGAAGAAATCATAAAACTGTAAGATAGTTTTGCATTAGTAAAAAAATATATATATTGTGCTCTGAACTGATATCACTCTGAAATTTAATTTCATGTAGCAGTAACATGTCATTAGATTTAGGACATACCCTCATGTCTACTGTCTTGTAAATGCAGGGGCATTGTTTCCCATTGGACTAGGTCTCCTGTATGGCAAAGGGGTATTAGCTATTGCACACTGAGTATTTTTAGTTATTAAAATGCCATACAACTCCACAACAGCTTTTCTTTTTTTTTTGCATCAATAATTGTGTTATTGTTTTTAGAGGCATTTAAAAGTCCTATGTTATTGAATCTGAAAAAATACAAACATTCTTTTTATTTATATCCTTAATTAGATGTGCTGTTACCCTGGTTTTTAAAACATGAACTATGTGAAATTTGATGATATTCTTGAGTGGAGGCATCTGTAGGCTGCAATATTACAGAAATTTAACGTGTTTATGCCTTTGCGCAAAGATCGGTCTTAACATTCGACCTGATACTTATTTATTTGTATTAACTATAAAGGTGTGTTTTATTTTTTTCTAAGTCAGTTAAGCTCAGTTTAACACCATAAGGCAATGAATGTTTCTCTGTGTAGGCATCATGCTCAAGCGCTGCGTCAATCTAACTTTGCCTTTTGTTTCTGTTTTTGTGCTGCAGAGAGGATCATCCCGATCCACAGTGAACGCTTGATGATCAAGATACAAGTCCTCAAGCAGGACGTCCTGAACCGCTCAGCTTCCTGAACTTTGGGTCTGTGGAGACTATACCATGTTGGGTGCCCTCTTCAGTCAAGTCTGGACACAGCGGCTCGTTACTCTTGATCAACTTGGGGCAAGTGGCTAACCTTTTCATGTTTATTCATGAATAATCCTTCATGTCCACATGCTGATTCTTCAAGATCTCAACAATGCTTTGTGAGTATACGGTGCAAGTTATAAGATCAGATCAACCTGGTTTTCACAGAAAATGTTTTATTTCTTAAGGTTTATCAACGATGGTCTGTATTTTGATTTACAATACGTTTTATTTAATATTTCCTGATGTTGACTGGGAAATGTATGCCAACCAATTGTAATACGTTATACGTTGTACCATATGTTTTTGCAATGGAATTCTGGCAACTACAGTTGCCTTCAATTTGCTTTGAACTTTCTAATAAAATACCGTAACTCATACAGTTGTACTGTGTTTATCTCTGAGAAAGGCTGCAATTAGGTTCACGGAATAACTGCTGTTTTTAAAAGATATACCGTAATGTCTTATACGTTCTCACTTTATTTTTTACGGTGAACTTCTGGCAACCACAGCTGCCGGTAATTTACCGTTAATTTGAACTTTTCAATAAAGTAATGTATCATACAGTTGTACTGTGTTTTTAACTGAGAAATACTGTAATTAGGTTTACAGTATAACTGCTGTTTATAAAATAATTTACCGTAAACGCATTTATATGATAGCTGTTATTTCTAAAGCAAATAACCGTAAACAGGTTTACGATATATCCTTTTTTTAATTGTAATTTACCGTAAACAAAAGACAGTTCTCAACTGTGAATTTTACAGGTGCAAAAAAATATACCGTAATGTCTTGTACGGTGTCACTTTATTTATTACGGTAAAGTTCTGGAAACCACAGCTGCCGGTAATTTACCGTTAAATTAAACTTTTTAATAAAGCACCGTAAAATATCATACAGCTGTACTGTGTTTTTAACTGAAAAAGACTGTAATTAGGTTTACAGTATAAGTGCGTTTTTTTAAATATAGTTTACCGTAAACACGTTTATAACATAGCTGTTATTTCTAAAGAAAATAACCGTAAACACGTTTATGATATTTCCGTTTTCTTTATAGTAATTTACCGTAAACAAAAGACAGTTCTCAACTGTGAATTTTACAGGTGCAAAAAAATATACCGTAATGTCTTGTACGGTGTCACTTTATTTATTACGGTAAAGTTCTGGAAACCACAGCTGCCGGTAATTTACCGTATATTTCACGATTTTTTTTTTACAGTGTACCACATTGTAAGAGGAAATGGGCTGCATCGTGATATTACGTCTTTTCTGAATGTAAATTCGGAAAACGGACACATATCCGCGCTAAAAAGTTTTGACTTTGAAAGTCTGAAAACGTTCCAGTTCCAAGTTGTTGCCACAGATTCTGGAACTCCGTCACTAAGCAGCAACGTCACAGTCAACGTGTTCATTCTGGATCAGAACGACAACGCTCCAGTCATCCTGTATCCAGTCAGCTCTAACGGTTCTGCTGAAGGTGTGGAGGAGATTCCCCGCAATGTGAACGCAGGACACTTGGTGACTAAAGTCAGAGCCTATGACGCTGATATAGGATATAACGGCTGGCTGCTGTTCTCACTGCAGGAAGTTACTGACCACAGTCTCTTTGGGTTGGACCGCTATACAGGACAGATCAGAACACTTCGCTCGTTCACAGAGACAGACGAGGCGGAGCATAAACTGGTCATACTGGTGAAAGACAATGGGAACGTGTCACTCTCAGCAACAGCTACTGTGATTGTCAAAGTTGTGGAGCCCAAAGAGGCTTTTGCTGCCTCTGATGTTAAAAGTGCAACAACGGATGAGGAGGATAATAACGTGACTTTCTACCTGATGATAACTTTGGGCTCAGTTTCAACTCTTTTTCTCATCAGTATCATTGTGCTGATTGCAATGCAGTGCTCTAAATCCACAGACTATACTTCTAAATATCTACAAGAGCCTAATTATGACGGGACACTGTGTCACAGCATCCAGTACAGATCTGGAGAGAAACGCTACATGCTAGTTGGACCCAGAATGAGTATAGGATCCACTATAGTCCCTGGCAGCCACGCCAACACACTAATGCTTCCTGACAGGAGGACACCTGGAGAGGTAAGATCTTAAACGCACCACCCACAAATACAACTCTTTCCATGGTTTTGAAACGCTTTCATATTATCAAGGAAATGAGACTTACTAAAACAAATCTAGAAATCATTGCTCTGTTTAAGAACACTTGGTCAATTTGTTTTTGTCATTTGCGTCTCTTTAACAATACGTCGAATTCTCACAATTAAAGGATTGAGAGGCATGCTTTTTTGCGGTGTTTCTGTTGAGTTCTGTGTTCAGTTTGTTCAGGCTTCAATGTTTAAATACTTAGCAACAATGACGACAGCCTCCTATACCTACAATATATTGGTAGCCCTTGCCACCAGTGTGGGTGTGAATGCAATAGTAGAGTAGACAAGTAGCGTAAAATCGCTTCGATGGACGAAAGACCAGAAAAGTGATATACAAGTCCATTTGCCATATTCACAATCACTTCGTTCGTTATTAGCAGATTCAGCGGAAGAAAAAACAAGCGATACGTCAACTTATAATATACAGATAAAGACAGAAAGGTGGATACAGAGATTGTATTATATCTTATCGGTCCATTTCTATTATATTTTGCACAAAGATATTGCTGCAGACTATACATATATTTTAAAGTTACTAACTGAACTGGATATATATATATATATATATATATATATATATATATATATATATATACATATATATTCATTTTTTGACCTCTGGGTGTCACTGTAACATTGGGAAATTATTTGTTGTACGTTGTACCTCGTCTGAAAAATCTTTTGTCTGTCATTTACTGCAGGGCAGGTATTTCAATAGAGCACGCCAGCCGATGGATTCACATTATAGATTTTTACATTATTTGATCTGAAACAGGTTGGACATAGATATTTTTGTGTCACATTAAAATCCTTCTTAGTGTTTTGTCGAAGTTGTAGTTTAATAATGGGGGCCGACAGAAATGGTCGACAAAGGAAGTACTACATTCTTGTGCTTCAAATGGCTCTATTGCTTTTCATCGGAAAGCAGGCTTTTGCTCAGATAAGATACTCTATTCCAGAGGAGGCGAAAGAAGGAACTGCTGTTGGAAATGTTGCGAAGGATCTTGGCATTGACATTACCTCGTTATCAGACCGACGGTTCCGTGTTGTTTCTGGATCAAAGGAGACATTTTTTGAGGTAAACCAGGACAATGGGGCTTTGTTTGTCCACAGGAAAATCGACCGAGAGGAGCTGTGTCACGGTGGTGGTGCATGTGTAATGGAGTTAAAGATTCTGGTTGAAAACCCCTTGGAAATGCACTATGTCGTTGTAGAAATTACTGATGTCAATGATCACTTTCCAAGTTTCCCCGAAAATGAACAGGAATTTCAAATCGGTGAACAAACATTACCAGGAAGGCGATTCCAACTGCATGCTGCTCGTGATCCAGATGCTGGCATTAACTCTATTCGTACGTACACTTTAACTGCAAACGATTATTTTGAAGTAGATATCCGTCAAAGTGATGAAGACAAAATTCCATTTTTAGTGCTGAAGAAATCGGTAGACAGAGAACAAAAGAACAAACACACGCTACTGGTTACAGCAGTTGATGGAGGAAAACCTCCAAAATCTGGAACACTAAATGTTTCTATTATTGTTCTTGACAGTAATGATAATCGTCCGGTGTTTAGTCAGGAGATTTACCAAATTACAATACCCGAAAATGTCCCCGTCGGCACTACAGTATTTAAAATGAATGCAACAGATCCCGATGAAGGCACTAACAGTGAAATTGAATACAGCCTTGGCAAAACTCTGAAGAAAAGGGTGTATGACATTTTTGAATTGGACAAATTAACTGGAGTGATTAGGGTAAAAGGAGTAGTCGACTATGAGGAAAATGACGTTTACAAACTTGATGTTGAGGCATCCGATAAAGGAACGCCTCCACTGATAGGTGAGTGTAGAGTCATTATAAAGATTAACGATGTCAATGACAATCCACCAGAAATAGACGTGACATCACTGTCAAATACAGTGTCTGAAGATTCAAAGCCTGGCACAGTTATTTCATTGCTAAGTGCTGTGGATAAAGATCATGGCGTTAATGGAAACATTATAACAAGCATAACTTCAGACGTGCCATTTGAATTAAAGCCTTCTTATAAGGAAAACATATATTCAATTGTTACTAAAGGATTTCTGGATCGAGAGAAAGTGTCACATTATGACATAACAGTAAAAGCCACTGATTGTGGTGAACCTCCCTTATCTACTGTTAAAACACTGAGTATTCAGATATCAGATGTAAATGATAACAGACCACATTTCGACCAAAATCCATTACAGTTTTACCTCATAGAAAATAACGTAGCTGGAAAGTCAATATTCTCTGTAAGTGCAACGGACAAAGACCTGAATGACAATGCAGCGATTTCTTTTCACGTTGTAAGAGGAGCAACTGAAAATGATATGACAACATTTCTGAATATAAACTCTGGTAATGGAGATATTTTGGCTCTAAAAAGTTTTGACTTTGAAAGTCTGAAAACGTTCCAGTTCCAAGTTGTTGCCACAGATGCTGGAACTCCGTCACTAAGCAGCAACGTCACAGTCAACGTGTTCATTCTGGATCAGAACGACAACGCTCCAGTCATCCTGTATCCAGTCAGCTCTAACGGTTCTGCTGAAGGTGTGGAGGAGATTCCCCGCAATGTGAACGCAGGACACTTGGTGACTAAAGTCAGAGCCTATGACGCTGATATAGGATATAACGGCTGGCTGCTGTTCTCACTGCAGGAAGTTACTGACCACAGTCTCTTTGGGTTGGACCGCTATACAGGACAGATCAGAACACTTCGCTCGTTCACAGAGACAGACGAGGCGGAGCATAAACTGGTCATACTGGTGAAAGACAATGGGAACGTGTCACTCTCAGCAACAGCTACTGTGGTTGTCAAAGTTGTGGAGCCCAAAGAGGCTTTTGCTGCCTCTGATGTTAAAAGTGCAACAACGGATGAGGAGGATAATAACGTGACTTTCTACCTGATGATAACTTTGGGCTCAGTTTCAACTCTTTTTCTCATCAGCATCATCGTGCTGATTGCAATGCAGTGCTCTAAATCCACAGACTATACTTCTAAATATCTACAAGAGACTAATTATGACGGGACACTGTGTCACAGCATCCAGTACAGATCTGGAGAGAAACGCTACATGCTAGTTGGACCCAGAATGAGTATAGGATCTACTATAGTCCCGGGCAGCCACGCAAACACACTCATGCTCCCTGACAGGAGACATACATCTGGAGAGGTAAGACTGAAAAAAATGTTTATGCAATATACTTACGAGCATATCATTCTTTGTTTGTGTATTGATCGAAGTTTGCTTCTTATTGTGTCTTTGAAACTATTTGCACAGAGAAAAGTACCAAATGTAACGTTAAAAAAATATTAGTTTCTGTAGTATTAATTTAAATTGAGAGTTTTGTTTAAATACAAGTGACAGTATATTTACTCTCTGCTATACTCTCATTTGTCTCTCTTGTGGGTTGTGATACACATACAAACTCATAACTATAATATATATTTTTAAGAACACTGTCCATGGTGCTGAAATGAAAATTGTCCACCTTCCCTGCCAAAAATTCGACTTTGTTTGGGAATATGTGGGAAGTGCGTTTTTGGCATTTGGGTCTATTTCAATGTCTTACCAACTGAATGAAAAGCTCGAATATGTTGTAGTGTTTCTATTGAGTTTACTATTAGAGGGAATAGCTGTGTGTCTTCTTTATGTGGCTGTCTATGGTGCTGAAACGCATGATTGTGTCAAACAGATATCTAACGTTAAATAACTAAATAAAAGTAGTAGTATATGGCTCTATATAGGCAGAGGCTTCGTAAAATAATGCATGACTTCAACTATATTAAAATAGTCGAGTTTGATATATACCTCTGGGTGTCACTATTACATTGGTAAGACATAGCGGCTTTTATCCCTCCCCTTTCAAGGCTTTTGTTTTCAACTGAACGGAGCACAAGAGCACAGGAGATATTTGAATCAAGCACATGAGCCGTTGGGATCAGGCTTTGCTTTTAAAAAATGTGCGATATTCAGGGAGCAAGACATAAATAATTGTTTGTTGGAGTAACACACTGCTGCGTGTATATCTGTTGTTGGATAACGATGGGGATCGATTCAAAATCTCGGACAAAGGACGGCTCCTGGTTTGCTTTTTATTTGGCTCTACTGCTGTTCGGAAAGCAGACTTTGGCTCAGACAAGGTATTCTATTCCCGAGGAGGTACAAGAGGGAACTGTTGTCGGAAATGTCGCGAAGGATCTTGGCCTTGACATCACCTCTTTGATTGCTCGACGGTTCCGTGTTGTATCTGGAAGTAAGGACGCTATTTTTGAGGTAAACCAGAATAATGGGGCATTGTACGTCGACAAGCACATTGACAGAGAGGAGCTCTGTCAGGGCAGCGGTGCTTGCCTGATGGAGCTAAAAATCCTTGTTGAAACCCCTTTGGAAATACACTACGTCATTGTAGAAATCACTGATGTAAATGATCACGCTCCCAGTTTCCCTGAAAGGGAACAGATATTAGAAATAGCTGAGCATACATTGCCAGGAAGGCGATTTAAACTGCACACTGCTCGTGATCCCGATGCTGGAATTAACTCTATACGAACATACACTTTGACGTCAAACGAACATTTTGAAGTAGACATCCACCAAAGTGATGACGACAAAATACCATTTTTAGTGCTGAAGAAATCATTAGACAGAGAAAAAAAGAATGAGCTCGCGCTACTGTTGACAGCAATTGATGGAGGTAAACCTACTAAATCTGGTACACTAAATGTTTCTATTACTGTACTTGACAGTAATGATAATCGTCCGATATTTAGTCAAGATAGTTACCAAATAGAAATATATGAAAATACTCCATTCAGTACTTCGATATTTCAAATGAATGCGACGGATCTTGATGAAGGCAGCAATGGGGACATTGAATACAGCCTTGGAAAAACCTTAAAGCGAAAAATCTATGAAATGTTTGAGTTGGACACATTAACTGGAGAGATTATAATTAAAGGACTAGTTGACTATGAAGAAAACGAGGTTTACAAACTCGATGTTGAGGCATCAGATAAAGGAACACCGCCATTAACGGGTGCTTGTAGAGTCGTTATAAAGGTGATAGACGTCAACGACAATCCACCGGAAATAGAAGTTACATCACTGGCAAATACAGTGTCTGAAGACTCAAAGCCTGGCACAGTTATTTCATTACTTAGTGTGACAGATAAAGACTCTGGTGTCAACGGAAAAATAGTATCAAGCATAACATCAGACGTTCCTTTTGAATTAAAGCCCTCTTATAAGGAAAATATATATTCAGTTGTCACGAAGGGAGTTTTGGATCGAGAGGAGGTGTCACATTATGACATACAAATAAAAGCCACTGATTGTGGTGAACCTCCTTTATCTACTGTTAAAACACTGAGTATTCAGATATCAGATATAAATGACAACAGTCCACATTTTCAACATGCTTCTTTAGAATTTTATCTGATAGAAAATAACGCTGCTGGAAATTCAATTTTCTCTGTTTGTGCAACAGACAAAGATGTGAATGACAATGCAGTTGTATCGTATCGCATAGTGAGAGAAGGTAGACAGAATGACATCATGTCTTTTCTTAATATACATTCTGATAATGGCCACATTTCAGCGGAAAAAAGTTTTGACTTTGAAAGTCTGAAAACGTTCCAGTTCCAAGTTGTTGCCACAGATTCTGGAACTCCGTCACTAAGCAGCAACGTCACAGTCAACGTGTTCATTCTGGATCAGAACGACAACGTTCCAGTCATCCTGTATCCAGTCAGCTCTAACGGTTCAGCTGAAGGTGTGGAGGAGATTCCCCGCAATGTGAACGCAGGACACTTGGTGACTAAAGTCAGAGCCTATGACGCTGATATAGGATATAACGGCTGGCTGCTGTTCTCACTGCAGGAAGTTACTGACCACAGTCTCTTTGGGTTGGACCGCTATACAGGACAGATCAGAACACTTCGCTCGTTCACAGAGACAGACGAGGCGGAGCATAAACTGGTCATACTGGTGAAAGACAATGGGAACGTGTCACTCTCAGCAACGGCTACTGTGATTGTCAAAGTTGTGGAGCCCAAAGAGGCTTTTGCTGCCTCTGATGTTAAAAGTGCAACAACGGATGATGAGGATAATAACGTGACTTTCTACCTGATGATAACTTTGGGATCAGTTTCAACTCTTTTTCTCATCAGTATCATCGTGCTGATTGCAATGCAGTGTTCTAAATCCACAGACTATACTTCTAAATATCTACAAGAGACTAATTATGACGGGACACTGTGTCACAGCATCCAGTACAGATCTGGAGAGAAACGCTACATGCTAGTTGGACCCAGAATGAGTATAGGATCTACTATAGTCCCGGGCAGCCACGCAAACACACTAATGCTACCTGACAGGAGGACACCTGGAGAGGTAAGCACGATGTATGTTTTTAATAACTAATGGATAACCTTTATAGAGTAAAGTTTCGACTGGCTCATACTCATCGAAATTATAATTATTATGGTTAGTTTTTGAAAATCAAGGGCGTAGGTTTGCATAGGGTCCATAGGGACTAGTCACGACCAAAGTTTGGGAAAAGACACAATTGTCCCCACCAATACGATCCAAAGTTTGCACAAACTCATCTGTAATAGTATAAAAACTTGGAAGTGGATTTTTCACTCTTCTAGTATAATACTATGTTCATCGCCCAGAAGAGTAAAAATAAATGTCCATGTTTTCCAATGCGCCCTCGAGACTGCGAGTCAGAAAGTGGGGAGTCAGAAACACCGAAGTTACGTGAACGTAACATGCAGAATGAGAGCTGGCAGTCGGACTCATCTGACACGGTAAGCTACTAAAATACGCCGGGAAATAATAAAGCCTCATATTAGTATTTCGTTTGGTCTCAGCATTGATGTTGTTGACCCTTTTGTGCTTTGTAGATAGGAAAATGCCACCCAAAAAGAAAAGGGATATACGGATTTTTTTCACCCAGAGGGTAAGTAACGTTAGCTATCAAAAAGCCCAGGTCGTTGTTAGTTAGCTAGTAGTAACTACCCCACACAGTGCAAACCTGCATTATTTAGTTGACAGTGTCCCTACCAATGCTGAGACCAAACCTACGCCCTTGTTGAAAATAAACGTTTTCCTATTTGTGAAAGAGCTTCATTGTTGTGTGGCTTTTGGCAATGCTTTTAGTCTCTTGACATTTTAAAATGTGTTGCCATGTAGTCCAGCACTGCTGCCAGCATAACATTTTCTTTACCGCTGTTCATGGCAGTAAAAATGTAATGATTTTGCTCACGTTTTGGTGTTTTAAAAGTATCTGGAAGAGAGAGCATTTTTCTTATTTAAGCGACACTTGTAAATTAACTATTGCGCTGTCCATGGAGCTGAACGTTTGTGTTGTGTATCTTAGACTCTATTATAGTCCCTTGTTGTGGTGGAAATACTTGTGGGGACAGGCAACGGACTACTAAACTATTGCAACCCGTTTGTGCGATAGTGTCGCTGTAAGCTCAAAACTTAGTTGAGCATTTCTTGAGACTAAACTTTGTTCTGGGGATGTTTCTGTCCCATGTTTAATATCGTCTATCCTTTATAGTAAACTAAGGCATATGCTGGTCCACTGGGTGTCAGTGTAACATTAGAGAATTACTAAGGCTTCAGTCAAGATTGACTCTGCCCCTTTTAAATTGTGTATTTCAGCCCGAACGAAAATAATGCCAGCGTTTCTGATTTGATCTTTCCGTCGCGGACATGGTTTTCTGACATACACTCTGAGGAGAACCAGTGGCGTTTGAAGAGGAATATATTTGTGGATGCTATTTCAAAAAATTACACAAAGGGAAACAAAGGACAAAGAGGCAAAATGACGCCTTGGTCGGGTCCGCTGCTTTTCTCTCTAATTGTTGGCTTTGGTGAGCTGATTTCAGCTCAAATAAAATACTCGACTCAAGAGGAAGTTAAACTGGGAGCAGTTATTGGAAATGTTGCCAAGGATTTGGGCATTGATGTCAGTACATTGATAAACAGGCGTTTTCGTATTGTGTCTGGACCTCACGACGCGCTATTTGAGGTAAACCCGAACAATGGCGTTTTGTATGTTCATAAGAATCTTGATAGAGAAAAGCTGTGCGATAAAAATGTTGATTGTTTATTAGATCTGAAAATTGTTGTTGAAAATCCACTTGAGATCCATTATGTCACAGTGGAAATAACGGATGCAAACGACCACGCACCGATGTTTGTCGAGAAAGAAAAGGTTCTAGAAATAACAGAGAATACTTTGCCGGGAGCACGATTTCAGTTACCAGGCGCACGTGATCCAGATGTTGGAATAAATTCTGTCCAGCGCTATAAACTTAGTCAAAACGATCATTTTAATCTTGAAATTCGAGAAAGGGGGGTAGATAAAATCCCATTCTTAGTGTTGCAGAGGCACTTAGACCGAGAGCAGAAAACAAACCATAGCTTGATTTTAACCGCTATGGATGGAGGGACACCACTAAAATCAGCTAATCTTAATCTTACCATAATGGTTCTTGATATCAATGATAACAGACCTATTTTTTCGAAAGAGGTTTATTCTGTGATTTTACAAGAAAATGTTGCTTTAGAAACAATTGTGATACAAGTCAAAGCGACGGATCTCGACGAGGGAGCTAATGGGGATGTTGAGTACGCCTTTGGAGGTGACATTAATTCCAAAGTGTTGCAGCTATTTACTCTAGACAGACATTCAGGCGAGATTCGAGTTAAAGGACAAATAGACTATGAGACAGCTGATGTTTTTAAGCTAGACGTTCAAGCATCTGACAGAGGTCAGCCACCGACAACAACGGATTGCAGTGTGATAATAAAAATCCAAGATGTCAATGACAATGCGCCAGAAATAGAGGTAACATCAATATCTAGCATGGTCCTGGAGGATTCAAAACATGGGACTGTGGTCTCTCTCATTAGCGTTACAGACATTGATTCCGGCCTGAATGGCAAAGTCATGTGCAGTCTGACGGGAAATGTACCATTTGAATTAAAACCGTCGTTTAAAGAAAACATGTACTCTTTGGTGACAAAAGAAACACTGGACAGAGAAACTGTGTCACATTATGACATTTCAATAACAGCGACGGATTATGGTGAGCCTCCACTTTCCACATTCAAAACTTTGAGTATTCAGGTATCAGATGTGAATGATAACGTCCCAGAGTTCTCAAATAGTCCCTTTAAAATATATTTGACCGAAAACAATACTCCTGGAGCATCAATATTTTCTGTGACTGCAATTGATAAAGACTTAAACGACAATGCAGCAGTGTCCTATCGTATAATTAGAGGGAAAGGTGGTCATAATGATATGGCATCTTTTCTGAACATTAATTCTGATAATGGAGATATTTTGGCTCTAAAAAGTTTTGACTTTGAAAGTCTGAAAACGTTCCAGTTCCAAGTTGTTGCCACAGATTCTGGAACTCCGTCACTAAGCAGCAACGTCACAGTGAACGTGTTCATTCTGGATCAGAACGACAACGCTCCAGTCATCCTGTATCCAGTCAGCTCTAACGGTTCTGCTGAAGGTGTGGAGGAGATTCCCCGCAATGTGAACGCAGGACACTTGGTGACTAAAGTCAGAGCCTATGACGCTGATATAGGATATAACGGCTGGCTGCTGTTCTCACTGCAGGAAGTTACTGACCACAGTCTCTTTGGGTTGGACCGCTATACAGGACAGATCAGAACACTTCGCTCGTTCACAGAGACAGACGAGGCGGAGCATAAACTGGTCATACTGGTGAAAGACAATGGGAACGTGTCACTCTCAGCAACAGCTACTGTGGTTGTCAAAGTTGTGGAGCCCAAAGAGGCTTTTGCTGCCTCTGATGTTAAAAGTGCAACAATGGATGAGGAGGATAATAACGTGACTTTCTACCTGATGATAACTTTGGGCTCAGTTTCAACTCTTTTTCTCATCAGTATCATCGTGCTGATTGCAATGCAGTGCTCTAAATCCACAGACTATACTTCTAAATATCTGCAAGAGCCTAATTATGACGGGACGCTGTGTCACAGCATCCAGTACAGATCTGGAGAGAAACGCTACATGCTAGTTGGACCCAGAATGAGTATAGGATCTACTATAGTCCCGGGAAGCCACGCGAACACACTCATGCTACCTGACAGGAGGACACCTGGAGAGGTAAGATCTTAAAAATGCATTTTATTCAATATACTTACGAGCATATCATTATTTGTCTGTGCATTGATCAAAGTTTGCTTCGTATTGTGGCTCTAAAGCCGTTTGCACAGAAAAGGTACCTTTCAATAAAGTTTGAGTTTCTGTCATGTTTCTGTCTAGTTTATCATACAAAGTATGAATGTACATTGAGAGTTTTGTATAAATACAAGTGGCACTATATCTACTGTCTGATGTGCTCTCATTCGTCTCTATTGGGGGTTGTCGTGCACATACAAACTCAAAACATAATATAATTAATTTGATTTCAAACACTGTCCATGGTGCTGAAATGAAAATTGTCCGGCTTCCCGGCCGAAAATTTGACTTTGTTTGGGAATATGTGGGAAGTGCGTTTTTGGCATTTGCGTCTCATAATATTTTAACTTCTTACAAACTGAATGAAAAGCTTGAATATGTTGCAGTGCTTCTATTGAGTTTACTATTAGAGGGAATGGCTGTGCGTCTTCTTGGTGTGGCTGTCGATGGTGCTGAAACGCATGATTGTGTCAAACAGATATCTAACGTTAAATTACTAAATTAAATAATTTAAATTATCAATTGATATGTCTGTATATAGGCAGAGGCTTCGTAAAATAATGTATGACTTCAAACTATATTAAAATAGTGCAGTTTGATATATACCTCTGGGTGGCACTATTACATTGGTAAGCCGATGCCGGTTTTATCCCTCCCCTTTCAAGGCTTTTGTTTTCAACTGAACAGAGCACAGGAGATATTTGAATCAAGAACACGAGAGGTTGGGATCAGGCTTTGCTTTTTAAAAAATGTGCAATATTCAGGGAGCAGGACATAAATAAGTGTTTGTTGGAGTAACAAACTGCTGCGTGTATATCTGTTGTTGGATAACGATGGGGATCGATTCAAAATCTCGGACAAAGGACGGCTCCTGGTTTGCTTTTTATTTGGCTCTACTGCTGTTCGGAAAACAGACTTTGGCTCAGACAAGGTACTCTATTCCCGAGGAGGTACAAGAGGGAACTGTTGTCGGAAATGTCGCGAAGGATCTTGGCCTTGACATCACCTCTTTGATTGCTCGACGGTTCCGTGTTGTATCTGGAAGTAAGGACGCTATTTTTGAGGTAAACCAGAATAATGGGGCATTGTACGTCGACAAGCACATTGACAGAGAGGAGCTCTGTCAGGGCAGCGGTGCTTGCCTGATGGAGCTAAAAATCCTTGTTGAAACCCCTTTGGAAATACACTACGTCATTGTAGAAATCACTGATGTAAATGATCATGCTCCCAGTTTCCCTGAAAGGGAACAGATATTAGAAATAGCTGAGCATACACTGCAAGGAAGGCGATTTCAACTGCACACTGCTCGTGATCCCGATGCTGGAATTAATTCTATTCGAACATACACATTGACGTCAAATGAACATTTTGAAGTAAATATCCGTCAAAGCGATGCGGGTAAAATACCATTTTTAGTGCTGAAGAAATCATTAGACAGAGAACAAATGAATAAACATGAGTTACTGGTAACAGCAGTTGATGGAGGTAAACCTCCAAAATCGGGGACACTAAATGTTTCTATTGTTGTACTTGACATTAATGATAATCGTCCGATATTTAGTCAGGAGATTTACCAAATTGTATTACAGGAAAACGTTGCTCTTGGTACTTCAGTATTTAAAATGAATGCAACAGATCTGGATGAGGGCACTAATGGGGAAGTTGAGTATAGCCTCGGAAAGACATTGACGCGTAAAGTCTATGATATGTTTCAATTAGACAAATTAACTGGGGAAATTATAGTTAAAGGAGTGGTGGACTATGAAGAAAACGAATCATATGAACTGGACATTGAGGCATCAGATAAAGGAACACCTCCGCTACCAGGTGAGTGTAGAGTAATTATAAAGATTAAAGACGTCAATGACAATCCACCAGAAATAGAAGTAACATCACTGTTAAATTCAGTGTCTGAAGACTCAAAGCCAGGCACAGTTATTTCACTTATTAGTGTCACGGATAAAGACTCCGGTGTCAATGGAAAAATTATTTCGCAAATATCGAATGACGTGCCTTTTGAATTAAAGCCCTCTTATAAGGAGAACATATATTCAGTCGTCACAAAGGGAGTTTTGGATCGCGAGAAGGTGTCACATTATGACATAACACTAAAAGCCACCGATTGTGGTGAACCTCCCTTATCTACTGTTAAAACACTAAGTATTCAGATATCAGATGTAAATGACAACAGTCCGTATTTTCAACATGCTCCTTTAGAGTTTTATCTGGTAGAAAATAACGCTGCAGGAAGATCAGTTTTCTCTGTGAGCGCAAAAGACGATGATTTGAGTGAAAATGCAGCTATTTCATATCGTATTGCCAGACAAGGAATTAAAAATGACATAATGTCTTTCCTAAATGTAAACTCTGAAAATGGCGAAATTCTGGCTCTAAAAAGTTTTGACTTTGAAAGTCTGAAAACGTTCCAGTTCCAAGTTGTTGCCACAGATTCTGGAACTCCGTCACTAAGCAGTAACGTCACAGTGAACGTGTTCATTCTGGATCAGAACGACAACGCTCCAGTCATCCTGTATCCAGTCAGCTCTAACGGTTCTGCTGAAGGTGTGGAGGAGATTCCCCGCAATGTCAACGCAGGACACTTGGTGACTAAAGTCAGAGCCTATGACGCTGATATAGGATATAACGGCTGGCTGCTGTTCTCACTGCAGGAAGTTACTGACCACAGTCTCTTTGGGTTGGACCGCTATACAGGACAGATCAGAACACTTCGCTCGTTCACAGAGACAGACGAGGCGGAGCATAAACTGGTCATACTGGTGAAAGACAATGGGAACGTGTCACTCTCAGCAACAGCTACTGTGATTGTCAAAGTTGTGGAGCCCAAAGAGGCTTTTGCTGCCTCTGATGTTAAAAGTGCAACAACGGATGAGGAGGATAATAACGTGACTTTCTACCTGATGATAACTTTGGGCTCAGTTTCAACTCTTTTTCTCATCAGTATCATCGTGCTGATTGCAATGCAGTGCTCTAAATCCACAGACTATACTTCTAAATACCTACAAGAGACTAATTATGACGGGACACTGTGTCACAGCATCCAGTACAGATCTGGAGAGAAACGCTACATGCTAGTTGGACCCAGAATGAGTATAGGATCTACTATAGTCCCGGGAAGCCACGCGAACACACTCATGCTCCCTGACAGGAGGACTATGACTGCAGAGGTAAGACATGTTTAAACACTATTAAATACATGTTATAAATGTGATTATCCACAAGAAACATACATGGCTTAACATCTCCTTGAGCTTGACACTTTGTCAACAATTCATTTATACTATTTTACACTGATAATGTTTCATACTATTTTGATGAAGTCGTAGCATATTTAACTTTCAAATGCAAAGTATACAATAAAAAAAAGATAACAATGTGGTTACAAATCCAGTCTTAACTTTGTGCATGTTTGACTTGTTATGACCGCTGAATCGAAAGGTGTGTTGCTTTAAGGAATTGAGAATAATTCGTTTTTGTGGTAGAATCGCATGGTGGCACTAAACAACCAGAAATACGCACCACAGCAGCTAACCATCGGTCTGTGAGACTGCCTCTAAAGCAGGGGGCAGAGCAATATTTTCCAAATGAGCTTTGTTCAAACAATGTTCGCTTCCATACAATCCGCGCGCCTCGTAAAACGGAGATTTATCTTCAATTAATGGACACGTAAACCGTCTGTATCACTTGCTATTCACTGGATTTATACATTGACACAATGAAACGAAGCGGACAGGAGTCCTGGCGACAAGGAAGCAAATGGATGGTCTTGGTGATGTCTCTGAGTCTGATTTTCGGCGAGGCATCAGGACAGATACGATATTCTATATCGGAGGAGATCAAAGAAGGGACTTCTGTTGGGAATATTGCAAAGGATTTGGGAATAGATCCAATTGTATTACAAGCAAGGGGATTTCGTATTGTTTCTGGCTCCACTGAACCACTTTTCCAAGTAAACCGAAACGATGGGATTTTATACATAAATCGTAACATTGACCGTGAAGAAATATGCCAGCGGAGCAATGTATGTTTGATAAATCTAAAGACCGTCCTTGAGAACCCACTGGAGATCCATTATGTTGCTGTGGAAGTGTTAGACGTAAATGACCACTCGCCCTCTTTCCCGGAAGACAACAAAAGGATAGAGATTTCGGAGTCCACTTTACCGGGAACCAAATTCCAGTTGCATGCTGCTCTCGATCCAGATGGTGGACTGAATTCCGTTCAACAGTACAAACTAAGTCCTAATAATCATTTTCGGCTTGAAGTTAAAGATCGCGGAAAAGATGGCAAAGTGCCTATTTTACAATTACAAAGCCCGTTAGACAGAGAGGCCTCTAGCAGCCACAAACTACTTCTTACAGCCCTGGACGGAGGTAAACCCCCTAAATCAGGCTCTATGGATATATGTATTGATGTTCTAGATGTGAATGATAATGCTCCAGTTTTTACTAAAGATGTGTATTCTGCAGATATAAATGAAAATTCACCTATAGGAACAATAGTCATACGCGTAAATGCCACGGATATGGATGATGGGTTGAATGGAGATGTCAGTTATTCTTTCGGGAATGTAAATAGTAAGGTACGTGAACTGTTCAATGTCGACCCGATTACAGGTGAGATAACTGTGAAAGGACAATTAGACTATGAAGTGGATGACAGTTACGAGATAGATATTCAAGCATCTGACAGCGGTCCTGTTCCACTTAGAACGGACAAAAGCGTTAGTGTAAATATTAAGGACATTAATGACAATCTACCTGTAATTGAGGTGACGTCACTGTCTAACAAAATTTCAGAGAATTCCAGACCAGGAACAACGGTAGCACTTCTTAGCATTACGGATTTGGACTCAGGAATGAACGGGAAAGTTCTCAGCTTTGTAAAAGGCGATGTCCCTTTCACAATAACGCCTTCAATACAGGACAACATGTACACTGTCGTTACAAAGGCACAGCTTGACAGGGAAAATAAATCGATTTATGATGTAACAGTGATCGCAAAAGATGCAGGTGAACCCGCCTTAACAACTGAAAAGACGTTGAGAGTCATTGTATCAGACATTAATGATAACAGCCCAGAATTTTCTATGAGGCAATACAATTTTTACGTCACAGAGAATAACCCTGCAGGAGTGTCATTATTTTCCGTAATTGCATCTGATCATGATGAGGGAGATAATGCTTTTATTTCGTATCATATTCTCAGAGATACAGCTTATGTAAATACTGTGACATCATTTCTAAACGTAAATTCTGGTAATGGGGATATTTCCGCTTTAAAAAGTTTTGACTTTGAAACCCTGAAAACGTTCCAGTTCCAAGTTGTTGCCACAGATTCTGGAACTCCGTCACTAAGCAGCAACGTCACAGTGAACGTGTTCATTCTGGATCAGAACGACAACGCTCCAGTCATCCTGTATCCAGTCAGCTCTAACGGGTCTGCTGAAGGTGTGGAGGAGATTCCCCGCAATGTGAACGCAGGACACTTGGTGACTAAAGTCAGAGCCTATGACGCTGATATAGGATATAACGGCTGGCTGCTGTTCTCACTGCAGGAAGTTACTGACCACAGTCTCTTTGGGTTGGACCGCTATACAGGACAGATCAGAACACTTCGCTCGTTCACAGAGACAGACGAGGCGGAGCATAAACTGGTCATACTGGTGAAAGACAATGGGAACGTGTCACTCTCAGCAACAGCTACTGTGGTTGTCAAAGTTGTGGAGCCCAAAGAGGCTTTTGCTGCCTCTGATGTTAAAAGTGCAACAACGGATGAGGAGGATAATAACGTGACTTTCTACCTGATGATAACTTTGGGCTCAGTTTCAACTCTTTTTCTCATCAGTATCATCGTGCTGATTGCAATGCAGTGCTCTAAATCCACAGACTATACTTCTAAATATCTACAAGAGACTAATTATGACGGGACACTGTGTCACAGCATCCAGTACAGATCTGGAGAGAAACGCTACATGCTAGTTGGACCCAGAATGAGTATAGGATCTACTATAGTCCCGGGCAGCCACGCGAACACACTGATGCTCCCTGAAAGGAGGACACCTGGAGAGGTAAGAAATTATTGATGTAAACCCTGACTTGTTTCCGATGGATGTCTTACTTACAGCATACTTTAATAAATACAATAACAGTTTGCACATTGGACATGCTGCACCTTCTCTGCATCCGTTAAATTATTAAATTAAAAGTGGCTTAATTTGCTGTCCATGGTGCTGATATGTTCTGCTCTGATGTCCAGATACCTGATGATAAAATGTAAAAACAAAAAGTCAAAACAATAATTTGTCAATAGCAATAATTTTCCACGTTGTATCCTCATGACTATGAACTGAATGGTATTCAAAAAAGAATTTCATCTGAACATCTAACATTTGGGAGGATATGGTGTCTCCAGCTCCATTCAAAGAAATCAATATGTTGTGTTTGCTTGTTAAATCCTCTTGAGACGGCGTCCCCGTCATCTGATGTAGGCTACTGTCATTCATAATATCGACACATATGGTCAGAGTACATAAATATGACACGTTGGCATTGTGCTTTTTTAAATGAAGGCTGTATAATCTTTGATTTCCTTGCAGTGGGCAATGACATCGCATGGTGTCAGTGTCCATGGAAAATAACGGCTTTAACTTGTCGTCACTGCGTTTTGGTTCCACCTCTTTATCGCGTTCTCAGTTCGATGAAAACAGAATCGCTTGGTGGATTGCTGCGGTCTTTATACATATTGTCCATTGTTTTTAACATTTTGTAACCATGCTGCTCATTTAAATACACGGATGTGTTGGATTACATGCTTTCAAAACGGTTATTTGATCCCGTGAGGAATCCTTGCGTGTTATTTGCAATCATGGAACAAAGAGGATGCGACGCAAGAAGAGCGAGCGGATATTTGGTCGGCTGCGTGTTTTCGGTGCTTTTGTGGAGCGTGGCTTCGGCGCAAATACGGTATTCCATCTCTGAGGAAGTTAACGAAGGAACTGTGGTTGGAAATATAGCAAAGGATCTGGGATTGGATAAAAGCACGCTGAAAGACAGGAAGTATCGGATTGTTTCTAGTAATGCAGATCATCTTTTCCATGTAAATCACAATGATGGTGTCCTGTATGTGAGCCGAAAGATTGACAGAGAAGAGGTGTGCGCGCTGAGCAGTACGTGTTTAATCAATCTAAAAACCGTGTTAGAAAACCCTCTGGAGGTGCATTATGTTGTAGTGGAGGTGCTGGATGTAAACGACCATTCTCCCAGTTTCCCAGAGAAAATTCTAAATACCTACAAGAACCTAATTATGATGGGACCCTGTGTCACAGCATCCAGTACAGATCTGGAGAGAAACGCTACATGCTAGTTGGACCCAGAATGAGTATAGGATCTACTATAGTCCCGGGCAGCCACGCGAACACACTAATGCTTCCTGAGAGGAGGACAGCTGGAGAGGTAAGATAAAAAAAAAGCATTGTTTCAAAACGTGTTTACGAGCAAGCTATTCATACTCCCCCGTAAGTATGGCTACTTGGACAAACATATGTCCAAAATGACTTCATACAATGACGATCAACAATGGAGTTTAAAAACAAAACAAAACACACAAATAGCAAAGCATGTGAGTGATACACGTTGCTCGGCTGGGTCACATTGTTTCCGTTTTTAATGAGTGTATTTGTTTCCTTTGTGATATGTTTGTTAGTTAGATAACTGAGCACATACATCTTTGGTCAAAGTGATCGGCTAAAAGAAGAGCAGTGATCACTGTCCATGGTCCTGCAATGTTGAACTTTACTATGCCCATGCATAATAGAGTCAACGGGTATATGATGACGAGTAAATTTGTCTAATAGTAATGTTGCATCAACAGCAAACAGCTCAACTGTTTAGATTAGTCGCTTTTCATATAATTGTTTCTCAACGTTTGCCTCCATCTTTCCGGGTAGATTTGCGGACAAAACAAAACAATGTAATATAAAATAACTATAAGTGGTATGCATGTTGTCCTCTTGGTGTCACTGTAACATCGACGAGGCCATAACACACTTCGTCCCTCCCCAAAGAAAGCTTTTGTTTGGAACCTCACAACAGAGGATACATTTGATGTAAGAACGGGAGTAGGATGAGACCTTATGGTGTTCGGATATAGAAAACTGATTTGTTGCAGAAACCGGCTCCGGTGTGCATACATTGTTGGATAACGATGGGGAGTGAAAGACAATATCGCTCAAGTGACTATTGTTTGTTTGCTTTTTATTTTTCCTTACTGCTGTGTTTCGGAAAGCAGACTTTGGCTGAATTGAGGTACTCTATGCCAGAGGAGATGAAAGCAGGTACCGTTGTTGGAAATGTTGCCAAGGATCTTGGTTTGGATAAAACCTCTTTGATTGATCGACGATTTCGAGTTGTGTCTGGATCTAAGGACGCTTTTTTCGAGGTAAACACGGATAATGGTGCCTTACAGGTCCATAAGAAAATCGACAGAGAGGAGCTGTGTCACGGTAGTAGTGTGTGCTTAATGGAGCTGAAAATCCTTGTTGAAGACCCTTTGGAAATGCACCACGTAGTTGTAGAAATTACTGACGTAAATGACCACTCTCCTAGTTTTTCTGAAAAGGAACAACAATTTGAAATAGCAGAACATACATCTCTGGGAACGCGATTTGAATTACACGCGGCCCGCGATCCGGATACTGGAATTAATTCTATCCGCACATATACATTAACGTCAAATGATCACTTTGAAATAGAGATTAGCCAAAGTGATGAGGAAAAAATACCATTTTTAGTTCTGAAGAAATCGTTAGACAGAGAACAAAATAATAAACTTAGGCTACTACTAACAGCAGTTGATGGAGGAAAACCCCAAAGATCAGGCACACTGAATGTTTCTATTATTGTTATTGACATTAATGATAATCGTCCGATATTTGGTCAAGATACTTACCAAATAGAAATATATGAAAACCTCCCAGTTGGTACTACTGTTACAATAGTGAATGCAATAGATCCAGATGAAGGGACAAATGGGGAAATAGAGTACAGCCTTAGCAAAACATTAGTACGTAGAGTTTACGAGATATTTCAATTGGACAGTTTAAGTGGACAAATTAAATTAAAAGGACTCGTGGACTTTGAGGAATCAGAGATTTATAAACTAGATATTCAGGCATCAGACAAAGGTTCACCTCCATTAACAAGCAGGTGCAAAGTCATTGTAAAGATAAAAGACGAAAATGACAACCATCCGGAAATAGAAGTAACATCACTTTCAAATACAGTGCCTGAAGATTCAAAGATTGGCACAGTTGTTTCACTTATTAGTGTGACGGATAAAGACTCCGGTGTCAATGGGAAAATTATCTCGCGTATATCTGAGGGCGTCCCTTTTGAATTAAAGCCCTCTTACAAGGAAAACATATATTCAGTTGTCACAAAAGGATTTTTGGATCGAGAGAAGGTGTCACATTATGACATAACAATAAAAGCCACTGATTGTGGTGAGCCTCCCTTATTTACTGTTAAAACACTGAGTATTCAGATATCAGATGTAAATGATAACAGACCACAATTCCTGCAAAATCCATTACAGTTTTACCTGATAGAAAATAACGTTGTCGGACATTCATTTTTTTCTGTTAGTGCAACGGACAAAGACGTGAATGAAAATGCAGTTGTGTCTTATCATATTGTAAGAGGAAGGAGTGAAAATGACGTAACATCATTCCTAAATATGAATTCTGATAACGGTTACATTTCCGCTTTAAAAAGTTTTGACTTTGAAAGTCTGAAAACGTTCCAGTTCCAAGTTGTTGCCACAGATTCTGGAACTCCGTCACTAAGCAGCAACGTCACAGTCAACGTGTTCATTCTGGATCAGAACGACAACGCTCCAGTCATCCTGTATCCAGTCAGCTCTAACGGTTCTGCTGAAGGTGTGGAGGAGATTCCCCGCAATGTGAACGCAGGACACTTGGTGACTAAAGTCAGAGCCTATGACGCTGATATAGGATATAACGGCTGGCTGCTGTTCTCACTGCAGGAAGTTACTGACCACAGTCTCTTTGGGTTGGACCGCTATACAGGACAGATCAGAACACTTCGCTCGTTCACAGAGACAGACGAGGCGGAGCATAAACTGGTCATACTGGTGAAAGACAATGGGAACGTGTCACTCTCAGCAACAGCTACTGTGGTTGTCAAAGTTGTGGAGCCCAAAGAGGCTTTTGCTGCCTCTGATGTTAAAAGTGCAACAATGGATGAGGAGGATAATAACGTGACTTTCTACCTGATGATAACTTTGGGCTCAGTTTCAACTCTTTTTCTCATCAGTATCATCGTGCTGATTGCAATGCAGTGCTCTAAATCCACAGACTATACTTCTAAATATCTGCAAGAGCCTAATTATGACGGGACGCTGTGTCACAGCATCCAGTACAGATCTGGAGAGAAACGCTACATGCTAGTTGGACCCAGAATGAGTATAGGATCTACTATAGTCCCGGGAAGCCACGCGAACACACTCATGCTACCTGACAGGAGGACACCTGGAGAGGTAAGATCTTAAAAATGCATTTTATTCAATATACTTACGAGCATATCATTATTTGTCTGTGCATTGATCAAAGTTTGCTTCGTATTGTGGCTCTAAAGCCGTTTGCACAGAAAAGGTACCTTTCAATAAAGTTTGAGTTTCTGTCATGTTTCTGTCTAGTTTATCATACAAAGTATGAATGTACATTGAGAGTTTTGTATAAATACAAGTGGCACTATATCTACTGTCTGATGTGCTCTCATTCGTCTCTATTGGGGGTTGTCGTGCACATACAAACTCAAAACATAATATAATTAATTTGATTTCAAACACTGTCCATGGTGCTGAAATGAAAATTGTCCGGCTTCCCGGCCGAAAATTTGACTTTGTTTGGGAATATGTGGGAAGTGCGTTTTTGGCATTTGCGTCTCATAATATTTTAACTTCTTACAAACTGAATGAAAAGCTTGAATATGTTGCAGTGCTTCTATTGAGTTTACTATTAGAGGGAATGGCTGTGCGTCTTCTTGGTGTGGCTGTCGATGGTGCTGAAACGCATGATTGTGTCAAACAGATATCTAACGTTAAATTACTAAATTAAATAATTTAAATTATCAATTGATATGTCTGTATATAGGCAGAGGCTTCGTAAAATAATGTATGACTTCAAACTATATTAAAATAGTGCAGTTTGATATATACCTCTGGGTGGCACTATTACATTGGTAAGCCGATGCCGGTTTTATCCCTCCCCTTTCAAGGCTTTTGTTTTCAACTGAACAGAGCACAGGAGATATTTGAATCAAGAACACGAGAGGTTGGGATCAGGCTTTGCTTTTTAAAAAATGTGCAATATTCAGGGAGCAGGACATAAATAAGTGTTTGTTGGAGTAACAAACTGCTGCGTGTATATCTGTTGTTGGATAACGATGGGGATCGATTCAAAATCTCGGACAAAGGACGGCTCCTGGTTTGCTTTTTATTTGGCTCTACTGCTGTTCGGAAAACAGACTTTGGCTCAGACAAGGTACTCTATTCCCGAGGAGGTACAAGAGGGAACTGTTGTCGGAAATGTCGCGAAGGATCTTGGCCTTGACATCACCTCTTTGATTGCTCGACGGTTCCGTGTTGTATCTGGAAGTAAGGACGCTATTTTTGAGGTAAACCAGAATAATGGGGCATTGTACGTCGACAAGCACATTGACAGAGAGGAGCTCTGTCAGGGCAGCGGTGCTTGCCTGATGGAGCTAAAAATCCTTGTTGAAACCCCTTTGGAAATACACTACGTCATTGTAGAAATCACTGATGTAAATGATCATGCTCCCAGTTTCCCTGAAAGGGAACAGATATTAGAAATAGCTGAGCATACACTGCAAGGAAGGCGATTTCAACTGCACACTGCTCGTGATCCCGATGCTGGAATTAATTCTATTCGAACATACACATTGACGTCAAATGAACATTTTGAAGTAAATATCCGTCAAAGCGATGCGGGTAAAATACCATTTTTAGTGCTGAAGAAATCATTAGACAGAGAACAAATGAATAAACATGAGTTACTGGTAACAGCAGTTGATGGAGGTAAACCTCCAAAATCGGGGACACTAAATGTTTCTATTGTTGTACTTGACATTAATGATAATCGTCCGATATTTAGTCAGGAGATTTACCAAATTGTATTACAGGAAAACGTTGCTCTTGGTACTTCAGTATTTAAAATGAATGCAACAGATCTGGATGAGGGCACTAATGGGGAAGTTGAGTATAGCCTCGGAAAGACATTGACGCGTAAAGTCTATGATATGTTTCAATTAGACAAATTAACTGGGGAAATTATAGTTAAAGGAGTGGTGGACTATGAAGAAAACGAATCATATGAACTGGACATTGAGGCATCAGATAAAGGAACACCTCCGCTACCAGGTGAGTGTAGAGTAATTATAAAGATTAAAGACGTCAATGACAATCCACCAGAAATAGAAGTAACATCACTGTTAAATTCAGTGTCTGAAGACTCAAAGCCAGGCACAGTTATTTCACTTATTAGTGTCACGGATAAAGACTCCGGTGTCAATGGAAAAATTATTTCGCAAATATCGAATGACGTGCCTTTTGAATTAAAGCCCTCTTATAAGGAGAACATATATTCAGTCGTCACAAAGGGAGTTTTGGATCGCGAGAAGGTGTCACATTATGACATAACACTAAAAGCCACCGATTGTGGTGAACCTCCCTTATCTACTGTTAAAACACTAAGTATTCAGATATCAGATGTAAATGACAACAGTCCGTATTTTCAACATGCTCCTTTAGAGTTTTATCTGGTAGAAAATAACGCTGCAGGAAGATCAGTTTTCTCTGTGAGCGCAAAAGACGATGATTTGAGTGAAAATGCAGCTATTTCATATCGTATTGCCAGACAAGGAATTAAAAATGACATAATGTCTTTCCTAAATGTAAACTCTGAAAATGGCGAAATTCTGGCTCTAAAAAGTTTTGACTTTGAAAGTCTGAAAACGTTCCAGTTCCAAGTTGTTGCCACAGATTCTGGAACTCCGTCACTAAGCAGTAACGTCACAGTGAACGTGTTCATTCTGGATCAGAACGACAACGCTCCAGTCATCCTGTATCCAGTCAGCTCTAACGGTTCTGCTGAAGGTGTGGAGGAGATTCCCCGCAATGTCAACGCAGGACACTTGGTGACTAAAGTCAGAGCCTATGACGCTGATATAGGATATAACGGCTGGCTGCTGTTCTCACTGCAGGAAGTTACTGACCACAGTCTCTTTGGGTTGGACCGATATACAGGACAGATCAGAACACTTCGCTCGTTCACAGAGACAGACGAGGCGGAGCATAAACTGGTCATACTGGTGAAAGACAATGGGAACGTGTCACTCTCAGCAACAGCTACTGTGATTGTCAAAGTTGTGGAGCCCAAAGAGGCTTTTGCTGCCTCTGATGTTAAAAGTGCAACAACGGATGAGGAGGATAATAACGTGACTTTCTACCTGATGATAACTTTGGGCTCAGTTTCAACTCTTTTTCTCATCAGTATCATCGTGCTGATTGCAATGCAGTGCTCTAAATCCACAGACTATACTTCTAAATACCTACAAGAGACTAATTATGACGGGACACTGTGTCACAGCATCCAGTACAGATCTGGAGAGAAACGCTACATGCTAGTTGGACCCAGAATGAGTATAGGATCTACTATAGTCCCGGGAAGCCACGCGAACACACTCATGCTCCCTGACAGGAGGACTATGACTGCAGAGGTAAGACATGTTTAAACACTATTAAATACATGTTATAAATGTGATTATCCACAAGAAACATACATGGCTTAACATCTCCTTGAGCTTGACACTTTGTCAACAATTCATTTATACTATTTTACACTGATAATGTTTCATACTATTTTGATGAAGTCGTAGCATATTTAACTTTCAAATGCAAAGTATACAATAAAAAAAAGATAACAATGTGGTTACAAATCCAGTCTTAACTTTGTGCATGTTTGACTTGTTATGACCGCTGAATCGAAAGGTGTGTTGCTTTAAGGAATTGAGAATAATTCGTTTTTGTGGTAGAATCGCATGGTGGCACTAAACAACCAGAAATACGCACCACAGCAGCTAACCATCGGTCTGTGAGACTGCCTCTAAAGCAGGGGGCAGAGCAATATTTTCCAAATGAGCTTTGTTCAAACAATGTTCGCTTCCATACAATCCGCGCGCCTCGTAAAACGGAGATTTATCTTCAATTAATGGACACGTAAACCGTCTGTATCACTTGCTATTCACTGGATTTATACATTGACACAATGAAACGAAGCGGACAGGAGTCCTGGCGACAAGGAAGCAAATGGATGGTCTTGGTGATGTCTCTGAGTCTGATTTTCGGCGAGGCATCAGGACAGATACGATATTCTATATCGGAGGAGATCAAAGAAGGGACTTCTGTTGGGAATATTGCAAAGGATTTGGGAATAGATCCAATTGTATTACAAGCAAGGGGATTTCGTATTGTTTCTGGCTCCACTGAACCACTTTTCCAAGTAAACCGAAACGATGGGATTTTATACATAAATCGTAACATTGACCGTGAAGAAATATGCCAGCGGAGCAATGTATGTTTGATAAATCTAAAGACCGTCCTTGAGAACCCACTGGAGATCCATTATGTTGCTGTGGAAGTGTTAGACGTAAATGACCACTCGCCCTCTTTCCCGGAAGACAACAAAAGGATAGAGATTTCGGAGTCCACTTTACCGGGAACCAAATTCCAGTTGCATGCTGCTCTCGATCCAGATGGTGGACTGAATTCCGTTCAACAGTACAAACTAAGTCCTAATAATCATTTTCGGCTTGAAGTTAAAGATCGCGGAAAAGATGGCAAAGTGCCTATTTTACAATTACAAAGCCCGTTAGACAGAGAGGCCTCTAGCAGCCACAAACTACTTCTTACAGCCCTGGACGGAGGTAAACCCCCTAAATCAGGCTCTATGGATATATGTATTGATGTTCTAGATGTGAATGATAATGCTCCAGTTTTTACTAAAGATGTGTATTCTGCAGATATAAATGAAAATTCACCTATAGGAACAATAGTCATACGCGTAAATGCCACGGATATGGATGATGGGTTGAATGGAGATGTCAGTTATTCTTTCGGGAATGTAAATAGTAAGGTACGTGAACTGTTCAATGTCGACCCGATTACAGGTGAGATAACTGTGAAAGGACAATTAGACTATGAAGTGGATGACAGTTACGAGATAGATATTCAAGCATCTGACAGCGGTCCTGTTCCACTTAGAACGGACAAAAGCGTTAGTGTAAATATTAAGGACATTAATGACAATCTACCTGTAATTGAGGTGACGTCACTGTCTAACAAAATTTCAGAGAATTCCAGACCAGGAACAACGGTAGCACTTCTTAGCATTACGGATTTGGACTCAGGAATGAACGGGAAAGTTCTCAGCTTTGTAAAAGGCGATGTCCCTTTCACAATAACGCCTTCAATACAGGACAACATGTACACTGTCGTTACAAAGGCACAGCTTGACAGGGAAAATAAATCGATTTATGATGTAACAGTGATCGCAAAAGATGCAGGTGAACCCGCCTTAACAACTGAAAAGACGTTGAGAGTCATTGTATCAGACATTAATGATAACAGCCCAGAATTTTCTATGAGGCAATACAATTTTTACGTCACAGAGAATAACCCTGCAGGAGTGTCATTATTTTCCGTAATTGCATCTGATCATGATGAGGGAGATAATGCTTTTATTTCGTATCATATTCTCAGAGATACAGCTTATGTAAATACTGTGACATCATTTCTAAACGTAAATTCTGGTAATGGGGATATTTCCGCTTTAAAAAGTTTTGACTTTGAAACCCTGAAAACGTTCCAGTTCCAAGTTGTTGCCACAGATTCTGGAACTCCGTCACTAAGCAGCAACGTCACAGTGAACGTGTTCATTCTGGATCAGAACGACAACGCTCCAGTCATCCTGTATCCAGTCAGCTCTAACGGGTCTGCTGAAGGTGTGGAGGAGATTCCCCGCAATGTGAACGCAGGACACTTGGTGACTAAAGTCAGAGCCTATGACGCTGATATAGGATATAACGGCTGGCTGCTGTTCTCACTGCAGGAAGTTACTGACCACAGTCTCTTTGGGTTGGACCGCTATACAGGACAGATCAGAACACTTCGCTCGTTCACAGAGACAGACGAGGCGGAGCATAAACTGGTCATACTGGTGAAAGACAATGGGAACGTGTCACTCTCAGCAACAGCTACTGTGGTTGTCAAAGTTGTGGAGCCCAAAGAGGCTTTTGCTGCCTCTGATGTTAAAAGTGCAACAACGGATGAGGAGGATAATAACGTGACTTTCTACCTGATGATAACTTTGGGCTCAGTTTCAACTCTTTTTCTCATCAGTATCATCGTGCTGATTGCAATGCAGTGCTCTAAATCCACAGACTATACTTCTAAATATCTACAAGAGACTAATTATGACGGGACACTGTGTCACAGCATCCAGTACAGATCTGGAGAGAAACGCTACATGCTAGTTGGACCCAGAATGAGTATAGGATCTACTATAGTCCCGGGCAGCCACGCGAACACACTGATGCTCCCTGAAAGGAGGACACCTGGAGAGGTAAGAAATTATTGATGTAAACCCTGACTTGTTTCCGATGGATGTCTTACTTACAGCATACTTTAATAAATACAATAACAGTTTGCACATTGGACATGCTGCACCTTCTCTGCATCCGTTAAATTATTAAATTAAAAGTGGCTTAATTTGCTGTCCATGGTGCTGATATGTTCTGCTCTGATGTCCAGATACCTGATGATAAAATGTAAAAACAAAAAGTCAAAACAATAATTTGTCAATAGCAATAATTTTCCACGTTGTATCCTCATGACTATGAACTGAATGGTATTCAAAAAAGAATTTCATCTGAACATCTAACATTTGGGAGGATATGGTGTCTCCAGCTCCATTCAAAGAAATCAATATGTTGTGTTTGCTTGTTAAATCCTCTTGAGACGGCGTCCCCGTCATCTGATGTAGGCTACTGTCATTCATAATATCGACACATATGGTCAGAGTACATAAATATGACACGTTGGCATTGTGCTTTTTTAAATGAAGGCTGTATAATCTTTGATTTCCTTGCAGTGGGCAATGACATCGCATGGTGTCAGTGTCCATGGAAAATAACGGCTTTAACTTGTCGTCACTGCGTTTTGGTTCCACCTCTTTATCGCGTTCTCAGTTCGATGAAAACAGAATCGCTTGGTGGATTGCTGCGGTCTTTATACATATTGTCCATTGTTTTTAACATTTTGTAACCATGCTGCTCATTTAAATACACGGATGTGTTGGATTACATGCTTTCAAAACGGTTATTTGATCCCGTGAGGAATCCTTGCGTGTTATTTGCAATCATGGAACAAAGAGGATGCGACGCAAGAAGAGCGAGCGGATATTTGGTCGGCTGCGTGTTTTCGGTGCTTTTGTGGAGCGTGGCTTCGGCGCAAATACGGTATTCCATCTCTGAGGAAGTTAACGAAGGAACTGTGGTTGGAAATATAGCAAAGGATCTGGGATTGGATAAAAGCACGCTGAAAGACAGGAAGTATCGGATTGTTTCTAGTAATGCAGATCATCTTTTCCATGTAAATCACAATGATGGTGTCCTGTATGTGAGCCGAAAGATTGACAGAGAAGAGGTGTGCGCGCTGAGCAGTACGTGTTTAATCAATCTAAAAACCGTGTTAGAAAACCCTCTGGAGGTGCATTATGTTGTAGTGGAGGTGCTGGATGTAAACGACCATTCTCCCAGTTTCCCAGAGAAAATTCTAAATACCTACAAGAACCTAATTATGATGGGACCCTGTGTCACAGCATCCAGTACAGATCTGGAGAGAAACGCTACATGCTAGTTGGACCCAGAATGAGTATAGGATCTACTATAGTCCCGGGCAGCCACGCGAACACACTAATGCTTCCTGAGAGGAGGACAGCTGGAGAGGTAAGATAAAAAAAAAGCATTGTTTCAAAACGTGTTTACGAGCAAGCTATTCATACTCCCCCGTAAGTATGGCTACTTGGACAAACATATGTCCAAAATGACTTCATACAATGACGATCAACAATGGAGTTTAAAAACAAAACAAAACACACAAATAGCAAAGCATGTGAGTGATACACGTTGCTCGGCTGGGTCACATTGTTTCCGTTTTTAATGAGTGTATTTGTTTCCTTTGTGATATGTTTGTTAGTTAGATAACTGAGCACATACATCTTTGGTCAAAGTGATCGGCTAAAAGAAGAGCAGTGATCACTGTCCATGGTCCTGCAATGTTGAACTTTACTATGCCCATGCATAATAGAGTCAACGGGTATATGATGACGAGTAAATTTGTCTAATAGTAATGTTGCATCAACAGCAAACAGCTCAACTGTTTAGATTAGTCGCTTTTCATATAATTGTTTCTCAACGTTTGCCTCCATCTTTCCGGGTAGATTTGCGGACAAAACAAAACAATGTAATATAAAATAACTATAAGTGGTATGCATGTTGTCCTCTTGGTGTCACTGTAACATCGACGAGGCCATAACACACTTCGTCCCTCCCCAAAGAAAGCTTTTGTTTGGAACCTCACAACAGAGGATACATTTGATGTAAGAACGGGAGTAGGATGAGACCTTATGGTGTTCGGATATAGAAAACTGATTTGTTGCAGAAACCGGCTCCGGTGTGCATACATTGTTGGATAACGATGGGGAGTGAAAGACAATATCGCTCAAGTGACTATTGTTTGTTTGCTTTTTATTTTTCCTTACTGCTGTGTTTCGGAAAGCAGACTTTGGCTGAATTGAGGTACTCTATGCCAGAGGAGATGAAAGCAGGTACCGTTGTTGGAAATGTTGCCAAGGATCTTGGTTTGGATAAAACCTCTTTGATTGATCGACGATTTCGAGTTGTGTCTGGATCTAAGGACGCTTTTTTCGAGGTAAACACGGATAATGGTGCCTTACAGGTCCATAAGAAAATCGACAGAGAGGAGCTGTGTCACGGTAGTAGTGTGTGCTTAATGGAGCTGAAAATCCTTGTTGAAGACCCTTTGGAAATGCACCACGTAGTTGTAGAAATTACTGACGTAAATGACCACTCTCCTAGTTTTTCTGAAAAGGAACAACAATTTGAAATAGCAGAACATACATCTCTGGGAACGCGATTTGAATTACACGCGGCCCGCGATCCGGATACTGGAATTAATTCTATCCGCACATATACATTAACGTCAAATGATCACTTTGAAATAGAGATTAGCCAAAGTGATGAGGAAAAAATACCATTTTTAGTTCTGAAGAAATCGTTAGACAGAGAACAAAATAATAAACTTAGGCTACTACTAACAGCAGTTGATGGAGGAAAACCCCAAAGATCAGGCACACTGAATGTTTCTATTATTGTTATTGACATTAATGATAATCGTCCGATATTTGGTCAAGATACTTACCAAATAGAAATATATGAAAACCTCCCAGTTGGTACTACTGTTACAATAGTGAATGCAATAGATCCAGATGAAGGGACAAATGGGGAAATAGAGTACAGCCTTAGCAAAACATTAGTACGTAGAGTTTACGAGATATTTCAATTGGACAGTTTAAGTGGACAAATTAAATTAAAAGGACTCGTGGACTTTGAGGAATCAGAGATTTATAAACTAGATATTCAGGCATCAGACAAAGGTTCACCTCCATTAACAAGCAGGTGCAAAGTCATTGTAAAGATAAAAGACGAAAATGACAACCATCCGGAAATAGAAGTAACATCACTTTCAAATACAGTGCCTGAAGATTCAAAGATTGGCACAGTTGTTTCACTTATTAGTGTGACGGATAAAGACTCCGGTGTCAATGGGAAAATTATCTCGCGTATATCTGAGGGCGTCCCTTTTGAATTAAAGCCCTCTTACAAGGAAAACATATATTCAGTTGTCACAAAAGGATTTTTGGATCGAGAGAAGGTGTCACATTATGACATAACAATAAAAGCCACTGATTGTGGTGAGCCTCCCTTATTTACTGTTAAAACACTGAGTATTCAGATATCAGATGTAAATGATAACAGACCACAATTCCTGCAAAATCCATTACAGTTTTACCTGATAGAAAATAACGTTGTCGGACATTCATTTTTTTCTGTTAGTGCAACGGACAAAGACGTGAATGAAAATGCAGTTGTGTCTTATCATATTGTAAGAGGAAGGAGTGAAAATGACGTAACATCATTCCTAAATATGAATTCTGATAACGGTTACATTTCCGCTTTAAAAAGTTTTGACTTTGAAAGTCTGAAAACGTTCCAGTTCCAAGTTGTTGCCACAGATTCTGGAACTCCGTCACTAAGCAGCAACGTCACAGTCAACGTGTTCATTCTGGATCAGAACGACAACGCTCCAGTCATCCTGTATCCAGTCAGCTCTAACGGTTCTGCTGAAGGTGTGGAGGAGATTCCCCGCAATGTGAACGCAGGACACTTGGTGACTAAAGTCAGAGCCTATGACGCTGATATAGGATATAACGGCTGGCTGCTGTTCTCACTGCAGGAAGTTACTGACCACAGTCTCTTTGGGTTGGACCGCTATACAGGACAGATCAGAACACTTCGCTCGTTCACAGAGACAGACGAGGCGGAGCATAAACTGGTCATACTGGTGAAAGACAATGGGAACGTGTCACTCTCAGCAACAGCTACTGTGATTGTCAAAGTTGTGGAGCCCAAAGAGGCGTTTGCTGCCTCTGATGTTAAAAGTGCAACAACGAATGAGGAGGATAATAACGTGACTTTCTACCTGATGATAACTTTGGGCTCAGTTTCAACTCTTTTTCTCATCAGTATCATTGTGCTGATTGCAATGCAGTGCTCTAAATCCACAGACTATACTTCTAAATATCTACAAGAGACTAATTATGACGGGACACTGTGTCACAGCATCCAGTACAGATCTGGAGAGAAACGCTACATGCTAGTTGGACCCAGAATGAGTATAGGATCTACTATAGTCCCGGGCAGCCACGCGAACACACTGATGCTCCCTGACAGGAGGACACCTGGAGAGGTAAGCTGGTTTACGTGACCGAAACTTCGGTTTAAGTTATTTCTTTCTCTACCTCTTTTGATCGGCCGTACTGCCCAACTGTCTTGATTTGTGATGAAAGATATGTGGTTTCGCAATGACCGTAAAGGCGAGTCTGAGTGATAATGCCGCTATCCATTGTACAGAAACCACACTTTTTGCTGGAATATAATATGAATTGTGTTTTATAATGCCAAAAGCGAAATCACGAGTAATACGTTTTTATTTATTTTTTTCATTTGAAGTCGAAACCTTAATTAAACTCTCATATTTGTACAGAAACATAATCAGTAGAAAGTCATCACTTGGTGTCAGTATGTGAGCAGAAAAGAGTTTAATGAGATGCCTTTTGTCAGCGATATGCGCCCTCCCCTTTGTGGGATGGGTTTTTACATTTCAGTAGGCGATACATCCTGTACTCTTACGGCGAATATTCAGCATCTGTGATTTTATAATACTCTGGAAACTGTACATTTTGTTTTGATTCGGTCTATGTCACTTTTGATGAAGGCAACCATATCCTGAGTTATCGGGATATACATTTTTCATCAGCTATGGAGAAGAAAATACTTGGAATATCGCGCGGGCAATGCCGGTGGACTGCTTTCATTATTTCATTTATTTTGCTTTGGAGCGGAGCTTCGGCGCAGATAAGATACTCCATCGCTGAGGAAGTTAAAGAAGGAACGGTTGTTGGCAATATAGCGAAGGATTTGGGATTAGAGAAGAGCACATTGAAAGAGAGAGGATGCCGTATTGTTGAGGGTTCAGCAGAGTCATTTTTCCATGTAAATCAGAGCGACGGAATATTGTACGTCGATCGAATGATTGACAGGGAGAAGGTTTGTGAGCGAGGCAATGTGTGTTTGATCAACTTAAAAACGGTGCTGGAAAACCCTCTTGAAATTCACTATGTGACTGTTGAGGTGCTGGATGTGAACGACCACTCTCCTACCTTCTCATCAAAAGAGTCACGTCTCGAAATTTCAGAGTCGGTTTTACCAGGCTTGCGCCTCCCGCTGCAAGCAGCACACGATCCTGATGTTGGCCAGTTTTCGGTACAGGAGTATAAACTAAGTCCAAATGATCATTTTCGTTTGGAAGTCAAAGATCGTGGAAAAGATGGGAAGATACCGATATTAGTTTTACTTAAGACGCTAGATAGGGAAACAAAGAAACGTCACACATTGCTTCTTACAGCGATTGATGGAGGAAGACCAAGTCAATCTGGAACAGCTGAAATTGCGGTTGATGTCTTAGACGTCAATGACAATATGCCAGTGTTCGACCAAGACACGTACTCGGTACTTTTGGAAGAAAATGCTCCTATTGGTACAACAGTTATAAACGTAAATGCTTCTGATATAGACGAGGGATCCAATGGAGAGGTCATGTATTCATTAGGAAATAATGTGAACAGCAGAATACGTGAAATGTTTCGTGTCGATGCAAACACAGGTGAAATTATTGTTCAAGATCTGATAGACTTTGAATTAGAGGAAAGTTATGAAATTGACATACAGGCGTATGATAAAGGAGCGGCTCCTTTGAGGACGGACAAAAGTGTGTTAGTGAATATTGTAGATTTGAATGACAACACCCCTGATATAGAGATTACATCATTTTCAAAGGCAATACCCGAGGATGCAAGGATAGGAACTACTGTGGCATTAATCAATGTTATCGATAAAGACTCCGGTGTTAACGGAAAAGTTATTTGCTCCTTTAATAAGGACGTTCCGTTCACACTGTCCCCATCAACACAAAATAACATGTATTCTATTGTCACAAAATCCCGCCTGGATAGAGAAAAGCAGTCCATATATGATGTTACAATTGTTGCAAAAGATGCTGGTGTACCATCGTTGTCTTCTAAAAAAAGCATGACTATCGTTGTATCGGATGTAAATGACAACAGCCCAGAATTTTCAGGAAGCCCTTACACATATTATGTCCCCGAGAACAACTCTCCAGGAGCCTCAGTGTTTTCTGTGCGGGCATCAGACCGGGACGAGGGAGATAACTCGCGTATTGTATATCATATTTTCAGAGATGGAAAAGAGAACAACAAAATCCATTCATTCAGTCTGAACATCAACTCTGAGAATGGAGATATTTTGGCTCTAAAAAGTTTTGACTTTGAAAGTCTGAAAACGTTCCAGTTCCAAGTTGTTGCCACAGATTCTGGAACTCCGTCACTAAGCAACAACGTCACAGTGAACGTGTTCATTCTGGATCAGAACGACAACGCTCCAGTCATCCTGTATCCAGTCAGCTCTAACGGTTCTGCTGAAGGTGTGGAGGAGATTCCCCGCAATGTGAACGCAGGACACTTGGTGACTAAAGTCAGAGCCTATGACGCTGATATAGGATATAACGGCTGGCTGCTGTTCTCACTGCAGGAAGTTACTGACCACAGTCTCTTTGGGTTGGACCGCTATACAGGACAGATCAGAACACTTCGCTCGTTCACAGAGACAGACGAGGCGGAGCATAAACTGGTCATACTGGTGAAAGATAATGGGAACGTGTCACTCTCAGCAACAGCTACTGTGATTGTCAAAGTTGTGGAGCCCAAAGAGGCTTTTGCTGCCTCTGATGTTAAAAGTGCAACAACGGATGAGGAGGATAATAACGTGACTTTCTACCTGATGATAACTTTGGGATCAGTTTCAACTCTTTTTCTCATCAGCATCATCGTGCTGATTGCAATGCAGTGCTCTAAATCCACAGACTATACTTCTAAATATCTGCAAGAGCCTAATTATGACGGGACACTGTGTCACAGCATCCAGTACAGATCTGGAGAGAAACGCTACATGCTAGTTGGACCCAGAATGAGTATAGGATCTACTATAGTCCCGGGCAGCCATGCGAACACACTAATGCTCCCAGACAGAAGACGGACATCTGAAGAGGTAAGATAAATAGTTTGACTGTCCTGTAACTTGTTATAGCCTATATGTTCTCGAAGCGTGCACGTCTAACACGTATGTAATTCGTGACGTGTGTATTTGCTGGGCCAAATTGCATGGCAACCGAATGTGACGGGCCGCCACGGGGCAATGTCAAACAATTCCCTGTCAAATACCCTGTCAAACAATTTGACAGGGTATTAAAATGCAGGACGTCCATCACATCTAAAGGAATAAAAAAAAAATAAAACAAGTATATATCTAACATACTTGGAGGTACAGATTAATAATTAAAAATGGTAACTATATTAACTAACTAACATAAAAACATACAAAACAAACCCAAGGAACACAAAACAATGCTAACCAAAAGCAACAAAAAAAAACATAAATATAAGTAACTTTAAACAACAGCAGTGGCAGTCAGCGTCTCTAGCCATGCTCACTGCACAACCTCCATCCAGGAAGCTCAACGGGAAGTGGGAATCTCGGGAGTTGGACCTAAAGTAAAAGACAAAAGGATGGAGCCCACGGCAAATATTTCTCAACTTATCTAACTAAAGTCCAGACCTACCGAAGCCTTGGAGTCAGAGAGAGACAAAGAGGCAGGTCATGGTGTGGCTTATGGTGGCCCAAACAAATTGGGAGCCAGGAAGTAGGAGTGGCTAAAGCCTACTCAGCCATACAGTAGCCCAGGAGGAACAATTCATTAGACGGCTACACATCATTATACCGTAAATGACAATAGAACAATACCATACATGTGTATACAATCGCATTCTTAGTCATCTTTATGCGGTTTACATCAAACGCTGGTGGTTTAGGTGACCGCAGACTGTCTCTGTTCGTGGTGCTGAATCGATCTTAGGTCTCTCTTTTGTTTGCACAACGTGACACTTCCATTTGCAGGATGGTAATATTCGGTAATACAATGTAAAGTGAGACGTTTGTCTCAATGGACGATCTGTTGACGATCTGTTGGCTTCCTTTTTTTCTTTTTGTAAATTTGAATATGGCATGCTGAGTGTCTTCATTATTAAAAAAGCGCAATGGTCATCTTTGATTACATTTTGCTATTATTTCAAATACAGCACTGCAGTTTGATTCTTCATCACTTGGTGTCAGTATATTAACAAATAATGATGTCACGTTTTCGTAGCCACTCGTCCCATCCCTTCTTCTAACACCGTCATTGATAGAACAGTACACGTGCATTCGGCTTGAATACACTATTCAGCCTTAGAAACATTATACTGCTCCTTTAGAGAATAGTCGGATTATGACAACAAATGGAACTGGAAGGGACTGAGGAATAGCACATCAGTATAAAAATATAGCTCTTTGAACGCTTTTTTATTTTTAAATGTGTCATCCTCACATCATGGAACAAAGACGACAAAAGACATGGAGAGAGCAGACAAATTGGATTGTCTACATAATGGTTTTGGTAACGTTTTGGACTAGAGCTTCAGGACAATTACGATATTCCGTCCCCGAGGAAGTCAAAGAAGGAACTGCTATTGGAAATATTGCGAAGGATTTAGGTCTTGATAAGGCTACACTTAAAGACAGGGGGTATCGTATTGTCTACGGCACGACGGAGCCCCCTTTTCGAGTCAATCAGGACGATGGCATATTGTATGTGAACCGAAAAATTGACAGAGAGGAAGTGTGTGAACGAAGCAAGGTTTGTCTAATTGACTTAAAAGCCGTGTTAGAAAACCCACTGGAGGTGCACTATGTATCAGTGGAGATTCTGGACGTAAACGACCACGCACCAATCTTCCCAGAGAAAGAAAAAATCCTAGAGATTTCTGAATCTGCATTACCGGGAGCAAGATTTCAGTTACAAGCTGCTCGGGATGCTGATAGCGGTTCTTTATCCGTTCAGCAGTATAAGCTGAGTCTGAATGAACATTTTCGCTTGGAAGTGAAAGATCGGGGCGAGGACCGTAAAACTCCGATATTAATTCTTCAAAGGTCACTTGATAGAGAATCTGCAAAGACCCACACGTTACTTCTGACAGCCACTGATGGAGGTAAACCTCCACTATCTGGTAGCATTAAATTAATTGTTGATGTTGCCGATGTCAATGATAACCCCCCGGTTTTCACCCAGGATTCCTATACTGTGCAGCTAAAAGAAAACTCTCCTCTTGGTACAATTGTGATTCAAGTTAATGCCACAGATTTGGACGAAAGTGCAAATGGTGAAGTTGTATATTCATTTGGAAATGATGTGGATGCACAGGCACGGGCTCGTTTTGAACTTAATTCGTGGACTGGAGTTATTACTGTGGCAGGGGCCATTGATTTTGAAGCGTGTGGCAGATACGAAATTGATATACAGGCATCAGACAAAGCTGTGGCTACACTATCGACAGACAAAAGCGTTATTATACATATTGTTGACATGAACGACAATGCCCCAGAAATTGAAGTGACATCCCTTTCACGTGAACTCCCGGAAGATTCAAAACCAGGAACAACGGTGGCCTTAATTAGTGTAAGAGATTCGGACTCCGGTCTCAACGGAAAGGTTACGTGTTACTTAAGCCAAGATCTTCCATTTATGCTCATTCCATCTTTACAAAATAACATGTATTCTCTGGTAACAAAAAATATTTTGAATCGCGAGAAGCAGCCGCAGTATAATGTAACAATTGTCGGTAAAGACGCAGGTGAACCATCTTTATCATCAGAAAAAAATATTAAAATTGTTGTATCAGATGTAAATGATAATAGCCCAGTGTTTTCACAGAGCCCATATACTTTCTACATAACTGAAAACAACAACCCGGGAGCGTCTATTTTATCAGTGAGAGCCCGTGATGAAGACGAGGGTAGTAACGCTCTTATGTCATATACAATATTAAGGAGTAGAGGGAATGAACAATCGTTTATCTCCTCCCTAAATGTCAATAGTGAAAATGGAGATATTCTGGCTCTAAAAAGTTTTGACTTTGAAAGTCTGAAAACGTTCCAGTTCGAGGTTGTTGCCACAGATTCTGGAACTCCGTCACTAAGCAGCAACGTCACAGTCAACGTGTTCATTCTGGATCAGAACGACAACGCTCCAGTCATCCTGTATCCAGTCAGCTCTAACGGTTCAGCTGAAGGTGTGGAGGAGATTCCCCGCAATGTGAACGCAGGACACTTGGTGACTAAAGTCAGAGCCTATGACGCTGATATAGGATATAACGGCTGGCTGTTGTTCTCACTGCAGGAAGTTACTGACCACAGTCTCTTTGGGTTGGACCGCTATACAGGACAGATCAGAACACTTCGCTCGTTCACAGAGACAGACGAGGCGGAGCATAAACTGGTCATACTGGTGAAAGACAATGGGAACGTGTCACTCTCAGCAACGGCTACTGTGATTGTCAAAGTTGTGGAGCCCAAAGAGGCTTTTGCTGCCTCTGATGTTAAAAGTGCAACAACGGATGAGGAGGATAATAACGTGACTTTCTACCTGATGATAACTTTGGGCTCAGTTTCAACTCTTTTTCTCATCAGTATCATCGTGTTGATTGCAATGCAGTGTTCTAAATCCACAGACTACACTTCTAAATATATTCAAGAACCTAATTATGATGGGACACTGTGTCACAGCATCCAGTACAGATCTGGAGAGAAACGCTACATGCTAGTTGGACCCAGAATGAGTATAGGATCTACTATAGTCCCGGGCAGTCACGCCAACACACTAATGCTACCCGACAGGAGACATACATCTGGAGAGGTAAGACATTGAAATGTGCCACCTTTCACATGATTCACTGTTACTGCTTGTTTACTATGGTGACAACCTGTTCAAGACAACGAGATCCCAAAACATAAAGTATGATACTGTCTTAAAATAAGGAGAATACTTAACTGCAAAACGGCAAAATTACTGCCCATGGTGCTGGAAGTGTTTTGCTTCGATTCCTGGTCTTAAAAACAAACACAGATTGATCTAATGTGCAGTACCATCACATTTCTGCAGTTAGAAATAAGGTCGCATGGTGTCAGTGTAACGTGATGTCTCATCCTTGAGCTCAGTGTCATTGCTGTTTGGTTCCACCTCCTGGTAACATTCTCACTTCGATACTGACGGGAACGTGTCTCTGCTTATTCTGCGTAAATGGTCGGTTTGCCCCAATTTCTGGATATTTTGGAACATCCTTTATATGAACGCATAGGAAAGTGTTGGATTCCTTCAATACATCGAATGAGCTGTGATTGTGATGGATTACTGATGTTGTCGGGTTTAACCATGGAACAAAGAAGATACGAGAGACGAAGGGCGAGCGGATATTTCATCGGCTGCGTGGTTGCGGTGCTTTTGTGGAGCGTGGCTTCGGCGCAATCACGATATTCCATCTCTGAGGAAGTTAACGAAGGAACTGTGGTTGGAAATATAGCAAAGGATCTGGGATTGGATACAAGCACGCTGAGAGACAGGAAGTATCGGATTGTTAGTAATGCAGATCATCTTTTCCATGTAAATCAGAATGATGGTGTCCTGTATGTGAGCCGAAAGATTGACAGAGAAGAGGTGTGCGCGATGATCAGTACGTGTTTAATTAATCTAAAAACCGTGCTAGAAAACCCTCTGGAGGTACATTATGTTGTAGTGGAGGTGCTGGATATAAACGACCATTCTCCCAGTTTCCCGGAAAAAGTGACAACGTTGGAGATGTCAGAATCTGTAACACCTGGAGTACGTATTCAGCTAAAAGCCGCACGTGATCCAGACAGTGGTCATTTTTCTGTGCAACACTATAAACTCAGCGATAACGATCACTTCCGTTTGGAAGTAAAGGATAAAGGGGACGATGGTAAAATACCAATATTAATAGTAAAAAAATCTTTAGACAGAGAAACGGCAGGAAGCCACTCACTGGTACTGACAGCACTGGATGGAGGAAAACCTCCTAAATCTGGTGAAATGAACATTTTTGTAAATGTTTTAGATATTAATGATAATGCACCTGTTTTCTCTAAAGATGTTTATTCTGTGATGCTGGATGAAAATGCTCCAGTAGGCACAACAGTCATACAAGTGAATGCAACTGATTTGGATGATGGTCCAAACGGAGAAGTAGTTTACTCATTCACTAACAGTATCAATCAAAGGTTATTGAAACTATTTGATATAAATACATTGACAGGCGAGATCATCGTTAAAGGGTTAATAGATTATGAGGAGAAAGACAAATATGAAATTGAAATTCGAGCATCAGATAAAGGTTTTGCTCCACTGGCAACAGAAAAAAGTGTTATAATCAAAATAATTGACGTTAATGATAACGCACCTGTGATTGAAGTGACGTCATTTTCAAACTCTATCTCTGAAGATTCCAGACCTGGAACTACAGTTGCCCTTATCAGTGTAAATGACTTGGACTCTGGTCTCAACGGAAAAGTGATTTGCTCTATAGTTGAGGGTGTTCCTTTTGCTTTATCACCATCTTTACAAGACAACATGTATTCATTAGTCACCAAATCGCCTCTGGACAGAGAGAGACAGTCAAAGTATGATGTCACAATTATTGCGAAAGATGCTGGCCAACCTTCATTATCATCTGAAAAGACAATAAGTGTTGTTGTGTCAGATGTGAATGACAACAGTCCAGAGTTTTCCCTGAATCCCTACACGTTTTATGTTACTGAAGGGAACGATCCAGGAGCCTATGTCTTTTCGGTAAGAGCGTTTGACCGTGATGAAACCGACAATGCTTTTATATCCTATCATATTCTCAGAGATGGAAGCAAAGATAATAAAGTTACTTCATTTCTCAACATACATACTGAGAATGGAAATATTTTGGCGCTAAAAAGTTTTGACTTTGAAAGTCTGAAAACGTTCCAGTTCCAAGTTGTTGCCACAGATTCTGGAACTCCGTCACTAAGCAGCAACGTCACAGTCAACGTGTTCATTCTGGATCAGAACGACAACGCTCCAGTCATCCTGTATCCAGTCAGCTCTAACGGTTCTGCTGAAGGTGTGGAGGAGATTCCCCGCAATGTGAACGCAGGACACTTGGTGACTAAAGTCAGAGCCTATGACGCTGATATAGGATATAACGGCTGGCTGCTGTTCTCACTGCAGGAAGTTACTGACCACAGTCTCTTTGGGTTGGACCGCTATACAGGACAGATCAGAACACTTCGCTCGTTCACAGAGACAGACGAGGCGGAGCATAAACTGGTCATACTGGTGAAAGACAATGGGAACGTGTCACTCTCAGCAACAGCTACTGTGGTTGTCAAAGTTGTGGAGCCCAAAGAGGCTTTTGCTGCCTCTGATGTTAAAAGTGCAACAATGGATGAGGAGGATAATAACGTGACTTTCTACCTGATGATAACTTTGGGCTCAGTTTCAACTCTTTTTCTCATCAGCATCATCGTGCTGATTGCAATGCAGTGCTCTAAATCCACAGACTATACTTCTAAATATCTACAAGAGACTAATTATGACGGGACACTGTGTCACAGCATCCAGTACAGACCTGGAGAGAAACGCTACATGCTAGTTGGACCCAGAATGAGTATAGGATCTACTATAGTCCCGGGCAGCCACGCGAACACACTAATGCTACCTGACAGGAGGACAGCTGGAGAGGTAAGATGAAATGTTTTAAGTCAGATTGTCTCAATTATCTGCACTTAACACTTGTTAAAAGTTCAGAACAAGAATATTTTGCCTGTGACTTTTTCTATATAGCAGGGAAACGTTCTCACAATCAGCATCTAAAATGGTGAAACAATGTGGGACTTATTTTACTTTTTATGACATCAGCTTTGTTTTTCTGATTGTGGTGTATTTGTATGCACTTTTTATTATTGTAATGGCGCTCGAACAACTGCATGTTCTTTTACAATGTATTGACAGCTGATGATGATGAGGGGCATGGTGATACCCAGTAAGTTGTGGTTTTAGCCTTAAATGTAAATTCCTCATGCAGTATTTCCTCGCTGTCAAACAGGCAAAACAAGTCTATGTCTCAATGTGGAGATGTATTGCCTCTGAACATTTGATAACGACTGCATTCTGTGTAAATACCAATTTTAACGCTTGGTGTCAGTGTAGTTCAGTGATTCTGTGCATTTGGCAGCACTTTACGTCACGAGCTTTGTTTGGACCGGTTCCTTGCATTTTGCTCCTCATACATGAGCGCAAGATCGCGACTGGTAGCAACGAGGGTTTCATTTTCAGCAGTTTTGGTAAAAAGGAGACGCATCGTTTAAAAACATGACGGAGAGGTGTCATTGACATCACAAAGTAGTTAATGGACAGTTATTTGTCACATTCAAGTCATGGAACAAAGAGGACGCAAAGTACGGAGGGCGCAGCAGTTTTCGTTTGCCTTCATCGTTGTTCTGGATGTTTTATGCAACGGAGCTTCTGCACAGATCAGATATTCCATATCTGAGGAGGTTCAACGGGAAACCTTCGTCGGGAATATAGCTAAGGATTTGGGACTGGATAAGAGTGCACTCAAAGACAGAGGATATCGCATTGTAGCAGGCTCAATTGAGCCCCTGTTTGAAGTGAATCAAAACGATGGTATATTGTATGCAAAAAGAGGAATAGACAGGGAGGAGGTCTGCGACCGGACTAGCCCGTGTTTGATCAATCTGAAAACCGTGCTAGAAAACCCACTGGAGATCCACTACGTTGTCGTGGAAATACTCGATATAAATGACCACTCGCCGGTTTTTCCAGAGAAAGAGAAAAGGCTTGAAATTTCAGAGTCGGCCTTAACAGGAGCGAGATTTCAACTACAGGCTGCGCGCGACCCTGACGTGGGCCAGTTCTCAATTCAGCAATATAGACTCAGTCAAAACGAATATTTTAGATTAGAAGTCAAGGATAGAGGCGAGGACCGTAAAGTACCATTTTTAGTTCTGCAGAAGCAGTTGGATAGAGAAACAGTCGGGAAACTGAAGCTACGTCTAACAGCCGTTGACGGAGGAAAACCGGTGAAGTCTGGCGCTATAGACATTGTTGTGGATGTACTGGATGTTAATGACAACTCCCCGGTATTTACCAAAGAGATGTATTCCTCCACACTTAAAGAAAACGCCCCCACTGGCACTGTGGTGATTCAGGTAAATGCCACAGATATGGACCAGAGTGCAAATGGCGAAATTATATATTCATTTGGTCACGAAGTTGATTCAAAATTGATGAATATATTTAGTATAGACGCAAACACTGGTGAAATTAAGGTAACCGGTCAAATAGATTTTGAAAAAAGTAAAAGTTACGAAATTGACATTCAGGCGTCTGATAAAGGACACGTTCCACTGACAACTGACAAAAGTGTTATGATAACTGTTATTGATGTTAATGATAATGCACCAGAGATCGAAGTGACATCATTTTCTCGCTCTATCAAGGAAGATTCAAAGTTAGGAACTACAGTGGCTCTGATTAGTGTCAGTGATTTAGACTCTGGAATCAATGGCAAAGTCATTTGCACGATCAAAGAAGAATTGCCGTTTACTTTAGCCCCGTCATTGCAAGAAAACATGTACGCTGTTGTGACCAGGTCGCAGTTGGACAGAGAAAAGGTTTCCCAATTTGATGTCACAATTATTGCGAAAGATTCAGGTGATCCGGTATTTTCAACTGAAAAGACCATACGCGTCGTGGTATCAGATGTAAATGACAACAGTCCAGAGTTTGCAACAAGCCCGTATGTATTTTATGTCACGGAGAATAACAGCCCCGGAGCCTCATTGTTTTCAGTAAAAGCCTTCGATTGTGATGAAAGTGATAACGCTCTCATTTCATATCGTATTTCCAGAGAAGCAAGCGGAGAAAATAAATTGACATCATTTTTAAATATGAACTCTGATAATGGAGATATTTTGGCTCTAAAAAGTTTTGACTTTGAAAGTCTGAAAACGTTCCAGTTCCAAGTTGTTGCCACAGATTCTGGAACTCTGTCACTAAGCAGCAACGTCACAGTCAACGTGTTCATTCTGGATCAGAACGACAACGCTCCAGTCATCCTGTATCCAGTCAGCTCTAACGGTTCAGCTGAAGGTGTGGAGGAGATTCCCCGCAATGTGAACGCAGGACACTTGGTGACTAAAGTCAGAGCCTATGACGCTGATATAGGATATAACGGCTGGCTGCTGTTCTCACTGCAGGAAGTTACTGACCACAGTCTCTTTGGGTTGGACCGCTATACAGGACAGATCAGAACACTTCGCTCGTTCACAGAGACAGACGAGGCGGAGCATAAACTCGTCATACTGGTGAAAGACAATGGGAACGTGTCACTCTCAGCCACAGCTATTGTGGTTGTCAAAGTTGTGGAGCCCAAAGAGGCTTTTGCTGCCTCTGATGTTAAAAGTGCAACAACGGATGAGGAGGATAATAACGTGACTTTCTACCTGATGATAACTTTGGGATCAGTTTCAACTCTTTTTCTCATCAGTATCATCGTGCTGATTGCAATGCAGTGCTCTAAATCCACAGACTATACTTCTAAATATCTACAAGAGACTAATTATGACGGGACACTGTGTCACAGCATCCAGTACAGATCTGGAGAGAAACGCTACATGCTAGTTGGACCCAGAATGAGTATAGGATCTACTATAGTCCCGGGCAGTCACGCGAACACACTCGTGCTACCTGACAGGAGACATACATCTGGAGAGGTAAGCCATATTAATATGCAAAGTTTAACATTATGTACCCACTTGCTTACTAATCATATACGCAACGTTTATCCTCAATGGTTCCTCTTGCTGCATCTGCTGGCTTCTTATGTTTCTCCCTACAACTGCGTCAGAACAAGTATGATTTATTTCCGTATTTTTTTATGTTTATGATTTCATATAATCTAATGCACGCTCTTTTAACCGTCTTCTTAACACTAACTTTTGAAAGGGCAGAGGAGCAAATTAAGCTGATTTAGGTTCCATTGATAAATGTATATCATCAATACTAATTCACGAAGACATGAACAACCCATGACGAAAAAGCAAACTATAACATCCTTTAGACATACATTATTGACATTGTAGGGTAAAAAACATACTCAAGGTATCGAGATACAATCATTAACGGCTAAAATATATACTGTCTTAATATACAGAGCACACTTAATTGCAAAACGACACAATCACTGTCCATGGTGCTGGAGGGGTTTTGGATCGTTTACCGGTCTTAAAAACAAGATAGCATTGATATAATGTGCAGTATACATCCATTAAATTTCTGCAGTTAGAAATAAGGTCGCATGGTGTCAGTGTAACGTGATGTCTCATCCTTGAGCTCAGTGTCATTGCTGTTTGGTTCCACCTCCTGGTAACATTCTCACTTCGATACTGACGGGATCGTCACTGTGCTTATTCTGCGTAAATGGTCGGTTTTCCCCAATTTCTGGATATTTAGGAAGTTACTCAATCTGAACGCATAGAAAAGTGTTGGATTCCTTCAGTACACAGAAGGAGCTATCATTTTCATGGATTACTAATGTTTTCGGGTTTAATCATGAAACAAAGAAGATACGAGAGACGAGCGGCGAGCGGATATTTGGTCGGCTTCGTGGTTGCGGTGCTTTTGTGGAGCGTGGCTTCGGCACAAATACGATATGCCATCTCTGAGGAAGTTAATGAAGGCACTGTGGTTGGAAATATAGCAAAAGATCTGGGATTGGATAAAAGCACACTGAGAGACAGGAAGTATCGGATTGTTTCTAGTAATGCAGATCATCTTTTCCATGTAAATCAGAATGATGGTGTCCTGTATGTGAGCCGAAAGATTGACAGAGAAGAGGTGTGCGCGCAGAGCAGTACGTGTTTAATTAATCTAAAAACCGTGCTAGAAAACCCTCTGGAGGTACATTATGTTGTAGTGGAGGTGCTGGATATAAACGACCATTCTCCCAGTTTCCCGGAAAAAGTGACAACATTGGAGATGTCAGAATCTGTAACACTTGGAGCACGTAATCAGCTAAAACCTGCACGTGATCCAGACAGTGGTCATTTTTCTGTGCAACACTATAAACTCAGCGATAACGATCACTTCCGTTTGGAAGTAAAGGATAAAGGAGAAGACGGTAAAATACCAATATTAGTAGTAAAAAAATCTTTAGACAGAGAAACGGCAGGAAGCCACTCACTGGTACTGACAGCACTGGATGGAGGAAAACCACCAAAATCTGGTGAAATTAACATTTTTGTAAATGTTTTAGATGTTAATGATAACACACCTGTTTTTTCTGAAGACATTTATTCTGTAATGCTGGATGAAAATGCTCCAGTCAGAACAACAGTCATACAAGTGAATGCAACTGATTTAGATGATAGTTCAAATGGAGAAGTAGTTTACTCATTTACTAACAGTATCAATCAAAGGTTATTAAAACTATTTGATATAAATCCATCAACAGGTGAGATCTTTGTGAAAGGTTTAATAGATTATGAGGAGAGGGACAAATATGAGATTGAAATTCGAGCATCAGATAAAGGTTTTGCTCCTCTGGCAACAGAAAAAAGTGTTATAATCAAAATAGTTGACGTAAATGATAACGCACCTGTGATCGAAGTTACTTCATTTTCAAACTCCATCCCTGAAGATTCCAGACCAGGAACTACAGTTGCCCTTATTAGTGTAAATGACTTGGACTCTGGTCTCAATGGAAAAATTATTTGCTCTATAGTTGAGGATGTTACTTTTGCTTTATCACCATCTTTACAAGACAAAATGTATTCTTTAGTCACCAAATCACCTCTAGATAGAGAGAGACAGTCAAAGTATGATGTCACAATTATTGCGAAAGATGCTGGCCAGCCTTCATTATCTTCTGAAAAGACAATAAGTGTTGTTGTATCAGATGTAAATGACAACAGTCCAGAGTTTTCCCTGAGTCCATATACTTTATATGTCACTGAGGGGAACGATCCAGGAGCCTCTGTGTTTTCTGTTAGAGCGTTTGACCGTGATGAGACTGAAAATGCTCTTATATCCTATCATATTCTCAGAGATGGAAGCAAAGATAATAAAGTTACTTCATTTCTCAACATACATACTGAGAATGGAAATATTTTGGCGCTAAAAAGTTTTGACTTTGAAAGTCTGAAAACGTTCCAGTTCCAAGTTGTTGCCACAGATTCTGGAACTCCGTCACTAAGCAGCAACGTCACAGTGAACGTGTTCATTCTGGATCAGAACGACAACGCTCCAGTCATCCTGTATCCAGTCAGCTCTAACGGTTCTGCTGAAGGTGTGGAGGAGATTCCCCGCAATGTGAACGCAGGACACTTGGTGACTAAAGTCAGAGCCTATGACGCTGATATAGGATATAACGGCTGGCTGCTGTTCTCACTGCAGGAAGTTACTGACCACAGTCTCTTTGGGTTGGACCGCTATACAGGACAGATCAGAACACTTCGCTCGTTCACAGAGACAGACGAGGCGGAGCATAAACTGGTCATACTGGTGAAAGACAATGGGAACGTGTCGCTCTCAGCAACAGCTACTGTGATTGTCAAAGTTGTGGAGCCCAAAGAGGCTTTTGCTGCCTTTGATGTTAAAAGTGCAACAACGGATGAGGAGGATAATAACGTGACTTTCTACCTGATGATAACTTTGGGATCAGTTTCAACTCTTTTTCTCATCAGTATCATCGTGCTGATTGCAATGCAGTGCTCTAAATCCACAGACTATACTTCTAAATACCTACAAGAGACTAATTATGACGGGACACTGTGTCACAGCATCCAGTACAGATCTGGAGAGAAACGCTACATGCTAGTTGGACCCAGAATGAGTATAGGATCTACTATAGTCCCGGGCAGCCACGCGAACACACTAATGCTTCCTGACAGGAGGACCCCTGGAGAGGTAAGACATTGTTGATGAATACTCTGGCTTCTTTTCGATGGATGCTTACTTACAGCATATTTTATTATATAAAGTAACAGTTTGCACACTGGACATTCTGCACTTTCACTTAATCCGTTAAGTCATGTTAACTTTATGGGTTACAGTGATGTAATCCAAGGACATTTATGATGTTTGATGGAGATACAAGTGGCTTAATGTACTGTCCATGGTGCTGATAAGTTCTGCTCTGATGTCCAGATACCCGGTGATAAAATGTAAAAAAGAAAAAAAAAGTCAAACCACTTATTTGTTAAGAGCAAATAATTTCCACGTTTATGTTCATGACTATGAACTGAATGGTATTCAAAATAATTACATCCGAGCAATATTTGGGAGGATGTGGTGTCTCCAGATACATTCAAAGGAATCAACATGTTGTGTTTGCTTGGTAAATCCGCTTGAGAAAGCGTCCCCCTCATCTGATGTAGGCTACTTTCATTCACAACTTGAGGGGCAATGCACATACATATAACACGTTGGCATTGTGCTTCATAAATTAAGGATGTATAATCTTTGTTGTGTTGCAGTGGGCAATGACATCGCATGGTGTCAGTGTGCATGGAAAATAACGGCTTTAACTTGTCGTCACTGCGTTTTGGTTCCACCTCTTTATCGCGTTCTCAGTTCGATGAAAACAGAATCGCTTGGTGGCTTGCTGCGGTCTTTATACATATTGCCCATTGTTTTAACATTTTGTAAACAGGTTGCTCATTTACGTACACGGATGTTTTGGATTATTTACTTACAACACGGTTATTTAATCGCGTGAGGAATCCTTGGGTGTTATTTGCAATCATGGAACAAAGAGGATGCGACGAAAGAAGAGCGAGCGGATATTTGGTCGGCTGCGTGGTTGCGGTGCTTTTGTGGAGCGTGGCTTCGGCGCAAATACGATATTCCATCTCTGAGGAAGTTAACGAAGGAACTGTGGTTGGAAATATAGCAAAGGATCTGGGATTGGATAAAAGCACACTGAGAGACAGGAAGTATCGGATTGTTTCTAGTAATGCCGATCATCTTTTCCATGTAAATCAGAATGATGGTGTCCTGTATGTGAGCCGAAAGATTGACAGAGAAGAAGTGTGCGCGCAGAGCAGTACGTGTTTAATTAATCTAAAAACCGTGATCGAAAACCCTCTGGAGGTGCATTATATTGAAGTGGAGGTGTTGGATATAAATGACCATTCTCCCAGTTTCCCGGAGAAAGAGAAACGTTTGGAGATTTCAGAGTCCGTGTTACCCGGAGCACGATTTCAGCTGAAACCCTCGCGGGACCAAGACAGTGGTCAATTCTCCGTGCAGCAATATAAACTCAGCCACAACGATCACTTCCGTTTAGAAGTTCGGGATAAAGGAGAAGATGGTAAAATACCAATATTGGTTTTGCAGAAATCTTTGGATAGGGAAATTGCAAGAAGTAACTCATTAGTGCTAACAGCACTGGATGGAGGAAAACCTCCGAAAACTGGAAGTATGAATATTGTAGTAAACGTTTTGGATGTAAATGATAACACACCTGTTTTTTCAAAGGACATCTACTCTGTTACGCTCTCTGAAAATGCTCCGGTCGGCACAACAGTCGTACAAGTAAATGCAACTGATATGGATGAAGGTCAAAATGGGGAAGTGTATTACTCATTTGGTAACAGTGTGAGTAATAACTTATTTAAGCTTTTTGATATAAATCCATCAACAGGTGAGATACTTGTGAAGGCTCTGATAGATTATGAAGAAAAGGACAAGTACGAAATTGAAATTGAAGCATCAGATAAAGGTCTTGCTCCACTAACTTCAGAGAAAAGCGTCATTATCCAGATAGTTGACGTAAATGATAACGCACCTGTGATTGAAGTTACCTCATTTTCAAACTCCATCCCTGAAGATTCCAGACCTGGAACTACAGTTGCCCTTATTAGTGTCAATGACTTGGACTCTGGTCTCAACGGAAAAGTTATTTGCTCTATAAGTGAGGATGGTCCTTTTATTTTATCACCATCTTTACAAAACAAAATGTTTTCATTAGTCACCAAATCGCCTCTAGACAGAGAGAGACAGTCAAAGTATGATGTCACAATTACTGCAAAAGATGCTGGTCAGCCTTCATTATCATCCGAAAAGACAATAAGTGTTGTGGTGTCCGATGTGAATGACAACAGTCCAGAGTTTTCCCTGAGTCCATATACTTTCTATGTCACTGAGGGGAACGATCCAGGAGCCTCTGTGTTTTCTGTTAAAGCGTTTGACCGTGATGAGACTGGAAATGCTCTTATATCCTTTCATATTCTCAGAAATGGAAGCAAAGATAATACAGTTACTTCATTTCTCAACATTAATACAGAGAATGGAGATATTTTGGCTCTAAAAAGTTTTGACTTTGAAAGTCTGAAAACGTTCCATTTCCAAGTTGTTGCCACAGATTCTGGAACTCCGTCACTAAGCAGCAACGTCACAGTCAACGTGTTCATTCTGGATCAGAACGACAACGCTCCAGTCATCCTGTATCCAGTCAGCTCTAACGGTTCTGCTGAAGGTGTGGAGGAGATTCCCCGCAATGTGAACGCAGGACACTTGGTGACTAAAGTCAGAGCCTATGACGCTGATATAGGATATAACGGCTGGCTGCTGTTCTCACTGCAGGAAGTTACTGACCACAGTCTCTTTGGGTTGGACCGCTATACAGGACAGATCAGAACACTTCGCTCGTTCACAGAGACAGACGAGGCGGAGCATAAACTGGTCATACTGGTGAAAGACAATGGGAACGTGTCACTCTCAGCAACAGCTACTGTGATTGTCAAAGTTGTGGAGCCCAAAGAGGCTTTTGCTGCCTCTGATGTTAAAAGTGCAACAACGGATGAGGAGGATAATAACGTGACTTTCTACCTGATGATAACTTTGGGATCAGTTTCAACTCTTTTTCTCATCAGTATCATCGTGCTGATTGCAATGCAGTGCTCTAAATCCACAGACTACACTTCTAAATACCTACAAGAACCTAATTATGATGGGACCCTGTGTCACAGCATCCAGTACAGATCTGGAGAGAAACGCTACATGCTAGTTGGACCCAGAATGAGTATAGGATCTACTATAGTCCCGGGCAGCCACGCGAACACACTAATGCTACCTGACAGAAGGACAGCTGGAGAGGTAAGACATATTGAAAGAAGCAATTTTCTTCTGTATTCGTTTTTGTCATTTTTAATCTAGATGAATTGTAATAAATATTTAGGGAGAAACCTCAGAAAACCTACATGCCGTTGTATCTCAACACACAAGGCAAAATGTTTTATTCAACAAACCATATTCGGACATTTTCTATCTTTCCCAGTTATCGTCAGAATGGACGTATCTGAGAAGTTCTGATGGTACATGCTTTAAATTCTTCACCTACTCTAAGTGAAAACTCGTTGTTGAGGGGTGGTTAACTTATGGTGAGAAAGTCATACAAATTGGTTGAGAAGAAGGAAACACTGTCTGGAAATGTAAATCCATATGTCCTATTATTGGCATATGAACAACATTTACAGGAAGCAGAATGTTTATGAAAACTGTTGCGGGCTTGTTGATGTTTGACTTGTTGGTTTACAACACATACACTCCCATAAGGCAGTGGCATGGTATGCAAAGTATTTAGTTGAATCTTTTGGCTGTTCTTTGTTTATGATCCTTTGTCATTGTAACAAAAGAGTTATTCTTTAAATGTTAGTCAATTCTAGTTCATGAATTGTGTCACTTAAAAATCAAATCAGCATCCACATTTCTCTTGTAAACATACACGTTTGACTTATTATTTTCAATTTATTGCAGACCATTAAGTGGTTAATGCTTGTTGATCTTCATGTTAATCATTTTCAATTAATTTGATTGTTTCCTTTATTATGTCTGTCTATTTATTAATGTATATGTTTTTACATGTGTGGCATATTTAAACCAATAATTATGTTATAATATTCAAGTTATATTTCAGATGGTTTAAATTAGAATTTTAGATTAGAGTCATGCTTTCAACAAAGGAGAGCACAATGATTGCAGACGCCATACATAGTCATATAAATATCATATTGTACAGTCCCACATAGAGTACGGCACAGCGTGTCAGCACACAACAAAACATTATGGAGGAGATCAGGGCGCTTTATTGTTGACCAATTAACTTGAAATATGATCACAATACTTTCACGTGATGCAAGACTCAACTGCAGACATCGGTAGTCACTGGCCATGGTGCTGAACGGGTTTAGTCAAAATTTCCAATATTTAATCATAACATTTAACAAACGTCACAGCACAAAATTACATTATCGAAGTAATTTAATTAATACAACTCAATCAGACAACATACATAATATTCGAAAATGTCGTGCACAATAATTTAACATTTCTCACGTTATTTCAAGTACATCTGAGTTGTATGTTTTACTCAGAAGAAGTCCATCTCCTAATCTATTAACAAATAACACGATGACGTTTGGTCTGAGATCTGCAATATGAAACATATTACATTTTGTCTAATGTGCTACATCAACTTCGACTTTCTGCAGTGAGAAGTCTGGTCGCATGGTGTCAGCGGAACGTAAAAAGTCGACAGTAAGCGAGCTTGTCGTCATTGGATTTTGGTTCCACCTCTCGTCAACAATATCTTCGATATTGGTACAGCCACGCTTATTGTTGCAGGAGACGCTGCCATTTCTAAATGTGTAGGACGAGAGTAAATAGGAAGCATTGGATTCCGTTTCCAATAATTGTCCTTGTGATGGATTACTGATGTGTTCGGGTCTAATCATGGAACAAAGAAAATGCAAGACACGAACGACGAGAAGCTATTTGGTCGGCTGCGTGGTTTCGGTGCTTTTTTGGAGCATGGCTTCGGCGCAATCACGATATTCCATCTCTGAGGAAGTTAACGAAGGAACTGTGGTTGGAAATATAGCAAAGGATCTGGGATTGGATAAAAGCACACTGAGAGACAGGAAGTATCGGATTGTTTCTAGTAATGCAGATCATCTTTTCCATGTAAATCACAATGATGGTGTCCTGTATGTGAGCCGAAAGATTGACAGAGAAGAGGTGTGCGCGCTGAGCAGTACGTGTTTAATTAATCTAAAAACCGTGCTAGAAAACCCTCTGGAGATACATTATGTTGAAGTGGAGGTGCTGGATGTAAACGACCATTCTCCCAGTTTCTCGGAGAAAGAGAAACGATTTGAGATTTCAGAGTCCGTGTTACCCGGAGCACGATTTCAGCTGAAACCCTCGCGGGATCGAGACAGCGGTGAATTCTCCGTGCAGCAATATAAACTCAGCCAAAACGATCATTTCCGTTTGGAAGTTAAGGATAAAGGAGACGATGGTAAAATACCAATATTGGTTGTTCAAAAACCTTTGGACAGAGAAACTGCAGGATCCCACTCATTGGTACTGACAGCACTGGATGGAGGTAAACCTCCAAAATCCGGTACTATGAATATTCTAGTGACTGTTTTGGATATAAATGATAACGCACCTGTTTTCACTAAAGATGTTTATTCTGTTGTGCTCGGTGAAAATTCCGCATTCGGCACATCAGTTATACAAGTGAATGCAACAGATTTAGACGAAGGACCAAATGGAGAAGTATTTTACTCATTTAGCAACAGTATGAGTCAAAACATATTAAACCTATTTGAGATCAATCTATTAACAGGTGAGATAACTGTTAAAGGTTTAATTGACTATGAAGAGAAGGACAGATATGAAATTGAAATTGAGGCATCAGATAAAGGTCTTGCTCCTCTTACAACAGAAAAAAGCGTCATAATAAAAATAGTTGACGTGAATGATAACGCACCTGAGATTGAAGTCACTTCATTTTCAAGCTCCATCCCTGAAGATTCCAGACCTGGAACTACAGTTGCCCTTATCAGTGTCAATGACTTGGACTCTGGTCTCAATGGAAAGGTAATTTGCTCCTTAGTTGAGAATGTTCCATTTACTTTATTGCCATCCTTAAAAGACAACATGTATTCATTAGTAACAAAATCACCTCTAGACAGAGAGAAAACGTCCAACTATGAGCTAACAATAGTTGGAAAAGACGCTGGTCAACCACCACTAATTTGTACAAAGAAAATACAAATTGTGGTGTCAGACGTGAATGACAACAGTCCAGAGTTTTCACTGAGTCCATATACTTTCTATGTCACTGAAGCTAATGAGCCAGGAGCCTCTGTGTTTTCTGTTAGAGCGTTTGACCGTGATGAGACTGACAATGCTCTTATATCCTATCATATTCTCAGAGATGGAAGCAAAGATAATACAGTTACTTCATTTCTCAACATTAATACAGAAAGTGGAGATATTTTGGCGCTAAAAGGTTTTGACTTTGAAAGTCTGAAAACGTTCCAGTTCCAAGTTGTTGCCACAGATTCTGGAACTCCGTCACTAAGCAGCAACGTCACAGTGAACGTGTTCATTCTGGATCAGAACGACAACGCTCCAGTCATCCTGTATCCAGTCAGCTCTAACGGTTCTGCTGAAGGTGTGGAGGAGATTCCCCGCAATGTGAACGCAGGACACTTGGTGACTAAAGTCAGAGCCTATGACGCTGATATAGGATATAACGGCTGGCTGCTGTTCTCACTGCAGGAAGTTACTGACCACAGTCTCTTTGGGTTGGACCGCTATACAGGACAGATCAGAACACTTCGCTCGTTCACAGAGACAGACGAGGCGGAGCACAAACTGGTCATACTGGTGAAAGACAATGGGAACGTGTCACTCTCAGCAACAGCTACTGTGGTTGTCAAAGTTGTGGAGCCCAAAGAGGCTTTTGCTGCCTCTGATGTTAAAAGTGCAACAACGAATGAGGAGGATAATAACGTGACTTTCTACCTGATGATAACTTTGGGCTCAGTTTCAATTCTTTTTCTCATCAGTATCATCGCGCTTATTGCAATGCAGTGCTCTAAATCCACAGACTACACTTCTAAATATCTACAAGAGACTAATTATGACGGGACACTGTGTCACAGCATCCAGTACAGATCTGGAGAGAAACGCTACATGCTAGTTGGACCCAGAATGAGTATAGGATCTACTATAGTCCCGGGCAGCCACGCGAACACACTGATGCTCCCTGAAAGGAGGACACCTGGAGAGGTAAGAAATTATTGATGTAAACCCTGACTTGTTTCCGATGGATGTCTTACTTACAGCATACTTTAATAAATACAATAACAGTTTGCACATTGGACATGCTGCACCTTCTCTGCATCCGTTAAATTATTAAATTAAAAGTGGCTTAATTTGCTGTCCATGGTGCTGATATGTTCTGCTCTGATGTCCAGATACCTGATGATAAAATGTAAAAACAAAAAGTCAAAACAATAATTTGTCAATAGCAATAATTTTCCACGTTGTATCCTCATGACTATGAACTGAATGGTATTCAAAAAAGAATTTCATCTGAACATCTAACATTTGGGAGGATATGGTGTCTCCAGCTCCATTCAAAGAAATCAATATGTTGTGTTTGCTTGTTAAATCCTCTTGAGACGGCGTCCCCGTCATCTGATGTAGGCTACTGTCATTCATAATATCGACACATATGGTCAGAGTACATAAATATGACACGTTGGCATTGTGCTTTTTTAAATGAAGGCTGTATAATCTTTGATTTCCTTGCAGTGGGCAATGACATCGCATGGTGTCAGTGTCCATGGAAAATAACGGCTTTAACTTGTCGTCACTGCGTTTTGGTTCCACCTCTTTATCGCGTTCTCAGTTCGATGAAAACAGAATCGCTTGGTGGATTGCTGCGGTCTTTATACATATTGTCCATTGTTTTTAACATTTTGTAACCATGCTGCTCATTTAAATACACGGATGTGTTGGATTACATGCTTTCAAAACGGTTATTTGATCCCGTGAGGAATCCTTGCGTGTTATTTGCAATCATGGAACAAAGAGGATGCGACGCAAGAAGAGCGAGCGGATATTTGGTCGGCTGCGTGTTTTCGGTGCTTTTGTGGAGCGTGGCTTCGGCGCAAATACGGTATTCCATCTCTGAGGAAGTTAACGAAGGAACTGTGGTTGGAAATATAGCAAAGGATCTGGGATTGGATAAAAGCACGCTGAAAGACAGGAAGTATCGGATTGTTTCTAGTAATGCAGATCATCTTTTCCATGTAAATCACAATGATGGTGTCCTGTATGTGAGCCGAAAGATTGACAGAGAAGAGGTGTGCGCGCTGAGCAGTACGTGTTTAATCAATCTAAAAACCGTGTTAGAAAACCCTCTGGAGGTGCATTATGTTGTAGTGGAGGTGCTGGATGTAAACGACCATTCTCCCAGTTTCCCAGAGAAAGTGACAACGTTGGAGATTTCAGAGTCCGTGTTGCCTGGAGTACGTATTCCTCTGCAACACGCACGAGATCCAGACGGTGGTCTTTTCTCTGTTCAGCAGTATAAACTCAGACCCAACGAACACTTTCGTTTGGAAGTTAAAGATAAGGGAGAGGATGGTAAAATACCTATTTTAATTGTGCAGAAATCTTTGGATAGGGAGGCAGCGGTCAGGCATCCATTAGTGCTAACAGCACTGGATGGAGGAAAACCTCCAAAATCAGGGGAAATGAATATTCTAATAAATGTTTTGGATATTAATGATAATGCACCCGTTTTCTCTAAAGATGTTTATTCTCTAATGCTGGATGAGAATGCTCCAATCGGCACAACAGTCATACAAGTGAATGCAACTGATTTAGATGACGGTCCAAACGGAGATGTAGTTTACTCATTTAGCAGTATTGTGAATAGTAGGTTATTAAAGCTTTTTGATATAAATCCATCAACAGGTGAAATACTTGTGAAAGGGTTAATAGATTATGAGGAGAGGGACAAATACGAAATTGAAATTCAAGCATCAGATAAAGGTCTTGCTCCTCTGGCGACACAAAAAAGTGTTATCATTAAGGTTGTTGACGTAAATGATAATGCACCTGAGATTGAAGTGACCTCATTTTCAAACTCCATCCCTGAAGATTCCAGACCTGGAACTACAGTTGCCCTTATTAGTGTCAATGACTTGGACTCTGGTCTCAATGGAAAGGTAATTTGCTCGATAAGTGAAGATGTTCCTTTTACTTTATCACCATCTTTACAAGACAACATGTTTTCATTAGTCACCAAATCGCCTCTGGACAGAGAGAGACAGTCAAAGTATGATGTCACAATTATTGCGAAAGATGCTGGTCAGCCTTCATTATCATCTGAAAAGCCGATAAGCGTTGTCGTGTCAGATGTGAATGACAACAGTCCAGAGTTTTCCCTGAGTCCATATTCTTTCTATGTTACTGAAGCTAATGAGCCAGGAGCCTCTGTGTTTTCTGTTAGAGCGTTTGACCGTGATGAGACCGAAAATGCTCTTATATCCTATCATATCCTCAGAGATGGAATCATAGCTAATGCCGTTACTTCATTTCTCAACATACACACTGAGAATGGAGATATTTTGGCGCTAAAAAGTTTTGACTTTGAAAGTCTGAAAACGTTCCAGTTCCAAGTTGTTGCCACAGATTCTGGAACTCCGTCACTAAGCAGCAACGTCACAGTGAACGTGTTCATTCTGGATCAGAACGACAACGCTCCAGTCATCCTGTATCCAGTCAGCTCTAACGGTTCTGCTGAAGGTGTGGAGGAGATTCCCCGCAATGTGAACGCAGGACACTTGGTGACTAAAGTCAGAGCCTATGACGCTGATATAGGATATAACGGCTGGCTGCTGTTCTCACTGCAGGAAGTTACTGACCACAGTCTCTTTGGGTTGGACCGCTATACAGGACAGATCAGAACACTTCGCTCGTTCACAGAGACAGACGAGGCGGAGCATAAACTGGTCATACTGGTGAAAGACAATGGGAACGTGTCACTCTCAGCAACAGCTACTGTGATTGTCAAAGTTGTGGAGCCCAAAGAGGCGTTTGCTGCCTCTGATGTTAAAAGTGCAACAACGAATGAGGAGGATAATAACGTGACTTTCTATCTGATGATAACTTTGGGCTCAGTTTCAACTCTTTTTCTCATCAGTATCATCGTGCTGATTGCAATGCAGTGCTCTAAATCCACAGACTACACTTCTAAATATCTACATGAACCTAATTATGACGGGACACTGTGTCACAGCATCCAGTACAGATCTGGAGAGAAACGCTACATGCTAGTTGGACCCAGAATGAGTATAGGATCTACTATAGTCCCGGGCAGCCACGCGAACACACTCATGCTCCCTGACAGGAGACATACATCTGAGGTAAGATACATTCTTATTAACCATATTACAACTACCTGTTTTTTTAATTTTTTTTATTTTAAGAAGAAATACAACAATTCTGAGGTCATCTGAACACAGACCTTTACACAGGTTGACATCAAAGTACATTGGATAATTTAGTACACAAACACTACACTTGTGCTTAGATAAGTTGACTCTGCTCTTGAGGGTTTTCCTTCTATAAATTGTATCAACTGTCACTAAACTGTCTTTTAGAACAATTATATCCTGTTTTTTTATAAAGCAGGAGCTCCATGTTTTCTATACATCAAGTTATGTTTCTTACAGACGCTGTCTTATTTCTGTTTCGATAGTATTGTAATTTCCAGTTTAATTTCTCATATTGCAGAAGGAACTGTCGCTGTCCGTGGTGCTGAAGTTTTTTTTATTTTGTACATATAATTACATTAATGCTGTAATCATTAAATCCTTATTTATGTGACATGTACAGAACATACATCTATGTTTAAGTATAAACGTATTGGTACTGAAGGCCATTGCTTAAGGAAATTGACTGTCGCAAATCTGTCCTAATAACAGGCTGTCTCTTTTGCCTGTATGTTTCCGTTGTCGTATATGAACTTTTGTCGTCACTATATGTTATGATCAAAGAGTGTTGCAATAACGTGTTGGATCGCATGGTGTCGGTAAAATAGCAAATTATGTGCCGAGAGCTTTTCGTCATCACCGTTAGGTCCATTTTGACATTACGTGTCAAAGGCTTCAACACAAAACTAGCTCAGTTATTCCAAGGACAGTATCGGCAATGGAACGCAGTTTGCAAAGGAATAAGGCTGATTACATTTCTTGACCACACAATTACAGATCTCGGAATTTGTTTTATTTTTTCTGTACATTATGGAACAAAGCGGACGCCTAGCGTGGATTGAACGATGGCGATGTGTTGCCTGCATGTTGGCTTTGGTAACGTTTTGGAGCAAAGCCTCCGCTCAGATCAGATATTCCATTTCCGAGGAGATGAAAGAAGGAAGTGTTGTTGGAAACATTGCGAAAGACTTAGGAATCGATAAGGTTACGCTGAAAGATAGAGAATATCGTATTGTTGGCAGTTCAACGGAACCCTTTTTTCGTTTGAATAAGGACGACGGTGTCCTGTATGTCAGTAGGAAAGTGGACAGGGAAGAGATCTGTGAACGAAGCAACGCGTGCGTAATCAACCTTAAAACCGTGCTAGAAAATCCTCTGGAAATCCATTATGTGGCCATAGAGGTGCTGGATGTAAACGACCACTCCCCCGTCTTTCCGGAGAAAGAGAAGCGACTGGAGATATTCGAATCAACGTCACCGGGAGCACGATTCCAGCTCCAACCTGCACGCGACCCTGATGGTGGTCAGTTTACTGTTCAGCAGTATACACTCAGCCAGAATGACCACTTTCGTTTAGAAGTTAAGGAGAGGGGCGAAGACCGTAAGATGCCCTTTCTGATATTAAAGAAGCAGTTAGACAGAGAGGCTTTGAGAGAACACAGGCTCCTGCTCACGGCTATTGATGGAGGGAGGCCGGCGAGGTCTGGAACAATAGAAATACTAATTGAGGTGCTTGATGTTAATGACAATGCACCCGTTTTTACAAAAGACGTATATTCTGCTATTTTAAATGAAAACGCAGCCCCTGGCACCTTAGTTATTCAGGTTAATGCTACTGATTTGGATGAGGGAGCGAACAGTGAAATAGTTTACTCGTTTGGTAAAGAAGTGGATAAACATTTACAACAACTGTTTAGCATAGACCCAGTGACGGGCAAAATTAATGTGACCGGTGTGATTGATTTTGAAGAAAACGAAAGCTATGAAATTGACATACAAGCTTCAGATAGGGGAACTATCCCTATTTCCACTTATAAAACTGTGATAATAAAGGTAATCGACCTTAACGATAATCCCCCAGAGATTGAAATTACATCATTTTCAAAATCAGTTAGCGAAGAATCTAAAATTGGAACAACTGTAGCTCTAATCAGTGTGAATGATTTGGATTCAGGCCCCAATGGTCATGTTTCCCCCTTTATACGTGAGGAAGTCCCTTTCGCTGTATCGCCATCCTTGCAAGATAATATGTACGCGATAGTGACCAAATCACGACTGGACAGAGAAGAAAAGTATTTCTATGAACTTACAATTGTTGCAAAGGACAGTGGTGAACCATCGCTCTCATCTGAAAAGATAATCAGTGTTGTTGTATCAGACGTGAACGATAACAAACCACAGTTTTCACTGAGCCCATATACGTTCTACATTTCTGAAAACAATGACCTAGTAGCACCTGTTTTTTCAGTTAGAGCATCTGACCTCGATGATAGTGATAATGCGCATATTTCATATCACATACCGAGGGATATCAGTGGAAATAATTTAGGTCTGTTTTTAAATATCAACTCAGAAAGTGGAGATATTTTGGCTCTAAAAAGTTTTGACTTTGAAAGTCTGAAAACGTTCCAGTTCCAAGTTGTTGCCACAGATTCTGGAACTCCGTCACTAAGCAGCAACGTCACAGTGAACGTGTTCATTCTGGATCAGAACGACAACGCTCCAGTCATCCTGTATCCAGTCAGCTCTAACGGTTCTGCTGAAGGTGTGGAGGAGATTCCCCGCAATGTGAACGCAGGACACTTGGTGACTAAAGTCAGAGCCTATGACGCTGATATAGGATATAACGGCTGGCTGCTGTTCTCACTGCAGGAAGTTACTGACCACAGTCTCTTTGGGTTGGACCGCTATACAGGACAGATCAGAACACTTCGCTCGTTCACAGAGACAGACGAGGCGGAGCATAAACTGGTCATACTGGTGAAAGACAATGGGAACGTGTCACTCTCAGCAACAGCTACTGTGGTTGTCAAAGTTGTGGAGCCCAAAGAGGCTTTTGCTGCCTCTGATGTTAAAAGTGCAACAACGGATGAGGAGGATAATAACGTGACTTTCTACCTGATGATAACTTTGGGATCAGTTTCAACTCTTTTTCTCATCAGTATCATCGTGCTGATTGCAATGCAGTGCTCTAAATCCACAGACTATACTTCTAAATATATGCAAGAGCCTAATTATGACGGGACACTGTGTCACAGCATCCAGTACAGATCTGGAGAGAAACGCTACATGCTAGTTGGACCCAGAATGAGTATAGGATCTACTATAGTCCCGGGCAGCCACGCGAACACACTAATGCTTCCTGACAGGAGGACACCTGGAGAGGTAAGATATATTTAGACAGGTGTTATTCCCTTGCAAACAATGTCTGTCAAATATTCCCTTGTAATATTCATAATGGGCATAGCGGGAAAATGTGCACTGTCTGCGTTGAATGCGACGAGTAAAGTATTAAGCCATGGTTTAGTTGATGGAAGATATCAGTTAAGATGCAAGTCAAGTGGAAATATCATTGCCATGGTTGTATTGAGAGATAACGAGGTAAGACTTTAAACGTATGACTTTTAAATATGGAATATTGAAACATGGTTTTATATATATATATATATTATCATATAGGTTGTAATAATCAACATCATGTTGAATTGTTTATCATGCCTGTCCATTCCATAAAGTTAAAAATGGTATGGTGCACCTTTTTACTTTCATGCTCTCATTTTCAGGAGGCAAAAGACATGTTAAACCACTCGTCACATAAATATATGTTTATATTTAAAGTGTGTTTGCATTGTCACGTCAGCTCGCATGGTGTCACTGCTTGTGAACGTGAACGCCTCTCGGTTTAACATCCTCTACGTCAGTAGAGCAGAGCTATTTCGCGTCAGGTTGCACTTGTGCGTGAGGGCAACGGCTTCACATATTTGATTCGTTCATCAACAATTGTCGAATATTGGCAACCTTGTTTTTTCAAAATGTGTGTTACTGTGTAGAATCACATTTCTTTTAAATTTCTAATCGTTTTTTTAATTCATTTTTTAATCCAATATGGCACGACGAGGATGCAGCGCGTGCTTGGAGCGCCTGGTCGTTCTCATTCTTTGTTTGATTCTTACTTTTAATATAACTTCGGCACAGCTACGATACTCGATTCCCGAGGAGCTTACGGTGGGTGCTGTTGTTGGGAATATCGCAAAAGATTTGGGGCTGGATACCAGTGCTTTGAATGCTCGAGGATTTCGCATCGTTTCCGGATCGACCGAACCCGTGTTCCAATTGAACAATAATGGCGTCTTATATGTGAACCGGAAAATTGACAGAGAAGAAGTATGCGAAAGGATCAGCACCTGCATCATCAACATAAAGACCGTGTTGGAGAATCCGTTAGAGGTGCATTACGTCGCTATTGAGGTTTTGGACGTGAACGACCACTCCCCCACCTTCTCTGAAAACGAGACGCATTTAGAGATATCGGAGTCTGCTTTACCTGGGGCGCGATTTCAACTACAAGGTGCTCATGATCCAGACAGTGACACGTATTCTATTCAACAGTATAAGCTCAGTCAAAATGACCATTTTCGCCTGGAGGTTAAAGATAGAGGAGAGGATGGGAAAATTCCTGTGTTGTATTTGCATAAACCGCTGGATAAAGAAACTGCAAGAAGTCACAGGTTACTGCTGACGGCCGTTGATGGAGGAAAGCCTGCTAGGTCAGGAACCCTGAGAATCATCGTTCATGTGTTGGATGTAAATGACAATATGCCGGTTTTTGACAAAGAATCATATGCTGCAGTGCTGAAGGAAAATTCCCCCATTGGCACAACTATCATGCAAGTAAACGCCACTGATTTAGATGATGGCTTAAACGGGGAGGTGGTCTATTCATTCGGCAATAATGTAAATAATAAATTACGTAAACTTTTTGAAGTGGACACTAATACTGGTGAAATCATAGTGAAAGGACTGATAGATTTTGAACTAAAAGACAGGTTCGAAATTGATATTAAAGCTTCTGATAAAGGACCAGTCCCCTTAGCAACAGAAAAAAGTGTTGTAATTACTATTGTGGACCTGAATGACAACGCACCTGAGATTGAGGTGACATCCTTTTCAAGTGCTATTCCTGAGGACTCCAAACCTGGAACGACTGTAGCGTTGATAAGTGTGAATGATAATGATTCAGGTTTGAATGGAAAGGTGATCTGTTATATCAGTGAGGATGTACCTTTTACATTAACACCATCTTTGCAAGACAATATGTACTCCATAGTCACCAAATCAATGCTGGATAGAGAGCATCAGTCCAAGTATGATGTTACAATAACTGGTAAAGATGCTGGTGAACAACCCTTGTCATCTTACAGGACAATTAGTGTCACTGTATCAGATGTGAATGATAACAGTCCAGAGTTTTCAACAAATCCGTATGTATTTTATGTTGTTGAGAACAACGTTGCAGGAGCCTCTTTATTTTCAGTGAGTGCTTATGATTGTGATGAGGGCGATAATGCCCTTGTATCATACAACATTGTGAGAACTGGTAATGAAAACAAAAAAATGACTTCATTTCTTAACATAAACTCTGAAAGTGGAGATATTTTGGCTCTAAAAAGTTTTGACTTTGAAAGTCTGAAAACGTTCCAGTTCCAAGTTGTTGCCACAGATTCTGGAACTCCGTCACTAAGCAGCAACGTCACAGTGAACGTGTTCATTCTGGATCAGAACGACAACGCTCCAGTCATCCTGTATCCAGTCAGCTCTAACGGTTCTGCTGAAGGTGTGGAGGAGATTCCCCGCAATGTGAACGCAGGACACTTGGTGACTAAAGTCAGAGCCTATGACGCTGATATAGGATATAACGGCTGGCTGCTGTTCTCACTGCAGGAAGTTACTGACCACAGTCTCTTTGGGTTGGACCGCTATACAGGACAGATCAGAACACTTCGCTCGTTCACAGAGACAGACGAGGCGGAGCATAAACTGGTCATACTGGTGAAAGACAATGGGAACGTGTCACTCTCAGCAACAGCTACTGTGGTTGTCAAAGTTGTGGAGCCCAAAGAGGCTTTTGCTGCCTCTGATGTTAAAAGTGCAACAACGGATGAGGAGGATAATAACGTGACTTTCTACCTGATGATAACTTTGGGATCAGTTTCAACTCTTTTTCTCATCAGTATCATCGTGCTGATTGCAATGCAGTGCTCTAAATCCACAGACTATACTTCTAAATATCTACAAGAGACTAATTATGACGGGACACTGTGTCACAGCATCCAGTACAGATCTGGAGAGAAACGCTACATGCTAGTTGGACCCAGAATGAGTATAGGATCTACTATAGTCCCGGGCAGCCACGCGAACACACTCATGCTTCCTGACAGGAGACATACATCTGGAGAGGTAAGAAAGATCACTTCATCTCAAGGCACTTCTGGTATGAATGCTGGTGATAGGTGAGATCTAAAACCTAATCATTAAGGTGTGCTAAAAGTACTGAATCTCAACACATATTCACAACAGATGAATGTTAAATGGACCATAGATATAACATCTATCAGTGAGTTAAATGACAAGCTTGTGCGTTGTGTGACTGCTAAGTTGAGTTGTTGGTTTACAGGTTGTATGTTTGGTTCTCACACAGCTTAGACTGTAAGAGATTACTAAATAGCACTGGACTCTTTCTTGTGAAACTGAAGACACAGTTGCTTTCTAAAACAATAGATCCAAAGAAAAACCTTCCTTTTTCCCCTAAGAAAATGAAAGAGACTGTGCTTGTATAGTGTCACATCGGACTTCTTTCAGACCTTTGATAACATTGTATTCAGTGCACTGACATACTTTGACTACTCTCAACTGTAATTTGTCTATTTCAGGCTGTGCTTGGCTGTGTCATAGTATTTTATAAACTGACTGGGAAAAATGAATGCATAATTTAAGCAAATTGTGGTTAAACCTTTGAAATAGGTAAAGGTTTAGATTCAGTTCATAGGTGTTCAGTATATTCCAGTATCACTTGCCATTGGTGTTAGCCTAACCTTAAAACATCATAAGTCTCATTTGCAAACAATAAATATTGTTTCTTAGTTCTGAAGCTTTTCCAAACATCTGCATCATTGGAGCCACTTCATCAGATGTAATGTTATTTCATTACATTTATATTCATGTAATGTAGTCATTTTAAAAATATATGTAACTATTCATCACCCCGATAAATTGTGGTCAGTGATTTACACGCTTTTTCCCATATTTATGTATATTCTTCCCTCTGTGTGCCTTAGGGTTCTTGCATGTTTCAAGGGAGTGACAGGGTGGCTAACAGAGTTACTTGAGGTCTGTGCTTGCTGATGTAGCTGAGGTGATTCAGTGGTCCATGAATGGCTGCAGCTACAGCAGAGGGAGAGAGGAAGAGAGGGAGCCTGTGGCTGGTGTGCAGTGAATCACAATGTACAGCCAGTCAGGTGGGGCCGGGGCACTGCTTCAGCAGGGATACAGGGCCGCAAAGCAGCAAGCAGTATACATGTATACCATTATCATTTGATTGGCTTTTTGTGCTTTGGAAAAATGCTAGACAGCAATGTAAAATAATGTAGGTCTCAGTGTATGTGTATATGATACACACCAGCTACTGTGCAACTGATCCCTTTTGATTCAGTAAAGAAATAGGTCATATTGTATCACGTGTGTAGTCTGGATGCTCGGCTTCTGGGCTGATTCTCGAACACTGTGTGTTGCCCATAGCAACACACGAGGAGATCCACCTCTACTGGTTTCCACAGACTAGCATGTGCTCAGCTGTCTTAGCAACAGCAGCGGAAGAGGGAGGGAGGGATGGAGAGAGCAGTAGAGGAGGGGGGAGGGGAAGTGGCTTTTGTACGGCTCATCTATAGACATCTCACAGTATTTAATGAAAATGGGTGTATTAAGATAGAAACACATGGATTGTGTCAGTGAAATCTCCGTTGTAAATCAGGCAACAGATGGTACAGATATCAAAGCAACAACGAAGGCTGAAATAGTTGAGCTTCTAATTAGATATTTTACGGTATGGAGATAATCTTTTCTCTTAAACAACTGGGTCAACCTTAGATTGCCTCCCTAGAAATTATTTTCAGAAAAAAACGTGTATTTTTACCTGTCATTAAATGTGTCTTTGTTGAAACCTAAAGGAATACTTTGACCCACTAAGCAGCGCGTGAAATAAAGATGGAAGCAGTGTGAATGCAAGAAGGAAAAGCATCACATCAGATTCAGTGTAAGGCTGCAGCTAGCAAGTAACTACTGAACACACTTTCTCTGCACTTCCTCTGTCCAGTTATATTCAGTGCCCTAGTCTGTGTGCATATTCCATGTGCACTTGTTTGTGTGTGAGATTAAAATGTGTGAGGCATCATGTGTTTTGCAATACAGCAGCAGTGCTAAGCTGTGCCTGGACAGCAGATGCCCAGAAAAGATGTATTGATGTGATTAAAAATGAGTGCATCTCATTAAACCTAAAGAAGTGCAGTGTGATGTTGGTGGATCACATTGGGTGTCTCTGGTTACACAGGGAGCTGGTTACTTTTCCATGACATTTCTGGGAGAGACAAGCAGATGAGAGAGGAGTGGATGAATTACAAGTAGGTTCATGAGCTGCATTCAGAACACAAGCACAAGGGGAAGTGCCCTGGTCTGATGAATCAACACATAATTGAGTATGCCAAAACAGGCAGATGTTGGCACAATCAACACAAGATAGCAACTACATTTTCAAAATGCACGTCCGTTGTGGAGATCTTGATTTAAAACATAACTGTACAACAAGAGACTATTATTTAGATATAGCGTGTCTCTCGTAGTATATTCTTACATTTCCGTTCTGTATGCTCTCTTTGGCGGGCGTGTGGCTGCTTGCTCCAGTAGTTCTGGCTGTCTGCCTGACTGGCTGAGCAGATCTGTGCAATTGTGTTTGCATGCCGAGTGTCTGCACTGAAAATCATTCACAGTGCAATGACCGTTGTGTTGTGTGTGTCTGTGTATGTTGTCTTTGTTAAGTAGGTGAGAAGGGTGAGAGGGCAAGGGAACAAGCTAAATGTCATTAAAGGAGGAGACACAGCTGTTACAGCCAGACTGTGTGTACTGTACTGTACTGTTATGTCAGCAGCTTGAGAGAAATAGCTCCATATTATGTGGCTGCTCTTCTGCATGTACACATGCAGAGATTCCCGAACGCTTTTTTCCCTTTGATTTTTAACTTCCTCTGCATCTACTTCCCTTACCCCTTCACCCACGTAAACCCACATGTGTTCTGTTGTATCATCTGCTTATTGTTTCACTGTGCATCCTCTAGCTACTCGTGGCTTGCTTTTTCTTTCTCCATTTCTGCAGCTTACCTCTCTGCCTCTTCACTATTTCTCTCCTCCTTCTGCACCCTCCGTATTGATATCGCTCTAAGTTTTCCCCTCCCCCATCCCACTCTTGGCCTCCTTTTCCTGCTTTTATGTCTCCATCCTTCGTTGTTTCCCCTTTCATATGCCTCCCTTTTCTGTCTCCCTATCATTTTCTGTCCGTTTCTTTCTGTAGTCTATCTCCTCTCTCATTCTGCCACATGCTTTTCAGCTCTGTGTTGCTGTGCTTCATGCCTGTAGGGTTGTGGCGGTGTAATGTGCATGTGCTGTTGTGTGTCAGTAGGGCACATGCTCTCTTATTGCTCCAGCTTTGTTGGAGGACGGCGCATCTCACATTGAGGTCAGCAGCAGTGATGGTAATCTAATTTACACACACAGGAGGGTACAACGAAAACAGCTACTACCTTTATGTTGACACTTCACATGTGCACACTCGTGCTCATAGAAGCACACACATTGCACATACTCACAAATGCCTAATCCACTTTACTGTGAGACACGTTCACAGAAGAAAGGGGGCTGGGAGAAAACCGAGAGCACGCAGAGCATGTTCCCTTTGGGGATGTAGTGACTTACAGAGAGAAAGACTGTGAGACAATTATATCAATCAAAGCGCTGTGGCAAAAATGAGACGTCCTGTCTTGACAGAAAATAATTATTATCATGAGGACATGGCTTTTTTCAAGAGTCAACTCTTGTGTTTTATAAACAGGAAGACTGTACAAACAGCTTTCATCCCAGACTTAACTTCTACCACTGAGATGAGACAGAGGACAGACAACAGCTTCCAAACATGCAAAAGGTACCAAACAATAACACCAGCTGACCCATGTCCCTAATATAATTACACAGGTATTATATTGTTAATGCTTGAGCTTCTGTATCATACTGCTCATTCGGACTTGATCAGTATACTGTATGTATTACATGAATCTAGCTATGATGCTAGTTTGAACTATTTTATTATATATGCACCCTGCTCTCTGTCATGCTTTGCACACTTTAAGTCTCTATACATCTTTTTTAAGTGAAAATCTTGCTTTCCCTTGTTCCATGAGATCAGTAATTGTAAGTCATTTACGGGCACTAAGATAAGCCCTCCCACCACTTCAATATTTGATTATGTTCCTTTTTGCTCTCTGTTCTCATCATCTTTGCAGTTTCCAATCAGGAAAAAAACACAGGTAATAAAATAATGGTTAAAAAGCACACTGTGATAAAGCTGAACTGTAGAGGCAGGTAAATAAGGCACATAGATAATGTTCACCTATAACATTTCCCCAAATCAGTCTTATATTTAAAAAGACAAGATGATAACTTGGATCAGCTAAAGAGGATCATTTGGATCAGTTAAGGCTCTGGCAGAGCACACTAACAGCATTGAGGTCCACAACATAACAATGTCAGAAAAAAACGAAAAAAAAAACATTGCTCTCAAAAGACAGATCTGACATCTATTTGATAACCATACTGGGTTAACTCAGAGTGCTAGGAAGCATTTCTGTTTCTGTGTCACAGGGTATTGATTTCAATCACCACTCACGTACAGTTGACAAGGTTGACTAGAGTTATTTTTCACTAATTAGGCTAGGGAGGTGGTGTATGAAGTTTGGTTGTTGATGATTATATTGGCATTGTGTTCCGTAAAACTGCTGTTTTAGGTTATATCATATCATTCCACATAAACTGCATGCTGGCCAGATTCTGCTGAACAGTTTGATCTGTACTGTCCTTCAGAGTTTGTGCATCGGTGTGTGTGTGTGTGTGTGTGTGTGTGTGTGTTTGCATTAGCTGGCCTTCTTTGTGGACCATTCAGGTGAATTGGTGTTTGTGAATCAGGAGGTTGTTGTTGTGAATGTCAGCAAGCACAGGCACCGCTGCAGTGCAGCTTTTAGATTATTTGGTCAATAAGCTGTTTGTCCGTATAGTGCTGAGCTTTGAACGCCGCAGAGTGGCAGAGAAGGGTTTGAAGAGTAAAATGAGTCGTCTATATCAAGTTAGACTAACTGTATAACTGTTTATCTTTGAGGAATCAAAGTTTAAAAGGATGCACCTTTAAGTGAACGTGTGACACTGTCAGATATTAACCGTGCATAAAACAACCTTTTTCTTTAATTGCGACTGTTTGACAGAGACTTTAAACTGGTAACAACACAACATGCCTCCGGGAGTCAGTGGGCCAACAATTGCACTGTGAGAAGCATTCACAACTGTGGGCCAAGACTCATTGGCACAGCTCCTTTTGCTCTCGTCATTTGTCCTAGAACATGACAAGACTGGTTCAGAGCCATGTGTGGCTTTCATGTAAATTGGCTCAGGCTACATTCACTATTCTTGAGTATATAGGTCAAACTTGGTTTTTCAATGTTGATAAAGGATGCAAGTTATATTTGTGAGCTTGTCCAGCAAGTCTGACCTGGTTATGTTTGAATTATACTGTAGCTAATACATAAATAGTAAAAACAAATGTATTCATTTTCTTACTCCCATTTCTTCCTGCCTGATATAGTGTGAGCAGTGCTGACCCTTTCTCCTCCCCACCACGCATTATATAAGCAGCTGCATTACTCTCAGTCCATTGACTCATGGCTGTGTGGATGAGTCCTATAGGTTGGACCTTGCCACTCTCACTTTACAATCACTCCACTGCAGCTGAATCAAGGCCTCTCTATGTGGGTATGGGGTCTACTTCCATGAGCAAAACAACATTGCGTTAATGAAAATCATTTGCGCACACTATCTTCATGTGTCATATTGTATTCATTCTAGATAATGTAAGCTTAGGGTGATCTCTTCTTTTATTTTGTAATGAACACATATCTTAATAATGTCATAATTTACCTGCAATTATATTATTAATACAATTTAAAAATAAATCTGTATCTGATGTAATAACCAGTGCTTGATAGCTTTGTTACGTGCAGTTAAGACAAGTGCTACGTTTAAATAGTATAGCTTCTTTTCTGAATCAACAGAGACCAGAACAGATGTAGGTCTGCACTTGGCATCGCTGCTCATACAGCCTCAACATCTGCTGCTGCGCTCAGGTCATGAGTGCATGCCCGGAGGATTGAACTGACTGAGCAGCCAGCGCAAGTCAGCAGGCAAGACAGAGAGCTATTAAATGGAAAACAAGTGAGGACACAGTTGGTTGAAAGTCTCCTTTATGGTCATCCTGTTTTAAGCGCCCAGTGTACTGATATCTAGATTTATGGGATGGGGCTGTGATCTCTGATTAATATAATGTATGAATGGGTGAGGGAAATCCAGAGTGAGCTGTTTAGACTCAGTAAGAGGATTGCTTTCCTCCAGCAGGAGCCATGCACTGCTCACTGTAGTAGATGGGGTATAAGGCCACAGTTGCTATACACTTGTCTGATTAAATACCGTATGTTGTATTCATTTCTGGCCATGCAGAAATGGATGGGATCAGATGTTGGCTGTTAAGATGAATCCAGACTCTAGCTGCAGGGTTCCTCTTGCCCCTTTGGCTATTTCCCCACCACTAAGCATCTTGAGTAATTGTTTTGCCTTGTTTTTAGCAAGTGCAATCTTATTTCTCTGAATGCTGTCTGTTTGACTGTTCACAAGAATAAAGCTGTTTTGTCATGCTTATATGTTTCTATGACTTCTTAATGTAGCCACAACACAGTACTGTTAACATGTCTTTTTGTTTTTATTGTTTTTTACATTTCTGTGATTTGTGTGTCTGGTCCATTACAAGGCTTTAACACGGTATGAAAACTAATATATAATCAAATGTGTAGATCGTTTCAAGTATGTCTCTTTAGTTGTATATTGAGGTAAATGAGTCAAACTTTTAAAAAAATAAATAACTATTGCAAAAAAACTGTATTTTTGGTTGGGCTGTGGTCTTTTGGTGAAGCACAGAGAGTTATTATGCTGATATGTGCACGTGATTACACAACATTGATATGATCATGTAAATAGAGGGAGAAAGTCATTTTTGTAACACTAATTTAAAGCTACAGCCTGAAACGTCTTCTTAGTGTCATTTGACTCCTTCTGGTCATCTTCTGGAGTGTGAACCAGTGAGCTGTTAGTGGGTGAGTCATCTCATCCCACATAGCTTTTCATTTCGTAAAGTTGGTCTGCTGTGTTTATTTTTAGGCAAACCATCTGTCATGAAACATTTAAATCAGGGACTCCGACATTTTGGGTTAAAGCCATTACTTTATCATTTGGGATATCCGGTTATGTGACTCCCTGTAACCACACACACTTGAGCTGTGTATGTTTATATGTGTACCGATCTCTAAATATTATTCCATGTTTCCCGCCATCTTACCTTGTGGGCTCAGTGTATGAATAAAACAATGAGACATGGGTGTGGAAGATGAGTGTTAATGCTGTAAGCCTGACTCATATCCCACTCTCTCCTCCCACCGACTGGCTCCCCCTCTCCTTCTTCCTCTGCCTTTGTTCTCGTTATCACCCCACTATGCTCCAGCATGTTGTGCTTTCCTTCTCAGCTTCACCTTCTACTGGTTTCTTTTCATTTGCTGGTTTCTTCAGTCCATCTCTTTGTTTCAGAATCCCTTCTTCTCTCTCATTCTTGCGCAAATAATCTCTTTCTGATTTTCTTCATCTCTGTCCCCCTCCCACGCATCCTGATTTCCTCTAGCCGGTACTCTCTCTTATGCCCCCTCCTGTCTGTTCATGTGATTACAAGCTGATAGAAAATGGCTGACCACTTTTGGAGGCTGTGTTACTCTCTCACCAATCATTGTTGTGTATGTCTGTTATTCTTAGTTCAGTTGTTAAATTCCTATTGGAAAACATAGCTTTGCCCATGAGCCTTCATTCTATCAAACTCCCTCCTTTCTCCACTCTCTTTCTGACCACAGAGAGCCTCTCTTCTGTACACTTTACCTCCTATATCTTTGTATAATCTGTAGCCGTGAGTAGAGCTGAATATGTCAGACCACCTTTCTCTTTCTCTCAGTCTTATGACCGCAGTAAAAGAGGAGAGACAGGACGCACTACCAAACTGTAGTCTGGCTCTTCACAGCCTCAGTCATGGAGCCAATGATGGAATAATCTGAACCTATCCTCTGCTACGGTGTACTAGTGTGTGAACCCAGAGTGGCTATTTCAATTATGTGTTGTTGAAATGACTTGGCATTAACAATTGTGAATGGCTACTTAATTTGCTGCGTAAGAACTGTCAGACACACTGACCAGGTATAGTTGTATATTTAAAAAAAGTTTTAAATTAGTACTTTTCAGCCAATTTCAGCCCTTATTTTTCTTACTTATGTGTCTGCTGTCATCACACTTAAATGTTTTATTTTTAAACACACTTAAATGTGTCTGGGTTTATGTCAGTGAGGTCACAACAAAAAATGCACATTTTAATTGTATTCTAACTATTACAATTACACAACAGTTGAGTTTTATTAGGGTTGCAGTTCAGAAAATTACTGTTTCAAGAGTAGGGTTGTTATTTTTTGGTTAATGTTAAGGTGCGTTTTGATCAGAGTTGCTTTGTTTGTCGTACTGTATATAAAAACAACTCCACATGGTCCTCTCCTTTTCATAAGGCAAAGACTTACTTGTCAGATAAGAAAGATTGTGTTTTAGTTTCATTGGTTGCAATATTTTTCTTCATGTTGATGCTATATGCATGAAGCAAATATAGGATCAACTTGCATCACATGCATTATATGATACATGTTGTTCTGTATTGTTAAATGACTCCTTATTGACAGTGCTTATCTGATCATGTCTCATTAAAAGATGCAGCTCAGATGGTTCCTGGTGTGCTGTGGCTTCAGTTTGTGTGAGGCCTGCAACATTAGTGAACATTACTATGGTTCTCAAGAGACATATAGTAATGCAATACATAAACATGTCAATTGATAGTTATTTAGTGATTAATCATTTTGGGATCCAAGCACAATTATGTGGCATAATATGGTAATATATTGTATGGTAACTTTACATTTGGAGGTACTTGTAGTTGTAATCTGTCTGAGTCACTCTCATGTCAAGTCGTTTTGGATGTGCAGTCCAGGCTTCAGTGCAATGCTGTTTGTGTCACATCATCAGTTGCTGTGTCTAGTCTGATGCTTTAGAGAGCAATGGGGTTTAACAGGAGATAACAAGATCAGTGCTACATGATACATTGAATTGGAAAACTAAATTTTTCATGCACACCAAAACTAAACTGTCCACAGTAGACACTGCTCGATAATCTATGCTTCACATAACAGATAATGAAGTGAGAACCTGTTTGATGTGAGTATAGAGGAGAAAAAATAAGCAGAGACTACAAAGCCGTTAAAAACATACCAAAATAACAAGGAGATTGGTCTGCTTGTTTACAGACTACTGTAAACGGGTCTTTGCGATAAGACTGGAGTATAATTGTTCCCTAAACCCTTGTTTACTCCCTAATGTTTGTCTTAATCCGGATTCACTTTGCTTTGTCCTCTAACTGAGAACTAGAGTAGTAGACTGTGATGGTGGTGCTTCTTATGGAGCAAAGATATATGTATGAAGTATAAGAGAAAAGACTCTCAGTGACCAGTAAAATATAAATACCTGTACAATGTAATGTAATCCTGCAATACAAATTACCTTTGTGGAACCAGCAGATCTCCATGCACTGTGTGGAAGTTAATAATTTGTTGTACCAAATGCTTTAAAAATCACAAAACATTGTCAGTGTTCCTTCAGGTGCTGTAAATAGGAACTTCCTGTCAAAGCCTTTTTTCCCCATTCTGCCACAAATGTCAGTATCCGCACTTGCCCTAGATTAAGGCTTCTGTGTGTAAAGTAATAATTCAACTATGTTGCTGCTCTAATGCGATTAGGTGGAATCATCTTAACGATGCCATGAAGGGTATCTTTGAAAAGGAAACAGCACACAGAGTAAAGAAGGATGCCACGCACACTTTTCCAGGCTAATGTCCAGGATCCATTTCATTTTTTACCTTGTGATCTTCTATTCTTCTTGTGTTTTTGTCTTGGCCTTGATTGAGTGGATTACTAACCCTCATTTTGATACATGTAACCTTTGTAAAAATGAGTGTTGGTGCCGTTTCTGATGTTTACGCTAACCAAATAATGCAAAACTGAACATGATAATCATCATGAAAGCAGGATTTATTTACAGGGCTGTTGCATCAGTATACTATTTTTAGCCAGGTGTACCTAATAAACTGGCAACTGAGTGTATATTCCCTGTACCTATCTCTTTTTCTACCAACTAAATTACCAAACACATACAAGCTATAATGCACACTCATGGAGCACTTAACATCCTCACCACATGATAAGAACGTTCTGTTGTGACACTAAGGTGATGTCCATGTAGATGTTTAAGTTTTGATGCTGATAAGAGTGGAAGATGGTGTCTGCTATTCTCGGAGACCGGCAGCAACCGAGCCCAAGCTTAAATGATTGGTAGGCAAGTCATTACTTTATAAATAGTCATCTTCATTTTATGTGGAAAGTGGAGCAACCTCACAAAACCATTTCAGCCGTTTCCAACATCAGATCCTCTGCAGGCCAGCACTCTCTATTATTCAGAGCCTTTTTTTTTAAAGAAATGGGCCAATCCCTAGCGCAGTGGGCCGGCACCTGCAGTGCACTTCACATGCAGCACTGCATGCTGCATATTGTGTACTGCATGACTGATAAGGAACTAAAAATAGGCATTACACATGTGTATATATATATATATATATATGTTTGAACAATTTGCTGATGCTAGGTAAATATAAATGAGACACCGAAGTGTGGATGAAGTACTTTACAGTTGCCCTTGGAATGTGAATGATGTAAACCATTATGCAAGTGCTCTGTAAGTGACACAGCAAATTCTGCATCATCTTTATTCATAGCTGATATAATTCTCAATATTTTCTTTCCCTCTTTGTTTTGATATGTATCACGCTGGATGTGAATGTGCAGGTATTGTTAGATACAGCCACATCTCCTTCCCCATCTGGGAGATGGGACATTTTAATTTCCGCAGGCAGAGGAGCTGTGTGACAGACACCAAGGCAGCTAGTGTATCTTCACCACTGATATGTTTGGAGTGGGTGAGCGTGCTAATCTAATATAAGGCTTTAAAGCATCACCTGTCTCTGACATCAGTGTGTGTCTGACTGTGCCTGTGGAAACTGCTATGGAGAACAAAGACAATGGTAAAAATCCTCCCCCTGGTGGCAAAATATAGAAAGGACATGCCACTTCTGTTGTGTCTGTGTGTCAATACATTCAATTATTTAGCTTGTTGCCACTCTGTATATGGCAGTGTATTGACTGGTATTGTTATTGAGTTTCTGTGTCAGTATTGATCCATGGAGCGAGTCCTGTCCTATTTTACATTCTGATTAAAGCCTGACACAGTCCCTGCCTTCTTCCCCATTGCACTGTTTGATTGACAAATCTAGGTTATCCATGCCAGACTATGAAGATAGATGTATTCTTAATCCAACAAAAATTCTTTGGGTCAGGCAGAGAAAGAGAATAGGAGAGAAAGAGAGTTACAGTGAGCGAGTGTCCTCGACCATATTAAATGTTTGTGTAAAATGGGTATATGTTCCCATTGTGGAAAATATATGTATTTTAGTTGAATGTAACCGGCATTTTTGTCTGGTTGTGATTTATTTTTAAAGAAATGCCTTGTCCTTGTTGTAAGTACAGAGTGTTCATAAAGATGGGTGCGGTGGAGAAGGGTGAAGGGAGGGGCACTGATGGGGGCTGCATCTGCGTCACCATGGATACAAGAGGGGAACTAGTGAATCTATTATGGGTGCACCCTGTGAGAGCAGCGATCTATCAGACACTGCCTTTGTCTCCAGGCACTGTTGAGCCAATCAGAGTGTCCATTACAGTCAAGTGATTCTAGGAATCAGATTTCCATGCTACCTTTGCAGTTAGCAAAGCTTGTTGTACATCCTGTTTTATTGACACGTTTGATTAATGGTCTGTTGAGTGTGCTTCTGCGTTCATACGGTGTTTGGAATAACCGACATTACGCACACTGAGCAACTACATGAATGGGATTCATGCACACACACACACGTTTATCTTTTGTCCTTCTCTCTCTCTCACACCAGTTATATTACTCGCCATCACCTCGCCACACCTCTCTTACACATAGAAATCTTGCAAACCCGAATGATTCCCTCCTGCAGTATGTATTGCTGTACCGTACATTCACTGTTAAAAGGTTAAATGACTGAAATTGTAAATGTATAGCTACATTATGATTAAGGATATTTGGGGTTAAAACAAACTAAGATTCATTTATGAATGTACTTATACTAAATGGAAACAATGGCTAGTGTTGGTGCATTGATAGAGAAGCTAAAATGTCAAATAAAGTGACCGCAAAATTGTAAAGAAACAAAGTGCTGGACCGACGTGTGAGGATTATGCATATGGACCGAGTTAGAATCTAAAATCACACTGTCCCAGCTCCCCAATTGGGCAATGACAGCTCCTGACAAAGTCAAATAGAGCAATCACTCGGGCCACAGCAGCATGCCGTTACTCCGGCCTGTTGTTTTACACTAGAGTAACTAATTATGTGAGATTTGGGCATTGTGCCATTACTTCCCATATGAGTGAACACAGTGTTGGTGTGCCTCTAGTTTTATCTCAAGGGTATGTGCATGTGTGTGTTTGGGCATGCTCCATATTGCTGTGTCCTGGTTTTCGTCTTGTTCCGGCTCATGTTACCCTGGACCCGCCCCTGTCCTACTTACTCCAGAAACCAGTCGAGGAGAGCGCAGCTTCAGAAATAAATGATTGAGTGGTTGTTGGATTAAATATTAGAAGTGATTCATCTTCCCCAAACCCCTCTCTCTCTCTCTCTCTCTCTCTCTCTCTCTTTCTATCCATCTATCATAGATGATGTTATGGATGATATATGTTTGTGTAGCTGTTTGTGTGCATACACGTGTGAGTCTAGTAGTCTAGTACATTTATTCTATAGAGTGTTTGTGTCTGCACAGCTGGGGAGCCTAATCCTGCAAATAGAAACATTTTACAAAAACATTTTTAAAATACCAATGTCATAAGGTAGCTAGGGGTCATTGTCCATGGACAAGCAAGTACGCCCACTTCTATTTTTAGACTTCCTATGACAATATGTCTGATTACCTCTTTACCTCCGTTCATCCCCTCTGCTTTATCAGAGCATCTTAGCCAACAGTGTACTGCTGCAGTTGGGTGTGGTTCTAGTCACACTGTTACTAAAAAATCAACTGCTATATGAGTCATATAACAGCTGTTTCTTTGAGAATCACCAGAAAAATTTAAACTATAAATTAGGTTCAGTAATTTAACACACAAAGAAAAAGCAAAAATGTGAAGCTCAGAAGAAAGGAACATGATATAGTACTGGATGAGTGTTACTGAGTAAAGAAGGAGACATGCAAAAGGAGTAGGTTGCCCCCTTGTGCCGTGATGAGCTCAACTGCACACAAAAACAGCACTATGACATCAGTATCTCGTCACATGAAGCAGGATGTAGCATGTGGACTGCAAGAGTGGGGGGTGGTCCCCAGAGCCCTGGGACGGAGGGTTGGGCATGACTGAATGCAAAGGTCAGGCTCGCTGTGGGGCTGTGGGGGTGGAAAGAAGCAAGCACTGCTGTAAAAGTGAATCTGCCATAGTGAATATGCTGCTGCAGTGCTACATTATCAATGCATGAGCAGCCCAACAGCAACTGACAGCCTGGTGTGGTCTGCATACAAGCGTGGTGTGTGTGTGTGTGTGTGTGTGTGTGTGTGTGTGTGTGTGTGTGTGTGTGTGTGTGTGGCTTCTGTCACAATCTGATGTGATTCGTTTAGTGAGATAAAAGGACTATGTGAAAGTGGCCAGTAGATAAAAATCTAGAGGTGGGCAGGAAATTCCACGGCGTATAACTTTATACTATCCCATGCCTTTTGAAAAATAAACCCATATTCGCTTTAGTGAGGGTGTGGGTGTGCGTTTGAGCACACATGCATCATATCTGTGCCTGAGATGGCGTTGCTATGGAGACAAGAGAGCTGTGCAGAAGGAGAGAGGAGGAAAGGCGGAGGGGGACTCGCCTGGGAGCATGTTCAGATAGCACCCTTCCCCCATCTACTCACACACAGATAACACACAAGCACACACACCCAGTTGATGGCTATGTAAAGGGATATCATGAAATTCTTAGTATGGAGGAGATACATAAGCTAATTTGGTGACTATATGTGCTGGTTTGCCTTTAATAATGCATTGAACACGCCTAAAACAGGGCTGTTCACTGCTCCTGCCCAAGCCACCCCCTCCCCTCCCCTATACTGCTTCCGCTGCCCCTTTGATCACACTGCTCTTGATGCTGCCCTCTGTTTCTCCTATTAAATGTATCACGTGGTCAGTAAACCACAGACAGAGACGCAGGTTAACAAGCACACATGTATCTAAACAGTAAATGTATTATGCAGCTCCCTGTGTTAAGGGACTACTGTGTATTTTATTAACTACCATTTATTCACTTTAAATTATTCAGAAAATTCAATGAACATATATCCTCAGGAAATGTGACTTACATCAGTGGATAAAAAATAGTTCATAAAGAAAAACTGAAATATTGTGCCATGAGCACTTGGTTGTTATAAATCAACTAATATTTAATAATTTCAAGCTACATGTCTCTTTGTGAAGGCTATCTGATTTAGTGCATACAGACCTATTAGTGGATTAATTGACCCTTCTGCAGATGCTTCCCAGAGGAGCTGTATCTGGCATTGAAAGAAGAGCTGATGTGTTCTCATCATAGTTTATTAACTTAATTCACAATCTGTGTTTCTTCTACATGACCGAGTGGGCATGCAGGCCCCGACGTCGCTCTCAGTCTCTAATATCATTCATTCTGTGTGTGCACAATGCCGAACAGTACCAGGTTTACTTATGGATTCTATGTAGACACTCTTGTTCTCCTTCCAGTCTCTTGCAAGAGATAATGAACAGACACAAGTGGTCGAATACACATATACATGGCTTGTTCACATTTAACCTAGAAAACAAGTGCACAGCAGAGTCAGCAGGCCACGAAGCAGAATCCCTGGAAAAATATAGACAGATTATCTTTAGAGTGCTGAGTAAACTGTCGCATCAGTGGTCCGTGTGTGTCATGGTGAGTTTATGAGTAAAATAATCCAGACTGAAGGCCTGTAAGGCTGGCACAGTATAGACAGTGACCTACAAATAAACTATGAATCATTGAATGTCATCATGATCCGTCTGCATTGGTCCGATGGGCCAGGCGTTTTTTGTGTGTTCACTTGTGTGTTTGTAAATAAGCTGAATGTGCAATATATTCAGAGTCTGAATATACAAAACATACTATTTTCTGTTGCAATATATAGTAAAATTGAGTAAACAGGTCATCTTTTGTGAGCTATTATGATTATTGCATTTTTGGGTTAACGGATGACAGCGGCTCAGTGCGTGCTGGTTATTAATATTTTCAAATCAAATCATGTTTCATACAAAATGGAAATAGGACAGGAGTTTCTGAACCCAGGGCTTAATCCTGGGATTACAAACGAGGGAACGTTCATAAGCTCATGACTACCATCTCTGTGGAAATGTGAAGAAACACTAAAACACACCGAAATGCACCGCAGCACAGATCTGCATGCAGCAAAACACAAGGGTCCAATTAACTTCTTGCAATATACACAAGGCCAACAAAAAAGAAGAAGGGAGTGATGTTGAAGTAGTAAGAAGATGTCATACTTATTTCTACAATTGTTGGCAAGTGTTCAGCCTTCTATTGCAGTTTTGCCATTAATGCCTACCGTCATAATTTTACCAAAAGTGAATATTTTGACAGATTCTCTGCATTTATGCAAATTACTAATAAATGGGAACAGGATTTGGGGAGAGAAGAGGAAGGAGGTACAACATGCAGTGTGTGTGTGTGTGTGTGTGTGTGTGTGTGTGTGTGTGTGTGTGTGTGTGTGTGTGTGCGTGTGCGTGTGCGTGTGCGTGTGCGTGTGCGTGTGTGTGTGTGTGTGTGTGTGTGTGTGTGTGTGTGTGTGTGTGTGTGTGTGTGTGTGTGTGTGTGTGTGTGTTGGCTGTGAGTCTCTCTCTCTCTCTCTCTCTCTCTTGTGGGATGCTATACCATGTTTCAATATAAGACATAGCATGTTTTACTACATTCTCTGATGTGTTGTCCATGGTGCTGAAATGTAATTTTGATCGCTCATATTTGAGTTAGGATATTTAGCAACACTTACAATGGCATCAATATGGTATGGTGTGACGCAATGGCTTTAAATGGCTGTAACATTAAGCCTTCATCTTCACTGATCTTTGCATGTTGTCTATTTCACCACGTGGCGCCGCTGTTGATCCATCCGAGACAGCGCTACTCTCTGAAAGAAGTAGGCCACTCCCGTTTCCAGGCGATTGGGACATTTCTTCAGTCTTTGTTATAGAGGGAGGACGGTGGAACAAATACAGAATTTCCCAATCAAATTCAAAGCTCACCTCGACGGATATCTTCCATACTGGCTGCAATTTCAAGTCATACTCATGCTTTATTGGACAGAAATATGTCTTCGCCACGTACATGGAGATATTTGGGGATATGTCTCTGGCTCTTTCTACTGGAATTGTACTGGGAAACGGTGGCTGGGCAGCTCTCCTATTCCGTCTCAGAGGAGGTAAACCCGGGGACTCCTATTGGAAACATCGCAAAGGACCTAAACTTAAATTCGCAGGACTTGGAATCACGTATGTTTCAAATTGTTACCGGATCAAAAAGAAAATTCTTCGAGGTAAATCTAAAGACGGGTATTCTGTATGTCAGTGAGAGAATAGACAGAGAGGAGCTTTGCGCGGAGGAAATTAAATGCTCAGTAAGTGTGGAAGCCGTCATAAATAACCCTTTAAAGCTTTACCGTATTGACGTAGACGTTTTAGACGTAAATGACAATGCTCCATTGTTTACAACCAAATTGCAAAATCTGTACATCGCAGAGAGTACGTTACCAGGGGTAAAATTTGCATTATCTGAAGCAAGTGATGTAGATGTGGGAAAAAACGGAGTCAGTACTTACAAACTAAGCCAGAATGCACATTTCTCTTTGGCTGTGCACAAAGCAGGTGACAGTGTGTCTGCGGAGTTAGTGTTGCAGAAAGCCTTAGACCGAGAGAAGCAGCCTGTGATCACCATGACACTGACGGCTCTAGATGGAGGGAGTCCTCCGAAATCAGGCACCTCGCAGCTCGTTATTAATGTTTTAGACATTAACGATAACATTCCAATATTCAGCGAAACGTTGTATAAAACAAAAGTCACAGAGAACACGCCGTTGGGCACAACAGTAATCGCCGTGAACGCCACCGATGCAGACGAGGGCCTGAACAGTGAGATTGTGTATTCACTGAGGAGCAAAGATCAAGATCACGTGCTTGATATCTTTGAAATTGAAAGTCAAACGGGAGTCATCAAGGTAAAGGGGAATATAGACTTTGAAGACAAAAGGGCTTTTGAGATACGTGTAGAGGCCAGTGATAAAGGGCAGCCTCCGATGTCCGCTCATTGTAAAGTGCTGGTAGAAGTGGTGGACGTAAATGACAACGCTCCTGAGATCACCGTGACGTCACTCCACACCACAGTGAAAGAGGACGCTCATGCAGGCACTGCGGTTGCGCTCGTGTCAGTCGTCGATAGGGATGGTGGGAAGAACGGTGACGTGGATATTCAAATTAAAAACGGTGTTCCACTCAAACTCGAAACAAACTACAAAAATTATTATTCTTTGTTAGTTGACGGACCGCTGGACAGAGAAAGTGTCTCTACCTATAACGTCACAATCGTGGCCACTGATAGAGGAACCCCGTCTCTTTCCAGCACGAGTGTACTTTCGATACACATTGCTGATGTAAATGATAATCCACCTCTGTTCCCAGAGCCCGTAATTAATGTATACCTGAAGGAGAACAGCCCAGTGGGAGACATTATTAAAACAGTAACTGCCACTGATGCTGACGTAGACCAGAACAGCCACGTGAGTTATTCGTTTTTACAAAGTAACCGTGACCCAACATCTACAATGGTTAATATCAACTCCGAGACAGGTGACATCGTCAGCCTGCAGTCTTTTAACTACGAGGAGTTAAACACCTTTCAGTTCAAAGTCCAGGCCACAGACTCTGGTGTTCCTCCACTCAGCAGCAACGTGACTGTGAACGTTTTAGTCCTGGATGAGAACGACAACAGTCCCACGATCCTCGCGCCCTATTCTGAGCACGGCTCCGTTAACAGTGAGAACATCCCCTATTCTGCTGAAGCGGGATACTTTGTGGCAAAGATCAGGGCTGTAGACGCAGACTCTGGATACAATGCGCTGCTTTCCTATCACCTCTCTGAGCCCAAAGGAAACAACCTCTTCCGGATCGGAACCAGCACCGGAGAGATCAGGACTAAGAGGAGAATGAGTGACAATGACCTGAAAGCTCACCCCTTGGTGGTGCTGGTTTCTGATAACGGAGAACCCTCCCTGTCAGCTACTGTGTCTATTGACGTGGTGGTGGTTGAAAGCACAGCTGACATCCAGACTCAGTTCAGACATGTGCCCACAAAGGAGGACAGCTTCTCTGACTTAAACCTGTATCTGCTGATCGCCATCGTGTCGGTGTCGGTGATCTTTCTGCTGAGCCTCATCAGTTTAATAGCTGTCAAATGCCACAGGACAGACGGCAGCTTCAGCAGGTACAGCGCCCCAATGATCACCACCCACCCTGACGGGAGCTGGTCTTACTCCAAATCTACTCAGCAGTACGACGTGTGTTTCAGCTCAGACACGCTGAAGAGTGACGTAGTGGTTTTCCCCGCCCAGTTTCCTCCTGTAGATGGTGAACTGATCAGTATTAACGGGGGAGATACTTATACCAGGACTCAGACGTTACCCAATAAAGACAAGGTAAGAATATGTTTCATTTTGATGTGGTATACTTTTCTCTCCTGCGGTTGACGTGGATACCCTTGTTCTTTTTGTTAAAATACGTAGGAAGTAAATTAATTTGTGATAACTGTCTACATTGTATTTGACAACGTGTTTTAGTAAGTGTATTCGTACACAGGCTAACGCAATAAAGTCAACATACAGCCTCTCATTCTTCCGAAAGCACTGCCGTGTGTGTATTTCGTTGTCCATGGTGCTGAAATAGGCACCACAGCTTGTTGCTTGCAAGAAACAAACTGTAGTGTGTGCTGGAGGGTATGTTGTCTGAAAACTATCGATCTGTAATAATATGTGAAGATTTCAACATATTTAAATAATGTGTCTCTCTGAAGAACTTGCGCTTTTGTACTAATACAAATCTGTCAATGAGTACATAGGGGAATTTTACTTGATTTCCGACTTATTGTTAGCGGTATATTGACTTGAGCGTTTAGTAGAATGAGATGTGTTGTATCTGCTTTAGCAGTGAATGTAGTTAATAAAACGACCACATGGTGACATTGTAGACCGTCAGATTTAGATGTTCATGTTGCTTCAGGCTCCTCCCAGATTCAGAAGATGATTATGTTTCTCTGGGCTTTGTTACAAAGAGACGCAGCACAAGCATGGACTCTGTGGCCATCATTTTGTCGGCTGCCCCTCAAACAGCGAGGAAACTGGATTGTGGATCCTTCATCCTGAACTAGACGGGATTGTGGACGTTGGAATACACATGCACTGTTCACGTTGGATCAAAATATGTCGACGCGGATGTTACGGAGCCCTTTTGGGATTTATATACTCGTTGTTCTTTTGGATTGCTGCTGGGAAGCGGCGTCTGGGCAGCTCTCTTACTCTGTATCAGAAGAGGTAAACCCGGGGACTTCTGTTGGGAATCTCGCTAAAGATCTAAACATTAATGTCCACGACTTGGAGCCCCGTATGTTTCAGATTGTGAGCGGAACGAAAAGAAAATATTTCGATGTAAATCTAAAAACTGGTGTCCTTTATGTCAATGAAAGAATTGACCGCGAGGAGCTTTGTGCTAAAGCTACAACATGTTCTGTGAATGTAGAAGCAGTGATCAACAATCCACTGAAGCTTTACCGTTTAGAGGTAAATATAGTGGATATAAATGATAATGCCCCATATTTCCCTGAGAAGTTGCAGTCTCTTAACATTGCTGAAAGTACCGGGCCAGGGGGGACATTTGGATTTATCGGGGCATCGGACCTCGATGTTGGCAAAAATAGCGTTAGTACATACAAACTAAGTCCAAATGATTATTTCTCTGTAGAGGTTCACAAAGGGGGAGAGAGTGTATCTGCGCAGCTTGTGCTCCAGAAAGCTTTAGACCGAGAAAAAGAACGTACTGTGAGATTAACAGTGACTGCTGTGGACGGTGGAAATCCACCCAAATCAGCAACCTCTCTAATCATTATCAATGTTTTAGACAATAACGACAACGCTCCGGTTTTCAGCAGTACGTTATACAAGGCACGGATTTCGGAGAATTTAGCAGTTGGCAAAACTATAATAATTCTTAATGCAACAGACGCAGACGAGGGATTAAATGCAGAAATAGAATATTCATTAAGAAGCAAAGGACAGGATGATATTTTACATTTATTTCAAATAGACTCGATTACGGGTGCAATTTTAATCAAAGGTAAGATCGACTATGAGGAACACCCCGCGTTTGAGATTCATGCACAGGCCAGTGACAAAGGCCAACCTCCGATGTCTGCTCACTGTAAGGTGCTGGTAGAGGTGGTGGACCTAAATGACAACGCTCCTGTGATCACTGTGACGTCACTACTAAACGCAGTTAAGGAGGACGCAGAAGTAGGTACTGCTATAGCACTTGTCTCCGTGTTGGACAGGGATGGAGGGGAAAACGGGGCAGTAAAAGCTGTCATTCTCAACGAGAGCCCCTTTAAATTGGACACAAATTATAAAAATTATTATTCGTTAGTAGTTGGTGGTCCGCTTGACAGAGAAACTATGGCCGAGTACAATGTCGTCATCGTAGCAAATGATGAAGGGACTCCACCTCTCTCCAGCACCAGCGTAGTGACAGTTCATGTTTCTGATGTCAATGACAACGCTCCTCGCTTCTCAGAATCTATAGTTAATATATATGTTAAAGAGAACAGTCCAGTAGGTGCAGTTATTAAAACAGTGACTGCAATTGACGCTGATATCAGTCAAAATGGTCAGATGAGCTATTCTTTCGTAAAAAGTAACAGTAACTCGTTGCCTCTCTCAACAATGGTGAATATAAACTCAGAGACAGGAGACATAGTCAGCATGCAGTCTTTTAACTACGAGGAGTTAAACACCTTTCAGTTTAAAGTTCAGGCCACAGACTCTGGTGTTCCTCCGCTCAGCAGCAACGTGACTGTGAACGTTTTAGTCCTGGATGAGAACGACAACAGTCCCACGATCCTCGCGCCCTATTCTGAGCACGGCTCCGTTAACAGTGAGAACATCCCCTATTCTGCTGAAGCGGGATACTTTGTGGCAAAGATCAGGGCTGTAGACGCAGACTCTGGATACAATGCGCTGCTTTCCTATCACCTCTCTGAGCCCAAAGGAAACAACCTCTTCCGGATCGGAACCAGCACCGGAGAGATCAGGACTAAGAGGAGAATGAGTGACAATGACCTGAAAGCTCACCCCTTGGTGGTGCTGGTTTCTGATAACGGAGAACCCTCCCTGTCAGCTACTGTGTCTATTGACGTGGTGGTGGTTGAAAGCACAGCTGACATCCAGACTCAGTTCAGACATGTGCCCACAAAGGAGGACAGCTTCTCTGACTTAAACCTGTATCTGCTGATCGCCATCGTGTCGGTGTCGGTGATCTTTCTGCTGAGCCTCATCAGTTTAATAGCTGTCAAATGCCACAGGACAGACGGCAGCTTCAGCAGGTACAGCGCCCCAATGATCACCACCCACCCTGACGGGAGCTGGTCTTACTCCAAATCTACTCAGCAGTATGACGTGTGTTTCAGCTCAGACACGCTGAAGAGTGACGTAGTGGTTTTCCCCGCCCAGTTTCCTCCTGTAGATGGTGAATTGATCAGTATTAACGGAGGAGATACTTTTACACGGACTCAGACGTTACCTAATACAGATAAGGTAAGAAAAGTATGAAAATGTTATTTGTTATGATGTATTCCAGAGGACTGATGCCGAAAACATGCATCCTCCAGCTTTTGTTTTTCTTAATTATAAAGTGAAATTACTTTTTGAGAAATACATACAATGCATTTAAAAAAAAATAGCTTTCATGTGTCTTGTAATATTCTGTGTTACATGGCTGAAAGCATTTTAAATTTATAAGCCTTTCACACTATACAGAAAGTGTGTTTTGCTGTCCGTGGTTCTAAATGTAGCACACTTGGGTTCAGAGTGGGGTCTGGAGACTGGATTGCGGATATTAGATCTAATGTAAAAAGAGAAGTGTCATTTCCTGCGACATATACTTCTATTGTATGAAATTATTCGTATATGTATTCATGACTGGTGTAAAAAAAAGTGTCCTAATATACAGGGGAGATATTACAACAGCTTACGTCATTACTTTAATTCCCTTTCCTTGTGTATTAGAAAATGCTGTAATTTTGAATTGTAATCAACATCTTCAGATCTCTGTATCTTCAGTATGCTGTACTGCTTTGCTCCAAATTATATTTATATGAACAGATAAAAAGTCAGAAAGAGAGAATAGGAAAATAAGAGCATATTATGTCGAGATGTATAATTATCATTTGACTTAGTAACAACTATATTTGATTTGACGTAATAGCTCCGTTTAAAAAGTTGGTTAGCCATTACATTGCTGCTGTAAAAGGTTGAATGTAGTTATTATACATCACCACATAGGGCCACTGTAGACCATGACATCTGCACGTTATTTCCGGAGGCTTATGACTCCTCCCAGAAACAGGATGATGACGTTCCGCTGGGCTTTGTTACAAAGAGACGCAGGGCGAGAGAGAAAAGGGTGAAAAGCATTTCCCAGCTGCCTGGTAATAATGCGAGAAACTGGAATGTGTACCTCACTTTCATTATGATTTTTTGACGGGATTGGTTAACCTGGGATTTTGGTCTTTTTTGGATTGGATTTAATTATGCATCTCTCAAGCAACACAAACTGTTTTCGGATATATCTTGTGGCTGTGCTGCTGAATTGTTGCTGGGAAGCGGCTTCTGGACAGCTCTCGTATTCCGTATCAGAGGAGGTAAACCCGGGGACTTCTGTTGGAAATATCGCCAAGGATCTAAATCTCAACGTGCAGGATTTAGAGTCCCGTATGTTTCAGATTGTTGCTGGTTCAAAGAGAAAATATTTTGATGTAAATTTGAAAACTGGCGTTCTTTATGTCAATGAAAGAATCGACCGAGAAGAGCTTTGTGCGAAGGCGACAACATGTACAATCAATGTCGAGGCCGTGATCAATGACCCTCTGAAGCTTTACCGGTTAGAGATAACTATAGCTGATACGAATGACAATCCGCCCGTTTTCTCTGAGCAATTGCAGTCAATTAACATAGCAGAGAATACGTTACCGGGAGTGAAATTTGGATTAATAGAAGCATCAGACTTGGATGTTGGAAAGAACGGCGTTAATACATACAAGCTTAGTAGTAATGAGTATTTTTCTTTAGAAATTCACAAAGGGGGAGACGGCGTGTCTGCCGAGCTAGTTCTGAAGAAATCCTTAGACCGAGAGCAGGGCTCGGTAATAAAACTCACACTAACTGCGCTGGATGGAGGGAATCCAAGCCGATCGGGAACCTCACAAATCGTTATCACTGTTTTGGATATTAACGACAACCATCCTGTTTTCAGTAAATCTTTATACAAAGTTAAAATGTTTGAGAACTTGCCAGCAGGGTCTACTGTGATCGTTCTTAATGCAACAGACGCAGATGAGGGATTAAATGCAGAAATAGAATATTCATTAAGAAGCAAAGGACAGGATCGCATTTTACATTTATTTCAAATAGACTCGAAAACGGGTGCAATTTTAATCAAAGGTAAGATCGACTATGAGGAACACCCCGCGTTTGAGATTCATGCACAGGCCAGTGACAAAGGCCAACCTCCGATGTCTGCTCACTGTAAGGTGCTGGTAGAGGTGGTGGACCTAAATGACAACGCTCCTGAGATCACTGTGACGTCACTACTAAACGCAGTTAAGGAGGACGCAGAAGTAGGTACTGCTATAGCACTTGTCTCCGTGTTGGACAGGGATGGAGGGGAAAACGGGGCAGTAAAAGCTGTCATTCTCAACGAGAGCCCCTTTAAATTGGACACAAATTATAAAAATTATTATTCGTTAGTAGTTGGTGGTCCGCTTGACAGAGAAACTATGGCCGAGTACAATGTCGTCATCGTAGCAAATGATGAAGGGAATCCACCTCTCTCCAGCACCAGCATAGTGACAGTTCATGTTTCTGATGTCAATGACAACGCTCCTCGCTTCTCAGAATCTATAGTTAATATATATGTTAAAGAGAACAGTCCAGTGGGTGCAGTTATTAAAACAGTGACTGCAATTGACGCTGATAATAGTCAAAATGGTCAGATGAGCTATTCTTTCTTAAAAAGTAACAGTAACTCGTTGCCTCTCTCGACAATGGTGAATATAAACTCTGAGACAGGAGACATAGTCAGCCTGCAGTCTTTTAACTACGAGGAGTTAAACACCTTTCAGTTTAAAGTTCAGGCCACAGACTCTGGTGTTCCTCCACTCAGCAGCAACGTGACTGTGAACGTTTTAGTCCTGGATGAGAACGACAACAGTCCCACGATCCTCGCGCCCTATTCTGAGCACGGCTCCGTTAACAGTGAGAGCATCCCCTATTCTGCTGAAGCGGGATACTTTGTGGCAAAGATCAGGGCTGTAGACGCAGACTCTGGATACAATGCGCTGCTTTCCTATCACCTCTCTGAGCCCAAAGGAAACAACCTCTTCCGGATCGGAACCAGCACCGGAGAGATCAGGACTAAGAGGAGAATGAGTGACAATGACCTGAAAGCCCACCCCTTGGTGGTGCTGGTTTCTGATAACGGAGAACCCTCCCTGTCAGCTACTGTGTCTATTGACGTGGTGGTGGTTGAAAGCACAGCTGACATCCAGACTCAGTTCAGACATGTGCCCACAAAGGAGGACAGCTTCTCTGACTTAAACCTGTATCTGCTGATCGCCATCGTGTCGGTGTCGGTGATCTTTCTGCTGAGCCTCATCAGTTTAATAGCTGTCAAATGCCACAGGACAGACGGCAGCTTCAGCAGGTACAGCGCCCCAATGATCACCACCCACCCTGACGGGAGCTGGTCTTACTCCAAATCTACTCAGCAGTATGACGTGTGTTTCAGCTCAGACACGCTGAAGAGTGACGTAGTGGTTTTCCCCGCCCAGTTTCCTCCTGTAGATGGTGAGCTGATCAGTATAAACGGAGGAGATACTTATACCAGAACTCAGACTTTACCCAACAAAGACAAGGTAAGATATTAAATACATTAAGGACTCTTTGTTGCACATTTTCTATCGGCAGAGAGATTATCCGTTACGACAAATTGCAGTTGTATGTCGGCCTACATAAACAGCAATGGACTCTCCATTTAAACTATGACTTAGGTAATACAGAGTAGAAGGAAACAAATTTATTGAGTTTGTAAAGGCACATGTGACGTACGGGTAAGAAATCAAATGCATCAATACTCGTTGTTCTTTTTCTATGTTGAGTTTATTTACGTTACAACATTGTAAAGTTTTATTTAACTTTCTTCACAAAAATATTTGTGCTTTGCAGTGATCATGGCATTTAACAAGACAAAAATATTAAGAAGTAATTGATGTTCTTAAGTTTGATGGGTGTTCCTTTGTTGGTTGATGTTTTTAATGCAGTAACGTTTGGGTGCTGTTTCTTATTCTATGACTGTATTGCTATCCGTGGTGCTGAACTAAACTATTTAAACATTCCAAAGACATGATGCAAAACCGAACGTTGTTGAAGATTGTTTTAAAATATATGTACACATATATTTTGCAACAGCTGTAAACATTAAGTCACATATATAATAATTTATCTTTAAGATATTTTTAATTAATCTTTGTAGTCAGATTGCACTTCCGTTTTATCAGCGTTTTTGTATAAAGGGTTTCAGTTAATTTCTCAAAGATGCAGTATTCGAAATAGCATCATCGTTATGTTTTTAGTTTCAGTATTCACGGTGCTCAACGTCCTTTATTATTTTACCCTCTGGTTTCAGCAATTGTTTCACGTTTAAGGAAAATGTTAATGTATAATTGTTTCCAATGTCATTTTTTCATTGAGCATGTAGTCATGGCCAATCTCCACATGGAGACACTGTAGACCAGCACATTTGTACGGTGTCTTTGCCGGTTTGGGCTCCTCCCAGATTCAGAGGATGATGAATCGCTGGGCTTTGTTACAAAGAGAGGTCGGACGACAAAGAGCTGCTGTCTGGTTTGCTCATGGAAATGTCGACATTTCGGATTAGAATATAGCATCTTTGATCTTGATCTTCTGGTAGTTGTAGAAAATTGTCCATATTGTCTTATGTTTCTTCACGACGAATTGAATTATGCATTTGCCGAGCAGAACGAGCTCTGCGTGGATTTATCTCGTGTTCCTGCTGCTGGATTGTTACTGGGGAACGGTATGTGGGCAGCTCTCTTACTCCGTCTCAGAGGAGGTAAATCTGGGGACTGTTGTCGGAAATATCGCTAAAGATTTGAACATTAATGTTCAGGACTTGGAGTCCCGCATGTTTCAGATCGTTGCTGGATCAAAGAGGAAATATCTCGAGGTAAATCTAAAGACTGGTGTCCTGTATGTGAATGAGAGAATGGATCGAGAGGAACTCTGCGGTGATGAAACTAAATGTTCCCTCAGTGTAGAATCAGTTATTAATAACCCTTTAAAACTGTACCGGATTGAAATTATAATTTTAGATGTAAATGATAATTCACCATCATTTCAAAGCACGTCACAGGTAATTAACATTACCGAGAATACAGCAGCAGGGGCTAAGTTTCCTCTGCATTCGGCTGACGATGCAGACGTCGGTAGAAATACTGTAAACACCTACAAGCTGAGCCAAAATGAACACTTCTCTCTCGTGACACATAAAGAGGGAAGTACATATCCCGAATTGTTGCTTCAGAAAGTTTTAGACAGAGAAACACAGCCTGTGATTCGACTGACGCTGACGGCCATTGATGGAGGAACTCCTGCTAAAGCAGGCAGCATGGTTATTGTAGTTAATGTCTTAGACATTAACGACAATCCTCCTGTATTCAGTCAAACACTGTATAAAGCAAGTGTGTATGAGAATGTGAAGATTGGAACATCAATAATAACAATAAATGCTACTGATTTGGATGCAAGACAAAATGGACAAGTGTTATATTCATTCACTAAATTAGGCAGAGGGAAACAAACTGATCTTTTTGCAATAGATGAAAAAACTGGGACTGTAACAAATAAAAAGATTATCGACTTTGAAGAGAATAATGCTTTTGAGATCAGAGTACAAGCTAGTGATGGAGCTTCCTCACCGATGACCTCACATGCCAAATTATTGATTGAAGTTTTAGACGTCAATGACAATGCCCCTGAAATTTCAGTGACATCATTGTTGAACACCGTGAGGGAGGATGCGACCATTGGCACCGCTATTGCACTGGTTTCAGTATTTGATAAAGACGGGGGTAAAAATGGGATGGTGAACTGTGAAATTGTCAATAATGTTCCTTTTAAATTAGAGTCAAATTATAAGAATTACTATTCGTTGGTTGTGGACGGACCTCTTGACAGGGAGAGTAGATCTCAATACAGTATTAGCATCACTGCGTCTGATGAGGGCAGCCCACCTCTCTCTAGCACTAGCGTTATCAATGTGCACGTATCAGATGTAAATGATAACAGACCTCTATTTACAGAAAATATTATCAATGTATATGTGAAAGAAAACAGTCTAATAGGAGCAGTTATAAAAACAGTTTCAGCAATTGATGCTGACATCGATCAAAATGGTCAGGTGGCCTATTCGTTTTTAAAAAGTAACAGTAACTCATTGCCTCTCTCGACAATGGTGAATATAAACTCAGAGACTGGAGACATAATCAGTCTGCAGTCTTTTAACTACGAGGAGTTAAACACCTTTCAGTTTAAAGTCCAGGCCACAGACTCTGGTGTTCCTCCGCTCAGCAGCAACGTGACTGTGAACGTTTTAGTCCTGGATGAGAACGACAACAGTCCCACGATCCTCGCGCCCTATTCTGAGCACGGCTCCGTTAACAGTGAGAACATCCCCTATTCTGCTGAAGCGGGATACTTTGTGGCAAAGATCAGGGCTGTAGACGCAGACTCTGGATACAATGCGCTGCTTTCCTATCACCTCTCTGAGCCCAAAGGAAACAACCTCTTCCGGATCGGAACCAGCACCGGAGAGATCAGGACTAAGAGGAGAATGAGTGACAATGACCTGAAAGCCCACCCCTTGGTGGTGCTGGTTTCTGATAACGGAGAACCCTCCCTGTCAGCTACTGTGTCTATTGACGTGGTGGTGGTTGAAAGCACAGCTGACATCCAGACTCAGTTCAGACATGTGCCCACAAAGGAGGACAGCTTCTCTGACTTAAACCTGTATCTGCTGATCGCCATCGTGTCGGTGTCGGTGATCTTTCTGCTGAGCCTCATCAGTTTAATAGCTGTCAAATGCCACAGGACAGACGGCAGCTTCAGCAGGTACAGCGCCCCAATGATCACCACCCACCCTGACGGGAGCTGGTCTTACTCCAAATCTACTCAGCAGTATGACGTGTGTTTCAGCTCAGACACGCTGAAGAGTGACGTAGTGGTTTTCCCCGCCCAGTTTCCTCCTGTAGATGGTGAACTGATCAGTATTAACGGGGGAGATACTTATACCAGGACTCAGACGTTACCCAATAAAGACAAGGTAAGAATATACAAACTTTTTTCTTTAGTTTAGTAAATTCATTAAAGTCATTCAAAATTCAATCCACATATACAGCTCTGTATTTGACATTGTGTATCTAAATGTCTATAAATGGTATTATTACACAATTAAAATGAACAAAGACACGAATTTTTCACTAAATGTGATACATTGTTGTTGATTGTACATTGATTGCACTGATCATAACGTGCACTGAGAATGTTTCTTCACATAAACACCACAATTAAATATGGAATTAGCTCCTTTTTTCGCTTCATGTTCAGTTTTACGTAGTGCTTGACTAGAGGGACCACTTCAAACGACACAATGGAACGTTATCGCCTTTCATGTGATTCAAATGTCGTTCTCAAAGTTCATCAAAACTATACTAATTTGCATGAAAACAAGTTTGATACTCATTTCGCCTCACATTGAGGATACTCCACAAATTGCTTTGAATCAGAGCATTGCTATAATATCTATTTTGTAAGTGGCCGTGTAATGCACTACTCTTCCTGTGTGACACTGCACACAATGTTGTGCTGAATTCAAGTTTTGAAGTTCCACATAGAAAAATAATTTTACTGGGGATCAAGCCTTTATCTATTTAGGTATTAAAGGCTGCCTCGACTCAAGTGTGCTTTGAATACCCCACACCATTAGCATAGTGAAACTCTACCGAAATACGTTGCGATTACACTCTGCTTCGTTGTCGGGGCCAGTACACTCAGTAATGAAGATTCTGTCGTTTTTGTCATATATCACTGAAAATAATGACGTTACTTCTCGTGATTTCCTAAGATGAGACATGTTTGATTATTTGTTTCAAAACATTGTAGTTATCTAAAATGGCCATGAGGCGACACTATAGACCGTAACACCGCCGGCAGGTCGATGATGCGTCGAGACCACTCCCACATTGAAAAGGATCACCATTTGTGTCGGTGCTTTGTTAGAATGAGACGCAGGGAGAAGAGAGATGAACACAGAAAATGTACGGACATATGATTCGGTCTTGTTGACGGTCTTTGGGCTCAAAAATCAAACGGCACGTGGATTTGAGGATCTATGCTTTGTTCTCGTTGTATGGAATTATGCATCTGCCTGGAAGAAAGACCTCCATCGGGATATATCTGGTGTTTGTTGTCTTGGAGTATAACCGTGGAGCGGTATCAGGACAGCTCTCTTATTCCGTTTCAGAGGAGGTAAACCCGGGGACTTCTGTTGGAAATCTCGCCAAGGATCTAAATCTTAATGTGCATGATTTGGAGTCGCGTATGTTTCAGATCGTTGCTGGTTCAAAGAGAAAGTATTTCGATATAAATTTTAAGTCAGGTTTTCTCTACGTCAGTGAACGAATAGACAGAGAAGAGCTCTGTGCGAACGCTGCAAAATGCTCAATGAACGTCGAGGCTGTGATTAACAATCCACTGAAACTTTACCGTATTGAGGTTAATATCCTTGACATAAATGATAACCCCCCTGCTTTCAGTGCCAAATCACAAACTATCGACATAGCAGAGAGCATATTGCCGGGTGCTACATTCCCCGTCCTGTCGGCCTACGATGCCGATGTTGGGAAAAATAGTATACATACATACAAGCTAAATCCCAATGAGTATTTGTCTTTAGCGGTGCACAAGGGAGAGAGTGTGTCAGCCGAGTTAGTTCTTCAGAAAGCATTAGACCGAGAAAAGCAAGCTGTAATTAAACTTACACTAACCGCTGTAGATGGAGGAACACCACCCAAATCAGGCACTTCAGAGATAATTATAAATGTTCTGGATAACAACGATAATATACCGACCTTTACAAAAACATTGTATAAAACAAGCATTACAGAAAATGCTGCAATTGGCACGACAGTAGTAACAGTGACTGCAAATGACGCTGATGAGGGGACAAACAAAGACATTGTATATTTACTTAATTCAAAAGATCAGGACCAGGTTTTCAAAGTTTTTGAAATTGATTCAGAAACAGGAATAATAACTGTTAAAGGAAAAATTGACTTTGAAACAAATGTTGCCTTCGAAATTCGTGTGCAGGCTGCTGACAAAGGCCAGCCTCCATTAACAGCGCAGTGTAAAGTACTAGTGGAGGTGGTGGACCTGAATGACAATGCGCCTGACATCACGGTGACGTCACTGCTCAGTACCGTAAAGGAGGACGCTGAAATCGGTACTGCCATTGCATTAGTTTCAGTTCTTGACAGAGATGGGGGCAAAAACGGTGAAGTCAAATGTGAGATATCAAATGATGTTCCATTTAAATTAGAAACAAATTATAAAAATTATTATTCTTTAGTCGTTGGTGAAGCTCTTGACAGGGAACTCATTTCCCACTACAATATCAGTATCAAAGCATCGGATGAAGGTAAGCCCCCTCTCTCTGCTACAAGCGTGGTTATTATTCAGGTTTCTGATGTAAATGACAACAAACCTCGGTTTTCAGAGAAGGCAATTAATATGTATGTGAAAGAAAACGGTCCTGTTGGGACGGTCTTGAAAGCAGTATCTGCAACTGATACAGATGTTAGTGAAAATGGTCATGTGAGCTATTCATTAGTCAGTGATAATAGCTTAGCTCCGTTATCTCCAATGGTGAACATCAACTCAGAGACAGGTGACATAGTCAGCCTGCAGTCTTTTAACTACGAGGAGTTAAAAAGCTTTCAGTTTAAAGTTCAGGCCACAGACTCTGGTGTTCCTCCGCTCAGCAGCAACGTGACTGTGAACGTTTTAGTCCTGGATGAGAACGACAACAGTCCCACGATCCTCGCGCCCTATTCTGAGCACGGCTCCGTTAACAGTGAGAGCATCCCCTATTCTGCTGAAGCGGGATACTTTGTGGCAAAGATCAGGGCTGTAGACGCAGACTCTGGATACAATGCGCTGCTTTCGTATCACCTCTCTGAGCCCAAAGGAAACAACCTCTTCCGGATCGGAACCAGCACCGGAGAGATCAGGACTAAGAGGAGAATGAGTGACAATGACCTGAAAGCCCACCCCTTGGTGGTGCTGGTTTCTGATAACGGAGAACCCTCTCTGTCAGCTACTGTGTCTATTGACGTGATGGTGGTTGAAAGCTCAGCTGACATCCAGACTCAGTTCAGACATGTGCCCACAAAGGAGGACAGCTTCTCTGACTTAAACCTGTATCTGCTGATCGCCATCGTGTCGGTGTCGGTGATCTTTCTGCTGAGCCTCATCAGTTTAATAGCTGTCAAATGCCACAGGACAGACGGCAGCTTCAGCAGGTACAGCGCCCCAATGATCACCACCCACCCTGACGGGAGCTGGTCTTACTCCAAATCTACTCAGCAGTATGACGTGTGTTTCAGCTCAGACACGCTGAAGAGTGACGTAGTGGTTTTCCCCGCCCAGTTTCCTCCTGTAGATGGTGAACTGATCAGTATTAACGGAGCAGATACTTTTACCAGGACTCAGACTTTACCTAATAATGACAAGGTAAGAACTTTGGTATCATGTATGTATCATCACTAACCTTCATTTATTGTTAGTTAAATCAAAAGTCCACGAGGCTGTTGTCATATGTTGATCTATTGTTACTTATGTTGTTCCAATATCCCCTCTTTTGGCTGCTCACTCAGCAAGTCAATCTGTATGTCACTGTCCGTGTTACTGAAGACAATCTTTGAATGTGTTGAGAATCGAGTGTGAAAGAAAGTGTTGGGAAAGACATGATTTTATGTTTTTCTCTTACGGCCTTTTTTATCTTTTCCAAAGTCCAGTGTGTTGTTAAAAAATAATGTTGATTAATATGACTATTTGCTCAAAAGTTCTCAAGACAATATGTTAATTTCGGAGATGTCACAGTTGCCAGAGTTCATCCTTTATGTCCTCTTTAAGTATCTAATCTGTTGAGTGAATGTTTGAAATCCTTACTTACATCTACTGCACATTTTAATACATTGGCTGATATGATGCAAACTATACCACATAAAGTAAAATGAAACAGACACTATTCAGTTATGTCCTATCAAGTCCACCAATAAAAGTTGCAGTGTTTATTAACATAATTCAATCAATTAATGTCACAGCAAATCGTTGTTCACAATGTCTTAAAACCCGCATGTCAGGGTGCAGTATAAAGTATGAGATTGCACATAGGTTTTGAAAAACATTGTTTTCTTATGTAACCAAATTATTGTAATTATTTATAGTTCGTTTGTAATCAAGTGCTCGGTGGCATGCATGAATGATGAGGGGTATTTTACAGTTGTTTTATTACGTGTGTAGTTATTATAGTTTGCCACAAAGTGACGCTATAGACCGTAACACAGAAACGTCGAGGCTCCTCCCAGGCTAAAAACGAAATGACTGTGGATTTTTATCACAAAGAAACACGGGGGAGAAGGGAGGACATTATGGAGTCGTCCTCTCTAAGCTGAACATCGAAATGGTGTTATACTAAATATTGTCACATCTTATCCGTCCGCGGTAGAAACCAAATTGTGGATATATGCTTTGTTCTTTTTCGGTCGGAATGATGTCTTCGCCGAGTAGCAGGAGGTCCATTGTTACGTATCTGCTGCTGGTGATGTTGGATTGTTTCTGGGAAGCGGCGACTGCGCAGCTCTCCTACTCCGTCTCAGAGGAAGTAAACCCGGGGACTAATGTCGGAAATATCGCAAAGGATCTAAACCTCAATGTGCAGGACTTGGAGTCCCGTTTGTTTCAGGTTGTTACGGGATCCAAGAGGAAATACTTCGAGGTAAATCTCAAGACCGGATTCCTGTATGTCAATGAGAGGATAGACCGAGAGGAGCTTTGTACATATGAACCCAAATGCACTGTAAGCGTAGAGGCAGTTATAAACAACCCACTAAAGCTCTACCGCGTAGAGATAGAAATTAGAGACGTGAATGACCATGCTCCGTCATTTACCACGAAATCACAAATACTGGATATAGCAGAGAACACCGTGCCTGGGTTTAGATTCGCGTTGTCGGAGGCAAGCGATGCCGATGTGGGTAAAAATGGTGTCAGTGCGTATAAGCTCAGTCCAAACGAATACTTCAGTCTGTCGACACACACAAGAGGGGAGAGTATATCTCCAGAGTTAGTGCTGCAGAAAGCCCTAGACCGTGAGAAAAAGGCACATATGCAGCTCATGTTAACTGCGGTAGACGGGGGAACGCCACCAAATTCAGGCACATCAGAAATTAAAATAAATGTACTAGATATAAATGATAACGCACCAATGTTCAGCAGCACCCTCTACAAAGTTCAAACGTATGAAAATATCCCACTTGGGACAGCGGTATTCACCTTAAATGCGACGGACGCTGACGAAGGTACAAACAGTGAAGTAGTTTATTCTCTTCGTAATCAGGATCAGGACCACATTCTGGATATTTTCAAAATAGACCCTGAAACGGGGATCATTTCAGTGAAGGGCAAAATAGACTATGAGGAAAGAAAAGCTTTTGAAATCCGAGCGGAGGCAAGAGACAAAGCTCAGCCTCCCCTGTCTGCTCATAGTAAAGTGCTGGTCGAAGTAATTGATGTAAACGACAATGCGCCTGAGCTCACTGTGACGTCACTGCTTAAAACAGTGAATGAGGACGCGGATGTGGGTACTGCCATTGCACTTGTTTCCGTTCTAGACAGAGACAGTGGTAAAAATGGGCAAGTCAAATGTGAGATCTTAAATATGGTTCCATTCAAATTGGAGACCAATTACAAAAACTATTACTCTTTAGTGGTTGACGGACATTTAGACAGAGAGGTAACTCCTCAGTACAATGTAACAATTTCAGCAACCGATGGAGGGAGTCCTCCTCTTTCAAACATCACCGTTATTACCGTATACGTTTCTGATGTTAATGACAATGCCCCAAGATTCCCGGAAGATTCAGTAAATATTTATGTGAAAGAAAACAGCAAAGTAGGGACAGTTGTTAAAACGGTGACTGCAACCGATGCCGACGTCAGCAACAATGGTCAGCTGAGCTACTCGTTTTTAGAAAGTAATAGTAAAACTCTGCCTCTCTCGACGATGATAAACATCAACTCAGAGACCGGAGACATAGTCAGCCTGCAGTCTTTTAACTACGAGGAGTTAAAAAGCTTTCAATTCAAAGTCCAGGCCACAGACTCTGGTGTTCCTCCGCTCAGCAGCAACGTGACTGTGAACGTTTTAGTCCTGGATGAGAACGACAACAGTCCCACGATCCTCGCGCCCTATTCTGAGCACGGCTCTGTTAACAGTGAGAACATCCCCTATTCTGCTGAAGCGGGATACTTTGTGGCAAAGATCAGGGCTGTAGACGCAGACTCTGGATACAATGCGCTGCTTTCCTATCACCTCTCTGAGCCCAAAGGAAACAACCTCTTCCGGATCGGAACCAGCACCGGAGAGATCAGGACTAAGAGGAGAATGAGTGACAATGACCTGAAAGCCCACCCCTTGGTGGTGCTGGTTTCTGATAACGGAGAACCCTCCCTGTCAGCTACTGTGTCTATTGACGTGGTGGTGGTTGAAAGCACAGCTGACATCCAGACTCAGTTCAGACATGTGCCCGTAAAGGAGGACAGCTTCTCTGACTTAAACCTGTATCTGCTGATCGCCATCGTGTCGGTGTCGGTGATCTTTCTGCTGAGCCTCATCAGTTTAATAGCTGTCAAATGCCACAGGACAGGCGGCAGCTTCAGCAGGTACAGCGCCCCAATGATCACCACCCACCCTGACGGGAGCTGGTCTTACTCCAAATCTACTCAGCAGTATGACGTGTGTTTCAGCTCAGACACGCTGAAGAGTGACGTAGTGGTTTTCCCCGCCCAGTTTCCTCCTGTAGATGGTGAGCTGATCAGTATTAACGGAGGAGATACTTATACCAGAACTCAGACTTTACCCAACAATGACAAGGTAAGATATAACTCGCGTTGAACAACATAAGTTTTTATTTTCTGCTTGGGTAACATTTGTGCGTAACTCTGTTCCAAAGATATTGCTAAAAAAATATCTTGCTGCCTCCAGACTGACCCACGTTGTCTATTTTTGTTCTAAAGTCATTAAATCATATAAATGTATGTATAATTCGATATCCACTTTACCTACAAATAACACTAATCAAAAGCTATACTATTCGACTATACTATAAAGATATCATTGTTGAAATGGAGGCGTAAATCTGACTTATATATGTATTTCTTTATGAGCGATGCAAAACTTGAATGTAATTGGTTTGTCGGTGCTTTGCTACGTTGCAAGCAAGTTGTCCGTATTTTATTGAATATCAACTCTGTCGACGATGGTTTGATCAAAGAACAATTCCAGTACAAGTGCAATAATATCTTTTCACTGTGTTACGTGTTTTGGAAAGTAGTCTACAGTTACTTGAGTAATGGCAAGAGATTCATTCAAACTTATCTGGGTCGCTGTCCATGGTGCTGAACAAATCTTCTATTTTTTCTGCTCTACGTGTTGAGATTTGGGTGTTGTCTGTGGTGCTGATTTTATAGGTTATTTTCCTTGTCTCAGTGAATACAGACTAAGGTCATGAAAAATAGCATGAACAAAAATACCAATTTATTCAACTATATTCCACCGATAAAAATTATCCTATGAACTGTATACAGGTTGAGCTCAGGATTTCCCAAATCAACCCATACGTGTTTCAGCATAGATTGTTTTCTTTAATGTAGTTTACTCTTTAGTAAAGTAAAAACACAGTTTTCTCTTTTGGGCCGTCTCTCTGCATACACATGTCACGAGATGTCGCTATAGACCATGCAACAATATAATGGTTGCCGTTTAGAAACTCCACCTCCATTTATGACAGAAGAAAACGTCACCATCTGCCAGCGCTTTGTGGAAATAGCTTATAGATGAGTATAGCACTGAAGAGAGAGGACCCGACACAAGAATGGATACATAACAAACAAAAAAAGCTATTTTTCATTTTCCTGGAGCGTCCGAAAGGAAGAAACCAGGAGTCGTTGCTTTTGCCTAAACAACGATGGCTGCTCGGGAACCATGGGATAATCTCGGAGGTCTGTTTTTCACTCTGCTTTGTCTCTGCGACTGGTCCGTGGCTCAGATATCCTATTCGATTTCAGAGGAGGTGGACAAAGGGACAGCGGTGGGAAACCTCGCGAAGGATTTAAATCTCAATGTGCAGCAACTCCATTCCGCGGGTCTTCAGATTACCTCTGGATACAAACAACAGTATTTTGACATAAATCATGAATCCGGAGTACTTTTCGTTAGCGAGAGGATAGATCGGGAGGAGCTTTGTCCTAATACGGTAAAATGCTCTTTAAATGTAGAAGCCGTATTGAGTAAACCTCGAAGTCTCCATCGAATTGAAGTTATTATTAATGATGTCAATGACAATGCACCGTATTTTCTAGAAGAAATAAGTACGATTGATATGTACGAGTCCTCGTATGTCGGAGAAAGGCATCCACTCCCGATAGCGTATGACGCAGACGGAGGTGCTAACTCGGTGAAGACTTACAAATTAAACCCGAATGATCATTTCTCTTTGGATATACAGAACATTGGTGAACAGAGTGTGTCTGCTGAGCTGGTGCTGCAGAAAGCGCTAGATCGAGAAAAACAGGCTGTTATTGAACTCACACTGACCGCAATAGACGGAGGAAAACCTCCCAAAACGGGAACTTTACAGATACAAGTTAATGTGCTGGATGTGAATGACAATTCACCCTTGTTCAGTAAATCTCTATACAAGGTCCACATCGCTGAAAATGCAAACGCTGGAACAACATTATTATCACTGTCAGCCACTGATTTAGATGACGGTGTGAATGGCCAAATTGTATACTCGTTCACAGAAAGGGGGCGTTTAAATCCTGATGACATCTTTTCCCTGAATGATAGTACTGGAGAAATAACCGTCAAAGGCAATATTGATTATGAGGAAAATCAAGCCTATGAGATTCGTGTTCAGGCACGAGATAAAGGCACTCCTCCTCGCAGTGCACATAGTAAGATTTTAGTGGAAGTTATTGATGTCAATGACAACGCTCCAAAAATCTCGGTTTCATCCCTCATGAGTCCAGTGAGAGAGGACGCTGACATAGGCACAGCCATTGCTATGGTGACTATCACTGATAACGATGGCGGCAAAAATGGTCTGACAAGCTGTAAAATTACAGGTTCTGTGCCATTTAAATTAAAATCTAACTATAAAAATTATCATTCGTTGCTGGTTGACGGGCCACTTGACAGGGAGAGTGTTTCACAGTTTAATGTGTCAATTACAGCGACAGATGAAGGAACTCCCTCATTGTCGAGCACCAGCGTCATTACTGTTCAAGTTTCTGACGTGAATGACAATCCTCCTCGATTCCTGGAGCCTATTATCAATGTTTATGTGAAGGAGAATGCCCCAATTGGAACTACTATTTATATACTGACGACACAAGATTTAGATTTGAATGAAAATGCGAAAGCAACGTACCGCTTTATAAACAGTTCTCCGAAGGCGACACAGATAGCTTCAATGGTGAATATAAACTCAGAGACAGGAGACATAGTCAGTCTGCAGTCTTTTAACTACGAGGAGTTAAACACATTCCAGTTTAAAGTCCAGGCCACAGACTCTGGTGTTCCTCCGCTCAGCAGCAACGTGACTGTGAACGTTTTAGTCCTGGATGAGAACGACAACAGTCCCACGATCCTCGCGCCCTATTCTGAGCACGGCTCCGTTAACAGTGAGAGCATCCCCTATTCTGCTGAAGCGGGATACTTTGTGGCAAAGATCAGGGCTGTAGACGCAGACGCTGGATACAATGCGCTGCTTTCCTATCACCTCTCTGAGCCCAAAGGAAACAACCTCTTCCGGATCGGAACCAGCACTGGAGAGATCAGGACTAAGAGGAGAATGAGTGACAATGACCTGAAAGCTCACCCCTTGGTGGTTCTGGTTTCTGATAACGGAGAACCCTCCCTGTCAGCTACTGTGTCTATTGACGTGGTGGTGGTTGAAAGCACAGCTGACATCCAGACTCAGTTCAGACATGTGCCCACAAAGGAGGACAGCTTCTCTGACTTAAACCTGTATCTGCTCATCGCCATCGTGTCGGTGTCGGTGATCTTTCTGCTGAGCCTCATCAGTTTAATAGCTGTCAAATGCCACAGGACAGACGGCAGCTTCAGCAGGTACAGCGCCCCAATGATCACCACCCACCCTGACGGGAGCTGGTCTTACTCCAAATCTACTCAGCAGTATGACGTGTGTTTCAGCTCAGACACGCTGAAGAGTGACGTAGTGGTTTTCCCCGCCCAGTTTCCTCCTGTAGATGGTGAGCTGATCAGTATTAACGGAGGAGATACTTATACCAAAACTCAGACTTTACCCAACAAAGACAAGGTAAGAATAAATGCAAACAATTTAATCTCAGGATGTTTCTATTGTTCATGTCATGCCATCATGGGTTGGTGGGTGGCTTATTGCTCGTTTTTGGGGGGAAAAGAACTGACAAATGATATTAATGTAATTGTGGCAGACCTCCACGCGGTGTCACTATAGACCGTAACATTGAGAGTTCATACGTAGCGGTTTCATGCTCCTCCCAGTTCTCGGTGACGATTCGGCTTCTCCAGGCTTTGTCACAAAGAGAGAGCGAAAGGACAGAGAGGAGATCGGTTTAATCCATGTATAAGATATGTAACGCAAGCTATATGTTGTATATTTTGTAATAGCTATAATAACATTTGTGAAGGCGTGTCCTTGCTTTGGATGTGCGTTTAAGTCGACAGATGGAATTATGTTTGCACCAATGAGGACGTCTATTGTTTCATGCCTGGTGCTTGTGCTGCTGGGGTGTTGCTGGGAAGCGGAGTCTGGACAGCTTTCCTATTCCGTTTTTGAGGAATTGAATCCGGGGACTTCTGTTGGAAATATCGCGAAGGATCTAAACCTCAGCCTTCAGGACTTGGAATCCCGTATGTTTCAGATTGTTACTGGATCAAAAAGAAAATATTTCGAGGTAAATGTAAAGACTGGTGTTCTCTACGTTAACGAAAAAATAGACCGAGAGGAGCTATGTGCAAAAGCATCTAAATGCAAAGTCAGTGTAGAGGCGGTGATAAATAGTCCGTTGAAGCTGTATCGCTTAGAAATAAATATATTAGATGTTAACGACAACGACCCGTCATTCACGGAAAAGTCTCAAACTGTAGACATAGCAGAGAATACTCTGCCTGGAATTAAACTCGCTTTGTCGGAGGCCATCGATGCAGATGTAGGCAAGAACACGGTGAATGCGTTTAAATTATCACCAAATGAATATTTTTCTCTCGCTACAATCAAAGAAGGAGAAAGCGTGTATGCAGAGTTGGTTTTACAGAAAACACTGGATCGAGAAAAACAGCCTGTGATACATCTCACTGTGACTGCTATAGATGGTGGGACTCCACCGAGATCTGGTACGTCACAGGTCATTATACACGTTTTAGACATAAATGATAACACTCCTGTGTTTAGCAATCCCCTGTACAAAACTCGTATATTTGAAAACACGCCAATAGGGACAACTGTGATTACACTAAATGCAACCGACGCAGACGAGGGTACTAACGGGGAGATAGTCTATTCTTTAAGAAGTAAAGGGCAGGATCGTATATTAGAGGTTTTTCATATTGATCCCATGACGGGTGCGATAACAGTCAAAGCTGATGTTGATTATGAGGAATATACAGCGTTCGAGATCCGTGCAGAAGCAAACGATAAGGCTCAGCCACCGATGGCTGCACACTGTAAAGTGCTGGTAGAAGTAATTGATCTAAACGACAATGCTCCCGAGATCACTGTGACGTCACTGTTCGATACTGTAAAGGAGGACGCTGATGTGGGTACTGCTATCGCACTTGTTTCCGTTCTAGACAGCGATGGCGGTCGAAATGGTGAAGTTACATGTAAAATCTTAAATAAGGTTCCTTTTAAACTAGAGACAAATTACAAAAACTATTATTCTCTAGTTGTTGACGGGGCTCTTGACAGAGAAATTACCTCCCACTACAACGTCAAGATTTCGGCAATCGATGAAGGAACTCCTCCTCTCTCAAACACTAGTGTTATTACTGTTTATATTTCTGATGTAAATGATAACTCACCTTTTTTCTCAGAACATGTCATTCATATTTACGTGAAAGAAAACAGTGAAGTCGGGGTAAATATTAAAACAGTATCTGCATCGGATGCTGACATTGAAATGAATGGCAAAGTTAGATATTCATTTTTAGACAGTAATAGTAATTTAGTCCCCGCGTCTACAATGGTGAATATAAACTCAGAGACTGGAGACATAGTCAGCCTGCAGTCTTTTAACTACGAGGAGTTAAAAAGCTTTCAGTTTAAAGTCCAGGCCACAGACTCTGGTGTTCCTCCGCTCAGCAGCAACGTGACTGTGAACGTTTTAGTCCTGGATGAGAACGACAACAGTCCCACGATCCTCGCGCCCTATTCTGAGCACGGCTCCGTTAACAGTGAGAACATCCCCTATTCTGCTGAAGCGGGATACTTTGTGGCAAAGATCAGGGCTGTAGACGCAGACTCTGGATACAATGCGCTGCTTTCCTATCACCTCTCTGAGCCCAAAGGAAACAACCTCTTCCGGATCGGAACCAGCACCGGAGAGATCAGGACTAAGAGGAGAATGAGTGACAATGACCTGAAAGCCCACCCCTTGGTGGTGTTGGTTTCTGATAACGGAGAACCCTCCCTGTCAGCTACTGTGTCTATTGACGTGGTGGTGGTTGAAAGCACAGCTGACATCCAGACTCAGTTCAGACATGTGCCCACAAAGGAGGACAGCTTCTCTGACTTAAACCTGTATCTGCTGATCGCCATCGTGTCGGTGTCGGTGATCTTTCTGCTGAGCCTCATCAGTTTAATAGCTGTCAAATGCCACAGGACAGACGGCAGCTTCAGCAGGTACAGCGCCCCAATGATCACCACCCACCCTGACGGGAGCTGGTCTTACTCCAAATCTACTCAACAGTATGACGTGTGTTTCAGCTCAGACACGCTGAAGAGTGACGTAGTGGTTTTCCCCGCCCAGTTTCCTCCTGTAGATGGTGAACTGATCAGTATAAACGGAGGAGATACTTATACCAGAACTCAGACTTTACCCAACAAAGACAAGGTAAGAACCATAAATAATGAATACTGTCAATCAGGGAATTTTGTCTTTAACGTGCAGCGTTTGTTCCTCATGCATAGTAGCAAATTAATATGAACTATCTGGGAATATAAGAAGTATAATAGATTGCATACATCTATAGTTTTTTTAAGCTATCTTAAACTGCTCAACGCGAAAGGCGCTTGCTCTCCGTGGTGCTGAAACCTCTCTGCACTCCTCCGACTTCCCGGCAAGTGCTTGACTTGACTTATTATACGTGACAGAGCTTCTCAGTGAATGGGAGGGACGAAAGGCCGGACAGATTGTTTATTAAAAAAAAAGGCTTTGTTTTGTATGTCTTTGTGATGTAAGAACATAAATATGTTAAACAACCACCGCTCGGAAAAGTCCTATAAAAGTACATTATTAATTTACTTAACTATTTTCTACCTTACAATAAACAATGTATTACCGTCTCTCTTTACAGTTAAAGTAGTATTATCTGATTACTTTAGTCTTCTTGGCTTCTTTCTCTGTTATCAGTGTTTAGGTTTGGCAATAATCAAATAGGCGGCTTCACAAAATCGATCATGACACATTCGTGGTGTATCTTTTAAGAAAACACACTAACTAATGTCTCATAGAAAATAGTCCACTGTGCTCTATCAAAAGAACGCAAGATGTCGCTCGAGACCACACATCGTGTGTATTAACGACGTAAAACTCCTCCTTCGCTGTCTGTGAAATAGGAAACAGCCTTTATGTTTTGTGGGGGCTGGGTTAGTTAACTACGTCGTCTGGAAAGATGGTCCATGAATGAAGTGCGTTCAGCTGTCTTGTGGATATTTTCCCGTTTTCGTGGACGAATGACGTCTGGTTGCTTGATTTTCTTCTCTAAACAAAAGGATGAGTCGTCAACAGTATAGCGAGGCCACACGGATGCTGTGCACCATTCTTCTTTGTTTATCTGGCTGGTCTGCAGCTCAGATGTCCTATTCCGTTTCGGAGGAGGTGGACAAAGGCACAGCGGTGGGAAATATCGCGAAGGATTTAAACATCCAAACACAGCAACTGGAGGAACGGGGTTTTCGGATTGTGTCGGGCTACAGTAAGAAATATTTCGAGGCAAATTTAAGAACAGGGCTTTTATTTGTTAACGACAGGATAGACCGCGAAGAGCTATGTCCGAATTTACCGAAGTGTTCCTTAAATATAGAGGGACTATTGAGCCTTCCCATGAGTATTTATCGCATCGAGGTCAGTATTGTTGACATCAATGATAATGCGCCATCATTCCTCGAGCAAACCCATGTGTTTAATATCTCCGAGTCGTCGTCAACGGGAGAGAGGTATCCGCTCCCAGTAGCTCAGGATGCTGACACTGGCAGCAATTCAGTGAAAACCTACAAGTTAAGTCCGAACGAGCATTTCTCCATAGATGTGAGTAGCGGAGGGGACAGTGCGTCCGCTGAGTTAGTGCTGCAGAAAGCTTTAGACCGAGAGAAACAAGCCGCTATTAAGTTAACATTAACCGCAGTAGACGGAGGAAAACCTGCAAGGTCTGGCACGATGCAGATTCTTGTGAATGTGATAGACGTTAATGATAACACGCCATCGTTTAGCAAGCCGCTTTATAAAGCACGAGTCAGTGAAAGTGCACCCATAGGGACAATAATACTGAAACTAAATGCAACCGATTTAGACGATGGACTTAATTCAGACATCAAATACGCTTTCATGAAAAGAGGAAATGTGAACTCCCCAGAAAAATTCATTGTTAATCATGAAAGCGGTGAAATCTCAGTGAATGCTAATTTGGATTACGAGGAAAGCAATGCATATGAATTACGAGTACGAGCAACAGACCAGGGGTCTTCCCCTCGCAGTGGTTATTCTAAAGTACTGGTAGAGGTTGTTGATATCAACGACAACGCACCAGAAATCTCTGTAACGTCACTAATGAGTCCAGTAAAGGAAAGTGATGAAATGGGAACAGTCGTTGCATTAGTGACTGTGACGGATAAAGATGGAGGGAAAAACGGCATTACCACTTGTAAAATTAAAGACTCAGTCCCTTTCACATTAACGTCAAATTACAAAAACTATTACTCTCTGACAGTTGACGGTCTCCTTGACCGAGAAATTGTAACGCATTACAATGTAACCATTACTGCCACGGATGAAGGTAATCCGCCTCTTTCTAGTACGGCTGTAATCAATGTTCACATTTCTGATATTAACGACAACGCACCTCATTTTTCAGAAGCTAATGTATACATTTACGTAAAAGAGAATAGTAAAGTGGGAGATGTTGTAACAAGAACAACTGCACAAGATGCAGATGCAAATGAAAATGCTAAATTGACTTATTCATTAATGGATAATCATCCAAAAAGTTTTCCAATTTCAACAGTTGTAAACATCAACTCTGAGACAGGAGACATAGTCAGTCTGCAGTCTTTTAACTACGAGGAGTTAAAAAGCTTTCAGTTTAAAGTCCAGGCCACAGACTCTGGTGTTCCTCGGCTCAGCAGCAACGTGACTGTGAACGTTTTAGTCCTGGATGAGAACGACAACAGTCCCACGATCCTCGCGCCCTATTCTGAGCACGGCTCCGTTAACAGTGAGAGCATCCCCTATTCTGCTGAAGCGGGATACTTTGTGGCAAAGATCAGGGCTGTAGACGCAGATTCTGGATACAATGCGCTGCTTTCCTATCACCTCTCTGAGCCCAAAGGAAACAACCTCTTCCGGATCGGAACCAGCACCGGAGAGATCAGGACTAAGAGGAGAATGAGTGACAATGACCTGAAAGCCCACCCCTTGGTGGTGCTGGTTTCTGATAACGGAGAACCCTCCCTGTCAGCTACTGTGTCTATTGACGTGGTGGTGGTTGAAAGCACAGCTGACATCCAGACTCAGTTCAGACATGTGCCCACAAAGGAGGACAGCTTCTCTGACTTAAACCTGTATCTGCTGATCGCCATCGTGTCGGTGTCGGTGATCTTTCTGCTGAGCCTCATCAGTTTAATAGCTGTCAAATGCCACAGGACAGACGGCAGCTTCAGAAGGTACAGCGCCCCAATGATCACCACCCACCCTGACGGGAGCTGGTCTTACTCCAAATCTACTCAGCAGTATGACGTGTGTTTCAGCTCAGACACGCTGAAGAGTGACGTAGTGGTTTTCCCCGCCCAGTTTCCTCCTGTAGATGGTGAACTGATCAGTATTAACGGAGGAGATACTTATACCAGAACTCAGACTTTACCCAACAAAGACAAGGTATGTGTTCTTCAGTTTTCAATCTCCATGATTTGCATATTTTGTGAAACATGAATGGCAGAACAACTCAGATTGGTTATGTTTTAAGATCCTGAGATGATATCCTTTGAAAGCAGGATTATTTAGTATCGGCTCCAAAGAGTTAATCTTTTACTGGATCCAGTTCATAGTCTGAATGAACAGCGCTTTCTGTGGTATTGAAATAAAACTATGCAATCTTTTAATTATGTAAATGATCTGGTTAGTTATATTGTTAAACAATCTACAATACAAATATCTGTCTTTATTATGTTTACGTTTGTCTGATATTGCCTGAAAAAATGTATTAGCTTTTTTCTATACACATGCCCGGCACTTTGTTGTAGCTCCTTGAATATACTAATTTACATAGGGGAATGCATTATTATATCATACTAATGTACCTTTAATTTGGTTTTATTAATACTAAAGTCAATTAGTGTACCACATATTTAAATATCAGATATATAATATTACAAACAAATATTTGGGATAAGAGTTACTCGTTTATGTTGACTTATCAGTCATCTACCACATGATGTCGCAGGAGACCATATGATTGTTACGATATGTGTACAACTCCGCCCTGCACGGGAAAGCCAAATCCGTCATTGGCCATCAGTAAAGCGAGACGCTGGTGTCGTATGTGGGGAGAAGGACTGCTGCTGCTGTCTGGAGAATCGTGTTTATGACGGATATATACCCTGGAAAAATAGGATAAGCGTGATTCAGGGATTATTGTAGCATGATGGGACGCGAGGAATACGCCTGGATTCATATTATTGCGCTGCTCTGTCTTTGTGACTGCTCTGCCTCGCAACTGTCTTACTCTATTTCCGAGGAGGTGAACAAAGGCACCGTGGTGGGGAACATCGCAAAGGACCTGCACTTGAATGTACACGATCTAGAAACCAGGGATCTACGTATTGTTTCGAGTTACAGTAAGACATATTTTGATGTGAATTTGCGGACCGGGCACATCTTTGCTGAGGAGAGGATAGACAGAGAGGAGATCTGTCCGACCACGGCACAATGCTTCCTGAGGATACAGGCTGTTTTAAGCAATCCGATGAGTGTACACCGAATAGAGGTCAGCGTATTAGACATAAATGATAACTCGCCAGAATTCATTGATCAGTCGTATTCTTTAAACATCTCCGAATCAATGTCACCGGGAGAACGATATCTTCTCCCAATAGCAGAGGACGCGGACACAGGGAGTAACTCAGTGAAGAGCTACAAGCTGAGCCAAAATGAATATTTCTCTCTTGATGTGCAGAGCGGTGGAGAACACGGTGTGTCTGCTGAGTTAGTGCTGCAAAAGGCTTTAGATCGAGAGAAACAGCCGGTGATCACACTTCTCCTGACCGCTGTAGATGGAGGGAAACCTGCAAAATCTGGTACATTGCAGATAAATGTAAATGTATTAGATCTCAACGATAATACACCGATTTTTAGCAAAACGTTGTATAAAGTAAGTGTACCTGAAAATACTGCTCATGGAACTGTGATAATTAAGTTAAATGCAACCGATTTAGACGAGGGCATGAACAGTAAGATCCTGTATTCGTTTATCAAACGAGGAAATATTAATCCATCACATATTTTCGATCTAAATTCAGAAACAGGAGAAATCACTGTGAAGGGCACATTAAATTATGAAGAGACGTCTGCTTATGAAGTTAGAGTTCAGGCAAGTGATCAAGGCATTTTTCCTCGTAGTGCGCATGCTAAACTGCTGATAGAGATAATTGACGTAAATGACAATGCTCCAGAAATATATGTGACGTCACTCATGACTCCAGTAAAAGAAGATGCAGAACTGGGGACGATCGTTGCTTTGGTCACAGTGAGTGATAAAGATGGAGGAAACAACGGTGTGACTAACTGTAGGGTAGTTGGGTCTGTTCCGTTTAAACTGAAGTCCAACTACAAAAATGACTATTCATTAGTAGTAGATGGACCACTAGACAGAGAAAACACTTCTCTTTATAATGTCACTATTACAGCCACAGATGAAGGAAGTCCACCTCTGTCCAGTATCAAAGTCATCACTGTTCATGTTTCTGATGTCAACGACAATGCACCTCGATTTATGGAGCCTGTGATTCATGTTTATGTGAAAGAAAATAGTCCAGTGGGTTCCGTTATTTATACAATAAATGCATTTGATCCTGATCTGAACAGTAATTCAAAACTGACTTACAAATTGTTAGAACATTCTCAAAGAAATATTCCAATTTCATCAATTTTAAACATCAACTCAGAGACTGGAGACATCGTCAGTCTGCAGTCTTTTAACTACGAGGAGTTAAAAAGCTTTCAGTTTAAAGTTCAGGCCACAGACTCTGGTGTTCCTCCGCTCAGCAGCAACGTGACTGTGAACGTTTTAGTCCTGGATGAGAACGACAACAGTCCCACGATCCTCGCGCCCTATTCTGAGCACGGCTCCGTTAACAGTGAGAACATCCCCTATTCTGCTGAAGCGGGATACTTTGTGGCAAAGATCAGGGCTGTAGACGCAGACTCTGGATACAATGCGCTGCTTTCCTATCACCTCTCTGAGCCCAAAGGAAACAACCTCTTCCGGATCGGAACCAGCACCGGAGAGATCAGGACTAAGAGGAGAATGAGTGACAATGACCTGAAAGCTCACCCCTTGGTGGTGCTGGTTTCTGATAACGGAGAACCCTCCCTGTCAGCTACTGTGTCTATTGACGTGGTGGTGGTTGAAAGCACAGCTGACATCCAGACTCAGTTCAGACATGTGCCCACAAAGGAGGACAGCTTCTCTGACTTAAACCTGTATCTGCTGATCGCCATCGTGTCGGTGTCGGTGATCTTTCTGCTGAGCCTCATCAGTTTAATAGCTGTCAAATGCCACAGGACAGACGGCAGCTTCAGCAGGTACAGCGCCCCAATGATCACCACCCACCCTGACGGGAGCTGGTCTTACTCCAAATCTACTCAGCAGTATGACGTGTGTTTCAGCTCAGACACGCTGAAGAGTGACGTAGTGGTTTTCCCCGCCCAGTTTCCTCCTGTAGATGGTGAACTGATCAGTATTAACGGAGGAGATACTTATACCAGAACTCAGACTTTACCCAACAAAGACAAGGTAAGAGTGACAAGCTTACAATGGCCTACAAACAAGGTAGACCATATGTGCTGAATAATAATGCCATCATAAAATAGAACGTAATTTTATTTGTATTCTATAAATAAGGCTAAATAATAACCTACCTTTACTCACAATGCATTACGTGTGTTGAAACAGCAACTAACAACTTCTCGCGAGAGTTTGAATGCACTTTAAGCCATCGGTATGTTGAAGATCAGTTGCGTAACCACAAGTTATGATGCAAATTCTAGCCCTTTCAGAATGTGCTACGCGGCCCATGCAGAAATACCAAGCTTCCGTCATGTTTTAAGTAAACATCTCGCATGTTAGAGTGGGAATATCAAACAAGTCTATTGCTGATTGTATTTAGATGGAGCTCTCTGGTGCCGTTTGTGTGCAATTCAGTTGCACAACTTGCCGCTGTAGGCCTGTTAAAAGCACTTAATTCGTGATGGAATTGATCTAAGCTGTTGTTTACCTAAATATAAATCAGCAGTCAACATGGTTCTTAGTTTGCTGCCTCGAGTGTATGCAGCTGGTATTCTGCTGTGATTTAACATTTGAAACAGCTACTGACATTGAATGCCGTCAGAAAAGGTGCTGTCCGTGGTGCTCGACTATGTGCTGACAATATCTGGTTTATTTGATTCATTCTGCGTTGATAAAACTTTGTTCTTTAATTCATGATTGATTCCGAATATGGGACTTTTTGAGTATGGCGAGTACACTCTGAAATTATATTTGAAGTATTTTTTTCAAAGATATATTGTACATTCATAGATCGTTTGGCAATGTAAAAATGATTATAAAGTTGTCACACTCTAAATATAACAAATGAATGTCCAAACCAGACTAATTTTGTCAACTATAATATTTTAAATGACATAACTCTGTGATACAATGGATTGCATTTGAATACACATAATTCACCACATGATGTCGCATGAGACCATGAACATGGAAGTGTTTGTACTTCCAGAGCTCCTCCTCCCTGCATGGGATAAAAAATGAAATCGTCATCGGCCTTTAGTACACCCGCGGAAAGGGCAGTGACGAGGACGGGAGATTCCAGCAACACTTTTTATGTGTACGGATGTATCTGTAACGAGGATAGATGATCGACTGGGTTCAGGCGTTTTGATACATTAACAATGTATATTCGACGACAAAAGGAATACGACTGGATCCACATTGTTGTGTTTCTTTGTCTTTGCAACTGGGCGGCTTCGCAGTTGTCCTACTCGATTTCTGAAGAGGTGGACAAAGGCACCGTGGTGGGGAATATTGCAAAGGATTTGAACCTCAATTTACAGGAGCTAACGACCAGGGACTTGCGTGTTGTTTCGAGTTACAGTAAGACATATTTTGACGTGAATTTGCGGACCGGGAACCTCTTTGTCAACGAGAGGATAGACCGAGAGAAGCTTTGTCCGAGTGTGGTGAAATGCTCAGTAAAAATACAAGCCGTTTTGAACAACCCAATGAGTGCACATCGCATAGAGGTAAATGTTTTAGATATAAACGATAATTCGCCCGCTTTCATTGAGACAACGTATTCATTGAATATTTCAGAATCATCTTTAAGTGGAGAGCGATATCTTCTCCCAATAGCAGAAGACGCGGACATAGGAAGTAACACAGTAAAGACGTACAAGCTGAGCCAAAATGAATATTTCTCTCTTGATGTGCAGAGCGGTGGAGAACACGGTGTGTCTGCTGAGTTAGTGCTGCAAAAGGCTTTAGATCGAGAGAAACAGCCGGTGATCACACTCGTCTTGACAGCTGTAGATGGAGGAAAACCTGCTAGATCGGGCTCGTTACAAATACGTATTAATGTATTGGATGTAAATGATAATGTACCCATTTTTAGCAAAACTTTGTATAAAGTACGTGTACCTGAAAATACTGCTCATGGAACAGTGGTAGTCAAGTTAAATGCAACCGATTTAGACGAGGGCATGAACAGTAAGATCCTGTATTCGTTTATCAAACGAGGAAATATTAATCCATCAAATATTTTCGATCTAAATTCAGAAACAGGAGAAATAACTGTGAAGGGCACATTAAATTATGAAGAGACGTCTGCTTATGAAGTTAGAATTCAAGCCACTGATCAAGGCACCACTCCTCGTAGTGCGCATGCTAAACTGCTGATAGAGATAATTGACGTAAATGACAATGCTCCAGAAATATCTGTGACGTCACTCATGACTCCAGTAAAAGAAGATGCAGAACTGGGGACGATCGTTGCTTTGGTGACAGTGAGTGATAAAGATGGAGGAAACAACGGTGTGACTAACTGTAGGGTAGTTGGGTCTGTTCCGTTTAAACTGAAGTCTAATTACAAAAATGACTATTCATTAGTAGTAGATGGACCACTAGACAGAGAAAACACTTCTCTTTATAATGTCACTATTACAGCCACAGATGAAGGAAGTCCACCTCTGTCCAGTATCAAAGTCATTACTGTTCATGTTTCTGATGTCAACGACAATGCACCTCGATTTATGGAGCCTGTGATTCATGTTTATGTGAAAGAAAATAGTCCAGTGGGCTCCGTTATTTATAAAATAATTGCATTTGATCCTGATCTGAACAGTAATTCAAAACTGACCTACAAATTATTAGAGAATTCTCAAAGAAATATTCCAATTTCATCAATTTTAAACATCAACTCAGAGACTGGAGACATAATCAGTCTGCAGTCTTTTAACTACGAGGAGTTGAACACCTTTCAGTTTAAAGTCCAGGCCACAGACTCTGGTGTTCCTCCGCTCAGCAGCAACGTGACTGTGAACGTTTTAGTCCTGGATGAGAACGACAACAGTCCCACGATCCTCGCGCCCTATTCTGAGCACGGCTCCGTTAACAGTGAGAACATCCCCTATTCTGCTGAAGCGGGATACTTTGTGGCAAAGATCAGGGCTGTAGACGCAGACTCTGGATACAATGCGCTGCTTTCCTATCACCTCTCTGAGCCCAAAGGAAACAACCTCTTCCGGATCGGAACCAGCACCGGAGAGATCAGGACTAAGAGGAGAATGAGTGACAATGACCTGAAAGCCCACCCCTTGGTGGTGCTGGTTTCTGATAACGGAGAACCCTCCCTGTCAGCTACTGTGTCTATTGACGTGGTGGTGGTTGAAAGCACAGCTGACATCCAGACTCAGTTCAGACATGTGCCCACAAAGGAGGACAGCTTCTCTGACTTAAACCTGTATCTGCTGATCGCCATCGTGTCGGTGTCGGTGATCTTTCTGCTGAGCCTCATCAGTTTAATAGCTGTCAAATGCCACAGGACAGACGGCAGCTTCAGCAGGTACAGCGCCCCAATGATCACCACCCACCCTGACGGGAGCTGGTCTTACTCCAAATCTACTCAGCAGTACGACGTGTGTTTCAGCTCAGACACGCTGAAGAGTGACGTAGTGGTTTTCCCCGCCCAGTTTCCTCCTGTAGATGGTGAGCTGATCAGTATTAACGGGGGAGACACTTACACACGGACTCAGACTTTACCCAACAAAGACAAGGTAGGTTATACTTTGAATTGAATGTTCAATAATTGATTGGGGATAAAACTAAATCCGCTGAAATCCAGCTATTTGACTTATGAGTATACGTGTACTGTGATAGTGTTGTATGCAAGCATTGACGAATATGAAGTCAAATGAAAGTGTCATATAGGCAACAAAACAGACTTCCCTCGTTTCATCTGTTAATAAACAACTAATATCGTTTTTGATGAACGCACAACCAAACTGTATGGAAGCTGTTGTATTTCATGGAGATCAGGTTACTTCACTGAAAGTAAAATTAGTAAACATAATTCGTCCTGTAATAATTTGTTCCAATTTGCTTGCACTCGTCTTCAAGCTACTCGCCTCACTGCACACACAAATAATTTCAGGATACTATTTTGCACAACATCTTGGTCTTATAAGCATCTAAACAACTAAATTATAGGTTTGCGTTTATCAGGCAATGTGGCAAAGTGAAGAGGAACTCGTTTGAATTTCCGTACATGAGTTTTTTTTTCACTTTAAAACGATTCAGTCTGTAGAAACAGCGCTGACCATGGTGCTAGTTTTAGAGTTTCTGCACAACTATATTGTGCCGTCAACCCGCTCTTGAATGCCCTCTGGGAAATTCTCAACAGCACAGGGCAACTTGACCTCAGCATGATGCTCGTTACTTATATTGAGACATTCACGCCATTGTTCTTAAATAAACGATATTTGTTTTCCCTGCCATGCTCAATTTTTTTTCAGACTGAACAGAAAATTGCTTTTTACGGATGTTTCATGTTGTGAAATGGCGGTCTCCGTAGTGCTGAAGTAAGGCTTGTAATATATAGTTTACGTGCCGTTCTATGAAACAAGCACATTGTATCATTATAAACTTTTTTTCAGTAAAATTAATTTGTATTGCATTTAAATCTCACGACGACCTATTTCAGTTATTGTTTGGTTTTCTGGATCATTATTTGAACTTTGTGGTGGCTTGTCTGGCTTTAAAAATGTCCATGTGTTTTGCACACTCAACATTAAACTAAATGTTTACATACTGAACATTGGTAATTAAACATGTATGATGATTTTTTGACTAATGGTTCGTTATTTGAGGCCAATCACCGTGCGAGGTTGGACTGCATTCGGATTATCTATTTGTAGGGAAGTATATGGCAAATAAATTGACCAAGCATGGATCGAGTATACCCGTGATTCCCCACATGATGTCGCAGGAGACCACAGATTGAAATGTTGCCGTTTATCCAAGACTCCTCCTCTGTTGATGGTAAAAATTAAATCGTCATCGGTCAATATTCACTCCGCACTCGATGGTGTTGTGAGGAGATAGGCTGGATGTTAAACGGAGCAATTTGCTTTTGAAGGAATAACTACTACAAAGGATTAATGCTTGACTCGGCTCAGCTCTTTTATTGCACCAAGGATGTATGTGCGACGACAAAAGGAATTCGCCTGGATTCATATCGTAGCACTGCTCTGTCTTTGTGACTGGTCTGTTTCTCAGATATCTTACTCAATTTCCGAGGAGGTGAACAAAGGCACCGTGGTGGGGAACATCGCAAAGGACCTGAATCTAAATGTACAAGAAATAGAAAACAGGGACCTCCAAGTCGTATCCGGTCACAAGAAGAAATATTTCGATGTGAATTTGCGCACCGGGAACCTCTTTGTTGACGAAAGAATAGACAGAGAAGAGTTTTGTCCAAATACGGTAAAATGTACCTTGAAATTACAGGTCGTTCTAAACAATCCAATGAGTGCACATCGTATTGAAGTAAATGTGTTAGATATAAATGATAATTCGCCTGTATTTATTGATCAATCACATTTACTGAATATCTCAGAGTCGTTGTCACCGGGAGAGCGATATCTCCTCCCAATAGCAGAAGACGCGGACATAGGAAGCAACTCAGTAAAGACGTACAAGCTGAGCCAAAATGAATATTTCTCTCTTGATGTGCAGAGCGGTGGAGAACACGGTGTGTCTGCTGAGTTAGTGCTGCAAAAGGCTTTAGATCGGGAGAAACAGCCGGTGATCACACTTGTCTTGACAGCTGTAGATGGAGGGAAACCTGCTCGATCTGGAACATTGCAATTAATTGTTAATGTTTTAGATGTCAATGACAACACACCTACTTTCAGTAAATCTCTGTATAAGGCGCGTGTTAATGAAAATGCTACTCCCGGAACATTAGCAATTAAGTTAAATGCAACAGATTTAGACGAAGGCATGAACAGTAAGATCCTGTATTCATTTATCAAACGAGGAAATATTGATCCATCAAATATTTTCGATCTAAATTCAGAAACAGGAGAAATAACTGTGAAGGGCACATTAAATTATGAAGAGACGTCTGTTTATGAAGTTAGAGTAAAGGCCACTGATCAAGGCACCACTCCTCGTAGTGCACATGCTAAACTGCTGATAGAGATAATTGACGTAAATGACAATGCTCCAGAAATATCTGTGACGTCACTCATGACTCCAGTAAAAGAAGATGCAGAACTGGGGACAATCGTTGCTTTTGTCACAGTGAGTGATAAAGATGGAGGAAACAACGGTGTGACTAACTGTAGGGTAGTTGGGTCTGTTCCGTTTAAACTGAAGTCCAATTACAAAAATGACTATTCGTTAGTAGTAGATGGACCACTGGACAGAGAAAACACTTCTCTTTATAATGTCACTATTACAGCCACAGATGAAGGAAGTCCACCTCTGTCCAGTATCAAAGTCATTACTGTTCATGTTTCTGATGTCAACGACAATGCACCTCGATTTATGGAGCCTGTGATTCATGTTTATGTGAAAGAAAATAGTCCAGTTGGCTCCGTCATTTATACAATAAATGCATTTGATCCGGATCTGAACAGTAATTCAAAATTGACTTATAAATTGTTAGATAATTCTCCAAGAAATATTCCGATATCATCAATTTTAAACATAAATGCAGAGACTGGAGACATAATCAGTCTGCAGTCTTTTAACTACGAGGAGTTAAAAAGCTTTCAGTTCAAAGTCCAGGCCACAGACTCTGGTGTTCCTCCGCTCAGCAGCAACGTGACTGTGAACGTTTTAGTCCTGGATGAGAACGACAACAGTCCCACGATCCTCGCGCCCTATTCTGAGCACGGCTCCGTTAACAGTGAGAACATCCCCTATTCTGCTGAAGCGGGATACTTTGTGGCAAAGATCAGGGCTGTAGACGCAGACTCTGGATACAATGCGCTGCTTTCCTATCACCTCTCTGAGCCCAAAGGAAACAACCTCTTCCGGATCGGAACCAGCACCGGAGAGATCAGGACTAAGAGGAGAATGAGTGACAATGACCTGAAAGCCCACCCCTTGGTGGTGCTGGTTTCTGATAACGGAGAACCCTCCCTGTCAGCTACTGTGTCTATTGACGTGGTGGTGGTTGAAAGCACAGCTGACATCCAGACTCAGTTCAGACATGTGCCCACAAAGGAGGACAGCTTCTCTGACTTAAACCTGTATCTGCTGATCGCCATCGTGTCGGTGTCGGTGATCTTTCTGCTGAGCCTCATCAGTTTAATAGCTGTCAAATGCCACAGGACAGACGGCAGCTTCAGCAGGTACAGCGCCCCAATGATCACCACCCACCCTGACGGGAGCTGGTCTTACTCCAAATCTACTCAGCAGTACGACGTATGTTTCAGCTCAGACACGCTGAAGAGTGACGTAGTGGTTTTCCCCGCCCAGTTTCCTCCTGTAGATGGTGAGCTGATCAGTATTAACGGAGGAGATACTTATACCAGAACACAGACTTTACCTAATACAGACAAGGTGAGTTCTTTGCAGTCTTTTAATCTTCTCTCCTTGCTTTCACATGACTTTCAAATGTAACAGAAACTCAGAAATTCCCAATCAAGAATGTTGCATTCACAAAATATATTGCTGTGATTACATCAGCAAATTTTGGCATTTTAAGAGATAACTGGTTTGCCTTAACTTGGCAAATAGTGGACATACCCTGTAAGTAGCTTTGTGCTTTCCATGGTCCTGAAAACGTATTGGTGCCTTTCTTGTCCTTTTTGGTTACAATCCAAAAGCTCTTGCATATACTTGCAATAATGTTTGAATTACTTAGGCTATCATTCATAAATCAATAATGATCGAAAATAGTTGAACTGCTATCACATATTGTCTACGTTTGTTTCCCTAGTGTGCCTTTGAACTTACAACAATTATGATGGTACCTTTCCATGTGTTATATTACTTTCAGATAGTTCTCACATTAATTGTTCCGCAGAAATCTCAGAGTTCTTATCCGGATCTCATCCTCTTTGGTGAACGTAAACTTTTAGTCTCATCAAAACCCTCAGGTATACAATGTAGTACACGTTTTAGACATACAATGCGTGCAGCTAGATTAAAATAATTATTTTCATGTCCACGTTGTAACGCGTGGGGTCGCTGACGACCACGTGTTGTTGGGTGCTCGGTGTTTTCAGTCTCCTCCTTCCCGTGTGAAGCGTCAGCAGACTGCGAGGGCTTTGTGCGAGGAACAAGAGCGACGAGGAAAAGGAGAGAACTGGAGTGAATGGGATATTAAATGTTGGCCGATCGAGTGGCGTTTTATGGATGAATATAATTTGCATCGCGTCACTTTCTTTGACAGCAGCGATGGGCTTTGGAAGGGATAACGGGACACTCTGCTGGCTGTTTATCCTGTTTTTATCGGATTGGTCTGCTGCTCAAATATTCTACTCTGTTTCCGAGGAGGTGGACAAAGAGACTGTGGTCGGGAATATCGCAAAGGATTTAAATGTCAACGTTCGAGACCTGCAAACGAGGAATCTAAATATCGTGTCTGGTTACAGTAAGAAATATTTCGAAGCCAACTTTAAAACGGGGGATCTTTACGTCAATGAGCGACTAGACCGCGAGGAGCTTTGTCCAAACACGATCAAATGTACGCTAAACTTCGAGGCGATACTAAGTAATCCTATGGTACTCCACCGCATTGAGGTCGTTATTGTTGATACGAATGACAACGCACCGGCCTTCGTTGAGAAGTCGTATTCACTTAACATATCTGAATTATCACCCATGGGGGACCACTTCTTGCTTCCACCGGCTCTTGACGCAGATACGGGAAGCAATTCAGTGAAGACTTACAGGCTGAGCCAAAATGAATACTTCTCCCTCGATGTACAGGGAGGTGGAGAACACAGTGCATCTGCTGAACTGGTGCTACTGAAAGCTTTAGATCGTGAAAAACAAGCCGTCATTAAACTATCGCTTACCGCTGTAGATGGAGGGAAGCCTCCTAAATCTGGCACCTTGCACATACATGTGAATGTTCTGGATGTCAACGACAACACGCCGTCATTTAGTAAAACACTTTACAAGGCGCGGGTGAAAGAAAATGCGCCAGCTGGATCATCGGTGATTCAACTGAGTGCGACCGATTTAGACGAAGGGGACAACGGGAGGATCATTTATTCTTTCGTCAAGCGTGGAAATTTCGATCCTGCAGATGTGTTTTTCATGGATGTAGAAACTGGGGAAATCGCAGTGAAGGGTTATTTAGACTACGAAGCACAGTCAGCATATGAAATTCATATTAAAGCAACAGATCAGGGGCTATCGCCTCGGGGTGCAAATGGAAAGCTGCTGGTGGAGGTAGTTGATGTGAACGACAATGCTCCAGAAATTGTGGTGACGTCACTCACGAACCCGGTTAAAGAAGATGCTGACATAGGAAGCGTTGTCGCATTAGTGACAGTGACTGATAAAGATGGAGGAAAGAACGGTCAGACTCGCTGTGCACTTATCGGTTCTGAACCTTTTAAGCTAACTTCCAATTATAAAAACTATTACTCTTTAGTAGTAGATGGGCCTCTTGATAGAGAGGGACACTCGTTTTACAATGTCACGATTACAGCTGCTGATGAAGGAACCCCGCCTCTTTCCAGCACAAGCGTTATAACTGTTCAGGTTTCTGATGTCAATGATAATCCGCCTCATTTCCTTGAGCCTGTGATTAACATTTATGTAAAAGAAAACAGTGCAGTTGGAGCTCGTATCTATTCGATAACTGCAGTCGATCCCGATATGCATGAGAATGCGAGAGTAACATACTCATTAGATGGAGATTCAAAAGGTATTCCTATAACTTCTGTTGTCAACATTAACTCAGAGACAGGAGACATAGTCAGTCTGCAGTCTTTTAACTACGAGGAGTTAAAAAGCTTTCAGTTCAAAGTCCAGGCCACAGACTCTGGTGTTCCTCCGCTCAGCAGCAACGTGACTGTGAACGTTTTAGTCCTGGATGAGAACGACAACAGTCCCACGATCCTCGCGCCCTATTCTGAGCACGGCTCCGTTAACAGTGAGAACATCCCCTATTCTGCTGAAGCGGGATACTTTGTGGCAAAGATCAGGGCTGTAGACGCAGACTCTGGATACAATGCGCTGCTTTCCTATCACCTCTCTGAGCCCAAAGGAAACAACCTCTTCCGGATCGGAACCAGCACCGGAGAGATCAGGACTAAGAGGAGAATGAGTGACAATGACCTGAAAGCCCACCCCTTGGTGGTGCTGGTTTCTGATAACGGAGAACCCTCCCTGTCAGCTACTGTGTCTATTGACGTGGTGGTGGTTGAAAGCACAGCTGACATCCAGACTCAGTTCAGACATGTGCCCACAAAGGAGGACAGCTTCTCTGACTTAAACCTGTATCTGCTGATCGCCATCGTGTCGGTGTCGGTGATCTTTCTGCTGAGCCTCATCAGTTTAATAGCTGTCAAATGCCACAGGACAGACGGCAGCTTCAGCAGGTACAGCGCCCCAATGATCACCACCCACCCTGACGGGAGCTGGTCTTACTCCAAATCTACTCAGCAGTACGACGTGTGTTTCAGCTCAGACACGCTGAAGAGTGACGTAGTGGTTTTCCCCGCCCAGTTTCCTCCTGTAGATAGTGAGCTGATCAGTATTAACGGAGGAGATACTTATACCAGAACACAGACTTTACCTAATACAGACAAGGTGAGTTCTTTGCAGTCTTTTAATCTTCTCTCCTTGCTTTCACATGACTTTCAAATGTAACAGAAACTCAGAAATTCCCAATTAAGAATGTTGCATTCACAAAATATATTATTGTGATTACATCAGCAAATTTTGGCATTTCAAGAGATAACTGGTTTGCCTTAACTTGGCAAATAGTGGACATACCCTGTAAGTAGCTTTGTGCTTTCCATGGTCCTGAAAACGTATTGGTGCCTTTCTTGTTCTTTTGGGTTACAATCCAAAAGCTCTTGTATGGATTATACTTTCAATCATGTTTGAATTACTTAGGCTATCATTTATAAATCAATAATGATTGAAAATAGTTGAACTTCTTTCACCTTTGAACTTTGAACTTACAACAATTTTGATGTTACTTTTCCATGTATTACATTACTTTCAGATAGTTCTCACAGTAATTGTTCCGCAGAAATCTCAGAGTATCCGGATCTCAACCTCTTTGGTGAACGTAAACTTTTAGTCTCATCAAAACCCCCAGGTTTACAATGTAGTACACGTTTTAGACATACAATGCGTGCAGCTGGATTAAAATAATTATTTTCATGTCCACGTTGTAACGCGTGGGGTCGCTGACGACCACGTGTTGTTGGGTGCTCGGTGTTTTCAGTCTCCTCCTTCCCGTGTGAAGCGTCAGCAGACTGCGAGGGCTTTGTGCGAGGAACAAGAGCGACGAGGAAAAGGAGAGAACTGGAGTGAATGGGATATTAAATGTTGGCCGATCGAGTGGCGTTTTATGGATGAATATAATTTGCATCGCGTCACTTTCTTTGACAGCAGCGATGGGCTTTGGAAGGGATAACGGGACACTCTGCTGGCTGTTTATCCTGTTTTTATCGGATTGGGCTGCTGCTCAAATATTCTACTCTGTTTCCGAGGAGGTGGACAAAGGGACTGTGGTCGGGAATATCGCAAAGGATTTAAATGTCAACGTTCGAGACCTGCAAACGAGGAATCTAAATATCGTGTCTGGTTACAGTAAGAAATATTTCGAAGCCAACTTTAAAACGGGGGATCTTTACGTCAATGAGCGACTAGACCGCGAGGAGCTTTGTCCAAACACGATCAAATGCACGCTAAACTTCGAGGCGATACTGAGTAATCCTATGGTACTCCACCGCATTGAGGTCGTTATTGTTGATACGAATGACAACGCACCGGCCTTCGTTGAGAAGTCGTATTCACTTAACATATCTGAATTATCACCCATGGGGGACCACTTCTTGCTTCCACCGGCTCTTGACGCAGATACGGGAAGCAATTCAGTGAAGACTTACAGGCTGAGCCAAAATGAATACTTCTCCCTCGATGTACAGGGAGGTGGAGAACACAGTGCTTCTGCTGAACTGGTGCTACTGAAAGCTTTAGATCGTGAAAAACAAGCCGTCATTAAACTATCGCTTACCGCTGTAGATGGAGGGAAGCCTCCTAAATCCGGCACCTTGCACATACATGTGAATGTTCTGGATGTCAACGACAACACGCCGTCATTTAGTAAAACACTTTACAAGGCGCGGGTGAAAGAAAATGCGCCAGCTGGATCATCGGTGATTCAACTGAGTGCGACCGATTTAGACGAAGGGGACAACGGGAGGATCATTTATTCTTTCGTCAAGCGTGGAAATTTCGATCCTGCAGATGTGTTTTTCATGGATGCAGAAACTGGGGAAATCGCAGTGAAGGGTTATTTAGACTACGAAGCACAGTCAGCATATGAAATTCATGTTCAAGCAACAGATATGGGGAGTTTACCTCGTAGGGCAAATGGAAAGCTGCTGGTGGAGGTAGTTGATGTGAACGACAATGCTCCAGAAATTGTGGTGACGTCACTCATGAACCCGGTTAAAGAAGATGCTGACATAGGAAGCGTTGTCGCATTAGTGACAGTGACTGATAAAGATGGAGGAAAGAACGGTCAGACTCGCTGTGCACTTATCGGTTCTGAACCTTTTAAGCTAACTTCCAATTATAAAAACTATTACTCTTTAGTAGTAGATGGGCCTCTTGATAGAGAGGGACACTCGTTTTACAATGTCACGATTACAGCTGCTGATGAAGGAACCCCGCCTCTTTCCAGCACAAGCGTTATAACTGTTCAGGTTTCTGATGTCAATGATAATCCGCCTCATTTCCTTGAGCCTGTGATTAACATTTATGTAAAAGAAAACAGTGCAGTTGGAGCTCGTATCTATTCGATAACTGCAGTCGATCCTGATATACATGAGAACGCGAGAGTAACATACTCATTAGATGGAGATTCAAAAGGTATTCCTATAACTTCTGTTGTCAACATTAACTCTGAGACAGGAGACATAGTCACTTTGCAGTCTTTTAACTACGAGGAGTTAAAAAGCTTTCAGTTCAAAGTCCAGGCCACAGACTCTGGTGTTCCTCCGCTCAGCAGCAACGTGACTGTGAACGTTTTAGTCCTGGATGAGAACGACAACAGTCCCACGATCCTCGCGCCCTATTCTGAGCACGGCTCCGTTAACAGTGAGAGCATCCCCTATTCTGCTGAAGCGGGATACTTTGTGGCAAAGATCAGGGCTGTAGACGCAGACTCTGGATACAATGCGCTGCTTTCCTATCACCTCTCTGAGCCCAAAGGAAACAACCTCTTCCGGATCGGAACCAGCACCGGAGAGATCAGGACTAAGAGGAGAATGAGTGACAATGACCTGAAAGCTCACCCCTTGGTGGTGCTGGTTTCTGATAACGGAGAACCCTCCCTGTCAGCTACTGTGTCAATTGACGTGGTGGTGGTTGAAAGCACAGCTGACATCCAGACTCAGTTCAGACATGTGCCCACAAAGGAGGACAGCTTCTCTGACTTAAACCTGTATCTGCTGATCGCCATCGTGTCGGTGTCGGTGATCTTTCTGCTGAGCCTCATCAGTTTAATAGCTGTCAAATGCCACAGGACAGACGGCAGCTTCAGCAGGTACAGCGCCCCAATGATCACCACCCACCCTGACGGGAGCTGGTCTTACTCCAAATCTACTCAGCAGTATGACGTGTGTTTCAGCTCAGACACGCTGAAGAGTGACGTAGTGGTTTTCCCCGCCCAGTTTCCTCCTGTAGATGGTGAACTGATCAGTATTAATGGAGGAGATACTTATACCAGAACTCAGACTTTACCCAACAAAGACAAGGTGAGTTAATTGTAACCAAAAAGTAGATTTATTTCTGTAGATTGTGTCATTACATTTTTGACATTAGAGTATCCAATTTCTTTTATTTTCAACACTTGCTGACTTGCTGTCGGGATACATGTATTTCATGGCTGTGAAAGCAAATTGATACAATATAGTACTTTGCGGGCTATACATGTAAATAATACATTTTCTTCCACTTAAAAGTAATTCACTAACTGATGCTGGGTGTTGGGGAATTCCTGTGCGATATTCTTCAAAACAGTTGCTGAACTTTTACGTATTTTTAGTTGTGAAGTCGTTGGTCAAGTTAGATACTGCTGACCAGTGGTGACGCTGTCCATGGTGCTGAACTCTGAAGACTCACAATGCATTACTTCGTTAATGTGCTCTTCCGTGGTAAACACAACGGATATCTCTCTTATACATGCATTATGAACAACGTTTTTTTCTAAACGAGGTTTTATTAATACTGAAATATAGTTTTCATCTGCTTTGACGTTTAGGGTAATTTTATGTGTAAAATATGCATGTCTATTTGGTCTTTGTATATTAGCACCAAAATTACAGTCGGTGTCGCTCGAGACCACAATATTAATGTGGCTCCTTTTTCCCAGACTCCTCCTCTCCGTATACGAAGCACAGTAGTCCACCCGTGCTTTGTCAGGAAATACACACATGGTCACATAACAGCGAGGGATTCGTCTGTTATTCGCCTAGAGTGTGGACATGTTGGAAAATGATAATTTCTTTAATTTTGTGGCAGCGATGGGACGCGGGGGACCAACCGTCACGATTTGGATACAAATAACAGCGTTGCTTTGTGCGTGTGGTGGGTCCGCAGCGCAGCTCTCGTTCTCCGTTTCCGAGGAGGTTGACAAAGGAACAGTAGTGGGGAATCTCGCTAAGGATTTACAGATTAATGTCCACGAATTGGAAAAACGGGATTTACGAGTTGTGTCTGGGAATTCTAAGAAATATTTCGACGTGGATTTAAAAACGGGTGCGCTCTATGTTTGCGATAGGATTGATCGTGAAGAGCTCTGCCCAAATACAGCCAAATGTGCCCTGAACGTCGAAGCCATTCTGAGCCACCCAATGCATCTGCATCGCATAGAGGTAATCATTATTGATATTAACGACAATGCACCCTCTTTTCGTGAAAGAGAGAAGACTTTCAATATATCAGAATCCTCTTTTACCGGGGAGCGATATCTCCTCCCGATGGCTAATGACGCAGACACGGGCGGTAACTCGGTAAAGAGCTACAAGCTGAGTCCAAATGAGTATTTCTCATTGGACGTACAGAGCGGCGGACAACACAGTGAGTCGGCTGAGCTGGTACTACAGAAAGCTTTAGACAGAGAGAAGCAGTCCGTTATCCACCTTACTTTAACTGCTCTGGACGGAGGGAAACCAGCCCGCTCAGGGACACTTAAAATAGTGGTACATGTTATGGATATAAACGATAATGCTCCAGTATTTAGTCAACCTCTGTATAAGGCCCAGGTCAATGAAAACGCTCCATTTCAGACACCAATACTGACTGTAACTGCCACAGATTTAGATGAGGGAATAAATGGTGAGATTGTATATTCATTTATTGAGAGGGGGGATTTCAATCCTGAGGCTTTGTTCTCAATAAACCCAGATACAGGGGAAATATGTGTAAGGGGAAAAGTAGACTATGAAGAGAATACAGCTTATGATATCCGTGTGCAGGCAAGAGATAAAGGTACTCCTTCTCGAAGTGTGCATGGTAAAGTGTTAGTGGAAGTAGCTGATGTTAATGACAATCTTCCTGAAATAATTATTACCTCTCTTATGAGCCCAGTTAGAGAGGACGCTGAGGTAGGCACAGTGGTCGCTTTGGTGACAGTGACTGATAAAGATGGGGGTAAAAATGGACTCACGAGTGCTAACATTCTTGGGTTGGTGCCTTTTAAACTCAAGCTAAACTACAAAAACTATTATTCATTAACAGTCGACGGACCCCTTGACAGAGAGAGTGTTTCACAATACAATGTAACCATCACAGCTACTGATGAAGGCACACCTCCTCTCTCCAGCACCAGTGTTATTCCTGTTCACATTTCTGATGTGAATGACAACTCCCCATTATTCTCAGAGCCAGTGATTAATGTATATGTGAAGGAGAACAGTGCAGTGGGAGCTACAATCTCCACTATAACAGCAGTTGATCCTGATACAGGAGAAAATGCAAAAGTAACATATTCCTCATTAGATGGTATTTCTAAAATGATTCCACTGACTACTGTTATTAACGTCAACACAGAGACTGGAGACATAGTCACCCTGCAGTCTTTTAACTACGAGGAGTTAAAAAGCTTTCAGTTCAAAGTCCAGGCCACAGACTCTGGTGTTCCTCCGCTCAGCAGCAACGTGACTGTGAACGTTTTAGTCCTGGATGAGAACGACAACAGTCCCACGATCCTCGCGCCCTATTCTGAGCACGGCTCCGTTAACAGTGAGAACATCCCCTATTCTGCTGAAGCGGGATACTTTGTGGCAAAGATCAGGGCTGTAGACGCAGACTCTGGATACAATGCGCTGCTTTCCTATCACCTCTCTGAGCCCAAAGGAAACAACCTCTTCCGGATCGGAACCAGCACCGGAGAGATCAGGACTAAGAGGAGAATGAGTGACAATGACCTGAAAGCCCACCCCTTGGTGGTGTTGGTTTCTGATAACGGAGAACCCTCCCTGTCAGCTACTGTGTCTATTGACGTGGTGGTGGTTGAAAGCACAGCTGACATCCAGACTCAGTTCAGACATGTGCCCGTAAAGGAGGACAGCTTCTCTGACTTAAACCTGTATCTGCTGATCGCCATCGTGTCGGTGTCGGTGATCTTTCTGCTGAGCCTCATCAGTTTAATAGCTGTCAAATGCCACAGGACAGACGGCAGCTTCAGCAGGTACAGCGCCCCAATGATCACCACCCACCCTGACGGGAGCTGGTCTTACTCCAAGTCTAATCAGCAGTACGACGTGTGTTTCAGCTCAGACACGCTGAAGAGTGACGTAGTGGTTTTCCCCGCCCAGTTTCCTCCTGTAGATGGTGAACTGATCAGTATTAATGGAGGAGATACATATACCAGAACACAGACGTTACCCAATACAGACAAGGTAAGGGTGACGCCACAGAAAACATACGGTTATTTAATTTCTTACTTTTTCACATCATGTGATTTAATTGCAAAATCAGCTAACCATTCCAGGACCACAATGAAAATATGTCTTTGACTTTATCGTTTGTCCTCGACACACATGTTTGTACTTCTGTGCCATTCAGTGTACTTCTCTACCAATTTCAGATTGCTCACGTTATTTTAAAGGCAAAATGCTCTTAATGTGTGCCTCTGTGAACTGGTGGTCAATGATTTCAGACCTTGTTTCAGATCCACCACTTTTGATTTTTCCAACACGTTTTTTATATTTGCCTCTTGCACAATCATCTTGATGTAGGTCTAATAAGGCCAACTATGCATGCTAGAATATTAAGTGATTGTGTGTGTTGTTTTTCATTTCAGACGCTTACAAAATAATTAGGCTCAAAATCATCATTATCTGATTCTTCACTTTTTCGTTTTATTTGTTCTTGGCTTTGACTAAAAATGACCACAGGAGGTCGCTATCAGCTCACAGAGTTAAAACCATTTTTTTTTTAATGCGACGCTCCTCCCTTTTCGTTAAGAGAGGCTTGTAATTCTTTGTTCGTCGTGACAGTAAAGCACATTCTCACTGTATTGGAAGACTGTGATCTGTATACCACCACTGAGCAATGTTACTGCCTTAGCGACTTTCTCGAATTTACTTGTTTGGCAGGCTATGGACAGAATGCAACAAGGGAATATTTTCAGGCATTGGATTATTTTTTTACTCCATGCATCTCGGTTATGCAGTCTTGCAGCAGCACAGGTTGTGTATTCCGTTACGGAGGAATCGAGCCCCGGTACCACTGTTGGAAATTTGGCGAAGGACTTACATCTGAATGTACAAGAATTGGAGACTCGGGGTTTTCAGATTTCAGGACCTAATACGAGATATTTCGAAGCAAGTGTTAAGACTGGTATACTTTTGGTGAGAGACAGAATAGACCGAGAGGAGCTCTGCTCTCGTAATGTGAAATGTTCTCTGGAAGTGGAAGCAATTGTGAACTCACCACTGAATCTCTATCGCTTTGAGGTTAAAATTGTGGATATAAACGACAACGCACCCTCTTTTCGGATACCGGGGATTGTTCTGAACGTGTCCGAGTCAGCTTTTCCTGGTGAAAGATTTGCATTACCAAAAGCCCTCGATGCAGATGTAGGCAGTTATTCGGTTAAAAGCTACAAGCTGAGTCAAAATGAACATTTCACCATGGATGTACAGAATGGCGGAGAGCCGAGTATGTCTGCTGACATGGTGCTGCAGAAAGCTTTAGACCGCGAGAAACAGCCCGTTATCAAACTGACACTAACCGCTGTAGATGGAGGAAAACCACCTAAGTCAGGCACGTTACATATCACCGTTAATGTGCAAGATGTAAATGATAATATTCCAATTTTTGACAAGCCGCTGTATAAAGCCACGGTGCCGGAGAACACGCCGCACGGTGCCACCGTGATTTCTGTGCATGCTCAGGACTTAGATGAGGGTCTGAACGGAGAAATAATCTATTATTTTATTAACCAAGACAATGATAATGATGTGAATACATTTTCTATTAATAAACTAACAGGGGAGATTACGGTAAATGGTGAATTGGATCACGAAAAAAGCAATGCAGTTGAAATCAGGGTTCAAGCGAAAGACAAAGGGGCAAATCCAAGAGCATCTCATTGTAAAGTACTCGTTGAAATCACGGATGTCAATGACAATCCACCAGAAATATCAGTAACGTCCTTAGTCAACGTGGTGAGGGAAGATGCACCGCTAGACACAATGGTTGGGCTTATAACAGTGAGAGATATCGACGCAGATAAAAATGGCGCTATCCAGGTTAGAATAGTTGATTCAGTGCCTTTTACAATTAAGAACACGTATAAAAAGCATTATTCTTTAGTCGTAGACGGAACTCTAGACAGAGAACAAGCTTCTCAATATAATATAACAATAATGGCGACTGACGAAGGGGTTCCGCCTCTTTCTAGCACAATCGTTATTACAGTCCACGTGTCTGATGTCAATGACAACGCACCTCGTTTTAAAGAGCCCGTAATTAACATTTTCGTCAAAGAGAACAGTCCCACAGGCGCTGTTATCTATACCATGACTGCAGACGACCCGGATGTAGACGAAAATGCAAAAGTAATGTTTTCAGTAATTAATAAAAACCTTAAAAACAATATAATAGGGTCAGTAATAAACGTCAACTCAGAGACAGGAGACATAGTCAGTCTGCAGTCTTTTAACTACGAGGAGTTAAAAACATTTCAGTTCAAAGTCCAGGCCACAGACTCTGGTGTTCCTCCGCTCAGCAGCAACGTGACTGTGAACGTTTTAGTCCTGGATGAGAACGACAACAGTCCCACGATCCTCGCGCCCTATTCTGAGCACGGCTCCGTTAACAGTGAGAACATCCCCTATTCTGCTGAAGCGGGATACTTTGTGGCAAAGATCAGGGCTGTAGACGCAGACTCTGGATACAATGCGCTGCTTTCCTATCACCTCTCTGAGCCCAAAGGAAACAACCTCTTCCGGATCGGAACCAGCACCGGAGAGATCAGGACTAAGAGGAGAATGAGTGACAATGACCTGAAAGCCCACCCCTTGGTGGTGCTGGTTTCTGATAACGGAGAACCCTCCCTGTCAGCTACTGTGTCTATTGACGTGGTGGTGGTTGAAAGCACAGCTGACATCCAGACTCAGTTCAGACATGTGCCCACAAAGGAGGACAGCTTCTCTGACTTAAACCTGTATCTGCTGATCGCCATCGTGTCGGTGTCGGTGATCTTTCTGCTGAGCCTCATCAGTTTAATAGCTGTCAAATGCCACAGGACAGACGGCAGCTTCAGCAGGTACAGCGCCCCAATGATCACCACCCACCCTGACGGGAGCTGGTCTTACTCCAAATCTACTCAGCAGTATGACGTGTGTTTCAGCTCAGACACGCTGAAGAGTGACGTAGTGGTTTTCCCCGCACAGTTTCCCCCTGTAGATGGTGAACTGATCAGTATTAATGGAGGAGATACTTATACCAGCACTCAGACTTTACCCAACAAAGACAAGGTAAGCTGTAATCCTCCCCAACGAGTTGGCAACTAATTGTGTAACTTTCGTATAACTTGTTCCTCCAGTATATAAATTACCAGTTCAGGTGGGCTGTGGAAGGAGTGTTCCCTAATACTTGTTTCAGCAGCCTACTTTTTCCTCCTCCTCCTCCTCCTCCTCCTCCTCTGCCCTTTTGGTAAAGCGCTATCCATGGTACTGAAAAAGCCTGTTAGTTGTGCTTATTACTGTTGCGGCTGCCTATGGCTTTGCCACACAAACAAAGCACAGTGGACAATCTTTCAAAGGGAACACCTATTATCTTGGAGTTTGAGGTGATACTGTGTAAATGAAAAAAAATAAATATATTTTTTAACTAATATGTGCGTCCCATCCTATTACGTTGCTGTCAATCGAGTTTCCCTGCAAGTAGCTAATCATTATTTGCAAAGCCTCGTCCATTTTTCAATAGATTAAAAAAAAATACAAATACGAAAGTCACGGAGAAAAAGTTTAATTCAACCCGAACGTATTAATTGCATACATTTCATCATACATTTGTTTACAGAAAACGTGGTATTTTGCACAAAACAACAAAGCACTAGTGGCCTGGGCATATTACTGCTCTCTGATACCACGTGGAGTCTGTATCACGAAACGTCATCTCCATAATCAGAAGTAACTGTCTGTAGACTTCAGAAAAAAAAAATAAGTCGCCGCTCGCTCCCTCGGAGGACTGCAGTCAGTGGCATCTTGTATTTAGCGTGGATTCAAATGACGACCCCGTCACTGCAAAAGACGAGAGCACACATGTATCACAACATGTGGTATCGTCTCAAAGCACTTCAGCATAACCCACTTCTTCAACACAACACACTACTTCCGCTTTGCCAAACAGGCGCGTGACACCGCATCCAGGCTCAGCCGACAGTCACGTGAGCTCATTCATTAGTGATTTAGCTCCTAGCAAAACACGGGTTGTTGGAATCGACTAAATATACATTTACAGCGTGGGTTGTGGATTTTGTTGACTTACGCTTTTGGCGGTGAGAAGTTTATATCCTGAGAAATCCGTGGCGCCAAATTACCATAATATTATGGTCCATTGAAGTCACATAAATCGGTGGTATGTTGAAAACCTAAACGACCGGATATAAGTTGAACTGCTGAGCAAACAGTCAGGTGAAATGGTTCGATGCCACAAGGACGTTAACGTCACAGAAACAGCTTGGTCTCAGTGGGTCCAAAAGATTTCCAGATTGTAAACACACCATTTAAAAATCAAAGATGGTGGTTCTTCTTCGCTCACCTCTGGTCAGCAGCACTGCGCTCACTTCTGCCCCTGACGGCTCCAAGCGGTACTGCATCAGTTTTGATAGTAGCTCACGTTGTCTGTCGTCCACAAGCAAGGCCACGTTGGACTCAACATGCGTTGTATTGTCTTCCTCCTGCATGAAAAGCACCTCAGTCCATCTGAGTAAGTGTTGATGTTACTTCATAAGCGCCTTATATGGACATGAGTGTTTAGCATGTTTACCGGTGAGGTCAGCTATGATCAACATTTGGCTAATTACAATGTCTCTCATGGCTAGGTTGTAAAAACTAAAAGTAAACAGTGCTAGTGACCAGCTTGTTGTGGACCTGTGGTGACCTAGTTGTATTTGTTTTTGCTGAGTGAAACCGTTAAGTATAGCTGAAGATGACATGAGCTTTGATGGAGGGCTTCTGTGGTGTTACATGGAATTACTGACAGCAGCTAAATGTTAGTGGGATAGGCATTTTCTTTAAATTTTCATTGGTTTAGATTGTAGCATTCACATAAAACCTGTTTTCTGGTTGCTCTCATCTGTTGTATGCATTCAAGCTTTAGACAGTCACTGTCTTACTCTTAAATTAACTGTAGCTATATCTCTTGATGACAGAAGTGCAAACAGCTTCATCAGCCTATCAAAACGTATTTCTATTGGATGTAATCACAGGGTACATCAGCCCATATTGCTCTCTCTGTGTGCATGCATGTAGACTATGGTTGATTTAGCTTTTTTTATTTTTTGGTTCAGATGTTGGTGCGGAAGGCCCTGCACATTCACACATGTGTTTTCTTCAGTTATTCTCAGCTCAGTTTGAAGTCGGGAAGCGTTATGCTGGAAATTATGTGAGGTCACCAGACTACTTGCTGCAGACATTTTGACTTGTCATAGTAGGACAAGCGAAATGTTATTAATAACATTAATGATTGCTCTGCAAACGGTTACAGTGAGCCAGGACCCCTGAACCTGAGGGGTCAAATCTTAAAATGTGTAATTTACACCTATGCTTATTGGATGTGAGGGGATTATTATTCAAGCACAATATTTGCACACTGTCTTGAGCGGAGGTTGAATTCAGCAAAATAAGTGAAAACGTGTGTGTGTGTGTGTGTGTGTGTGTGTGTGTGTGTGTGTGTGTGTGTGTGTGTGTGTGTGTGTGTGTGTGTGTGTGTGTGTGTGTGTGTGTGTGTGTGTGTGTGTGTGTGTGTGTGTGGACATTACAAGGGACATTATTTCCATAGTTGTTCAGCCATATTTGTTGTCTGTCTTTGATATTGCTTATTTATATTTGTTCCACTCTTGCAATTGAATGGATTTCTCCTCAGAAGAGCACACATTATTCTTCACGTTATTCACCAGTAGATCTTTTAATTATCTCCCATTTGTGGTCATAATATCCCTGCATTCTACCCAGAGTAATTACATATGTGTTGTGTTGGTTAAGTAACAGTATTCTCCACTGGTCTTATACATTTATATGTATATGTTTTTAACCTACGCCATTCCCCTTGTCTAGCTGTTAGGAATAGCACTTCAAGGCCAGTGTATTGTGAAACAGCACTTTTGGAGGATAGTGTGCTATAGTGTATTTCTAATAATAGATTACCCCCCTGAGAAAGGGTCACTGTTTGCCAAGCAATCTTTTTACTTTCAATATCAATGAATAGTGACCATCAGAAATTATTTGTGTTCCTTGGATGCTTTTTCTCTACTCTTCAAATACATGCGGCTTAAAACAATTGAATTATTAAAACATTAGTACATACTTGCATCCCCAGCATTTTGAGCAATTCGATTCATCTTTCTTATTTATTTTTCTTACTCTAGCCTGCTCTATTTCTCCATTTATATTCCTCTGCAATATCTCTCCCTCCTCTATGCTGCCAGAAATCCTTCCCCTCCCCCTCTCCTTCACCAGCTCTCCCTGAGAAGGGGAGCAGCTGAGAGAACTAACAGGGAATTAACGTCCATCTCTGCAGACATGTGTGCCATCAGCCTTAGAGCGCTGTAAACACGATCTAATATATTTTTCATTAACATCCCTAATGTGTGTACAGAGTACAGGGTCAACCCTGATCCGCTGATGACAAGTTGGACACAGGCACTGTGTGGATTCTATTTTGATTGAATTTGTCAGTGGTTAAATGTAGCTTTATTTGTGTGGTATTTGTGTAGCGTATTTAATGGCGTTATCATCGCTCCTAACTGTTGGAGCGTGCTCAGACATTCCCGCTGAAGCTAACAGGCCAGCACCGTGTTGTGGTGATCTATGATGCTTTCAGTCACTCAGACGATGTGACCTCATTTCAGGGAGTGGTCCAGCACAAACAAGCGTCATGGCTTATCTGTCAAAACTCACGTTCGTTTAGTTCGTTCAGTGCGAAGGAGACTGAACCAGGGCGGCATGCACTCTCGAACAGACTTTACATATTGCAGGCCTAGGCGTATGGGCAATGTGAAGCTCTTAAGTGGGTCAGCGTGTGATTTTAAAAATGGCAGCGCGCTTCATGCGTCTGAATGAACCTGTGTTTTCGTTGCCTCGCTCTCTCTCTCTCCGATACAGCCTCCGCTATATGTACAAGCTCTCCATACTGTGGCTCCTGAAACAATGCCTGGAGCATTGTCTCTGCGTAAAAGTGGTTCAGTTTGCGTTCTGCAGCGCTGTGTGAATGTGAGAGAGGGGGGAGGGGCAGGTAATTTTCCGCTACTCTCTGCAGCAGCAGCAGCAGGAAGCTTCAGCACCGATCGAGGTATCGGCTCCGCTCGGATCAGCTCTCCCTCCTTCTCTGCTCTGCGGCTGGGCGGGGCCGACAACACCTAGTGTCAATCACAGCCAAACCGGTTGGGCGGGGCAAAAGCCAGGGCGGATGAGGAGGAGAGGATTTTATCCACGCAACCATCGGAACACCGTGTTTCTCTGCCAGTGTGTTGTTACAGGATATTTTTTAATGGAGAAGCAAAACTGTGCTTGTCTTTTCTTTTTTTTTCTTTCTTTCATACAGCAGATATAGCATGATTTGGGTGTTATATAGAACCACGATGATAATAGATACACAGCTATTGCGAGAGCTATTGCATTTGGGCAGCATAAGATGATGACTTGTGGTTTAGTGTCTATCTGATGAAAGCTTCTAACTCTGCCTCCCCCGGTGCTGCATTAAATTATTGATTCTAGGCTGCATTATCCTGGTTGAAGCATACAGCTAAGTGGCTCACAGCTCATAGATTGCACTCCTACATTAGAGGCATTCACCTCAGTCATTTTCGTGGTGTACACAGATGGTTTGACAGATGGACTAAAAGCATTACGTATGAACGTCATTACCTCACTAATTGTAATACCACGACAGAGTAGCAGAGTGGTTAACACGGAATATATTCATTCTTCTTCTCCAGCCCACTGTCACTTCCTGTTTTCTCCCCTTGGGTGTGTCCTTTGTGTGAGTGAGGTTAGCGGCTATGTGTGGTTACCATGGAGACTGTTCTGAGCCTTAATGAAATGATGATCTAGTCTGTTTCCAGGGAGCTGCCTATATGTACCCGCCCCCACCCAGACATCACTCCCAGCATGGGATGTGAGATGCAAGCAGGAAGGAAACAGGGTGGACACAATGGGGGACGAGAGAGATGGAGAGAGAGAGAGAGAGAGAGACAAAGAGAAAGATGCCAACCAAAGATGTGCAGCATCTTGAGCAGAATTGCCCAGTCAGATGAAGGGTAAAGGAAGTGAGCACGCCAGGGAGAAGTGTGCGTGATTAGAGATTTGGTTCTAAAAAGGGAGAGGGGTTTTACGGAAATTCACAAATACAGCAGCACAAACATCAGTCTTGAGCATTCGATAGTGAGAAAACTGGAGCTTCTGAGGATGAGATGGACAAAAAACACATTAAATACATGCCCTGCAGCTGAGTGAGAACATCACAGGCTTACAATTGGTCACAGATAAAAGGAAGAACTTATCACCACCCCTCCTCTTCTCCCCCACTTCCACCAACCCATCCTACACCCGTACTCCCTCTTAGTGGCATTGGGATGTTGTTGCAGTCATTAGATTAGCTTTGTCATGCCCAGAACCACGGGTTCCATCCTCTCCCATCCAGCAAGTACACAAAGCCAGGGCATCCAAGAGGGAAGTATCCAAAGCCTGCCTGCGTTTTCTGATAGCTTTGTTCAAAGTCACAACAAGAATCTGTTTGATTTATGCACAGGCTGAACCAGGACAAACAAGGAACTGTTTAACCCTTACAGGGCCCCAGAGGGAGGGATTTGTGGCTACTTTTAGTTATCTCATGCCCTTTATTTCTGAAAGCAAGGTACACAAGGGATCAGCACAAACAGGCATACCCAGAGAATGCATTATGTGCCCGCTTATTGTGTCCACCTGAGTAAAAGGATTGTGTTTGCCATGGGATTTTTGTTTTGGAGATTAAAAAACAGGAAAGTTATTGTGAGAAAAGTACAAGAACAAAACTTTATCATAGTGTCATGAACCCATTTACAAAAATACCACTTCACCGGTCTGTTTTTGCGGATACAATTTACCAGTCTGTATTTTTAGGATTATTTTTTAGAAGGTTTATTTAATTGAATTTGATAAAGGGATGCTGATAAAGCTAGTCATGATATGTTGGAGCAGATGACCTTGTCTTGGTTGTTTACTTCCTTTTTTTGCTGAGGGAGACGGTAGCCAATACATTTATGGGAAATGTATAGATATTGTTTTGATAAATATATACATGGCTTGCTCTAGTACTGCGTACAGACAGTAGTACTGTTGATTCTCTCATCAGTATGCTTTGTATTGCTTTTTCTCAACCCACCTCTGGAGGGTGTCTTGCCTTATGTCTTCTTTATCCATTGCGGTCACTGTATTGAAAATGAGAGAGAGAAAATGACTGCCACTGCAGTCTGACGTAGTTGCCCTTTTCGCTCTCCCTTTCTCTCTCTCTCTCTCTCTCTCTCTCTCTCTCTTTCCCTTTCTATCTCTTAAACACGCACACACATTCATGGCTGGGATTATCTTTTAGTGCTTTGGCTTAATGAGAAAGACTGTGTGGAAGGGCAGTGGGCTGATGATCACATGTCCAACCCTTGTACTACCGATTTAATCCAATAGAGGGACCAATTTCACTGTCTCTCCCACTGCTGCTCCATCTTGCTCAGCCTGCCTCACCCATACAGGAGGTTTGAATTTGCAGTGCTACTGGCATTGGCTTCTTCTTTTCTTTCTTTCTTCTTTTACCAAAGCATAAATTCAAAATATAGCAATTGTGAGACTTTTACTGAAGATACTGTTTTGTTGTCATACCTATTTTATAAGTAGAAGCAATAACCATAGGACAGCATTGTTATGATTGCCTGATGAATGAAAATATTTCCTCTTTCCATCTAAAACTACATTTTGATTTATACATCCCATAATAACACCGACCAACAACACTTTACAGTTGTAGATACTGTTTCTGCAGTCTCTTCTTAGACATGGACTGTTTTATCAGATTCGTTGTTTCAGTCCATCTTTTTGATTTAGTTAAATCTGAAAGCACATATCCTGACACCACAGACGATGCCGCCCACTTCAACCGCCTGCAGACAGTTCCTCCATTTTTCTCACTCACCTTCTTTTTGAACTAGCATGTATAAAATGGAGAATAGTATTTGTGCCTCTACCAGTACCAACGTAATCCATAATGCAATCACTGCTTCTCCAAGTGGCACTAAAGTAGAGCTTTATGACATTTTGAATAACATGGATAGGAACACTTTGGACCAGCAGTTTTGATTATAGCACGTGATAAATAATCTTGTCCCTCTTCATCTATCTAATGCTTTAAAATAGGGCACATTATGCAATTCATCTGTGAACCAGTAGGTTTAGTCGACGTCAGTATAACCTCTGAGAGCCTGCATGCCTATTCCCTGCAGTCAGTGCATTTGTTTATCAAAGCCCTTGGTGGCTGTTGCCTGCCATTTAAGAATATAAGAACCAACAGCAGAAGATGCTCTGACATTCATTCAGACAAAATAGTGATGTCCTTAGATAGCAGTTGAATCTTTATCGTTGTATACACACTGCTCGTGTGTGACTGTGTGAGCGTGCATGCCTACAGGCACAAATGCCCTTTAAGTTTGCATGAATGCCTCTGTTTATGTATGTGTTGACCGGGGGAGTGATGTAAGGAGTCCTGCTTCATGATAGCCCAGCCGTGACCCGTTTCTCTGTGGATCTCTGCTGTCATCTGACTCACTAAAATGGGGGGATTCCAGATAACAGACTCCGAGGCGAAGTAATATGAATGGCTTTTAGAGTGGCCGCTTACAGTATTAATGAGGTTGAGACTTAGTGAAGGAAATGTTATTAATATGGTGGCCGTCCTGCATAATTGATGAAGTGGGGTTTGTATTCTGGCAGAGAGAAGGAACAAAGAGGGAGATTTTTAAACCTGAATAATCTCTCTTCCCCATATCTTTCAGAGTCTTGTATCACCTCTGATTTCTGTATCAGTCTGCAAAAAGCATGAGCTACTTTGTTTAAGACCACAGTATGCCCCTCAGCCAGCTCTCAGCTGGAACTGCAGATGAGCAGCTGGAGACTTTCCAGATTGGAGAAAGGTGACAACGATTGGGTGGGGGGGTGAGAATACAAAAATGTCAAGGTCAGGTAAATTAATTGACAAGGAGAGAAAACAAAGTTGACAGCCTGTGTCTTTTTTCAGACAAGATAAGTAAACATGAATTGCTAAGCCGTTTAGCTCTTTTGAATCTGTATTTGTTGATGCGTAACAGACATCTGTCTGCAGGTGAAATAATGGTGATAGCTCTATCTGCAGAAACCTTGGGTGAAACATGAAATAATTCACAGCTCAGCGGCGTGCAATTATTGCTGAAGCAGATGGACGTATTTGAAGCAGGTATGAGAGAGTTGTAATATATCCAACACACGAGAAGAGCAGAGGGGGAAAGGAGGAGAATTAGAGAGATGGGAGCAAAGTGCAGGTGTGAATCCAGCCATGCCTTTGTTGTTGGCGAGATAAACAACTCTTGTTTTCATTTCTGTGTCACTGCCAGACACAGAGGTCCACATGTCCCACCGGGTAAATCTGCTAAATGTCACGGTTAGCGTGGCAGACCGTACACGTAGAACCACCAGAGACCCGGTTGAAAGAAACTCTGTGTCATCACCGCTGCTCAGTGGGATATAATGCAGAGAGAGAAGTAAATGCCAAATACCCCTGAAACAGTTTTGCAGAAGGACTGCAAATGTTGTCAAAAAATAATCGTAGATTTAAATGCACATGGTTTTCTTACTGACTAGGCTGCAACATATTATTATGCTTTTAGAGGGATAGGCTGCCACAAATTAAATGTTTTAGAAACGCATGCAGAAGGGGTTTCTGTATACTGCATATGGCTCATAATTTGTCTTGCTTCCACGGACATTTGGCTGCTTCTCCAACTCCCCATTTTGCCACCTCCTCCTCCTCGCCTTGGAGTGTGAAGAATCACTCTGTATCTACACATCCACTAGCATCCGAGTGAGTCACTGTTTTCTCCCCGTCTCCCGGGATGCCAATCGCTGTCATCGCCGTGGGCAGACTGGGCGTGGGTGAGAGTGGCTGCGCAACAGGAGAGGAAAAAGATTATGTGGGCGGTGGACGGACGCTCATCTTGGCCCAGTGGCTGGGGAGCACAGAGAAGGCTCAGGGTCTCGGATGGCCACTTCACAGCATACCTTGTGTAAAGAGTGGTGATGGATCACATCAACACAGTTTTAATGGCGGTACCTACTGAATGCATCGTTGTTGTTTCTCAGACTAATTGGTACATTCTGAGTGGCTCTCCAGGCCCAATTAATGTGAAATTGTGAACACTGGACTTGGATTGATTATGTTTTCCGCCATAGCTCCACTGTTAAATTAAAATGGAAAAGTATCAAAACACGTTGACCACATTGCAATCCAATTAACTTGAATCCAATTAAAATCTGAATTAAATGTTGGGACATGGGACTAATTACAGGGCAGCCAGAGTCTGGAGAGTTGGGTGTTCATGTCAACACCTGCAAGGTTTAACCACGCATGCGCTGTTCATGCTGTCTTCAGGTTCCTGCCTGCAACGTATATCCTCAGAGAACGGTTCGTATGATATACACGTGAATTTACTCCTCGTTTATAATTGAGTAACGTGAATCAAAGTCAAACGCTGAACATTACAGAGTTGATGCACCAATTCGCATGCAGTCTTTTTATTTTTTACAGTTGCTTTATGTCTTTAGTTATGCGTTTCCTTTTTATAAAAAAAATAAATAAATAAATAAAAAAGATTTATGCATGTATCAGGAATCTGCTTTTCCATTTGGCTCGAGGGTTCCCGAGTAATTGCGAGTCTGCATCAGTGAAGAAATGAAATCGCCAGGCGGGTTCATAAATCAGTTCCCCCAGCGCACAATGAAAAGGGCGGTGGCGCTGGCGAAAAGAGGGGAAACGATTGTGTCGAAATATTGTCCCTGAAATCGGCGAGGCATTGGCCGCTCCGTGCACGGTGTCCAGATGTGTAGATAAGATAAAGCTCCGGAGACTTTAGTCTTTTTATTTTGTATTTGATGGTGCTCGATCATTTTTATTCGGAGGTGCAGAAATGTACCCACCAGCATCGTTTGAGCGAGTGGCTCCCCCTCCCCTTTTGCCCACAGACACCATCGCCACATCGCATGAGGGAGAGAGAGGGAGGGAGAGCAATAGGCAGCGTCAGTGAAAGCAGCCAGAGAAATTTTGAAAACAGCACCCAGCACAGACAAAGGAAAACATGGATGCACACGGGAAGATTCTCGTCCAACAGGCAGCTGAGGAGATGCAGTGGTCGTCCTGCACATAGTTGGAGCCATGCCAGGACTATTCCCTCGTTTTAATGAGGCGGGTGGGCTCGCATAGCAAGCTGAGAAGGCAGAAAGATTTCTCCAACCCGTCTGCAAAGTCTGCCTGCCTGCGATGGCTGTAACGGCGCGATGCTGTTACAGTGTGAATGAGAATGTGCCTTTGTCTTTATATTTCGTCATTTTCGTACTCAGTGGCCTTACAACTGCACAAATCCGATACTCCATTCCGGAGGAGCTGGAGAACGGGGCATTGGTCGGTGACATTGTCCGAGATTTGGGTCTGGACCTGAGAAAACTTTCCACGCGACGAATCCGAATAACATCGGACAGCGGACGGAGATATTTCACCATCAATCACAAAACCGGGAAGCTGGTGGTGAGTGACCGCATTGACCGAGAGACAGCGTGTGAGTTCAGTGGCACCTGTTCGCGCAGCCTGGAGGTGGTCTTAGAGAATCCTCTGGAGGTGCACAACGTGGAGGTGGAGATTTTGGACGTGAACGATAACGCGCCACAATTCCCTCGAGATGAATACCAGCTCGAGGTGTCGGAGTCCGCTCTCACCGGGTCGCGCTTTCACATCGAGGGAGCTCAGGACGCAGATGATGGCTCCAACTCTGTGAAGCAGTACCGCCTCAGCGCAAACGACCACCTCGCCCTGGACTCAATTAAGCCCTTCTCCAACGATAAGCACATCGAGTTTATTCTCAAAAAGCCCTTTGACCGCGAGCAGATGCCCTCACATCAGCTAATCCTGACAGCATTAGATGGAGGCACCCCGCAGCGAACTGGCACGGCCAAAATCAATGTACGTATCCTTGATACCAATGACAATGTACCTGCGTTTGACAGCTCCGTGTACAAAGTGAAACTGTCCGAAAACTCCCCAAAGGGCGCTCTGGTGATCAAGTTAAATGCAACAGACCCTGACGAGGGCTCAAATGGGGAGGTGTTTTACTCCTTCAGCAGTTACACACCAGAAAGAGTCAGACAGATGTTTTCCATGGACACAGACACAGGGGAAATTAGGGTGAAAAACAATATAGACTATGAGGAGACCAACACATATGAAATGTACATACAAGCAATGGACAAGGGGCCCGCTCCAGTGGCAGTTCACTGTAAAGTAGTTGTAGAAGTTTTGGACGTCAATGACAACATTCCTGAGATTGTACTGTCTTCACTCTCCAGCCCTGTACGTGAGGATGCCCGGGCTGACACAGTTGTAGCATTAATCAGTGTGAATGACCGTGACTCTGGACCAAATAAACAAGTTACCCTGGAGATCATGCCCCATCTGCCTTTTAGGATCAAATCTTTCCGGAACCACTACACCATTGTCACATCCGCTTTCCTGGACCGGGAAACCATCTCTTCCTACAATGTCACTGTCAACGCTGTGGATGGAGGCACCCCACCCCTGTCATCTCAAATGACCTTTAAAGTGGATGTTGCAGACGTAAATGACAACCCACCTCGTTTTGAACAAACATCGTATACTGTTTACATTACAGAAAACAATGCTCCAGGTGCACCTCTGTGTGTTGTTAAGGCCACGGACGCTGATGCTGCAGAAAATGCACGCATCACCTATACTGTCCTGAATGACAACAACCATGGCATCCCTGTAGCCAGCTACGTCAGCATCAAACCTGATAAAGGTCAAGCCTACGCCCTGCGAGCCTTCGACTTTGAGAAGCTGAGAGAGTTTCACTTTCAGATCAAAGCCCAGGACAATGGTGTGCCCCCCCTCAGCCGTGTGGCCACAGTGTATGTTTACATTATGGATCAGAATGACCATGTGCCCAGGATAGTCTACCCACCTACCAATGGGAGCCACACCACAGAGACGCTAATGAAAAATGCTGAAGCAGGAGTGTTGGTTAGCAAGGTGACGGCGTGGGATGGCGATGCCGGGCAGAATGCTTGGCTGCTCTTTGCCCTGGAGCAGACCAACGCTGACCTCGACCTGTTCAAGGTGCATGAGTACACGGGGGAGATCCGCACCACAAGGCGCGTCATTGAGGACAACTCCACCTCCTTCCGCCTGACAGTGATGGTGCATGATAGCGGCTTACCGCCACTCTCCTCCACTGCCACCATCCATGTGCACGTGATGGAGCTGCCGCCTAAGTTGACCCCTGACCCCAAGCGCATCATCAGGCCCAACAGCCCCCTCATGTTTTCCAATGTCACCCTCTACCTCATCATTGCCCTCAGTGCCACAACCTTCGTGTTTCTGGTCACCGTCTTTGTTCTGGCCATTGTGCGTTGCCATGCCTACTGCACCCAGCCTGGCTCCTGCTCTCCATGTTGTGTATCCAAGAAGAGTGCTCCAGAGGGGGGCACCTCAGCCGGTGGGGGTGGAGGAAGAGCTACAGGTGGAGGAGGTGGAGCAGGTGGAGGGCAACCAAATGAAAATGTAGCCCTGCGCCGTGACCTCAAAGTGGAGCCGCACTATATTGAAGTGCGGGGTAATGGGTCTCTGACCAAAACGTACTGTTACAAGACGTGCATGACCGCCACATCAGGAAGTGACACTTTTATGTTCTACAACACGGGACGGCCGCACAGTGGCACCTGGGGCTCGGGGTACGTCACCAGCCACAGCGGACAGAGCCAGTTATTTGTACGGCGTCTCAGTATGCCAGATGCAACTGCCATTCAGGTGTGTGTCTGGTGTGATGTCTGTGTTTGTTATTTTATATTTCCACAAAGTAAATGACACACAAAGCACAAGCCATAAAAGGAAAGTTATTCTCTAGAGTTATGGCTCAGGTTTTGCTTTAGGGCGGTGTTCTTGCAGGAGGATTGCAGTTGACATTTACGGCTCTGGAGCTGTTAAATCCTTTCATCTGTTCTCCTGGCGCGTGTCTTAAAAATATTTATTTTCTTCCTGCTTTTTCAGACAGATGATTATTCTTGTACAACAAGGCATATGCACATTTATATATTGCATAGAAAACATCTTTGAAAAAAAGTTACAATTCTTATGCCACTCCCAGGATCGGCTTAGTTTTTTATCAAACTCATTTATTCAATCTATGAATATGGCTTTCACGGTGTAGAAAGATATACAGCATACCACCATCTTATTTGTGTAAATGCTTCCATTATTACATTTACTGCTCTTGTATATGTTCCATCTAACTTGAGCTCTACATCTTAGAAACCTGGCATATACAAGTGTGGGTAGTTTCTCTGGGCTATGTGTTTATTTGAGTGGGTAGGTGGGTGCACTCTGATTTGCTGGATGTGGTAAATGGTGTCTTTGTGTGCGTTCCACGCTCGCTAAAGACCAGTTGTTTGGTGATTCAGAGTATGAGATGTTCAAGGGCACCTGTCCTCCACAGTTCTGCAAACCGTTATCAAAATATTTGTCACGAACCATCTCTCTCACTCGGTCTCTTTCTCTGCTCCATGTTACTAACTGTCTTCTCACAACAAACCGGTAGCTTTCAGCTTGTTCACCTTTGACCCCACACAGCCAGTGTTATTTGTCTACTGTGGGCTGTGTGCCACGATATTCAAGTCCACTAGGTCCAGCGGGCATTCAGTGGTCATCTCTATAGAGAGGAAGAGTCTGGGAAATAGTGCAGCCTTCGCCAGCGATGAGAGTCCCACTGCACCAAAATATCCTCTGCTGGTCACGTACCTCTCTGGTACTGAGCAGTAAGCCAGACTTTAGGGATCTGTGCAGAAAGCAGGAATAAGGCAGATGCTGAGTTTCACTAGATTAGAGTGTCATTTCATAGTATTTTAAGCATTGTAAAAGACCGATGTCAATATGCAGTTATTTGCACACATTTTGTTTGTAGTAAAACAAACAGTATTATTAGGATGAAGCAATCATGTATTCTCTACGTGGTCGTTTTCCCCCGGGCATCTCTGAGTCTGTCTATGCAATGCAGAAACAAATAGAAAATACGTGCTAAAAAGAGGACTACCTTTTTTTTTTAATGGTAATTGTTCTGTGATCACTTGAAGTCTTCCTCATTAAATGCCAGTCATGTTTATTCTTGCTATGTAATTAACTGGCAGTGATGTGTTTCTCATTACTGTGCGTGGATTGGCTTGCTCCTCGCAGCTAAGGCGGAGGATGAAAGGTGATTGGACACAGTGTTGATGGCGGAGGTGTGAGCTCTGTATCCATGCAAGGAGTGTTCACTGAGAGAGAGAGAGAGAGAGGGAAGAATGGAGAAAAAGGCGTGAAAAGGGTTGAGTGGACAAATATAAGCCTTCTATATTTTCTCATTACTAAGTGCAAACAGGCAAGGACATGAATACACTAAAAACTCTGGTATTTTCTTCTATTTCCACTTATTTTGATTTCTCCCTTTTTAATGATAAAACAGAAAGCATTAATATCTCATCCTCCGTATGAATCAGAATTGTTTTTGTTTGCCTGTTCGCATTTATTACGTGAACTGGTAACATCTTAATTTTCCATGTATGTCTTCCCTTGAGAGTATATCAGGCTGTGGACATGTTTAGGTTCCAGATGCCTGTATCTAATGTGTGTATGTGCTAGTGTGTGTGTGTTTTAATTTACCCCCATAAACACCATACGGCCAAACAGACTTCTCCCTTCGGCCACGAACGTTTAGCAAAGCCGTTTAGTCCCATTTGTGTCCAATCTGGTTTTACTTTAATGTTTTTTGTATCACTCTCTTCCCGTGTATTGTGCATTTGGTAAAACTAGGAAAGAGAAATAGCTTTTGTTTAACTGTGTTTTTAATGCCATTCTAACACCTTTTTCCCTTTCAGCATCCATCTAAACTATCACTCTAGCCACTGATTGTTTTTTGAGGAGGGATTGTCTTTGAAATACCAAATGCACCTTTAGTTTTCAGTCCGGATAATTATCTCCAATGCTACGCCCGGCTCTGTTTGAATGACTCCAGGAGGAATACCAGGCTTCTCTCATTAAGACCAAATATTGAATTTCCAGGGTGATGAATGTCCACTGCAGCCTCATAGAGGTCAATGCAGCTTCATCAGCAAGAGAACATCAGTCATATTTGAAAGGAAATGAGATTGCAGATGGGTCTCTTATGAACTGCATGGCCAAGCCAGGATAACGTTGTGTTCTCAGTCAGATTGGTATCTCTGTCAGTGGTTTATGTTGAAATTAGAGAAAATGCAATCTCATTTCAGTTACTTGCTCAGGTTAACTGCAGATTTTGTTGCACCGTTAGCTGCATCACTAGTGAATTCTAGTACTCTAACCACATTTTGTCAGTTATTATAATGTAGTATCTTTATATATTTGTGACAATATAATATATATCTGAATGAACAGAAGTTACAAATGAATTGGCAGAGAGGTTTCAGTGGTGTCGTGTCCTTTGTGTCTCTTCTGTTGTGTGTCTGAACCGGGATGCAGGGCCCAGGGGGTTAATCTGATATCTGCCCTCCTTCCTCCACCTGTGACCTTCACAGGAGTGAAAGGACGGAGGGCGGTGGGTGGAGGGTAAAATGTAGACCATGGTGAGATGTGTCAGACTGACTCAGGAAGACTGTGTGCCAGTGACACTCAAGGTTTTGATCAGTGTTAAGAGGATATAACAGAGAGAAAGAACAGCAGCGCTGGAGATGGGGTCGAGGATATACAGTGGCAGAGTAGAGGAAAAAGAGAACTGAAACCATGGTTATCAAAAACCATCTTTATATTTCAGTATTGTTGTGAAGACTGAGTCAGACATTTTGAAATATGATAGAGAATGTAGAAGAAGGGATGGCGAGCATTAGGTAGAAAGCTGCAGCTTTGGATTGAGCCTGTCATAAAACACATACTAGAGAGCATATGAGACTTCTGTAATATTTTCATGGTAATGGGCTGTATCACAACCATACTGGAACGAGTGGTAACCACAGACGTGTAGCCTCAGGGCCTAAGCATCTTAGTACCAGGGTCAGTAGGCCGCTGGAGTGAAATCTCTCAGTCATATTCTTTTAGAGGACATGGCTGGAAGAAGGGAGGAGAGAGGAGAATGTGTGGGGATGGATAGGAGGATGCACCAACAAGCTTTAATTCATCATTCACTTCTCTCCAGAGGCAGCAGCAAGCTGTCATTGCTTAGTGTGTGTGTGACTTTCTTTTTTCTTTTGAAGGTTTGTGTGTGTTTATGTGCACACGTGACGAGCATGCGCTAGCACTTCTCTCTATGACTTATTAATGAGACGCTATTGGCTTTCACCTGTACTTAAGACTCAATTCCTCTCACTCTCTCTTGCAGCCTAAAGGGCCGGGTGCCGACTGGAGATATTCAGCCTCCCTGAGAGCAGGAGGTGTAATGCAGAGGTAAGCATCCATTTAAAATGTTTCTTATTCATCGTACCTCACCAGTCACCTTCATTATGTTTTTGTGAAAGACCAAAAGACATTCACACTATACTATAATCCCACCTAATAATATTATCCCATCCGATTATCATTCTATAACTGACTAATCTTAAGCACCACCAAATTCTTCATTAATAATGATTACAACCTCTTTGAACAAAGTTTAATTTATCCATCCATCAGTCGTGGAACATATCCTAAAATAGTCTACATAAATGGCCTGTGGAGCCAAACTGTACATTTAAGATGTGAAATCATATGAACATAAATCATGCAATTATATATTTAAGTCAACTAAAATGCAAAGGCGTTCTTCTGGCAGTTCAAAGGAAGACGTCATCCTCTGAATCTGTTTTATTTCGTTGAATTGAAATACAGAAAAGCTCAACATACAAAGGGTACAGTGTGTACCTATGACATGGCCCCCAGGCAATACGGGTACATGTCTTGATAGCCCTAACTGTCTTTGCACCAGAGTCAGGTGAGGCATATAGGTCCATGTGTTGGTATATTCCAGTAAAGATGTCAGAGATCATCTGCCAACTGTTGCTCAAATGTGATTACAGTTCTGAGGGGAAAAGGGTGCTACTTAGTAACAGGGTTTTCCAAAACAGAATAATCACCCTCTTGTTTTACCCAATCACATTTATATTCATCAATGTACATTAATTATATTAAATATACAGTTTCGGTAAATTGTGAGAAAATCCCAATTATCTCAATATTATTAAAAACATATTTGTATCGACGTACATTTTGTTGTTGTATAATGATCATTGAAAACAATGGCATGTGAAAATTGAGACAGCGAGGAGAAATGCACTTAAAAATGGCTCTCTCGGCCACAGACAGATGGAGAACTGACGGGAGAGAAGGGTAAGCAGAGAGGGGGGTCAGTGATGGATGAAGGGCAAGTAGTCAGGTGGAAAGATGGCTTATCAGGGATCGCTGTATGACCGCACCAATGATCAAATTACCCATAAGACACTGGGCACCTGCTGTGGGATCAGATGGGCCCAACCAAATCAAGGGTAATGCTAATGAGATGGCACCATAATTACAAAAAATATCAGTCTTAATGAGTTAGCCATGATATCTTCATCGATCATGATCATATTCAACTAATATAGATGGATAGATTTGAGACACTGGGCTTGACCGGCAACATGGAGCTTTCCAATCTCTATGTCGGAGAAAATATTGGTATTTCTCTGTAACACCCGAACCCATAACAATGATAATAATTATACTGTATGCACACACATATAGCAGTTAACAGCATTTGTGTGTGTTTGTTTGTATATATATATATATATATATTAATGTGTGCATTCTGATGTCCATGTCAGAATAATAACCGTGCACCATCCGAGTGATTAATGTTACACAGATTCCCTCATAATTACAGCAGGGATTAATGAGCATTCGTGTGCTTATGCGAACCAGTCTAACATATTAAATATTTCTCGTGACTTACCACCTCTGATGTGTTTTAAGTTGACTATCCCCCATGTCCTGTTCACTGAATGTTCATTTATAATCAGAGCTTGTATAAGAGATTTTGGATTTCACACCCAAACACCATGTAATGACACTGACCTATTTAATTTAATTTAATTCAATCTCCAATGAAATGCAAATGGTTTCCTACTAATTGTGTTGTTTAGGGGGTTGTGTCTGGGTTCATTTTGTGATCACTATAGTTATGATTTGAGACAAATAAATCTAACATTGCGAGACAGTTTTGATGCTGTAAAATAATGAAGAAGAATGACAGTAGGAGAAGATGAAATATTAGAGAAGGGCATTAGCGGAAAAGTGTATTATCAGCCCAGTGTTTGTTATTAATATTTGATAAGTGTACCCTAATGATGCTGGTGCTTTGCAGCATTTAAAATGACCTCCATCAGCAGGTGGAGATTGATAATCAAAGTATTGGTTTTAGAAGGTAACTATTAAATTGATGGTGCTGCCAAATCACAGACAAAATATTTGATATTATAGTTAGTTCAAGGATAGGTTTATGGTTTGTATAAATTGACCCTTTAAGAGTGGTTCTGCCCTCCTTGTTTGGGTCATATGAGCAGTAGCCCTTTGTAAAGACATACAGGTCTCATGTGTCTTTGTGACTAAAATATTATTGTCAGAGCTAGAAGATATAATCTTTCCCTTTTTTAAAAGTTATGGTGGAAGCAGCGAGAGAGGGAGCTGCAGTTTGTAGCAGCATTTCTGTCGAGTTGGTATTGTTCAGCGCTACAGATACTGTGGTGTTTTTCAGTAGAGGGGAGGGTGCCGAAATCCCACAGAGCGTGTGTGAAAATGTAAGAGCGGCCATCTGTAATCCATAATCCAGAGAATATCAGAAAAATGTAGGGTGAATACTTTAATCATAATCTGAACGTTACATTTTATAACCTCCACACAGAGTACCAAGCTTTGGATTTGTAATGTTGTGTATTATAGGACACATATAGAGACAGGGAAGTTAAATATGTGGCATCTTATATTTAAGTGACCGGAAACAATCAAAATATATAGCTTCACAAAGTATAAAATGATGTGTATGGATTCCTTCTCTTGTGCAGTTTATTTTGGCATTACTTAATATATAATATGTGAGAGAATGCCTTTCCAGTGTGTAAAATGTGCATGTTTTTTTGTGTGTGTGTTCCAGCTCAGTGCACATGGAAGAGTCCTCGGTAATGCAAGGAGCCCAAGGTGTCCTGGTTCAGAACTGGCCCACTGCATCTAGCGCCGCCGGTAAGAATCAATCTACTCTAACCTAAACCAATCAAAACAAACACACTCTTAGGCACAGTAAAAAAAGAAATAAATATATATAATAAAGTAAGACATATACAAATGTGTGGGCACACATAGACCCAGTCTGGCCCTAAAGGTCTAAAATAGTAATAGCCATCTGTAGTCTAGTTTAATTACAAATACTGAGACAAAACTAGCTCAGACAATTTTATACCAAAAACTGTACATTCCTCAAGAGTTTATCAAACCATGAGAGAATGTAATAAAAGGAGAAATACAGGGATATCAGCTACGTGATCGCCCCGACCCACACCTACCACTTCCCACTGCTGCAGGGAGAGGAAATGACACATGCTACGTAGGCGCAGATGGATATCTCTGCTCTCTGTTTCAGGAAGGGAGACAATATAGACAAAAAGAGGGCGAGCAAGCGCCAATAGTAGATCATCAGCAAGATGTTTACAGAGACATAAGCCTCTGAGCCACAGAGGACAAACATTGGAGAACAAAAAGAGAAGAAGAATGAAACACAGTTACATTCTTTTAATGGGGATCTTTATCAGTCTCTGTCTGAGAGACTGTACTTAACACACATATACTCACAAAGACCAAGATTAAGGGGAGGTGATGTGGGCAACTAATCATATTATCTTCAAGTATTTGAATATGTTTGTAAGCTTTCATCCTTTTATGTAACATATGGACATTTACAAGGACCCAAGATAGCCAATGAAATTGCAAATATCAGTCAAACTCACAGTTTTGTTCAAAACGGAATGGTAATTGTTGGCAGTGCCTTTACTGTGAATCAGCTGCAGGAAAATGACGCACATCGAAGTGTCAACTTCAGCTTGTTGAGAATCATGAAGTGTAAATTTAACATTTTACACCATTTGTCACAGATTTTTTTAGGTATGCAGCAATATTGCAAGGGGACAACCTAGTTGTTGATGTATATTTTCCACTTTGCTCATAAAGCTTGGTGCATTATCCTCTTTACTATATTTACTAAAGATGACAGGAGAGCATGCAGCAGAGGTAATTTTATTTATAAAAGACAAAACATATTTTCCTTTTATCAGGGTGGGATAGTTCTCACCAAGGCTCAAACAAAGCACTGTAAAGGAGCTTATCAGAAAACCGTGCTAGCTGAATTGAAAGAACAGGAACACTGGAGCAAAACAAAACTCTAAATGACGGCATATTCAATGCTAGATGACATTTCAAAGCCATTGTAATGTGAATGTCATTGCATACAATGCCATATTCGCTTCCCCTAACCAAGATTCATGAACAAAGATGCACTGTGTACAGGAGAATTCAGTTGTCAGCTCTTGACTTTCCTCATGATGACAGGGAGCTGCAGTCAAAGAGGATTAAGAGTGAAGCAGAGAAAAGAGTGGCTTGGTAGAGAAAGAATGGATTAGGAAGGTGAGATAACTGGACAGACGTATGTACTGGCACGAAAGCGAAAGTGTAATTTAAGTTTAGATAAAGAGGCAAATTGTTGCTATTAAGAAAGTAGAGATGGCCTGGCTTGGTGTCTTTTATAGACAGGAGGCGGTGGGCTGGGCAGGCAGACAAACTACCCACACAGTAACTACTGTCTCTTCCTATCCACACGCGCACACACACACACAGACACACACACACACACACACACACAGCCTCCTCCGCTCTGCCATTGATTTGTTGCTGTGGCTGAGGACTTGCAGCCTGCAGGCACTTCAAAACATGAGAGATGGAGAGAGAGAACAGAACAGGCTGTGGTGACGTCTTCAGGGTGGGTCAGTGGTAATAAGATCAGCTGGTGAGGATTTAAGGTGGTCTAATTGAGCTGTGGCAGTTCAAGAATAACACATTGTGCACACGCTAATCTTGCTTTGCCTAAGGGCTGACTGTCCCTTCTTTATCTCATCGTAAGCCATGTTAAAATGGAAATATTAGCTGGGGGCTATATTAGCTTCAGGTCCAATTTTAGGGTGGGATTAAGGATACATTTGGGTTAAGAGTGTCAGATAATATGAAAAGTGTGTATTTCTAAAGCTGCTTAACTGGAGATTGGGAAAGATTTGTTTTCGGGCTTTGAAGATGGTTCTGTTTTTCATGTCTCAGAAATGAAAGGAATGGAGATATTGATTCAATGTGGTCTGTCACATCACTGTGAGTCACAGTCTGTGCTATTTATAACTACATCATCTTGTGAGGCAGACTGAGGTTCTGAGGTGGAGAGCAGGAGTATATGGAAGTTGGGTTTGTTGAGGGAATTGTTTCAGTCTGGTTGCTGTTTTACTTCACAGTCTATTTTTTCCTTCAATGTGAGACACGGAGGTACATCCGACAACGCCCCTATTTCTTCCCTTTTAGACACACACATCCAGCGTGTGGATGTGTGTGTCTTTTGCATCTTGTTCAGTGTTTTCGTGTGAACATGCATGTGCGCTTGCTTGGCTGTGTTTCCAAGTGTGTTTCGGCTGTCTGCTTTGTGTGCTGCTCCTGCTGTGACAGATGGAGCGCAGCCCACGCCCAGATTAACAGACGCACATTAATGAAATCAGGGTTCTGTTTGCTGTCTAACTCTCTCTCCCGATCTGTTTCTCACTCCCTCTCTGTCTTCCTCCTCACGGCTAACCATGGGCACATGGGTTGTTCAGAGAGAACTGTGCAGTTTTGCATCGGGGATTGAAAAAAAAAGAAACGAGAGAATAAGCAATAAAGATAAGGTGGAGAGGAAGGTGACGAGATACGATGAACATAAACAGTTTGGGAGGGAGTGACAATGACTAAATCGGAGTGATTGACTGTAGCAAAGTCTGCAAAGGAAAGAGAGTAAGCTGTGAGGCTGCTGTTGCTGGGGGAGAGTGGTTAGACTAAACGCATCGAGGGAGGAGAAAGAGAGAGAGAGAGAGAGAGAGAGCTTGCAGCATTATTCTCCATCACCACAAGCCGCTGTCACCATGACTCCTACCAATGTCCTACTGCTTCACTGGAGGACGTAGTTTCCAAGGCAACCATTCACGGCCCCTTATAATGGCAAGAGAGAAGAGGGGAGGGGGGCTGTTATATAGAGGGGGGTGCAAACATATGGTGTGGGACAAAAGGTGCTGAAGGAGGGGGGGAAACAGACTGGCATCAGGTGAAGGACAAGACAAAGGGAGGCTTTGGCTGAAATGCTCATGAGCAAAAGCTAAAACAGAGCAGGATGGGGTGATATAATTAAAAGAGGGATGGGTGTTTGTAAGGTGAGAGTTAGAGGTAAGAGGTGGAAAGGAGAGAACAGAGGAGTGAGTAACAGAAGGAGAGTGACCTACATTCATTGGGCGGTGCTGTGCTGCAGAGGTGGATGCAGGTTTACTGTTTTCTGCACCACTCCAGATTGCACACGCACACAAACACACTGGAATATACACAGAGACAGATTTGATGCGAGTTAACGGTAATCAACTGCGGCAAGCATGTGTCGAGGCAAAAAATGGGTGGAGGCAAAATTCCAAGAGAAAAAGGTGAACGAGAGGACACTCTACTGAGGATTCATGCTCCATTTTGATCCTTCAATGCCTTAGACCTTGACCATATTATGATTTTTGCTAATTAGCATCTATGACCATGACCTCATGCATTTACCTGACTGTAATTGTGTCAGTCTCATCAGGATGGGAAGTATGTTGTGACATTTCTGTCGTGGGTAAAATTACAAAAGGAGGTAGTCAAAGAAGAGATAGAAGATTGAAGGAAGGTTTTATATCTTACATTAGAGATGCAGTCTTAGTTAAAGTGAATTTGATAGGAAAATATTTTTGGCACAATTAGAAAGGCAAGGTAAACGGTCTAGAAGCGGTCAGGGACTTTTCACATGTTCTAAATCCCTCCGCCCCATCTGTTTCCATTTCTCATCTTCAGTTATTTGTTTTTTGTTCCTATCCGGCTCTCTCTGAGTCTTTATATATCTTGCCAGCTCTCTCCATCTCTTTCTCTCTGGAGAATTAATCTTTTCTTCTTTTTTTTTTTTTTACACAATACATACACATAATGGCATACAATGCACACACATAGATGCACTGATAACAACTCAAACTCTCACACATACAACTACAGTAAGTGTTATTTGTATTATGTTAAGCCCTGTTAATTTGTGATGTTTGTGTCCACAATCTGCCATCATTGATCATTGCTGTATCATTACCCACTCCAGTTTGCTTTCCTTATTGCATTTACTGTGAGTAGATCGGGGAATATATGGTAATTTATGCAGACACAAAATGTATTCTTCTTTGACCAACCAAGCATGGCAGTGAAAACAGACACATGAATAATAATAAGGTTTTGAATAGACAGCAACATCACATTTTGTTTTTATCACAATGAGCACACACTGCTTAGCACTCTTAACAAACACAGTGCTTAGCTTGAGGAAGGGTGTGGTCCCAACTGACTGTTTGCTATTATGACAATCACATATTTATTTACCACTAGGAGAGAAAGAAACTAAAACTAAAACAATCGCACCTTCAGGATCTTTTAATCCTTTTTTTTTCCTCCTTTCACCGTCCATTTCGGTGGTGAGCATCATGTTTCATATCTGCATCCCTGCACTCCCTGGCCCCTCTTCTTCCTCCTCCTCTTCCTCCTCAGCTAGTTATGTAACGCTGCACTGCGCTCCACTGCGCTTTCTGCCCAACTGGACGATGGTGGGGCGAGACAAGAAGATGAATAAAGTAGACGTCGCAAAATGGAGCTTTGGTGATTTAAGTGGCTGTGAAAACCCTCGGCTGCAACATGGGAGTGATGATTCACGTGCAGAGGCTCAAGGTTGAAGACTCCAGAGATCAAACTCAGGGGAAGATGCAAAATTATTGATTACAGTGACTTGTGTCGCTCTAGCATTTTTAAATACAAGGTGTTTAAAATTCTGCTAGTTGCAGATACAAGGAGAAAGTAATAAAGCTGGGGGCAAATAGGAAACAAATAACCCATCCTCCTCTCTACTGTGCCTGATATCATTGATGGACAAGCTGTTTAATACCCAATCACATTAATGTTTCCATAAACACTGATGGGCATGATTACGACTTGTCAATAACTGTGAGGGACGGGTGTTGGCTGGCTGAGTTTTCACACACGATTAGTTGAAAGGTCAGGGGAAATGATAGAGACAGAGGATGGCATGGAAAAGAGAAGGAGGGAGGCTGTGCAAGAGGAACAGAGAGGAGAGAAGGGAGGAAGTTTTGCTCTGCAACAGCCATCGACAAATCAGATTGAAGCAATGGCTGTGTGGGGATGGCCGAGGTGAGTCTGTTACCATTGTGAAGGAAGAGATGCAGAGAAGAGTGAGAAAAGACTATGAGAAGACATAAAATAAATTAGATAAAGAGGGAAAGGATCACAGGTCAAATCTCATATTGTCAAAGTTGTCTATAGCATCAAAATGACTCATGTTGGAAGTAAAGTTTAGTAAAAAATAAGAACGAAAGGAACCTTCGATTATGACATGGACTTTTCCGTTTCACCAGTTTAATGCAGCTATACAAGTGTGTCCCATGATTTGTCTTTTTTTTTGAAGACATTGACCCTTTCAAGAGAGTTAGCCTACCCTGCCCTGCCCTGCATGGCCTTACCCTTTCCCATCTGTCTGCGTCAGCATGACTCATCACTCTCCAGGGTGTTGCTGTGTTTGTGAATGTAATTTTGCATTGGGGCTCTGGTGTCTCATCAAGTCCCCTGGTTGAGTTAGACAGGTAATTACTTTGAGACAAGAGAGTGGACGCTTTAGAGCATAGCGTCGCCAGCTGCCCAGTAGTCTGCATTTGTATCTAGTATTTCTGTGCTCCTTTTCTTCTGTTTCGGATTTTAGAATCAGGGTCATGTTTCCTCTTGGGTAGTCAGATGAGGACTTATCATCTGAGGGAAGACTCTCTGTTTCTACATGTGGAGGAAGCAGTGACTGGATCTAGCCTGTCTTGTCCTAATCCTCTCAGTCTCTTTGTCAAATTCAGTCTCCTCTCTGCCGCTCTTCCAGCTGTGTTGTTGCAGTCGGTGAATGATAGCTTTATGGGGAATTGTAATGGGGAACAATTTAAATGCATACCCCGAGTAATTAGTGTATGGTGGTCCTATTCTGATTATACCTGAGGGAATTCACATGACGTGAAAACGACGAATCAGAAAAGGGGCCACAACTAACAACTATTTTCATTACTGAACAACCTGCCAACTATTTTCTCAATTTATTGTTCAATCGCTGTTCAAAGAAAATTGTTTTAATGCCATTTCCTGCTTTGACTTGGGCAGTTTCCCTGCAAAAGGAGGAGCTTTACTACAGTGTGTGTCTCTATGACTGATTGGATTGTATGCGAAGCAACATGGACTTACTCCATGATCCTTCACTGAGAGCAGATCTCACTGAGAGCTTGTAATTTAGATGGGTCAAATGTGGAAAGGAAACAAAATATAAATTCAAAGCAGGACTTTAAAAAAAAAAAGTAAACTAATAAATCATCTCATGAATTAAAGCTTAGTAATGTCACTGGATTATAAGGCTGACACACTATTTGCGTATGAGACTTTTGTTTTGTCTCAAAGATAAAATGGATAATTCATTCATTCACTTTGACCACTATCTCTTGTATCAACCAGCTCATCATTACTGAATCAAATTCAGCTTACACCATTTACTTTAGTCAGAACTATGTTTGCATTCACTATGTCCAACTTTATTTAGGATTGTAAGAGATGCAGGATGAATAAAGCTGAAACCAAACATGTAGTGTATATTTTGAGGCTGTCTGGGTAATATTGCAGTTTGTGAAGATTGGAATATGGTATTCTCTGCCCTGGGTACTATATGCGGCCAGGCTTCTTCTTCCAGACACTGTTCCTTCTGGTTGGATAGAGTTGCTCAGTTAAGCTCCCCTTTGGAAATAACTCAGAAATGGACTCATAGAAATAAAAGGAATATGTAGCATGAAGGTAATTTCTATTAGGAAAGAACCAAAGTGAGTGGGTCTTCTGCTGGTAGACTTTGCTTAGTTATGTTATATACTGCATGTAAACATTTATGATTTACACCCATACAATAAAGTTAGGGAGTCATCTCTCCTTGATGCAGGGTCAGAATGGTTGCTCATGCCTTCCTAAATACAGTGACACCTGCCAATTACTGAATACTGACATGTTTGCTTTGTGCCCACATTTGTTGATTTTCTTAAAAAACAGTTCAGTTAGATTCTGCTAATATACTGTATAACTTTCTCAGCCTTTAATATACAGATGAAGGGCTTAATGTTTCATCAAACAGTGCACGGATGTTAGCTTTGGCCAGGAGGCAGCCTTTGATTCATTGCCCACTTAGCGGTTTCATCTTGTAAACCTCCCATTAAGTTCCACCATCTCCCACCTTTTTATAGCATGTCATGGCTGTTCCCTCAAGGAATGCCACTCATTAACCGATTAGATTTTTATATCAGTAAACTCTCCTTGCAGCCAAAGGTTTTACAGTTGTCCAGATTTATATATATATATAAAAGTGCAGGGGACATAATAGTACAAAAGGTGCAGTTCAGTGAAGGGATTTATCTGAGAAGAAATCAAAATGGGGTGATACTTATAATTTGTGTTTTAATAGTTTTAGAAAGAGGTGAGATCGCGATAGCCATTAATAAATAAATTACATATCTATAAATGTTTATAAAACAAAAGTTGTGAGTTTGCTTGTTAGACATTATAATTGCCACTTGAATGTATACACCTTCTTATATCTGCTCCTTAGAGACGGATACATTTTCACATAAAACTGACACTGTAAATTAGGCAAACGTTTGTAAATCCATCATATCTCCTAAATGTGCATGCATGACCGACAAACACAACCTGTACGTTAGATGACTAGCAAATTGTCCTTCCTAACTGGTGTGTCTCATAAATAACCAAAGGTGCAAAAGGCTTTGTACATCTCCCCTAGTGTGTCTGAATAATTCTGTATTTACATTACAATTCCATCAAAATCAGTCCATTGATAACATAATATTTTTAATAATAACCTCATCTGTTTAAAGCAAATAGATAACAAACAATAACCCATCATCCATCTCTTTCAGATGCTGAAGGGGGAGAGGTGTCCCCCCCAATGGGTGCTGGAGTAGACAGCAACAGCTGGCATTTTCGCTATGGCGCCGGCGGTCCTGGTGCACCCCCACAACACCTGAAACCTGGCGATGTTCCCCCGGAAGCCTTCATCATCCCCGGCTCACCCGCCATAATATCCATCAGACAGAACCAGGGCGGAGAGGACGACAAGAGCGATTTCATCACCTTCGGAAAGAAAGAGGAGGCCAAGAAGAAGAAGAAGAAGAAGAAGGAGAAGAAAGACAAGAAGGATAAGGGGAAGGATGATGGAGATGAGTAGAGGAGCAGAAAGAGGAAATGGCAAAGAAAAGGGCGTTGTTAAAACAGAGGTGCCAACCAAAGTCCACTGGGCAAAAAGAAAATGTGAAAACTATTTCATATTTTACTATTTCATTTTATTACCTTTTTTCACCGATACTATTTTGAAAGACCTGGCCTTACCAAGATGTATTTTACCTTCAGTCTCTTACTGAGGTAAATTATTTATCTTGCCTTGATAACCAATAACATGATTGATTTTGCTCCACGCCCCTATGTGCCTATACACCCTGAGTCAACTCATGTCAGTCAAGTCAACCTTTCCAGTACAAATTGACCACTCTTTGCCCTAGTCTTGAATTTATTTCCTTTAACCCACTGGGCATGTTGGCACCTCTGTCTTACCCCCTCCCCAGCTGATGTGTAAACCGTTCTCTCTGAGAGAAGACAAATACTTTGTACAAGAACAACAAAAAGCTCTGTGCCAGCCAAGGAAAAGAAGAACGACGACAAAGAAGATTGAGACAGATGCATGCCATCTGGAGCTGGACACGTACTACTTGTAAATAGCACAGGAGTCACTGAAACTAAGGCTTACATGACACTTCTGCAGATTCCTCTGATACTTACCAACAGTGTTTCCTAAGATCTCAAAGAAACCACATGCACATATACGCATGCTCACACATTCAAACATGCAAACACAAATACTTACCATGACTATATAGACATGGAGTGCACTTGAGACCTAGAGAGAGGGTGAAAAATATAAAAGGAGAGCAAATCAACTGACATCCAAGAAATGTGGTTAAAACTAGACACTGCAAGCATTTTGTCCTGCACCATACCTATGCGGTGCGCATGTGTACATCAACTTTCTCAGGATGGAAGCAGCATCCTTTGCTACCACTCTGTATTTTCTCACTGCATTTGAAGGACACAGCTTCATTTCCTGCTAGAACGCCAACTGAGGAATGCAGAGAGCACCGGAAAGATGGAGAGATGGGAGGATACCTCGTGTTCTCCTGAGGATCACAGAGGGGAGAGTCCAGCTGAGCTGGCTTGTGACTCCGCTTTCAGTCAGTGGACTCTGATGAAACCGTACAGAATAAAAGGAGAGTCTTGAGATTTTGATAACACCGTCTCTTCTCCCCCGGCTGCAGCAAAAGCCTAATGCTTTCTGCTTTGAATGTTTGGTAGCAACCAGTCCTTACCTGATTCCTTGAGTTTACAACTGCTCACTCGCTTGCATTTTCCCCAAGCTGCCGCGAGCCGTCCTCTCCTCCCCCAACTGCCTTTTTCCTCACCATCACCAATCCTACTGACTGCCTCTTCGTGTGATACAATTTGTGAACTGGTTCTGTTCATTTATTCTCAAAAGAGATTCCCTGTTACATACTCCTGTATTTTTTTGTTTTTTCTTTCTTCACAGCTTTAACTGCTTTTTGAGTGTGGTGCCCCATTTACCCTCAGACACTGCCCCGAAGCCCTGCTTTGATCCCCTGCTCAGGATCGATCCTGGGAATGGCCTGTTCTGAACATTGTGGTGTGCTAAGAACAGCATGGAGTAATGTGGATGTGGCCTGGGTAAGCCCAGTCGGGGGTCTACGCCCTGAACTCTTATCAGATGTCTCTCCAAGTGCACAACGGTTCAGTGCTTTTAACTTGCGAATACTAGCCTAAACTGTTCATTTCCTGTGCATAGCCACTGATGAGAGAGGACCAGGTGGGATGACGCAGATTACAGCAGTGGAGGCCTGGGATTAAGTGAGGAGAAAGGTGCCGTGGGCTGGCCCTCCATCTCCATGTACAAGAAGAAGTCCAAATTGATTGTTTAGGATCGTTGAGTCACATCAGCTTTTATCTACGCTGTAAATGTAGCGTAGGCTTTTCATAGATTGTCTCTGCATTAGTAATTGAAACTTGCTTAATATACAGGCATCTGGGGATTCCCATCCCACAGCTACAGTACATCCCACTAATCCTCTCTCAGGAGGTTTTGAAGAAGGGGCACACATGCCTCACGGCCTGCTTCTGTCGGTTCCCCTCCCCTGCCTGTAACTTGTTACCACGTCCTCAAAGTTTTGCGGCTCAGTATGACGTCACTCCATTAAGTGGCTGCTGCATGTACTGCTCTAAGGAAACACATACTATATAGAGAAATATATATATAAATAGATAGATGGCTATGATTTTATTCTTTTGTATCATCATTTTTTCTTCATTACTTACACAGGAGATATGTGTATGTACTTCTGTCTCTGCCAAACATCTATGTACTACAATCTTCACGCTCCACAGATGTTGTATGGCATCCACTAAACCTCTTTAAATATTTGTAAATGCTATAGTGTGATACCTTTCACTGCAAGTTTATCATTTTTCTTTTACCAACTATGATTTTTGTTTTAGAAAACAAGCAAAGGAAGAAAAAAAAAATCTCTGTGTCCAGCTTTGACATGACGATCTTACTAACACTGTAATATTGTAACTGAGATATGTATGATCCTATGATGAGCTTTCACTTCCCTTTCACTCTTAAAAAAAAAAAAAAAAGACTGAAAAAAAATTCCAGTGTATAAAAAGATATATGTAGTGTATGCTTGTGTTTAGTGAGCGTTCATGCTGTCATTTTTCCCCAATGTATGGTGGTGAACTATGGTGGCAATGGGCTGTCCTAAATGGACTTGCCCAGATCTGTTGTAAAACCCTTTTTTGTAGACCTGCTCATCAACTGTGACAGTGAAGTAGTGAATTTCATTTATTTCATTTTGACTTATTATTTTTTTTATTTTACCTAAATGGATACAGTGGTAATGTGTTTTGTTTATAAATCACTAATAAAGTTTTCTTTCTTAAAATAAATGTGAATTTATTGTCTTGGGGGCGTGTGTGTGTGGAAACATATGATTTATAAAAACAGCGGTTATACTGTTAACCTAATTACAGTCTTTCTCAGTGAAAAACACAGTACGACTGTATAATATATTACGGTACTTTATTGAAAAGTTCAACTTAACGGTGAATTACCGGCAGCTGTGGTTTCTAGAACTTCACCATAAAGATTTAAGTGAAAACGTAAAGGAGATTACGGTATGATTTGTAAAAACAGTGGTTATACTGTTAACCTAATTAGTCTTTCTCAGTGAAAAACACAGTACGACTGTATAATATATTATGGTACTTTATTGAAAAGTTCAACTTAACGGTGAATTACCAGCAGGTCTGGTTTCCAGAACTTTTTCCAGAAAAAAGTGACGATGTATAAGACAATACTATATGTTTTTTAAAAACAGCAATTATACCGTGAACCTAATTACAGTCTTTTTCAAAGATAAACACAGTATAACTTTATGAGTCACGGTATTGTATTACACAGTTCAAAGTAAATTGCCTTTAACTGTGAATTCCATTGCAAAAAGATATGGTATAACGTATTAAAATTGGTTGGCAAAGATTTTCCAGTCAACATCAGGAAATATTAAAGCCTATTGTAAATCAAGATACAGACCATCGTTGATAAACCTTAAAAAAAAAGAATTCTGTGAAAAACAGTTTGATCTGATCCAATAACTTGTAATGTATACTCACAAAGCATTGTTGATATCTTAAAGAAACAGCATGTGGACATTAAGGATTATTCATGAATAAACATGAAAAGATTAGCCACTTGCCCCAAGTTGATCAAGAGTAACGAGTCGCTGTGTCCAGACTTCACTGAAGAGGGCACCCAACATGGTATAGAGTCTCATGGACACAAAGTTCAGGAAACTGAGAGGTTCAGAAGGTTCTGCTTAAGGACTCGTATGTTGACCATCATGTGTTCACTGTGGATTCGGGTGATCCTCTCTGCAGCCCAAAAGCAGAAACAAAGGCAAAGTTAGATTGATGCAGTGCTTGAGCATGATGCCAACACAGAGAAACATTCACTGCCTTCTGGTGTTAAACTGAGCTTCACTGACCTAGAAAAAAACAGCATCTGGAGTATAATTTTGTAAGTCACTTTTATAGTTAATACAAAGAAATAAGTATCAGGTCTAATGTTAAAAAAGGACACATTTTAGCACAAAGGCATCATCAACACCTGTTCATTTTTGTAATCTTACGGCCTACAGATGCCTCCACTCAAGCAATCAAGACTATCATCACATTTCACGTGGTTCATGTTTTAAAAAACATTTTACCTTTTTAAATGCCTCTAAAAACAATAACACAATTATTGTTGGAAAAAAAAGAGAAACTATAATATAGTAGTCTGTATACTGTTGTGGAGTTTTTTTTAATGATTTCTTCTATGTTTGCGTGAAGATCCTGGCTCGGGCCATGGACCTGAGGATGATCCATTGAGTGAAATTTGAGTTGTGCTTGCACCTATCATTTGCTACACTGAACTATAAATCACTGCTTACCTCTAGTTAGCCTTAACAAGACTGTTGTCCGAGTCATTGGGTCCAGACTGAAGACTGGTGGGACAGAATCTCATACAGACATGGATGATGCTCAGGAAACTGGAACTTTAGGCAGGTGATGTCATCATTTATGCTTGAAGACCCAAGTCAAACTGGTGTTCGTTGTAGGTGACATGATCCTCTCTACAGCCAGAAAAAAAAGACAAAATAGAAAACATTAACAATAATAACGGTAACAACAATACCAATAATATGACTTTGTATAGCACTTACACCGTTGCAAAGTGGTTCTTACAATAAAAACATTGAAAATAAAAAAGAGAGGAGTAGAATGAAATATTTAAAAAAGACACGTATAATATATTCAAAAATTAAAAAGCCATACATTTTTTTTTAAATAAAGTCATAGTAAAGTACATAAAAAAATGTATTATGCAATGCCTAAATGTATGCAGTGTTTAACACCAACAATACATGCGTAAACTGTTTGAATATGAAATGGCTACACAGTGCTTACAAAAATAGATGACCCTTAAGCCTTCTGTTTTTCCAACAAACTTACCACTATTTATCCTTGACAAAACTTGGATCCGATCATATGGTTAGACTAGAACTTAGGCTTCGGTGACACTATCTATAGAACTGCATCGAAGGGCACTCTTGCCAAACTGGACACTCTATCACTCTGCCATCCGTTTTGCTACAAATGCCCCCCTAAATACTCATCACTGCAGTCTTTACTCTCTGGTAAATTGGCCATCACTTCAAACTCGTCGTCATATTCACTGGCTCACTCTCATTTACAAGACCATCCTTCATCAGACACCCCCCTATTTATCCCGCCTGCTGCATAGGCTACCCACCACATATAACACCCGGTCCTCTCTCCACATCCTGCTTACAACCCCTCAAACTAGATCCACACTTGGTCTTGCATCTTTCCAGTCAGCTGCTGCCATTGACTGGAATGCACTACAAAAACACCTCAAACTGGTCACATTCATTTCCATCCCGGCCTTCAAACACACCATCTCACACCATCTCACAGATTCCTGCAAATGTTTCCCCTCCATTTAATTCTTCGCTTAGTGTCCTGTTTATACATCTATGCCTGCTGATTTAATGGTGTTAATTGCTTATAATGCTTAGTTTTGTTTCTTTTAACCCTGTTTTTATGTCTTTGTATGTTTTTATGTCATCACATGTTTGTGTTGTTTCTTTTTGTCAGGCCATCACTGTAAATAAGAACTTGTTCTTAATGATCTGCCTGGTTAAATAAAGGTAAAATAAAAAAAAATAAAAAAGAACAGCAAAGAAGGTGGTGAGGTCCATGTGAAGGTCCATGCTGGTAGTTGTTATCACATCTGAAAGAAAGAGTAAGGAGATAAAGGACGAGGGGAGGACATACATCATCTTCGGTAAAAATCAAAATCATCTCAAGCATCAAATTTACTCTTCTCAATACAACGGTTGTAAATTCAAATGAATGGCTAAATTTACACTCACATGTCACATGTTGTTATCATAGCGGTTTGATTCCCGGTGGGCCCTTTGCTGCAGATCATTCTCTCTCTCGCTCCACTGTGTTTCCTGTCTCTCTCTCTCTACACGAATGACAAAAAAAAACATCTTTAAAAACAAAAACTGCTTGCTTTTGGAATTTAAATGGTTTGGAATCTTACCGTTGTTCTGGGTGTCATGAAGGTCAGCAAGTTGTTCCCATCCAAGTCCACAGCCAAGTTGGATTACAATGTCTGAAAGGTGGCAGGAGCAAATTAATCACATTTTACAATTTTCAAGTAAATAGTCTTAATTATCTGAGGCGGACTCCCTTTTGTGACGTCCTCATCTGATAATGTGGGCAGTAAATGAAGATTTAAACATGAAAACGGACAGGACAGCTCATGGCGGTCTTCCACACGGAGCTCCTTCTCAGGAGCTGTTAGCTGTTTTGTGTCTTGATACAAGCGTTCACACAACGCTACAACGCATTTATAAGCGGTCACGTGGATAGCCGTCCCAACAGTCACGTTAACAGACAGCGGATATGTTAATGGTATGCCTCCATATCTAACACATGTATGCTTGCACTCGGCTTCAAAGCACTCCAATACAAACGTGGTTATTAGATGAAGTTTGTAGCACGTAATCCCTCTGTATCTTAACTGACCTGCCACAGTAATAAACCTAACCTACAACTAAGCATTACCTTAGCTAACCTTTGGTAAAGTAAGCTAATGTTAGCTAACGTTCAACACAGAAACCTATAACCTACGTTGCGTCGACGATGCTAAAGTAAACACACTCAACTATTAGATAGCTAAGGTAACTTACTCTTGACGTCCAAGGCGACACAGAACTGCAGAAAACCAAGCCTCAAATTAAAATGTAACTAACCGCTAACGTAACGTTAGCACAAGCCCTTACCGGAAAGGTTAAGCTAACGCTACCGTCACCTGATGTAGACAACTTGGTGGCACTAACGTCGACCGTTCAAGAAAGCTTTTACTCTGTGACCAATAAATTATGTTGGTATTCTTACCTTAAAAAGAGATGTCCCTGGTTGCTGTTGTTCCTTCAGTGGCGTTTCATGAATCACTGGAGAAGAGAAGATGCAGAACAGCGCGGCGCGTAGAGCTCGCGATCAAATGGGTTCAAAAGTTCAACCTCCGATCGTTTTGTTTTTTTAATTGCTGTGGGTTTGATCACTGACACCTGTCCCTCTTTCTTTTGATCTCTCTCTCTCTCTCTCTCTCTCTCTCTCTCTGTCTGGCTGGCTGGCTGGCTGTCTCCCTCTGACAAGAACATGGACCTCTTTGTGAACATTTGGGCTCTGAAGGACATTGTCAGTCAGAGACAATGCTCTGGTTCTGAACTTATGATTTATGTTTATTTTTTGGTTTTGTTTGTTGTTGTTTTTTTGCATGATTTAGTTTTGTTGCAAGTTTTTGATCAACAGTAAAACTGTAAACGAAAGTGATTTAGAAATAAAGATATAGACACAAATGCATCTGTCTGTCTGTTTGTCTGTGTCTTTCTGTCTGTGTCTGTCTCTCTGTCTGGCTGGCTGGCTGTATGTCTGTCTCTCTCTGTGTCTTTCTGTCTGTCTGTCTCTCTGTCTGGCTGTATGTCTGTATCTGTCTCTCAGTCTGTGTCTTTCTGTGTCTGGCTGTATGTCTGTGTCTTTCTGTCTGTGTCTGTCTCTCTGTTTGTCTTTCTGTCAGTCAAATCAAGAGAAAGTGTGGTTTGAAGGAATCCTAAATGGTGAAACTGTACATGTCATGTCTGTGTATAAATATAATGGGACCGTAGTGACAGTGAGTTCATTGGGACATTGACACAGTCCCAAGAACTACCTGTGTTCCTGTCACATGTGGTCAGGTTAGTTACTGAGACAGGCACCTGTTGGTCGTTAAGTGTCCAAAAGAGATCAAAAGAGGTGTGGCTGATGGTGTGAGATGCATTTTATGCTTTGCAAAAAAAGTATGCAAAACAAGGATAACTTATATGCAAGGTTTCCCTCGAATGATAAGAAGAGTTTGCAACTATAATGTATTGTTTTGTATTGTTTGTTGGTTAAATGTTAGTTTGTGTTGAAACAGTGACAAAATGTATTTTTTTACAAATATTTTATGAAAAAAATGACAGTGTTGGCATTTAAATGTATCTTCCAGTATATTTCCATTATGAGCCCAGTGGTTCGCACATTTAACAGCAATAAAATGTATGTTTTACAAATATTATTTGTAAAAATTACAGTGTTGGCTGTTATATATAATACGGTGTATTTCTTTAATCCATCCAATAGTTAGTAGATTTAACAGTGACAAACTGTATCTTTTACAAATACTAAATGCAAAGATTACAGTGTTGGCTTTTCAATTTATAATACGTTATATTTCGGTTGTCAGCACAGTAGTCCATACATTTAACAGTGACAGAATGTATTTTTTTAAAGTTATGATTGTAGAAATTACAGTATTGATTGTTGTTCATATTATGGTGTATTTCTGTTATCAGTACAATTATTAGGACAATTAACAGTGACAAAATGTAATTTTTTACAAGAAATACATGCATAAATTACAGTTTGGGCTGATAAATATATTTACAGTGTTTCAATGTGATAGATATGGAATATAACCTATTTTGAATTAACGGTCTCTTACTGTTGTGATTTAAAAAAAAGTCACTGTAAAATCTATCTACTTTATTTCAAAGTCAAAGTCAGCTTTAATGTCAATTTTTACATATGTGCAAACATACAAAAGATTGAAAGTACGTTTCTCTTCTGTCCAACATAAAGTGAATAATAATAATAATAATAATAATAATAATAATAATAATAAATAAATAAATTAAGAAAAAGGGTGAAACATATAAGCAGTTATAACAACAGTGTAATTTAAATTAAAATCACTGTAAAATCTACCTACTTTATTTACAGTGTAATTATAAATCAGTATCAGACTTGTACTCGTTTTACAGTCAAGGCTTTTATCTCGGGAGATATCTTTTTTAAAACACTCCAGAAGAGTGTGAACGAATTAATCCCAAAGTGGAAGAAAGAGTACATCTCTTCACATCAGTGAGGACAGGACTGACAAACTATCTGCTCTCCTCTATGGCACAGGCTTACATCCCACATTTTTATTTGCACTGGCAAGCACTCGGAGGAGGATACAGGCAGAATGACCTGCCCAGCACTGATGCCTCATTTCTCCTTGTTGAAAGCCATGGTCACAGATGGTCCAAAGTCCCTTGTGAAAAGAAGCTTCCAGACGAGTTTTTTTTAATTTAATAGAGTAGCTAAGTAGATTTATTGTATCCCAGTGGGTGAGTTTGTAGAAAAAAAATCACAATGGAGAGACATTACTCATGCTGGCCTAGATAAAATGCAGCATACATGATCAATACTTTTATTCAGTCATCGACTCAGGCAGCAAGCTCAATTATTTCCTAAAGGGTCATTTAGAGCTCTAGGAAATTACAACCAATCGGATTTATGTATTGTGCTTATCTGGAATAAACAAACATTCAGACTTAATACCTGTGACTTTAAAACTGATGCCGTTCTTGAAATATATAAAGTTATTGAAGTCTCCCTCTTTAGTGTTGGCTTTAATCTTGCAGAAGGGAGATGAGAGGTTCAAGAGTTCTTGCTGAAATAATGCTTTTGAAAATGCCACATCCCATTCTTTATTTCATTCTCTCCAGGAAACAGACAACATTGTTTCTATGGTTACAGCTATTTAGGGAATATTCTCTACGGCAACAGCATTAGCAAACAGAAGGATAGGAAGGGTTGAAACGTCGGGTGGGGTAAGTGTGTGTGTGTGTGTGTGTGTGTGTGTGTGTGTGTTTGGATATGTTATTTCATATACCACAGACACCACAGATGACTCTGGCTGCAACTGTGAGGATGTAATACCACACTCAAATTTTAATATTGTTTACATTTAAATAAATAAATAAATTATAAAAATGAAGATATTGAAAGTGACGTGGGTGTATCAGCAGAACTAAATCCGTCCAACACGTTCTGGGTTTTCATAACTTTAGTTCCAGTCCCTATTCCAGCTGCACCACCAAGTCCACGTTTTCGCTTCTCCTTCTTTCTTCTTCTCCCCTCACTTTACCCTATCACCTCCAGACGCCCGAACAGCGCCGACAAATGGTCATAAGTAATACACGTAATTATTTTTACATCATACAATTTCACTCTTACAATATTTATATTTAATGGGTGTCACACAAAATGTAGGAATACTTTCATTTATAAGATTTATTTAGGTTAGATGTTCTACATATTGTAACGTCCACAGGAACGACGCGGAGACGTGGGCTTCAGGTAACTTGGCGGTTTTATTCTTACAGCATTCAGGTACTTCGCTCACTAACTCCCGTAGCTCCGAACGCACACACCTAACACACCCACACTTCCTCACTTCCCCTACAACTCCCGCTCTACTCCCTACTCCCCCAATCACAGGGCTCAACCCTCCCAACCAGCACGCTGCTTCCCTGTGATTGGCCAGATACCCCAGGTGCCTGAACAGGGTCGCTACAATATCAAAGCAAAATAAATGTGTTTAATTGGGGACTACCCTTTGCGCATGTGCCAGATCACGCGCTCTCAGTCGTCTTTCCGCCTTTTTACCTGACTGTAACCTGGCCGGCAGCAGCAAGATTAACGCCGACTCATACCGACTGCAGGCAAAAGTAAATTATTTGGTGAGTAACTGTATTATTATTTTTTTTACAGTAGTTTAAAATTAACCTCGCTATCAATTAATGTATTTGTTCTGTAATAATGACCACAATATGTGGAACAGCCTGATAACTTAGAAAGGCGAATATTGTTCCGTTTTTAAAAAGGTCCAAATTGGCAGACTAGCGTTAACTGGTAAGCTAGGTAGTCGACATGGTTAGCAATATGGTCAGGTCTATGTTGTCACGGCTCGTTCGCAGCGCCGCACTAAAAAAAACAAAATGGAGAGCCGTTAAATTTAAGGGTTCAGTGTTCAGACACTTGAACAGATATAACCCTTGACTTCAGATAACCTGCTCTCCACCCTCTACCACCGTCACACCCACATTTAGCCTAATTTCTTTCTTGATTTATCGCCCCTGTTTCAGTGTGACAACATCAACACCAGGAGGGAGTGCATCCTGAGAAGCCTTCACCTACCTCAATGAAGATCCAGACGCTTTCTTCAAGGAGTATCTGGTAAGTTTATTACAATATCTTACTCATGTAGTGTCAAACGTTGTTGCCCACACTTATTTCAAACATGGCACACTATTTTAAAATAGTAATTCCAATGGCACATCACCATCCCTAATCATGGCTGTCTTACCCCGTGTCTAGACCACAAACGTGTCAGTGCAGCACTCATGTGGAGACGGTGTTCACGCTGCATTAAAGCGACTGTACCGATTACATCTATTTTTCCTTTTCAAAACACTTAACATATTAAGATGAGGATTACATAATACAGATCAATAAATAAACAACAATGGAGAAAATAATCGAATCAAAAAACAAGGTAAGATATGAAAAGGAAGATGAAAAAAGTGTGTGTGTATTAGGGCTGCAACTAACGATTATTTTAATAATCGATTAATCTGTCGATTATTTTTTCGATGAATCGGATAAAAAACTAAAAAGCATTACTTTCCAACCCTTTATTCAAAAACAGAACTGACGGTGCAGAAATCTTCAGAAAGTGCACAAACAGGTTGCTCCTTGAACATCCCTGAGCTGTTAAAGTAATAATAATAATAATAATAAAAAATAATGGACTAACACAAACATACACATGTATGCTTTATATCTGCCAAATATATAGGCTTTTATTAAATAAAGTGCACAAAACATTTTGCACAACATTTTGTTTAAAGGGACCTGAGCTGTCAACAAGCTGAACAATAAATAACTTATAAAAAATAAAGAAAAATACTAATCAGAAAACTTAACAGGATTTGTTTGAACGTCAGAACTGGTTCTCTACACTACATTCAGATACACACACACTCAAACTCTCACAGACGCACACACATACAAACCCACACACGCTCACAGACGCGCGCACACACTCAAACACTAACAGACGCACACACATACAAACACACGCACACACCCACACACACTCACAGACGCGCGCGCACACACACACACACTCACTCACAGACGCACACACTCACAGACGCGCGCACACACACACACACACACACACACACACACGCACACACACACACACACACAAACACTCACAGACGCGCGCGCACACAGACTCTCTCACTCACTCCCTTTGTTCAGACACATTGTTCTTACGAGCTAACGCTAACTTGTCAAGCTAATAACGAGTAAACAGCAGAAAGCTGCTGGGGGGACGTTACGTCTTCACTTCAAAACGGAACACAACCTGCCGACTAGCCGCAGCACCGGAGCCTCAACCGGAAGTGCCTCTAAAAGCTGCCTGTTGAACGGCCTTGCCTCCGCGATGTGTTTCAGTCAACGTTACGGTCTCAGCTGGTCTCTCCTCGACCTCCGCTCTGCTCTGCGCTCAACTCAACTTTTCTTTTCATACTCAAACATCTCCGTGACTTATTGAGTGGCGTAATAATCGCGCGACACAACGAATCGATAATGAAATTCGTTGCCAACGCTTTTAATAATCGAATTTTATCGATTTTATCGATTCGTTGTTGCAGCCCTAGTGTGTATGTACGCTGTAATAAAAAACCATGTGGTTTAACAACGTAAATTCAATTGCTGCCTTAAACTTTCAAGTAGAGTCAAATTAGATTTACAATTTGCTACAACTCATGATTTTTAGTTTACATTAGATTTGGATTGCTCTCTGTAAGTTCACATGACTATATATTACATGTTTATTCAACATAGCAATGCAAGTTCAAAAGATATATAACCTATTATCATGCATTCGTTCACTGGGTGCAACTAATGATTTCAACTCTTATTTATAAGAAAACACTGTCTTGTGGCAAAAACCTTATGTTTGCTTTAAAATGCCGCTCTCTAACAACTTCCATACATAGTATTCACAAACATTTCAGAGAAAACTCAGAGAAAAACCTTAAAGTAAATGTATAATTTAACATTAACATACAAATCTCCAAGACCAACCAGTAAATAAATGAGGTTTTAGGATTTAGTGGCATCTACTGACTACTTATTCGTCCCTTTTTAATAGCATTTGAGAACTACAGGTAACCCAACAACGTGAAGGGCTCTCTCAAGAGTGTTTGGTTTGTCCATACTTCCTGGCTTGTGGATACTCAAGATTCACACAGTATATAATTCCCATAAGCTTGAATGACATCTGATGGATCTTCAAATATGTACTGTGCCAGACCAAGCAAAGCAGCAGTCCCCCTCCTTTTCATTTGTGTCCTACAAGACCAAGAAATATACAGTGAGATGAAAATGTTGTAGCACAAAAACAAATAGTGCATCAATTAACAAATAATCAGCAACCCTTACATCGTTCTCAAGGCAGTGTAAAATGTCTTTGAGTGCCTTCTTCTTTCCAGACATGGTTGCAGCTTTATAGACCTCCAGCAGTCTTGGGACCAGGCCATCAAGTCCGTTAAGAAAAGACTCAAGTGGCTGATCTCCAATAATCTTTTTTCGGCCTGGGAACACATAGTAGTCATCAGGTGTTTCAACTGGCTCCTTATATGCTGCGTAAATTTCACATGAGATTGGAGAAATGTTAGACAGTTTTGGTATATACAACTTAAACCCTGTCTTCCACATCCATGATTGACTTTGTAATTACAATTGTTTTTTTAATTGTATGAGGCAAAACTGCAATTACAACTCCACTTCATCAACCTTCAATGAACGAACCATCTGCACCTGAAATAATCAATATAACATGATATAGCAAACCCATTAGTCATATGAACTGAACACTTTAAGAGAGTAATAGATTAAGAGAGTAAACTGCACACAATGGCCACAGTAATAAGACAACCATTTATGATCTCAGTGTTATGACTCTGAGGGTCGTATGAAAACCTTAATGATGTTCACCTCCTTGCCTGAGGGGGTTGCTGTTATATTTTTACCTTGCTCTGTGCCTCTTTTTGTTGCAGGTGATTGGAAGGCGGTATTTAAGAGGGAACCTGTAGGGGCCAGCACTCTCTCCTGTCTCTCCAGCTTCCGACCTGGCCATGCTGCACAACACAGATTCTTGGGTGGTGGGGTTAGCAAAGGTGTCGGTAGTGGTAGGGGTGAGAAGTCGTTTTGTTTAACCATATATATATATATATATATATATATATATATATATATATATATATATATATATATATATATATATATATATTGTTACGGCCCCCCCTTTAGGGCTAGGGGTGCGGGAGCCATAAACATAGAGGCAGAGAATGGTTGATGGTACAAGGGTACATTTATTTCAAAACAGAGGCGGTAACATACACAAAAACACACGAGAGGAGGGTGGTGGAGGGTGCTGTGAAAATAACTCAAAGGTAACGAAAGAGATCCCCAAACGGGGGACTAGGCCTGCCTATACAGGTAACTAAAGTAGCCTCTTATAAGGAAAACACAAGGAGCACAGCACCCACTATACCTATGTAGCTAACAGGGGGATACTACATGATGCACGTCAGTAATTTCTCTTACCCTCACTCCTCCTTTTCGCCCAGCCACACGCTGGTGCAACACGCGGACCACGCACACATAACGAACGTGAGTTCACAACTACCGGAAAAAGACTAGCCCAATACGACCCTACACAAGGTCGCTAGCAGGGACACAACACAACTAGGCTAACAGGTACTCCCCAGGGGAGCTAGCGGGGACACTACACACAGGAGCTAGCGGGTACACTACACACAGGAGCTAGCGGGTACACTACACACAGGAGCTAGCGGGGACACTACACCCAGGAGCTAGCGGGCTAACGGGTGCCCCACACCCATTAGCGGGGAGCGGCACGCCAGTCAACGGGGAATGACCGGCGGCCCCGTTGCACCGGTGGCGTCTCCTTAAAACAGGAAGTTGACCTCCCACGCTGGCGTCTCATTGGTTGGGCGGGAGCCCGATGCGCCGATCAGAGCTCCGCAGGAACCAGGAAATGGGCAGGTCTTCCATCCACGGGTGGACCTGTTTTTACCACCGGGAAAAACACACATACAACGGCGACAGCCGTAACACCCCCCCCCTTAAATATCAACTTCCCCGGAGAGAAAGTTGCCAACACGACTTAAGCAGAGCCGGGGACACAAGGCCGAGGGTACCCCACACGAGGCCGAGGGCACACAGCCCAAGGCTGAGGGAGTACGGCACAAGGCCGAGGGGACACAGGGTGTGGCCGGGGTCACGAGGCCAAGGGGACACAACACGAAGCCGAGGGCACACCGCACAAGGCTGAGAGGAACACGAGGCCGAGGGCACACAGCCCAAGGCTGAGGGGATACGACACAAGGCCGCGGGGACACGGGGTGTGGCCGGGGTCACGAGGCCGAGGGGACACAACACTAGGCCGAGGGCACACAGCCCAAGGCTGAGGGGATACAGGGTGTGGCCGGGGTCACGAGGCCGAGGGGGCACATCACTAGGCCGAGGGCACACAGCCCAAGGCTGAGAGAATACGGCGCTAGGCCGAGGGGACACGGGGTGTGGCCGGGGTCACGAGGCCGAGGGGACACAACACTAGGCCGAGGGCACACAGCCCAAGGCTGAGGGAATACGGCACTAGGCCGAGGGGACACGACACGAGGCCGAGGGCACACAAGCCAAAGCTGAGGGAGTACGGCACAAGGCCGAGGGGACACAGGGTGTGGCCGGGGTCACGAGGCCAAGGGGACACAACACGAAGCCGAGGGCACACCGCACAAGGCTGAAAGAAACACCAGGCCGAGGGCACACAGCCCAAGGCTGAGGGAATACGGCACTAGGCCGCGGGGACACGGGGTGAGGCCGGGGTCACGAGGCCGACATACAACCGCACTTCCTCCCCTCAACCACTCTCTGCCAAAGTGACGGGAAAAGGATCCCGGACGAGCCCCCATATGTTACGGCCCCCCCTTTAGGGCTAGGGGTGCGGGAGCCATAAACATAGAGGCAGAGAATGGTTGATGGTACAAGGGTACATTTATTTCAAAACTGTTAGCATATTCTATATTGGATGCCTGGTAGAAACTCTGGAAGAATTCAGCCCAACAGCTACTCTCATTTGGTAGGTTTATTTCTCTGGTCACAATCAAAGTACTAGCGCTGCAATTGCAAGAGCAGGGATTCGCTTCATCAACACGCAGGTTGACAGAAAACAGAACTGAACTCCCGTCCAACCGGAAGTCCGGCGTTTTTATACACAGATTCTCGTCACAGGTTTCATCGCATCATCCTAACATCTAATTGGCTCTAACCTTTCAAGGAGGAGGGAAGACACATGTCCTTTCCTTGTCTCTCCAGGCTAGGACGTCCATGGCCAGCCTACTGCAGCTGGTCTAACATAATAATAATAACATATGTGGGTGTTGTGGCGGTGCTCGGCGTGTATCTAGTCTAAACAGTCAGCGGTTCCTCAGGGACCTCTCTGACTCCATGATAACACTATTATTCTGGCCCTGAGCGCCCTGAACTGTTTCATAGACAAGAATGTACAATAATATAACAAACATCATGATTTATATTTTCAATCCCCCTTTTTACATAATTCATTATGTAAACTAAACAATATGAATCAGCTACAGAAACAGGTTATATTATTTCCTAACTATGTGTGCGTTATTTATGTAACAGGGTGGAAATCCCTCATCCATACATATATTCTACCACCAAGATGGCTAAATCAGTTCATGACTATGTGGGTGTTACTTGTCTCACAGGGTGGAAATCCCTAACAGATACATATATTCCACCACAAAAATGTCTAAACGCATTATAATGAAGCTAAGCTAACCCCCTTTCCTCCCTCCGGCATCACCTAGGCACATGAGCATAATATGGCACAAGCAAAACAGTAAAGAATCATCCTAGGCCCACAATCTCACGCCGTCTACGTGTGTGCGTATGCTACATGGGATATGGTCAAATATTAGCAACGTTACTCATACAGGAAGGGGGTCTGACTCGGTCTCTTCTTCGGATGTTGATTCTTTACCAAACCATCCTCACCATACTCCTCCTTGAGTGACTAACATCACTCAGGAAACAGAAGATCTCATCGCTCCTTTGAATCTTCTGGCCAATGCACTTTACGCACAGTAGAGGGCCGCTCATGCATCAGGTTACTAGCACCTTGTGGAGAAAGGATGCATGAGCTGTTGCAGATCTTCTTTGGGGATGGGTTAGTGGAGGCCGGTAATACACTTCAGGCATAACTGTCTAATACAGGGGATGCAACAACATCCACATAACGACATCACCACTGTCGCTATGACTATGGAGAGAAATGCAGATATAATTACGCTCTTCCACCTGCCGAACATACTATTTAACAGATCGTTAAGGGGGCTTACTATGCCCGAGTGTTCTGCCAATTCGTGGGACATTGCTCTCAGACCTTCTAAGGCCCTGGTAAAAGATCCATCTGGGGCTGTGTTATTTGGAATAAAAGTGCAACAAGTTTGGCCAAACATAGAGCAGACTCCTCCCTTCTCTGCTAACAACATATCGAGCGCCATCCTGTTCTGGTAAGACATCAAGGAGGTGGCAGACAACTGTCCATGCACTCCATCTAGGGCATCTCTAGTCTGGTTGGTCAGGCGTTGAATATTGAAATGTACATAATTCAGGCGGTCTACATTTTTATTTACTATGATCCACGGGAGAATGGATGCAAATCCATCAGCTATTTGGTCGGCCAGCTTATATTCGTTAGGGACCCCTCTGGGCACTCCTATCGCATCGAAATATATGGGGGACCCCTTATCTAAGTCTACAGTTCTCCTCTTCCTTTCCCACGGACCAACCCTTCTCTCCCGGGTTTCTAACTGCTGGACGTTCATCTGAATTACACTGAAGGGGACTATCAATGAGACAGAGGCGCACGCGCCCTGCCAATTAGAGAGCAATACATTCATTAGTCGTCTTCCTCCACAGAACCAATAGATATCTGCCCTGGCCTACTGCAATTTTGTTACATTTTCCCAACTAGTGACGTTAAATGTGGTACCGCACCAATCTCTCTCAATCTCACCTACCAGAGCACCAATCCCACTTTCCCTCGCAAAACAGGTGCACTTATTATAATCGTCATGGTCCACCCCTCCTGTTTATACAAAGTATAACTCATTAGATCTAGAAAAAACCTTTTTAATGTAGTAAAGCCCACCACTAAAAACCTGGTTTATCATAGACACCATCCCCCCCTGTTGAGACATGGTCCAAACCATGTCTCAAAAGAGCTGCATATCTATATAAAGTTTTTACTGTTCTAATTGTACTACTGGTTGCAACATTACTTCTTTATGCGTATTAATAGTCTTGTTTGCTGAATTAGTTCTCTGTAATTCACAACTCTGTTTCAGTTAAAATCTTCCTACATATCACTTTGTCAGCTTCAGAAGTTCAGCATATTTCACTTCTACTTTCCACAGCCGCAGTTAATTTATTATCTATTATTTACTTTATGTCCTTGTTCCCCTAGGAATGTCAATAGCGCCAGAGTGTCTTCTCTGCCCTTATCTCGTGTTTCGGAACATACCCGAATGTCATCAACATAAAGTAAAATCTGTCTCCACTGTGGAGGTTCAACATCAGCTAGATTAGCAGCCATTCTCTTAGAAGGGCCTTTAGGACATTTACAATACCTCTGACTCTAGAGAAAGAGTATTCAGCCACTGGTGTTATTCTCTCAGCATCGGATAGCATCCCTGGAAAGGCCTAAACCTATTTTATTTTCATTGTCACAGGCTCTTCTCCCCCTTTTGACCATAAGGTTTTATCAATTATTTTCAAAAAGATGTCTCCCATGTTTTTAGACTTCCTTTTTAATTTCTTTGCTACAGTAACTCAGTTGTTGTGTAGGTTTTACTGAGGAGGAATAATACACCTTGAGACTCCCTCCCACAGGTTCCCACCCCTCCTCTCAGTCCTCTGCGTTGGACACAACCCTCCCACATCTCCCCTCATAGCATCCATCAGGTGGTTTAGCTAGCGAGAGATGAGGCGCACATTCACCCCTGAAGAGTTTCTTCTCCTCTTCCAGGAGATTGCATGTTTATTTTTGCCGTTGAGGCTTTAAAGAACCTGTTTTTATATCTTTTGTTCGGTCCTGAACATTGAAAGAACATTGTGTAGTGCATGTCCCTCATTGGTTGCTGCTTCACTTTGTTAGTTTTTCTTTTCTGTTCCTGTGTAATAGATTGCGTCCCTGTGTTGGCCAGGTCTAGTCTGGTGACCCCACGCCCTCCTGAACGTAGCAGTCACTCGCTTGTAACCGAACTACTTCCATGCTCTTCGGCGTTGGTTACACCCCTAGCCCCACCACAGACATACAATCCCTCTTTAACAGGTTAACTAGACAATTCATTTATTTTTTATTATTTATTTTATTAGGCAACACAAATTGTTGTCCTCTCTGCACGCCTGTTTTTGGATCCATGATCCTTGATGCTACCGATAGGTTTTTCCCCATTTGCTGTTTTCACCCCAATGGTGTTTGATGATCATTTCATTAATTTTTCCTTCTGAGGTTAGAATAACAGACCTGCGTGCTCCGGAATCACACAGAAATATTATCTCTCATCCCTCTACCATTAAAGTCACAAACGGTTTCTCCTCTTGTAACAAACACATCTCTATTTGTTCTAACTCCATATTCCCTCTAACTAATATTTCTCTCTCATTTTTGTTTTCCCTATATTTTACATCACCTCCCAGAGTCGCTTCTCTGCTGAGGTTGGCTCCCATCTTCCCCCGTTCCTTATTTATTTATTTATTTTTTTAATCTATTTTATCTTTCTATTTTAATTTTAAATGATTCTGCCCTGTGTCTCTCTTACATCCGCTGATAGAGGAGTTTAACTACAGGCGGGTTGCCCTTCCAGTTCCTTTTACCCAAAGTAGACAGAAGAGTCCAGACTTCCTCCCCAGTCCTCCCGTGGGAGACCAGGAGGATCTAGACCTCTTCCTATCAGCCTGCTTAAAAGCGAACGGGTCCCCCTGTTCCCTCGAACTGGGCCCTTCCCCCAGTCTCTATATCCCACGAAACGAAGCGCTTACCGGTCCGGACTCCTTACAATTTACCAAATCTCAAGCTTTTTAAAGTCCCTCAACTCCTTAGGTTGTGAAAGAAGCTCTTTAAAGTCCTGCAACCCCCGACAGACAGCAAGAGATCTCACCTGCAATGACTCTTCCTCACCGGTTCGGTAAAAATTGGATCTCGTCACTCCTCTCTCCTCCAGCCATTTTTAAATGATTTAATCTTCATCTTCACTTTCATACCTACCCTCATCTACTCTGCCTTCTTCCTAGTTTGCCTGTATTCATCAGAATATATATTCATACATTAAATTGTACATTCGAAACGATTGGTGACTGTGGTCAACACGTATGGAGACCATCAGGGAGTCCGTAAAGCCTTCATCACCTCCCCCTATTCCCAAATTGTCTCTACCAGATATATTAAGGTGCATTCCAGATAATTATCACTCTTGACTATTACCCCAGCCATCAATAATGGCTCAAAAATAATGGCCTCCTGCTTAAGTGGATAGTACCTCATGCCTGACCTGAAATCAGATTTTGGGTGAACCACCACCGGTGTCGCACTCCTCATCGGTCCTACGTCTTATTCATGCGCAGACCACAGAGAGGCGGGCACCTCAGACAGCTCAGCCATGACGACAGATGGAACATTAGACCCCATGGTGTCTATGTTTCGATTAAACATAAGTAGAATAACTCTCTTTTTACTATTAGTAATGTACATTCTGTTTTATATACATTGCCTTTTACACTGTACCGGTTCACAGGATCCTCTGTAGGCCTCAAGTCAGGAAGCAGAGTCTGCATGCTCAGCCAACCAGCCATGTCCTTCTCTCCACTCCAACATGCAGAAACTCCCCCTTGAACAACTCAGATTGTGTGGAAGACAGAAACAGAGACAGCAGCAGTATGCTTGGCCTGATAAATCCATATAGTGCAGCACTAATTGAAACTAACCTGAGTGACTCTGGAGTCAACCAAAAATGGAACAGCTTTACCTTTAGTAGTTAATTAATATGACTTATGGTCATTTTCTAAAACCTTAATTTTCATTCAAACATATGTGTGTGTGTGTGTGTGTGTGTGTGTGTACCTAACTTCTAATGTGTGTATTGCATAAACAAGCTTGTCATAATCCCCATCAGAACTTGCTCACCCTGTGTGTTGAGATGTGTGTGCGTCCCGTGGTCCCTCCCTGGGGTCCGTCCCGCCACCTTCTGCTCCCCTCAGTTGGATTTTTGCCGGGTCCTCCCACCAGTCCTGTCTTTATCCCACGGAGCTTGTGGGCAGTCCCTTCGCCAATGTCCATCTTAGCCACAAGTGGCACACAAAGTCTCTGGTTCATGTGGGTCAAAGTCTCTGGCCCTCAGTTTTTCTCTGCCTGCCCCCTTCTTCTCTTTTGGGTGCAAATCTTGTTCAAAAACACAACTGCAATTTTGTCATTGTCCAGTTTGAGCCTTCTGCTCATCAGGTGGCCTGGTTGGCCTGTATTGTCCAACAGAATAGAAAAGAGTTCTTTCAACCTCAGTCCGTTCTTCTTTGGGCTTGTCACATGATTCATTGCGTCTTCAATGTCTTTTCCTCCCCATGGGCATTATCTCAACCTGGGGTTCGGATAGGGGCAAGCAGGCTCTGGGTGTGTCCTGGCATGGTTCCAGCTCAGCTTTCCGGGAGAAGGGTCGGTTCTTTTCCTCTTCGGACTGGTGGTTGGACGGCTTTCCCCCTTTAGAGCATATGGCGGCGGCACGGAGTCCAGATCAGGATCCTCGTGACCATGTACCTCGGACAAAGAAGGACACGGTTTAGCAGTGCATTCTTTTTCCATCCATTCACATTAATGTTATTTATTATTATACTCATCCTTTCATCTTCTCTTTTCCCTTCTTTCTGTTTCCTCTCTTCTCTCCGTTCCACACACGCTCTGAGCTGCTTCAGTTGTTGCAGCTGAAACTGCCTTTCTCGGGAATCCATTCTTCCCATTGTTGGACAGTTTGTCTGTCCTTCTCCCCAAATACCTCTTATCACTACGATAAGACTCTGTAAACAGGCTGCACAGGCTGCACTCTGCTCCAACTTTTACCCATACTTCTATTCCAATCCAAAGTTTATTTAGCACAACACTACCAGCGTAGTCCTATTTTATTTTCCTCCAACTTTTTAAAAGCTCACTTTATTCGGCTCAATATTTGGAGTCTTAAAATAAAAAATGATATGTCAATCATAACTATGTGAGAGCAACGTCAGTCCACTGACTTCTTTATTCTTTGCAGCACACAAACCTGCCACACCTCAAAACAAAAACAAAAAACCCCGGACCCACACCACTCTTATTTTAGTATTACCATTTATCAGTGGAGGGCCAACTCCCGTTAAATTCCCCGTATATGATTAATCATTTTCCCTCTATCTCCTTTTCCAAATATCATTTCTGCATTACTTATAGTATATATTTTATGGCTTATTCACCCTGACTATGAGGAAACTCCTCATAGGAAATCCTTTTAACCGTAAATCAGAGGAAGGCTCCTTCTCTCCAGCTCCGCCCCAGCATTGCCTGACCCCCCTCAGATCTCACACACAGTCACCAGGGTCAACAATTTTGCTCAGTATTTATTGTAATTTACTTCGTTACCTTAGTAATTTTATTCTTATTCAATTATTCTTAATATGTTATCTGCCTACAACTGATTATTGAATGGTTCACAAAATACTCATTGATTTATTCCAATATATATATAAACATTGCTACTTAACAGTTCCCAGCAGAACATGTATTCTACCTCTTCAGCTCCAGAATTATATCTTATCTATCTTATTATCAACGTAAGTCTTGTCCCCAATTTCCAAGGATCTGCCATATTTTTATCCTTTTCTTATTAACACACAGTTTTCCCTAAAGTTCATTACACAATGTTAAAAGGCTATAACTCACAACATGCTCAATTCAACAAGCAGGCAGTTCATCACGCACCTGTAGACTTAAAGCAGAGCACAAGTTTCAAATTAGGCTTCATCAATAGCAACAGCAGAAATAGGCACGGCCGCCTTTTTCTCTCTTTGTTCAAAGAGAGATTCTTATTGTTTGGGCTGCTTGTGGCACATTTACAAATGTCCTCTTTATCTCAACAGAGGCTCATCATTCTTTACAAAGGGTTTTCGTAAGGAAGTTATGGCTCTTGCTTCATCATCTATGAATCTCTCCTTCATATTTCTACTGTGTTAATACTATTAGTTCAGTTGCATTCCTTCACTTTTCAAACTATTTCATTCATCTATGATTCTTCTATGACACATACATGTACATTAAACAAAGCACACAATCCTGTCTCAGCTGAGACATATCCAACGCTTTTGAAGCAAACAACACACTTCTGTTCTTAGTCCAGAGTCGTCACCCTGATAACTCAACCACTCTCATCTGCAGAAGTTACTCTCATCTGCAGGAATATTTTAGTACTTCCACCCTCAGGAATTTCACACCTGGGGACTTTCTCTCAAACCACCTCTCTTGGAGGAATTTCCCTCACACATGCAGCACGTGCCCCGGGATTACGCTTCGTGATCCCAACCAACACTCATTCAGTTCGATGTATTACCACCTTCATCTATATGTGATACACAATATAATGTCCTTTATCAACAATTATGCCACAGTCCAATCATAGTTAATGCACATTACAATTTACACTATTGGGGTTCAATAAAATGGTTACTGGGTGTCGTGTCTGTCTTTCAGGGCGTCCTTGGGAGGCCCTCCTTCACGTTACCCCCTTCCTCCTCACAGACCTCCAATGCAGAAACTTTAGAAAAGGCTTTCTGCCAACCTTAGACGCGTCTTGGACATCGGTCAGTCTGTGAGAGAGCAAAGGCTGCACCGCTCAGGCCTGGCGCCCGCGGAGCCCTCCTGATGGCTCGACAGATGTTTTAAGTATTGTTTCCACTGTTTGCGGCATCTGCACTGCCGTCTTACCCATTATCGCAGCATTCATTTCCCCCAGGAAATGATTACAGTCGGTCAAAAACTCTTCTGCTTGCTCCAAACTCTTCTTCTCCTTTCCGCTACCTTTCCCTGTTTCTGCTAGTACCAGCTGTGATTGCTCTCTCCCCTTTCTAGCCATGCTCAGATGGCTTACCAGTCCTTTGCATGTCGGTTGGGGAGTTTTCTCCCCTTCTAGCATGCCTCTCTCTCCCATGCTTTCTGTCCACTTCACATATCTCTTTGTTACACACCCCTTATCTTATTATTATTGGGTTTTCTTCATAACCCTCTCATATGTTCTCACCAAGGCATGCCCCAGTGTACCTTCCGGGCACCCCTCCCATACCTCAATTGTTCTCTTCGTTCTTCCCATGTTCAACAGTTTATTCTATTTATTTACACGTATCCTTGAAGCTCAGGAGAAAGGCTGCAATACCCAATACAGTGAACTCGAACGAGAACCTTCTACTGTATCAGAGGGATACAGCGCTCGATCGCTGGGGTTTCTAACACCAGCTCACAAATATTGTTTTATTTCTCCCGGCTCCGTAGTACCCTAGACTATAATTTTCCCTTTTATTCCCCTTCAATGCCCCACAGATATGCAGTCGAACACCTTCTCCCGAGGAATTCTCAGTCCTCTTTCGTGTTCTGATACCCACGCTTTCAGGTTTCGTTAATTCACCAAGACTTACAAATATAACCCATACATTCCATGAAAAACAATACATCTTTCCCTGTGTCCTTATCCTCGCCTCTTGCAGCCTCGCTACCACAGCGGCATTGTCTAAACCCTAAACTGACCGTCACCATCATCGCTATATCGCTCCGTGACTTCAGTTACCAGAGGTATCAATGTATCACAAGGATTTCAACTTAGATTTCTACCGACTAAGAGTCGACCTCCGGTAGCTCCAAAGAGCATCCCTTTGTCCTATTTAAACTCTTTATTCGTATTAACTAAATCCCTAACCCTGTGGACACTTATTCTCTTTCCCTACTCAACATAACATCATAAACATCAGTGGAAATATGTGCTTTTACTTTACTTGTGACCAGGTACCATGTTATAACAATCTCTAAACTACGGACAGGGGCTTATTGTGCTGTTGACAACAAATTTAGTTTATCCAATCACAGACATTCTATTCATTTGAACAAAAGGTTGTCTGCTCACCTCCCTTTGAGGCCTCTCGTTGTCAACCGCCAAACAGCCGCTGGCCCTCGGCTGGGGTCCGGGAAACAGACGTCGTCACCGCTCTTTCTCTTTACCCAGGTCAAACAACCAACGTTCGGGGTCACCAAATTGTTAGCATATTCTATATTGGATGCCTGGTAGAAACTCTGGAAGAATTCAGCCCAACAGCTACTCTCATTTGGTAGGTTTATTTCTCTGGTCACAATCAAAGTACTAGCGCTGCAATTGCAAGAGCAGGGATTCGCTTCATCAACACGCAGGTTGACAGAAAACAGAACTGAACTCCCGTCCAACCGGAAGTCCGGCGTTTTTATACACAGATTCTCGTCACAGGTTTCATCGCATCATCCTAACATCTAATTGGCTCTAACCTTTCAAGGAGGAGGGAAGACACATGTCCTTTCCTTGTCTCTCCAGGCTAGGACGTCCATGGCCAGCCTACTGCAGCTGGTCTAACATAATAATAATAACATATGTGGGTGTTGTGGCGGTGCTCGGCGTGTATCTAGTCTAAACAGTCAGCGGTTCCTCAGGGACCTCTCTGACTCCATGATAACACTATTATTCTGGCCCTGAGCGCCCTGAACTGTTTCATAGACAAGAATGTACAATAATATAACAAACATCATGATTTATATTTTCAATCCCCCTTTTTACATAATTCATTATGTAAACTAAACAATATGAATCAGCTACAGAAACAGGTTATATTATTTCCTGGCCACATTTGAATTTGTTGTAATTCCTACACCGTTCACCTGATTTGGATGTAAATACCCTCAAATTAAAGCTGAAAGTCTGCACTTAAAGCACATCTTGATTTTTTCATTTCAACTCCATTGTTGTGGTGTACAGAGCCAAAATAATGAAAGATGTGTCAATGTCCAAATATTTATGGACCTAACTGTATATATATATATATATATATATATATATATATATATATATATATATATATATATATATATGTATATATATATATATATATATGTTTGTGTGTGTGTATATGAATGTATATAATTCATTTATGGTTTTACTTGTGTCCGTTGTTCAGGCCTCTGCTTTCGAGGATGCAGAGAGGGACATTGCAAACACTGTCGTGTGGATTGACATGATCCGAAGAGATGGGGAGCCAGAGGACATGTGAATTGTGATGGAAGGCATTAAAGGCCTGATCAACGTCGACAGTATCATCATGGCGTTCATGCTGTTTGGGCTCATTTATGCCCTTGATCTAAGCTTCCCAGACAACTTCAAGTACACCTTGAGTTCCTCCAGAAGGTCATCATGAATTTGGACGGGCACAAGCTGAAATCCAAGATTCAGCAGCTAACAATCCAGTTGTTGGCATGAGGTGAACTCACAGTGACAAAGTGTATTGTCAAGTTTCCTTTGGTGTCCTTGTTATAATCACTCTCTTGGTCTGTGAATCTTTGTAATCTTTTGTTGCCAAAAAGAGGCCATACAGGCCTGTTTCAACACATGATAATACACTAGCAAAGACCATATTATTCAGTGTGAATGAGTACTTGAAAAACGGTATCCTTCTTTGAACTGATTAAGCACCTTGAGTGCATCTTTGTTTGTGGCACTGCACAAATTGGGTTAGATGGGTGTTAATTTTTCAACAGTTGCTGAACTGTTACAGGAGTACTGTTTCCAGGTTGCTTGATTAGGAGCAACCCCTCTTAAAATGTCCTTTTAAATAAAATAAAAATGTTAATACCTTTCTGTGTATTGAATTTGGCAGTAAATATCTTGTACGTAAACAAGTATTGATGTAAAATTGAGATGTATTGTCATTGACTTTGTCTACAATTTCAAGATTTAACACTAAGATGTGCTATATAGATTATTTTGGGAGTTATTGGATGGAAAACCTGCCCACAATTCAATCCAATTCAGTTTACACCCACACATTTTATATGCAAACTGTTACATATTCCCATGGGCATTCACACAATGCTCTCTGGTCTCTCTGAATTTTGGTCATACAAACAAAATGATAAAAACAGAAATTGGCTCAGTGTGCAGGAAGGTAGCCTGCAGTGTTTGGTAAAATGTAAATAACTTAAATGGTCTAATAATAAAATGTCATGTAACCAAACGTTCAAGATACACTGGAGCTGAAGTGTACTTGTGTTTGTCTTACCGGGTGTATTGGTTGGTGATGTTGCCAGCTGCTGTGACTCAGCATAACCATCATCCTGCTGAGGAAAGCAAATGGAGTGACTTGAAACAACCAGGATGAAGCTGGAGAATTAATGTGCACAATAATGTTGGCCTATGGCTATAGAGCACATTACACTGAGACACTGTGTGTGTGTGTGTTGTGTGAGAGAGGAGATTTGCAAACAGGTAACCTTTATAGTTGATATATATATTTAAATCAGCACTTCTATGGCAGTTAATTACGTCGTAGATGTTTGTGAATTTGCAATGTCAGATTACCAGAAACTGTTGACACTGATGTTATAAAACAAACCTTACTGTCTGAAAACACTAAGCAGTTTGCATTTTCCATTAGTTTCAATCTGCTGCACCTGTTCTATCTGCAGGAGTGATAAGCAAAAGGCGCCATCTCCTGGACAAAGTATCATAGCACATTTGTCCACTTTCCTTTTATGAAGTATTTTGATGCTTTTTAAACTGAACTAATTGTGAAATTGTAACTATGTATTATTAGTTTGTGTGACTGAAAGATTGAGTCGTTTTAGTTTACATCTGCTTTCAAATATATTTGCCAAGATATTGTCTTTTCATTCAGTTAATTCCAATAACAGATTATTTTCCACATAAAGTAATCATTCATACAATAACCCAACATTGTATGAAAATAAAAGTATTGTAACATTGGATGACAATAAACACAATGTTTGTAATCTTGCAATGTTGGTGTAAAAACATACAGCACTTTTACTAAATTACATTATTACATTAATATTGGAAATACAAATATTGAGTTGTTTACTTTCTACCATAATTCAAAGTAATAATACAGAGCAATTTAGTTTGTCTCTTAAAATCCGGCAATCAGGTATTTTAAGCAAAGTTTATGATTGCTCATCCTGTAAAGACAGTCCTTAACATTGTTCTGGAATGGAGTTCCTTTGGTGGCCTGACACTATAAGTTACGTGCCAGAGTTTGATAGCAGGAAAGGTATAAGTATGAGATGAAAATTACTGCTTTGTTCGTAAATATAATTTACTATGTGCCATTTAATAAAGGTTAACTGACAGTTTCACGAAAATAAATTTCAGTTAGCTGTTATAATTATCCTCAATAATGGATGTTACACTAATCTCTCTGTGCCTTTGTGTGCAAACAGAAGCATGTTGATGAATGCAATCCTCATAATCCAGAATAATAAAACAATCCCTTTTCTCCAACTCAAAGAAAAGCTTAATCTATACCCATCAAAACATGTCTCAAGATGCAACCCATTAAATATTAATCAAGATCCTTCAGCTGAAATGCAAATTGTTGTGTACATCTTGAGAACAGTAATAATTGTGTTATTTGCATAAACTATTAATGTAAATTTATAGTATACAATTCAATACAACACTCCTACAAAGATTAAAAACAAACAAACATAATACTATATTTAAAAGCTGTTCAGAGTTAGGGGTGGGGGAATACAATAATGATCTTCCTGATATTTGCCCCAACATTGCCTATCCAAATCTGATAAGTGTAAACAAAATTACCCATCAGTTCTGTCCATCCCAAAGTTAAGTTCCTTTTGGACTTTTATATTTGACTATATACCAAGCCCTTTAATATAAATATACAACAGATCTTAATTGCTCTCTTTGGATCAGTGGGAGTCAATCCAGCCATTAATAAATAAGAAGGGCAAGACATGTCCCTTTATAAGAGGCCAAACGCCTTACCCTGCTGGACGTCAGAGGGACCTCTTTTCAAGCAGTGGCTCAGGGGTCTGGGGAAAGCACCTCATGCACAGCCCATTTGATTTCATGATTTAATCCGATGTGCACTTAAACACATTTTACATCATGTTGGCTGTCAACAATTATATCATTATTTTATATTATATATATTCATATATATTTATTATATATGAATATATATATACTGTTACAGGCTATTGCATATTTGTAAATCCTGAATGCAAATATAGTTGTGGCAATGTAAGTCCTTATTAATATAAACGTGTCCTTGGTAAAGTAAATATTTTAATTACTGTTTAAATATTCAAACGAGTGTTTCCGGTCCGCTACACGGTAGAGTTCCCTTTAAATGAACGAAGCCTTCGCTAGCTCTGTTTGACTGTGTTCGCCTCTTCCTCTTCATCCCTTCCTATTGTCGTGTAAATGGCGAAAAAGTGTAACATCAGACATTTTACCGAAACTATTGAACAATTCCTTCTCATTTGTTCAAGACTTCAGCAGCAGCAAACTTCAGTCCAACGTCACCAAGGTAACGTTAACCAGGTTAACGGTTAACTTTCAGTTAACCGATAAGTTAACGGCTCAATATGTTACTAGCTTTAGTAAAACGGTAAGATTCAACATTGGTTGCCAACTGTTTAGAGACGTAAAATAACCGGTCTCGACCATGCCACCTGGTAAGTAACGTTACTAACGCTGTAATAAACGTTTGCTAATGCTACTTACATTTTGTTGCAATGTGTATTATTATTAGCTTGTGCTTCATTTCGATTGTTATCTTATGGAGCTTTGGGGCTTTATTTCCATTCATGCCCCAAAAACATATTCAAAGTTTCCCGCCTTTAAACGGAGGAAAGACAGGGAAACCTGGTGGCTTCCATCACGTAAAGCAAGAATTAGGTCGGACAGAACAAAGCTTCAACACGTAATTTACATTTTCATCCTTATGGTTGCCCCTCTAGTACATCTTTATTTGACACAAGCTCAGTTTTGAAACCGCTTTGGTATCATTCGCTCTTCTCTAATGTGTCAAACAACCGGCAACAAGAAAACTACATAAATTAAATTAATTCAGAAATAATAGAAAGAAAAACCAACGTCCTTTACAGTAGTCACCAGTCTATAACTATACCACTAAAAAAAACTTCCGTAGGGACATTGTATAAATTAGTAATTATTTTACGCATTTCATCTTTTCAAGTGTTTGTGGCAGATGCACTTCATTGTTGATCAAGCTCTTGTTGGAAGTTTAATATCTGCAGAATTTTGACTTTTCAGGTGCGTTAAAAATGTCTGGTGAATATTTTATCCTGACAACATGACAAATAATTAAAAAATGTTTGCTCAATTACCATGTTATTACTGCATAGAAAGTATACCGTTTTAAAGTTAACACTTTAGCGTTATGTCTTTTCCACCCATCATAAAAGACACAGCCCAATCCTTGGCCAATCAATTGTTTTTGTTAATGCATCTGTAAACCAAATTCAAGGCTATGACTCTGGACTTGATGTGTTACCTTTACAATACAACAAGCTGTTTTATGTGTTGTTCAAAAGTAGAAGGGTGAATTCAAACTGCTGCACATGCCATCAGTAGAAAATACTGTGCACTAAAGTAACTTTGTTGTTGTATTCTCTCCTCAGGATTCTGTTCTTCCTGAGAGAAAGTACTTGCTTGTGGATTATGCTGGACACACCTGATGGACATTCTGCTAATCTTTCAGAACTTCTGTACCGGTGAGTGAATGAAGCTGGATTTTCTTTAAGATGTTTACAAAGTTTATTGCTTTTCATATTGTATGACCAACTGACTTGACTGTGCTGATATATATTCACCTTAAAGCAATATTGCTGCACTATTAGTATGATAACATAACACACATTTTGATATTGCTGGAGTCGAAATTGTTGATGTTGAACAGTTATCATTGCCACTGCAGTAGTTTGTGCTGAATTGCTGAACTGAACTGTGCCATTTAACATTGAGAAGAGAAAAGGGAGAAAATAGAGTAGTATATTGGAACACAGCGAAAGGGTAATAATGTATTATAGAGGTGAAGGTCTAGTTTTACTCAGTTTTGTGTGGTTGTTCTGACCCTCTTAATGCCTTACTTGACAGTAAGCTTTTCAATTTCAGGCCACACATCACGCTTTGCATTGTAATGCAACAGTGTGTTTAATATCGTTATGAGAATATGGATATTATTTATTAATTATAACACATGTGCCACCTAGCTAGCATTCTATGACCACTTGAAACCCTGAAGGGAGATCAAATTGTCCTTCAATCGGATCGGCGGTTCGATCCTCTTGCCCATGATGTGTCCTTGGGCAAGACACTTCCCCCAAAATTGCTCCCAAAGGCTGTGCCATAGATGTATGAATGTGTATGATAGTAGTTACTCCTGATGGGCAGATGGCACCTTAGCCACTGCCATCAGGTGGGAATGGGTGAATAATAACAAGTGTTAAAGCGCTTCGAGAGGTCGGAAGACTATAAAAGCAATTACAGGTACATATCCATCCATGTTGCCCCTGTCCATGGTGCTGAAAACACTAGTGTAGTATTTGTTCCTTAACAGAGGTTCTATGAATATTTTGCAACACAAAAAAAGAGAGCATGAATGGAGTTAACTATCAGCATACATGCATTTTATTCCAAAAATGTCTTCCTAAAAAGGTAATAATAATGGATATTGTTAGCAACACATATTTTATCATATTATGTTTAAGCATTCTGTTTGCTTTGCGCATACATGTAGCCACATTATTTTACAGTGATATGAATAATGGTTATCATGGAGTAGCTGTTGTTTATCCACGGTGCTAAAACGTTTCTATCTAGATCTCTATCATGATTTTTTTGTGAAAAACAATTTTTACTTTTTAGATTTTATTTTTAAGTGAATTCACGCTGGTGAATAAAATAATACAATTTGTTGAACAATATACAATGTATTGTGGCATCTGTGTTATCTGATGGCATATTGGTTTTAAAGAGGGTGAAGATGAGGCGGGTCTACACTTTGTGGAGAATATTGCATGCAGGTGCAAAGAGTGTAACGGGACTCATGGTGCCGCTGTAGGCCAACACACAATAGCACCGACATCTCCACCCACTGGTACTGCTTTACAAACGATTGAACATTCTCAGAACAAATCTTTCAAGACTGTTTTTCATTGCGTTCGCTGTTGCGAACAATTTTGGATTACTGACTGAGTTTTTGATTACAATTTATTTGATATGTACAGTAATTTGTACAATCTGTGGGAGAGTTTTTTTTCGAGGATGGGAGACAAAGGATGTTCGTTGCTTCGTCTGGTCTTCTGCATCGCTTCCTTCGTTGTAGTGCTGCACCTCGTTAATGGAGACCTGAGTTATTCTATTCCAGAAGAGATGAAACGCGAATCTGTTATTGGAAATATCGCCAAAGATCTCGGTCTCGATCTGAGGACCTTATCTTCCCGAAAGGCCCGTCTTGATTTTGAGGGGACTCGTAAGCGATACTGTGATATTAATCTGAGTACCGGAGATTTGATCACATCGGAGAGAATGGACCGAGAAAATCTTTGTGGAAAGAAACCTTCTTGTCTTGTGAAAGTAGATCTGGTGTTAGAAAATCCTCTGGAGCTTCATCGTGTAAGTCTTCATATTCAAGATGCAAACGACAACTCGCCGCAATTCAAAGACAATTTGATTGAAATGGAAATACGCGAGTCAGCTGAAAAGGGAAACCGCTTCTCTATCGAGGAAGCCCATGACGCAGATATAGGTCAAAATGCGGTTCAAAGGTACAACCTGCAAAATAACGATAACTTTATTATCTCTGTTGACAGCAACAAGGTTGAACTCGTACTGGAGAACAAGCTTGATCGAGAAAAGCAAAACGACATTAATTTACTTCTCACAGCTTTAGATGGAGGCTCTCCTCAGAGATCAGGTACTGTAGTCATACACGTCACTGTATTGGATGCTAATGATAACGCCCCAGTGTTTAGCCAGGCCGTTTATAAAGCCAGTCTGCCTGAAAACTCTCCTCCAGGTACCATCGTGATTATTGTTAGTGCTACTGACGCAGATGAAGGAGTGAATGGAGACGTCACATATGATTTTGGTCACGTTTCTGATGACGATGTAGATATATTTTCCATTGATCCAAAAACTGGAGAAATTAAAGTAACTGGCGTGATTGACTTTGAAGAAAGCAGTTCTTTTGAAATAAGAGTGAAAGCTAAAGATGGTTTAGGACTAACCTCTTACGCCAAAGTTATAATAGATGTTACTGATATAAATGATAACGCTCCTGTGATATATCTGAAATCACTGACTAGCCCCATACCTGAGAACGTGTCACCTGGTACAGAGGTGGGCATCATCAACGTGCAGGATAGAGACTCTGAGACTAACAGACAGGTCCGCTGCTCCATTCAGCAAAACGTTCCTTTTAAGTTGGTTCCTTCTATTAAAAACTATTATTCTCTGGTGACCACAGGACAACTGGACCGTGAACTAGAGTCTGATTACAACATTACAATCACTGCCACTGACGAGGGCTCTCCACCTCTGTCCTCCTCTAAAACTGTCCAGTTGTCTGTAGCAGACATCAACGACAACCCACCTGTGTTTGAGGAGCAGTCCTACAGCGCTTATGTGACTGAAAATAACAAACCTGGCTCCACTTTATGTTCCGTTACTGCTCGAGACCCCGACTGGAGACAAAACGGTACAGTGATTTATTCTCTGTTACTTGGTGAGGTGAACGGTGCCCCGGTGTCCTCCTATCTCTCTGTTAACGGAGACACGGGGGTGATCCACGCTGTGAGGTCGTTTGATTATGAACAGTTCAGGAGTTTTAAAGTGCACGTGATGGCCAGAGACAACGGTTCTCCTCCGCTCAGCAGCAACGTGACCGTCAGCGTGTTCGTATCGGATGTGAATGACAACTCTCCTCAGATACTGTACCCCGCCCCGGAGGGCAACTCCTTCATGGCCGAGCTGGTCCCCAAAGCTGCACACGGAGGCTCTCTGGTGTCCAAAGTGATAGCGGTGGACGCGGACTCCGGACAGAACGCCTGGCTGTCCTATCATATAGTCAGATCCACTGATCCGGGTCTTTTCACTATTGGTCTCCACAGCGGAGAGATCAGGACCCAGCGAGACATTTCTGAGTCTGACAGCATGAAACAGAACCTCATTGTGTCAGTGAAAGATAACGGACAGCACTCTCTCTCTGCCACCTGCTCCATGTATTTACTTATTTCTGATAACTTGGCTGAGGTGCCAGAACTGAAGGATATTTCTTATGACGAGAAGAACTCCAAACTGACCTCTTATCTGATCATCGCGCTGGTGTCTGTGTCCACCTTTTTCCTGACCTTCATCATCATCATCATGGGTGTGAGGTTTTGTCGCAGGAGAAAGCCCAGACTGTTGTTTGATGGAGCAGTTGCCATCCCCAGCGCGTATCTCCCTCCTAATTACGCAGACGTTGACGGCACAGGAACTTTACGCAGCACCTACAATTATGACGCGTACCTGACAACAGGTTCTAGAACCAGTGACTTTAAGTTCGTGAGTTCTTACAATGACAACACACTGCCTGCTGACCAGACTCTGAGGAAAAGTCCATCAGACTTCGCTGACCCTTTTGATGATTTAGAGCCATCTGTTGAGGTAGGAACCTTCCAAATACTTTTACTAATCACAATGCATTGTCGGTTTATTAGAATATTTTCAATATTTGTCTTTCCGACTGTATGAATTTGTTCATTCTTCTGACAGTTATTGCGTGGTTTCTGGAGAGAACGTTTTGAATAATGGAGGGAAACTTATAATTGTTTTGCTAATTGTCTACTCTTTAAGTTATGTGAGAAAGCTATAACCTATTCCGTCTGTTGTCAATCAAAACCATGGGGCTCCTCCTTTGTGGTCTATTTGAATGGGAAAAGTAAAGTTTGAAGGATTTTTTTTTACAGCCAAGTAAAGTTAAGATTGAGGCTGTCACGTAATTATTATATGTGTTTATTTTTTAACTTTGATCAGAAAATAAAAAGACGGCGTTCAATATATTAGTGCCACAAATGTTACCAAAGTCAACGGGTCTGTCCGTGGTGCTGAAACTGTTCTCAGGCGATCACGCACAGCCAAATGAAGTCTTCTTCAAGTCAGCCAGGTTATCTGAATTTCAATTAAAAATACAACGTATATTGGTGATATAATGTCAAGCATATATATTTTCTTTAAAAATGCATTTTTGTATCTTCCGTTATCTCCCAGTTCATATTTTTAAGATGTATCGCTCAAAAAACACTTTATGTGAAAGTACTGTGTCATGGCAGTGTACCGAAAAGACTCACACCGTTGTGTTTTTTTCCTAATGCTATATACATTTTAGGAAATCTAAAGCGAAGGTAACCGACTACTTAATACCAATTAATTGAGCTGGTGTGTGGGCGGAACCATGCAGTTCGAAGGTTGAGATAAATACAATTAATATATTGCGTGTGTCCTATTAACATAGTACATGTTCGTGCATTTAATTAGAACGTGAGTGAAAGTAATCATAATTTAGTTTGAGAGTTTTTGAGGAATATTGTGTTGCATATAGTGTGAAAACAAAAAAGGGTCTCATGGTGTCGCTGTTGACTGACCGATAATAAAACCTCACCACTCCACCCACTATACTGCTACATAGACTTACGCTGCTAATTTTCCAGAGACGTTTAGGCTATTTCCAATCATTTTTGTGTACAATGCTGGGACTTTTTTGGTAAATTAAATCCCTTTCGACGGCTTCTATTTTTTTTCGCACTGGAAAGTACAATTTATACAAGCAGGGGCTTTTTTTCTCAGGATGGGAGACAAAGGATATTCGTCTCTTCGTCTGGTCTTCTGCATCGCTTCCTTCGTTGTAGTGCTGCACCTCGTTAATGGAGACCTGAGTTATTCTATTCCAGAAGAGATGAAACGCGAGTCTGTTATTGGAAATATCGCCAAAGATCTCGGACTCGATCTGAGGACCTTATCTTCCCGACAGGCCCGTGTTGATTTTGAGGGGACTCGTAAGCGGTACTGTGATATTAATCTGAGTACCGGAGTTTTGATCACATCGGAGAGAATGGACCGAGAAAGTCTTTGTGGAAAGAAACCTTCTTGTGTTGTGAAAGTAGATCTGGTGTTAGAAAATCCTCTGGAGCTTCATCGTGTAAGTCTTCATATTCAAGATGTAAACGACAACTCGCCACAATTTAACGACAATTTGATTGAAATGGAAATATGGGAGTCAGCTGAAAAGGGAAACCGCTTCTCTATCGAGGAGGCCCATGACGCAGATATAGGTCAAAATGCTGTTCAAAGGTACAACCTGCAAAAGAACGATAACTTTATTCTCTCTGTTGACAGCAACAAGGTTGAACTCGTACTGGAGAACAAGCTTGATCGAGAGAGAAAAAAAGACATTCATTTGATTGTCACAGCTTTTGATGGAGGCTCTCCTCAGAGATCAGGTACTGTAGTCATACACGTCACTGTACTGGATGCTAATGATAACGCCCCAGTGTTTAGCCAGGCCGTTTATAAAGCCAGTCTGCCTGAAAACTCTCCTCCAGGTACCATCGTGATTAATGTCAGTGCTACTGACGCAGATGAAGGAGTAAATGGAGATGTGACGTTTCAATTTGGTCACGTTTCTGATGACGATGCAAATGTTTTTTCTATTGATCCTAAAACTGGAGAAATTAAAATAACTGGTGTAATTGACTTTGAAGAAAGCAGTTCTTTTGAAATGAGAGTGAAAGCTAAAGATGGTTTAGGACTAACCTCTTACGCCAAAGTTATAATAGATGTTACTGATATAAATGATAACGCTCCTGTGATATATCTGAAATCACTGACTAGCCCCATACCTGAGAACGTGTCACCTGGTACAGAGGTGGGCATCATCAACGTGCAGGATAGAGACTCTGAGACTAACAGACAGGTCCGCTGCTCCATTCAGCAAAACGTCCCTTTTAAGTTGGTTCCTTCTATTAAAAACTATTATTCTCTGGTGACCACAGGACAACTGGACCGTGAACTAGAGTCTGATTACAACATTACAATCACTGCCACTGACGAGGGCTCTCCACCTCTGTCCTCCTCTAAAACTGTCCAGTTGTCTGTAGCAGACATCAACGACAACCCACCTGTGTTTGAGGAGCAGTCCTACAGCGCTTATGTGACTGAAAATAACAAACCTGGCTCCACTTTATGTTCCGTTACTGCTCGAGACCCCGACTGGAGACAAAACGGTACAGTGATCTATTCTCTGTTACCTGGTGAGGTGAACGGTGCCCCGGTGTCCTCCTATCTCTCTGTTAACGGAGACACGGGGGTGATCCACGCTGTGAGGTCGTTTGATTATGAACAGTTCAGGAGTTTTAAAGTGCACGTGATGGCCAGAGACAACGGTTCTCCTCCGCTCAGCAGCAACGTGACCGTCAGTGTGTTCGTATCGGATGTGAATGACAACTCTCCTCAGATACTGTACCCCGCCCCGGAGGGCAACTCCTTCATGACCGAGCTGGTCCCCAAAGCTGCACACGGAAGCTCTCTGGTGTCCAAAGTGATAGCGGTGGACGCGGACTCCGGACAGAACGCCTGGCTGTCCTATCATATAGTCAAATCCACTGATCCGGGACTTTTCACTATTGGTCTCCACAGCGGAGAGATCAGGACCCAGCGGGACATTTCTGAGTCTGACAGCATGAAACAGAACCTCATTGTGTCAGTGAAAGATAACGGACAGCCCTCTCTCTCTGCCACCTGCTCCATGTATTTACTTATTTCTGATAACTTGGCTGAGGTGCCAGAACTGAAGGATATTTCTTTTGACGAGAAGAACTCCAAACTGACCTCTTATCTGATCATCGCGCTGGTGTCTGTGTCCACCTTTTTCCTGACCTTCATCATCATCATCATCCTGGGTGTGAGGTTTTGTCGCAGGAGAAAGCCCAGACTGATGTTTGATGGAGCAGTTGCCATCCCCAGCGCATATCTCCCTCCTAATTACGCAGACGTTGACGGCACAGGAACTTTACGCAGCACCTACAATTATGACGCGTACCTGACAACAGGTTCTAGAACCAGTGACTTTAAGTTCGTGAGTTCTTACAATGACAACACACTGCCTGCTGACCAGACTCTGAGGAAAAGTCCATCAGACTTCGCTGAACCGTTTGAGGATTTAGAGCCGTCTGTTGAGGTAGGAACATTTCAAAGTACTTTTACTAATCAAAATAATTTTTGGTTTATTAGAATCGTTTCAATATGTGTCTGTCTATCAGCAGCATTGGTTCTTCTGACAGTTATTGCGTGGTGTGAGAACGTTTTGAATAATGGAGGGAAACTTACAATAGTTTTCCTACACGTCTACTCACATTTATATTACATGAGAAACCTATAAACTGTTTTGTCTGTTGTCAATCAAAACCATAGGACTCCTCCCTTGTGGTCTTTTTGAATGGTAAAAGTAATTTTTTAAGGATTTATTTTTCAGCCAAGTAAAGTTAAGAGTAAAGCTGTCAGATAATTTATATATATATATATATTTTTTAACTCTGATCAGAAAACCAAAAACGGCATTCAGTATATTAGTGCCACCATCTTTACCAAAGTCAACGTGTCACTCCGTGGTGCTGAAACCCTTCTCAGGCGCTCACGCACAGCCAACCGAGGTCTTCATCAACTCAGCAAGGTTATCTGAAATTCGATTAAAAATAAAAAGTATATTGATGACATAAAATCAAGCACATTTTTTTTAATGCATTGTTGTATCTTCCGTGATCTCCCAGATCATATTTTTAAGATTGAGCGTTCAAAAAACACTTTATGTTACAATACTGTGTCACGTCGTTGTACTGAACTCACCTTTGTAGTTATTTTATCTCCAGCCTATATATTTTAAGAAATCTAAAGCGAGGTTATACCGACTACTTAATACCACAATCCATTGAGCTGATATTGGGCTGAACAATACATTTTAAAAGCTGAGATAAATACAATGAATAGATTGTGTGCACTTATTAAAATATTACAAATTCAACGCTCCTGGATTTAGTTAGAACCTGAGTGAAAGTAATCCTTACGTGGTTTGAGAGTTTTTGAGGAATATTTTGTTGCATGTGAAAACAAAAAAGGGTCTCATGGTGTCGCTGTTGACTGACCGATAATAAGAGCTCACCACTCCACCCACTATACTGCTACATAGATGTCAGCTGCTGATTGTCTGGAGACGTTTATGCTATTTCCGAACATACACAATTGTGTACATTGCTGGGACGTCTTTGATAATTAACTCCTCTTGAACAGCTTTTATTCTTTTCGCACTGGAAAGTACAAATTATACAAGCTTAGGAGGCCTTCTGTGTCAGGATGGGAGACAAAGGATATTCGTCTCTTCGTCTGGTCTTCTGCATCGCTTCCTTCGTTGTAATGCTGCACCTCGTTAATGGAGACCTGAGTTATTCTATTCCAGAAGAGATGAAACGCGAATCTGTTATTGGAAATATCGCCAAAGATCTTGGTCTCGATCTGAGGACCGTATCTTCCCGAAAGGCCCGTGTTGATTTTGAGGGGACTCGTAAGCGGTACTGTGATATTAATCTGAGTACCGGAGATTTGATCACATCGGAGAGAATGGACCGAGAAAGTCTTTGTGGAAAGAAACCTTCTTGTGTGGTGAAAGTAGATCTGGTGTTAGAAAATCCTCTGGAGCTTCATCGTGTAAGTCTTCATATCCAAGATGTGAACGACAACTCCCCAAAATTCAAAAAGCAAGGGATTGAAATGGAAATATGGGAGTCAGCTGAAAAGGGAAACCGCTTCTCTATCGAGGAGGCTCATGACGCAGATATAGGTCAAAATGCTGTTCAAAGGTACAACCTGCAAAAGAACGATAACTTTATTCTCTCTGTTGACAGCAACAAGGTTGAACTCGTACTGGAGAACAAGCTTGATCGAGAGAAAGAAAAATACATCAATCTACTCCTTACAGCTTTAGATGGAGGCTCTCCTCAGAGATCAGGTACTGTAGTCATACACGTCACTGTACTGGATGCTAATGATAACGCCCCAGTGTTTAGCCAGGCCGTTTATAAAGCCAGTCTGCCTGAAAACTCTCCTCCAGGTACCATCGTGATTAATGTTAGTGCTACTGACGCAGATGAAGGAGTGAATGGAGACGTTACATATGATTTAAGCCATGTGTCTGATGACGATGTAAATGTTTTTACTATTGATCCTAAAACTGGAGAAATTAAAGTAACTGGTGTGATTGACTTCGAAGAAAGGAGTTCTTTTGAAATGAGAGTAGAATCCAAAGATGGTTTAGGATTAACCTCTTACGCCAAAGTTATAATAGACATTACAGATTTAAATGACAACGCTCCTGTGATATATCTGAAATCACTGACTAGCCCCATACCTGAGAACGTGTCACCTGGTACAGAGGTGGGCATCATCAACGTGCAGGATAGAGACTCTGAGACTAACAGACAGGTCCGCTGCTCCATTCAGCAAAACGTCCCTTTTAAGTTGGTTCCTTCTATTAAAAACTATTATTCTCTGGTGACCACAGGACAACTGGACCGTGAACTAGAGTCTGATTACAACATTACAATCACTGCCACTGACGAGGGCTCTCCACCTCTGTCCTCCTCTAAAACTGTTCAGTTGTCTGTAGCAGACATCAACGACAACCCACCTGTGTTTGAGGAGCAGTCCTACAGCGCTTATGTGACTGAAAATAACAAACCTGGCTCCACTTTATGTTCCGTTACTGCTCGAGACCCCGACTGGAGACAAAACGGTACAGTGATTTATTCTCTGTTACCTGGTGAGGTGAACGGTGCCCCGGTGTCCTCCTATCTCTCTGTTAACGGAGACACGGGGGTGATCCACGCTGTGAGGTCGTTTGATTATGAACAGTTCAGGAGTTTTAAAGTGCACGTGATGGCCAGAGACAACGGTTCTCCTCCGCTCAGCAGCAACGTGACCGTCAGCGTGTTCGTATCGGATGTGAATGACAACTCTCCTCAGATACTGTACCCCGCCCCGGAGGGCAACTCCTTCATGACCGAGCTGGTCCCCAAAGCTGCACACGGAGGCTCTCTGGTGTCCAAAGTGATAGCGGTGGACGCGGACTCCGGACAGAACGCCTGGCTGTCCTATCATATAGTGAAATCCACTGATCCGGGTCTTTTCACTATTGGTCTCCACAGCGGAGAGATCAGGATCCAGCGAGACATTTCTGAGTCTGACAGCATGAAACAGAACCTCATTGTGTCAGTGAAAGATAACGGACAGTCCTCTCTCTCTGCCACCTGCTCCATGTATTTACTTATTTCTGATAACTTGGCTGAGGTGCCAGAACTGAAGGATATTTCTTATGACGAGAAGAACTCCAAACTGACCTCTTATCTGATCATCGCGCTGGTGTCTGTGTCCACCTTTTTCCTGACCTTCATCATCATCATCCTGGGTGTGAGGTTTTGTCGCAGGAGAAAGCCCAGACTGATGTTTGATGGAGCAGTTGCCATACCCAGCGCGTATCTCCCTCCTAATTACGCAGACGTTGACGGCACAGGAACTTTACGCAGCACCTACAATTATGACGCGTACCTGACAACAGGTTCTAGAACCAGTGACTTTAAGTTCGTGAGTTCTTACAATGACAACACACTGCCTGCTGACCAGACTCTGAGGAAAAGTCCATCAGACTTTGCTGAACTGTTTGGGGATTGTGATGATTCTCTTGAGGTAAGAGCAGCAAACATTTGATCCATTATTTAATTTGAAAAAATACGTCTCAAATCGTCAGCCTTGTGACTCATGGTAATACTCATATCATCACTTAAACTTTGGCATTTCCTTTCGAAAAATCTAATCTCAGAAAATGAGGATTTAGTAGTTGCCATTTTGTTGACTTTGACATTATTACTATCATGGCTACTGGTTAAACCTTCAAGAAAGAAAGCCACATTTATCTATTTGCTACTTACTTACTTTTTCTAAAATGTTTAGTTATTGCCACCATAAAGGAATCAGAGTCCAGTCAAATTATTTCACGATTGATAACTCATGTTGATATGTGTTTGCTTTTGGTTTCTACGTTTGTCTTGCTTTCATTGGTTATTGTTGTAGGGATTGATTAAATTCACCCTTTATTTTCATAGAAATTAAGGGACACCCTACAAATCATATTATGGCCTTATTAGCATTCTCCTTCATTACATATGGTGTTTATTTTCCTTCTTTCTCTACAATAACTGCATGTTCTTTATGTTTGAGAAGTCTTCCCTTGTAACAAATCTGCAGACCTTTTTGGTATGTTTTTAAAAGCACCATCATATCTACTTTCTCTAAGTCATATCACTCTAATTAATAAGTTGTTTTTTAAAGGGTCTTTATTTTCTCAATTAACATAGATTGCATCTTGTAGTAAAATGTAGCTCTCTATCCAAGCTGTTGGATTTTCGAGAGCTTTGGTTTTGATCAAAGCAAATGAGAATCCTAGACTTAAATCAAGGTCTGTTCTTTTTGTGTCTTTAATAACTTACGTTCTCCCTCGTTGTTTATCTCTTCCCGTTATTGTGCTTTCAGTTTAACGGTAGTTCTAGTTCATAATTTCACCGTAAGATAAACGTTCTATTTTATTTTAAGACAAGGATATACATGATGGTTTATTTTTTCCACACCCAAGAAGCAATTAATATAAGGTAAATTATGCTATCTTAGGCGTACTCTTTCCACTTACTCCTCCTAACATGTAGCATTTCAATATATTATTTCACTTAAAATGTATTTGCTCTTTATAGGTGGTTTTCATAATTATACATATTTACTGCGAATTATAGGATGTATTTACTAGATGAGACTCACGATGTCGCTATCCACCAGATTGTGTCGATATCAACCCACGGTCGTCAACGCACAATGTGACTCAATGTGCGGCAGTTGTTCGTCTAGTGAGGAATAGACTTGGTCTTGGATTGGGTTGATTTTGGTTTAAATCCATGTTTCTGTTGTTCTACGTCCCTGGACAATAAACAGAGGACATTTACTGTTCCGTCGTCATGAAGACTACCACTGGACTCGCATCGCAAAGCTGTGCCTTTGCTTTACTGCTCTTTTCTTCGCATTTTGCAAATGGAGATGTAAGCTACTCTTTTCCGGAGGAGATGAGACGCGGATCCGTGATCGGTAATATCGCAAAAGACTTGGGTCTTGAAAAAAGCAGTCTATCCGCTCGAAAAGCACGTATTGATACCGATGGGAACGACAAACGTTATTGTGACTTAAACCTCAGCAACGGGGATCTGACGACTGTTCAACGGATTGACAGAGAGAGCCTTTGTGGAGACAAAGCATCATGCGTTTTAAAACAAGAACTCATGTTAGAGAATCCATTAGAATTGCATCGAATTAATCTGCATGTCCAGGACATAAATGATAACTCTCCTCACTTTAATAAAGATTTGATCCACATAGATATAAGTGAATCTGCGGTAAAAGGTGCTCGTTTCCCAATAGAAGAAGCACATGATGCGGATATAGGCAAATATTCAGTTCAGACGTACAACCTCCAAAGCAACGACAATTTTATTCTGGGCGTTGGAAGTAATTCTGTAGAATTAGTCCTTAACAAAGAGCTAGACCGCGAAACATTAAAAGAAATCAATCTCGTTCTTACAGCTCTGGATGGAGGCTCTCCTCAGAAGTCAGGTACTGTAGTCATACACGTCACTGTACTGGATGCTAATGATAATGTGCCAGTGTTTAGCCAGGCCGTTTATAAAGCCAGTCTGCCTGAAAACTCTCCACTAGGTACGGTCGTGTTGACAGTGAGTGCTACTGATGCAGACGAGGGACTAAATGGAGACGTTATATTTGATTTTGGACACATTTCAGAAGATATTAAGTCAATGTTTGCCATAGATCATAAGACAGGTGATTTAAAATTGACGACCACAGTTGATTTTGAAACCGCTTCATCGTTTGAACTGCGCATCACAGCAAAAGATGGTTTGGGTTTAACCTCATATGCCAAAGTCATCATAGATGTTACTGATGTGAATGACAACGCTCCAGTGATATATCTGAAATCACTGACTAGCCCCATACCCGAGAACGTGTCACCTGGTACAGAGGTGGGCATCATCAACGTGCAGGATAGAGACTCTGACACTAACAGACAGGTCCGCTGCTCCATTCAGCAAAACGTCCCTTTTAAGTTGGTTCCTTCTATTAAAAACTATTATTCTCTGGTGACCACAGGACAACTGGACCGTGAACTAGAGTCTGATTACAACATTACAATCAGTGCCACTGACGAGGGCTCTCCACCTCTGTCCTCCTCTAAAACTGTCCAGTTGTCTGTAGCAGACATCAACGACAACCCACCTGTGTTTGAGGAGCAGTCCTACAGCGCTTATGTGACTGAAAATAACAAACCTGGCTCCACTTTATGTTCCGTTACTGCTCGAGACCCCGACTGGAGACAAAACGGTACAGTGATCTATTCTCTGTTACCTGGTGAGGTGAACGGTGCCCCGGTGTCCTCCTATCTCTCTGTTAACGGAGACACGGGGGTGATCCACGCTGTGAGGTCGTTTGATTATGAACAGTTCAGGAGTTTTAAAGTGCACGTGATGGCCAGAGACAACGGTTCTCCTCCGCTCAGCAGCAACGTGACCGTCAGTGTGTTCGTATCGGATGTGAATGACAACTCTCCTCAGATACTGTACCCCGCCCCGGAGGGCAACTCCTTCATGACCGAGCTGGTCCCCAAAGCTGCACACGGAGGCTCTCTGGTGTCCAAAGTGATAGCGGTGGACGCGGACTCCGGACAGAACGCCTGGCTGTCCTATCATATAGTCAAATCCACTGATCCGGGTCTTTTCATTATTGGTCTCCACAGCGGAGAGATCAGGACCCAGCGGGACATTTCTGAGTCTGACAGCATGAAACAGAACCTCATTGTGTCAGTGAAAGATAACGGACAGCCCTCTCTCTCTGCCACCTGCTCCATGTATTTACTTATTTCTGATAACTTGGCTGAGGTGCCAGAACTGAAGGATATTTCTTATGACGAGAAGAACTCCAAACTGACCTCTTATCTGATCATCGCGCTGGTGTCTGTGTCCACCTTTTTCCTGACCTTCATCATCATCATCCTCGGTGTGAGGTTTTGTCGCAGGAGAAAGCCCAGACTGTTGTTTGATGGAGCAGTTGCCATCCCCAGCGCGTATCTCCCTCCTAATTACGCAGACGTTGACGGCACAGGAACTTTACGCAGCACCTACAATTATGACGCGTACCTGACAACAGGTTCTAGAACCAGTGACTTTAAGTTCGTGAGTTCTTACAATGACAACACACTGCCTGCTGACCAGACTCTGAGGAAAAGTCCATCAGACTTTGCTGATGCATTCGGTGATTGTGATGATTCTCCTGAGGTAGGAACACCTTCCATATGATTTAAGTAATCGTCCTGAAAAAGCTCCAATTTTGTTGATCGCTTTCTTTTCCCGCATTGCTCCTTTTTCTGGTTTTGATTGATCATAAGTTGTGTAATAGTTTTGATAAAACCTAATGCTTAAACGTAATGCTTTTAGAATAAGCAACATGTATTTGCGGACATGGTTTCGCTTTCAAGGAAAACTGTTTTAATGTTTTCCCTTGTGCTCTGTCATGGTGCTGAACTCCAATTAATAATGTACATATCCATGACTAACTTACAACTCCTGTTTATTCTGATGTAGTTTTCTTCTTTCTGAGTTGTATTTTAGTGATTTTACTTTGCCATTTAAGTTTTTTTATGTTTTCGACCTTGTACTGGTTTCATTCGAACATGCTGTTTCTTTATTGTGATGCAATTGTTCTACGTTCTTTCCAATTCAAATTCAGATGTTAGTTTGTCGTTTTTTGGATATGATATTAGTACCATACGGCGAGCTTCTCTTTCCTATCTGCTTTGGTCGGGCTTCCTTTATCTGCTTGATGTGTGCAATGCAACAAATGTGTTCTCTCTCTTTTTTTTTTTTTTACCTAAAATGTAATATTGTACTTGAGTAATACGGTATACTCTTTTCCATGCCTTTCCATTATTTTGTATTAATGTGTTTTTTTACTTGCAATTTTATGTTGTTGTCCTTGCGCAAATTACAAAAAGCATTTAATTAACTTCATCGTCAGTCAGAGGTGTTTTAACGACATACTTATTCTTTGGAATCCGTTATAAAATCAAATATCAGGTCTCCCCTCTTTCGGAATATTTTAAGGAACTTTACTTATCTAATTTAATATTAATTGTCATTGATAATTGAATAAATTGAGATTTCGTTTTGACAAAGAACCTCACGAAACTATGCTCAGATTTTGTCTTTTTGATGTATTTTACTCTTCCAACATAATCCTTTTAATAGCAGTAAGTTTTCCTGGACTGTGTACGAGCTGTTGGTAAGCCTCTCTGAACATGTGTAACAATTCATTGTTAAATTGGGAAACATAGCATCAAGTGCAAAGCTTTATCCAATCAAATGTGTTCCTGACGTTAACTACAACAGCATTACACAAATTAAAATACCATTATGTTGCTCAGAAGGGTAGAAAGGATTCCTACAACTACTTTATTTTGGAGATAAATGAAATACTGATGTTATTTGTCCTCGAAGTTGTCAATTATTTCAGGAAAATCATGGCAATAGATCTACGTGTCACCTCAAAGTACAAAACTGTGATTTTTGGAGTCACATAATACTTCAATTTACAGCCACTTTAAATGATTGTTCAGTATACTAATGTCTTTGGTTATTATTTAAAACATATTTTTCCCTATAATGTTTTCAATCCGAACAACTAAAAGATAAAAGAGTGTGTGAGCACAAATAATGTTAGAAGACATTTAACATCGGTCTCCTCGATTTAACCTAAAATGAAAGCGTCCCTGCCTCTAAGTGTCTGTTTTCTGTCGATGGTTTGACATGCCAGCGATTCTCTGAAAGCATTGGATTGTTTTTGCAACCCAGTTTGAATAGTTATATAGTAATTACCATTTATTGTATTTCATTTTTTTCTATGTTTTACATCACAAGAGGGCAAAGCAGTCATATAGCAAGGCATGTCAATTATACATTGGAAAAGCTATTAATTGAATTAGTATTATTGTTGTTTTGCACAACACGTTATCTGAAAAGGTCCATGTTTAAACATGTCAAACATCCACCTTCGTCTTGTTATACCCCCGCAAATACTCATGGTGTCAGTGTGTACCAGTGAACGAGGGGGCACGGTCTCTCTCCACCCTTCTGTCTCATCGAATGTAAAACCTGCCTCTGATATTGTACAGCAGTTGACGATATCGCTTCGTGACACTGCAGTGTGAATATTGTCTTGTATTGGATTAAGTCACAGCGACATTTCTGAATTTCTGGACATATTTTTGACAGTACACGTCGTTCTTGCAGTGACAATGCGGAGCAGCAGGTTTGCGCTTCTTTCCGGCCTTGCTTTCATGTTTCTTTACCTCCACCCTGTCTATGGAGACCTGAGCTACTCTATCCCGGAGGAGATGAAACGTGGAACTGTTATTGGAAATATCGCTAAGGATCTGGGACTTGATTTGGGGAGATTATCTGCTCGCAAGGCTCGTATCGATACTGAAGATAACAGTGTTAAATACTGCGGTATAAATCTCAACACCGGAGACTTGATCGTACAAGAAAGGATCGACAGAGAAGGGCTTTGTGCGAAAAAGGCTTCATGTGTTCTGAAACAGGAACTCGTATTGGAAAACCCGTTAGAACTGCATCGTATTAGCATCCGCGTTCAAGATATCAACGACAATTCACCTCAATTTAAAGAGGAATCACTTAAAATAGAGATTCAAGAATCTGCGGACAAGGGTGCACGTTTTCTTCTTGGAGAAGCACACGACGGAGACATCGCAGAGAATGGTGTTCAGAGTTACTTACTTCAGCAGAATGACCATTTTAAACTAAATGTTAACACGAAGTCTGGCGGAAGGAAATATGGTGAATTAGTCCTAGACAAGGAATTAGACAGAGAGGACAAAGAAGAGATAATGTTATTGCTCACTGCATTTGATGGAGGCTCTCCTCAGAGATCAGGTACTGTAGTCATACACGTAACTGTACTGGATGCTAATGATAATGCACCAGTGTTTAGCCAGGCCGTTTATAAAGCCAGTCTGCCTGAAAGCTCGCCTCTGGATACTTTGGTGATCAAAGTGAGTGCTACTGATGCAGACGAAGGACTAAATAGCGAAATTAACTACGGATTTGACCACGTTTCAGATGATAACAACAACGTATTTTCTTTACACTCTAATTCCGGTGAGGTAAGAATAGCTGAAACTATTGATTACGAAAAAGTATCATCCTATGAAATGCAGATCAGCGCGAAAGATGGTTTGGGATTAGTTTCTTACGCAACGTTGATCATTGAGATAACTGATGAAAATGACAACGCTCCAGTGATAAATCTAAAATCACTGACTAGCCCCATACCTGAGAACGTGTCACCTGGTACAGAGGTGGGCATCATCAACGTGCAGGATAGAGACTCTGAGACTAACAGACAGGTCCGCTGCTCCATTCAGCAAAACGTCCCTTTTAAGTTGGTTCCTTCTATTAAAAACTATTATTCTCTGGTGACCACAGGACAACTGGACCGTGAACTAGAGTCTGATTACAACATTACAATCAGTGCCACTGACGAGGGCTCTCCACCTCTGTCCTCCTCTAAAACTGTCCAGTTGTCTGTAGCAGACATCAACGACAACCCACCTGTGTTTGAGGAGCAGTCCTACAGCGCTTATGTGACTGAAAATAACAAACCTGGCTCCACTTTATGTTCCGTTACTGCTCGAGACCCCGACTGGAGACAAAACGGTACAGTGATCTATTCTCTGTTACCTGGTGAGGTGAACGGTGCCCCGGTGTCCTCCTATCTCTCTGTTAACGGAGACACGGGGGTGATCCACGCTGTGAGGTCGTTTGATTATGAACAGTTCAGGAGTTTTAAAGTGCACGTGATGGCCAGAGACAACGGTTCTCCTCCGCTCAGCAGCAACGTGACCGTCAGTGTGTTCGTATCGGATGTGAATGACAACTCTCCTCAGATACTGTACCCCGCCCCGGAGGGCAACTCCTTCATGACCGAGCTGGTCCCCAAAGCTGCACACGGAGGCTCTCTGGTGTCCAAAGTGATAGCGGTGGACGCGGACTCCGGACAGAACGCCTGGCTGTCCTATCATATAGTCAAATCCACTGATCCGGGTCTTTTCACTATTGGTCTCCACAGCGGAGAGATCAGGACCCAGCGGGACATTTCTGAGTCTGACAGCATGAAACAGAACCTCATTGTGTCAGTGAAAGATAACGGACAGCCCTCTCTCTCTGCCACCTGCTCCATGTATTTACTTATTTCTGATAACTTGGCTGAGGTGCCAGAACTGAAGGATATTTCTTATGACGAGAAGAACTCCAAACTGACCTCTTATCTGATCATCGCGCTGGTGTCTGTGTCCACCTTTTTCCTAACCTTCATCATCATCATCCTGGGTGTGAGGTTTTGTCGCAGGAGAAAGCCCAGACTGATGTTTGATGGAGCAGTTGCCATCCCCAGCGCGTATCTCCCTCCTAATTACGCAGACGTTGACGGCACAGGAACTTTACGCAGCACCTACAATTATGACGCGTACCTGACAACAGGTTCTAGAACCAGTGACTTTAAGTTCGTGAGTTCTTACAATGACAACACACTGCCTGCTGACCAGACTCTGAGGAAAAGCCCATCAGACTTTGCCGATGTATTTGGTGAATCAGACGAATCTCCAGAGGTAGGAATATAAACATTTATTTTATTTATTTATTTTGACAGGGTTTTGCATCATGACTTTCTTTTTTACATTTTTGTTCACATATTTAATTAACTGCGTTTTGCCATTTTAAATTTTAACCATCCGGGCACCACAGTCTTACTTTTTAAAGTAACATTAACGTCTTCTATCATCTTCCCTCCACCACAACAACAAATGAATGATATGATATTCGATCTCCATTTTTATGTTGTCTAGATTCCCCTCTGGATTATTTTTTTTTGGCAGTGGAGCATTCTCTGTAAATCAAAACACTCTTATTCTGTTTCAGCACTGTTGTTTCACTACACTGACTCTGTTCATATTTTTCATTCTTCTTCCATAACGCACTATAAACTAACACCGCTGGGATACAGATACATACAGTCTTGTTAGTGATTGGGTTCAGTATACCACCATGAATGTTGTTGACATTCTGATATACACACACATGATACTTAAATGTTAGACCAGCGTTCAAAGTATCAGTACAGTCAAAGACATGTCTCATGCTTTATTTTTTGTCTACAACATATATTAACAAATCCGGATAATGTATGGTGTAACGTTTCTTCAGTTTCATTCTCAAAATGCATTCTTAAAGGATGGTTTGCTTGAAATAATCTGATTTTAAAATCCTTCGCTAAAACTATTACTATTAAAATAACTTAGCTCTAGCATATAACTGATGCTATATTGTCCTATCGAAATTGTCTCAACTGTAACCACATGTAAGTTGGCCCTGCACAGGTTGTGTGCATGTTCTATTACATTCAATTCCTGTTGTGGCACGCATATTAACACTGTTTACCACAGAGTTATTGTAAACAGGAAGGAAACGAGAAAGATACATTCCGATGAACTAATATATGATTTAAAAATTAACAATGTCAAGTACATATGTCCGTAAAATAATGTTTGTTGCAAATGAATGAGACAATATCCACAAAGTAAAGTGTCACAAAATAAAATTAACACATAAGCTTAAACCACACCTGAGAGAAGAGAGACTAAATCCACCAGTTTAGTTGATGAGCAAGCCAGCATATGCCAGAAATCCATCAATGCATAAACATTTTATTATTAAGGAGTGAATTTCTTTTGAGAATGAAACGTTTTTTTTCTTCTTCATAATGGTAATGCAATGTGTGCACAGCAGTGAAACTACACTTGTATGAGCATGGTAGCTCTCTAAGATGCATGAATACATTATAACAGCTTATTTAATTGGGGTTATATTTTTTCCATTGAGCTCTCTCTTAAATATTGAGGCCCTTAATGTCTCTCATGTTATATACTATTGGCTTTGTGTGTGTGTGTGTGTGTGTGTGTGTGTATATAACTTCAGCCCTCACTCTACCACTTTGTCATTTTACACATCCAGGCTAGATCACTGCTTATGTTCATCTCTTCAATACTTTTGTGCATTCACTTTCTCGGTGGTGCCCTCGCCTACAAAGGTTTTACTGCTGCAGTACTATGTCTCTTCTGTAGCAATAGTTCAAATGGTTCGGGTCATCCGAAAGACGGTTGATTTGCAATTTGGCCTCCAACTGTCCGTTTTGTGACATTTTGTGTTTATTATCTTCAGTAAAACTCAAACTATTCGTTGACTTAAATATCCATTCGTTTTATTCTATTTTTGCGCTTGAATTGGTGCTAAAATATCCTGATGGAACAAGAAAAAAGTCACAGTTGAAACATTGACTGTTAAACTTCAACGTGCAGCGATTAAATTGAACTCACAGTGTCGCTATTCACCAAGCAGAAGAAACACGCCTCCACCCCTTGCTCGTGCTTTTGTTATAGGCTTGATCTTCTTCTTGTCAAATTGTACATTTGGGTGTGCTTTTTGTCAGCCATTAGCTTCAAATACACAGTTTGCAAGTGCAACTGTTGTTGGCTTATGTTATACTGGATCGCAAAGTAAATCGCTAGGGGATAAATAATAACAATCAACGTCAACGACTGGGTTTTCGTTCTTGTCTCAGGATGGCACACAATGGATTTTCAGCGTCTGGCCTGCTTTGGTGGTTTGCTTTCTTTCTTCAGCTGCTTCACACCGTCAATGGAGACACAATCTTTTCTATTTCCGAGGAAATGAAACCAGGATCTGTCATAGGAAATATAGCAAAGGACCTCGGATTGAACGTGGGGAAGTTATCTGCTCGAAAGGCCCGCATTGACAGCGATCTGAATCGTGAACGGTACTGTGACATTGATCTTAACACTGGAGATTTGATTGTTGCTGAACGAATTGACAGAGAGGCGCTTTGCGGCGAAAAGGCATCGTGTATTCTGAAATTTGAGTTAATCTTAGAGGCACCTCTGGAGTTGCACCGTATTTCACTACAAATAAACGACATAAACGATAATCCGCCTGTTTTCACAAAAGATGAAATCAAGATAGAAATCAATGAATTGGCTGTAAAAGGATCTCGCTTTCGTGTTTTGGAGGCACACGATATAGATATCGGGCAAAACACTGTTCAAAGCTATGCATTAGAGGCAAACAATTATTTATTATTGAAAATTCAGTCAGAATCAGATGGGAGAAAATTTGCGGAGCTTGTGTTGAATAATGAATTAGACCGTGAAGAACAGCAGGAATTGAGATTATTGCTCACTGCTCTTGATGGAGGCAGTCCTCAAAGAACGGGCACTGCAATCGTGCATGTGACTGTACTGGATGCTAATGACAACACCCCAGTATTTAGTCAGACACTGTATAAAGCCAGTCTGCCTGAAAACTCGCCTCTTGATACTGTAGTGGTCACAGTGGCTGCGACTGATGCAGATGAGGGTTTAAATGGTGAGGTAACTTATGAATTAAGTCGTATCTCAGAAACAAGTAGAAGAGCATTTACTTTGAATCACAAAACAGGAGAAATTAAAGTAATAGGGCCTTTGGATTTCGAGAAAGAGTCAATCTATGAAATTCGCGTAGCCGCCAAAGATGGATATGGCTTAACCTCAGATTCCAAAGTGGTAATTGAAATCACCGATGTTAATGACAATCCACCAGAAATCAATTTAAAATCTCTTAATAACCCCATACCTGAGAACGTGTCACCTGGTACAGAGGTGGGCATCATAAACGTGCAGGATAGAGACTCTGAGACTAACAGACAGGTCCGCTGCTCCATTCAGCAAAACGTCCCTTTTAAGTTGGTTCCTTCTATTAAAAACTATTATTCTCTGGTGACCACAGGACAACTGGACCGTGAACTAGAGTCTGATTACAACATTACAATCACTGCCACTGACGAGGGCTCTCCACCTCTGTCCTCCTCTAAAACTGTCCAGTTGTCTGTAGCAGACATCAACGACAACCCACCTGTGTTTGAGGAGCAGTCCTACAGCGCTTATGTGACTGAAAATAACAAACCTGGCTCCACTTTATGTTCCGTTACTGCTCGAGACCCCGACTGGAGACAAAACGGTACAGTGATCTATTCTCTGTTACCTGGTGAGGTGAACGGTGCCCCGGTGTCCTCCTATCTCTCTGTTAACGGAGACACGGGGGTGATCCACGCTGTGAGGTCGTTTGATTATGAACAGTTCAGGAGTTTTAAAGTGCACGTGATGGCCAGAGACAACGGTTCTCCTCCGCTCAGCAGCAACGTGACCGTCAGTGTGTTCGTATCGGATGTGAATGACAACTCTCCTCAGATACTGTACCCCGCCCCGGAGGGCAACTCCTTCATGACCGAGCTGGTCCCCAAAGCTGCACACGGAGGCTCTCTGGTGTCCAAAGTGATAGCGGTGGACGCGGACTCCGGACAGAACGCCTGGCTGTCCTATCATATAGTCAAATCCACTGATCCGGGTCTTTTCACTATTGGTCTCCACAGCGGAGAGATCAGGACCCAGCGGGACATTTCTGAGTCTGACAGCATGAAACAGAACCTCATTGTGTCAGTGAAAGATAACGGACAGCCCTCTCTCTCTGCCACCTGCTCCATGTATTTACTTATTTCTGATAACTTGGCTGAGGTGCCAGAACTGAAGGATATTTCTTATGACGAGAAGAACTCCAAACTGACCTCTTATCTGATCATCGCGCTGGTGTCTGTGTCCACCTTTTTCCTGACCTTCATCATCATCATCCTGGGTGTGAGGTTTTGTCGCAGGAGAAAGCCCAGACTGTTGTTTGATGGAGCAGTTGCCATCCCCAGCGCGTATCTCCCTCCTAATTACGCAGACGTTGACGGCACAGGAACTTTACGCAGCACCTACAATTATGACGCGTACCTGACAACAGGTTCTAGAACCAGTGACTTTAAGTTCGTGAGTTCTTACAATGACAACACACTGCCTGCTGACCAGACTCTGAGGAAAAGTCCATCAGACTTCGTTGACCCTTTTGATGATTTAGAGCCATCTGTTGAGGTAGGAACCTTCCAAATACCTTTACTAATCACAATGCATTGTCGTTTATTATAATCTTTTCAATATGTATCCGCCCGACTGCCTGGATTTGTTCATTTTTCTGGCAGTTATTGCTGGTTTATGGAGAGAACGTTTTGAATAATGGAGGGAAACCTAGAATTGTTTGCTAATTGTCTACTCTTTAAGTTACGTGAGAAAGCTATAACCTAAGCTATAAGTAAATTTTTGACGGATTTCTTTTTCAAGCCAAATAAAGTTAAGAGTAAAGCTGTCACATAATTATTATATATACATTTATTTTTTAAACTCTGATCAGAAAACCAAAAAAGGCGTTCAGTATATTAGTGCCACCATCTTTACAAAAATCAACGGTTCTGTCCGTGGTGCTGAAACCCTTCTCAATAACTCACGCACAGCCAACCGAGGTCTTCTTCAACTGAGCAAGGTTATCTTAATTTTAATTAATAATATAATTGTTGATATAATATCAAGCATTTGCATTTAAAAAAATAAATGCATTTTTTTTATCTTCCGTGATCTCCCAGCTCATATTTGTAAGACAGATGGCTCAAGAAACACTTTATGTGAATGCACTGTGTCATTGCATTGTACGGAAAGGACTCACACGTTGTATTGTTTCCTTATGTGCTATATACATTTTAGGAATTCTAAAGCGAAGGTAACCGACTACTTAATACCAATTCATTGAGATGGTATATGTGTCGGAAACATGCAGTTCGAAAGTTGAGATAAATACAATTAATAGATTGTGTTGAGCATATTCCTTATATGAGTAGCAAAGCCATGTTGCTGTGTGCCTGTGTGCACTGGTGTGTTGTTGTGCGCATGCGCAGAATAAAAACGTGTAGTGTGAGTTCCCAGACCAAAGAGACGATGGTAGTCTATTCTTTTTCTCCCGTGAATGTTAGCTACTAGGAGCTACTAGTTAACCACTTTGGTGACTGTAATAACGGAGATAGCTGCAGGAATGTTTAACGCTACAGGTTATGGGCCCAGTCAATCAGGCCAAAGGTGGTTCAGACTTTTATTCGACGTTGATGAGAAAAATTACGAGCTCTGGGAAACGAGGTTCCTCGCGCACACGGAGTTACGTCGCCTCAGAGAAGTTATCTCGGAAGACCCGGAGATAGCTGAGGATGACGAAGAAGCTCTCGAAAAAGACGAGGAAAAGAACGGTGAGGCATATGCAGAACTAGTGCAATGTCTAGACAACAAGAGCTTGTCATTGGTAATGAGGGACGCGAAACGTGACGGAAGAAAAGCACTGAATATTCTTCGCGGGCACTATGCGGGAAAGGACAAACCCCGCGTTGTGAGTTTATATTGTGAACTTTCCTCGCTCCATAAGGCTAGCAATGAAACGGTCACGGACTATATTATTCGAGCAGAGACTATATTCACGTCATTGAGAAGAGCAGAGGAGCATATTAGTGATGGGCTTCAGATGGCTATGGTAGTAAAAGGACTACCTGATTCATACAAGCCATTCATCATGTACATCACTCAGACAAGTGACACTGTAACGTTCGGCGAGTTTAAAACAAAACTGCGAAGTTACGAGAGTACTGAAAAGTATGGGAAAAGTGACGTGAATGTTGAAGGAGACAACGTGATGAAGACTAGAGGGGCAACGAGGTCACGAGGAAGAGGAAGAGGGAAGAAAATGGACATGGCTGATGTCGAGTGTTACACGTGCGGTAAAAAGGGACACATGGCCAGGGCATGTCCTGACGGTTACCAGGTGAGGAGAGAGGAACGAAAATGGGACACACCACAGAGAGGAAGGGGACGCAGCCGAGGACAAGACCATGACCATGTGAAGAAAGCTGATGGAGAGACAGAGGCAGAGCATACATCTTTCTGTTTCAGGATGAATGACTGTCCTGCACAAAGAGGAAACAAGAAGGGTCTCATGGTCGACTGCGGCGCCACAACACACATGATCAACGACGCCACAAAGTTCAAAACAGTTGACAAGAGCTTCAGACCCAAGGACCACATGATCGAGCTCGCTGACGGATCCAAGGTGAGCGGGATGGCGAAGATGAGGGGAGACGCCGAAGTCTACTTGCTGGACAGCGAGGGACGACAGGTGAAAACGAGGCTCAAGCAAGCACTCTACATCCCATCGTTTCCACAAAACATCTTTTCAGTCAAAGCAGCGACAGCCAACGGAGCTGAGGTCCGCTTCAAGGACGGTAATGACTGGCTGGTCCACAAGGATGGTACCATGTTCAAAATGGACGTGTATGGTAGGCTGTATTACCTTAGCACTGTAGAGGATGAAAATGTTGATGAAGTGTATGGTTGTCATGACATTCAAACGTGGCATAGGATACTTGGTCATTGTAATTTTGATGATGTTGCAAAATTAGAAAAGGTGGTTGAAGGGATGTCTATAAAAGGGAAACATGACAAGTCCAACCAAAACTGTGAAATATGCACACAGGGCAAGTTTACACAAAGCAGAAACAGACAGGCAGACGCTAAAGCTACAACTGTATTAGAGCTGGTACACACAGACCTATGCGGTCCGATAGAACCAGCAGATAAAGACGGATACAGATATGCAATACCATTTACTGATGATTACAGTGGGATGATTTTTCCATACTTTATTAAAGCAAAGAGTGACACGACAAAAGCTACAGAAAAATTCATAGCAGATGTAGCTCCATATGGAAAGATAAAGAGCATAAGGTCTGATAACGGCACAGAGTTTACCGGGCAGAAGTTCCAGTCTTGGAGTAACTTGATAAGGCATGAGAAGAGTGCGCCCTACTCACCTCATCAGAATGGAACTGCCGAAAGAGGTTGGAGAACCTTATTCGAGATGTCTCGATGCATGCTATTAGAGAGTAACCTCCCAAAGCAATTATGGACATATGCTGTACAGACAGCAGCTCAAATCTGCAACAGGTGCTACAGTAAGCGGCTAGAGCAGACACCTTACCGTGTTTTCACAGGAAAAACACCTAACCTATCTAACATGAAGATATTTGGCTCTGAATGCTACGTATATCAGCAGGATATTCTAGATGCAAAAAGGGGATCCTTGTAGGCTATGACAAATATAGTCCAGCATATAACGTGTATTATCCCGAGACAGGAAAAGTCCTCAAACATAGGCTGGTAAAATTCCTCACCAAAGGTAGCGCAGATAGCCAGACTCAGACAGATTGTGACATGGGGGAAGATATTGAGAAAAGAGATACACCACCGAAGATAGCCAACCAGGCGCAGGGACAGCCTAAGGAGAGTAAAGAGTCAAATGTTGAGGAGACTGCTGAGGCAGGTCCGACCCAGACAGATATTACTCAGAGAGAAGAGGGAGAAAAGAGATACCCTATGAGACAGAGAAAGGCCCCAGAATACTTAAAGGAGTACCAGTGTAAAGCTGAGTGTAATAATGACGAAAGTGAAAATGTAGATTATTTCTACAGAGTACCTAAAACACTTAAAGAGGCAATGGACTCTAAGAAGTCAAAAATGTGGGTTGACGCGATGAAAGAGGAGATGAACTCTTTGACTGAGAATAATACTTTCACTCTGGCCCCACTGCCAAGAGGCAAACAAGCAGCGGGAGGTCGCTGGGTATATGCAGTGAAAGAGAGCCCAGATGGATCTGAGACTTGTAAAGCCAGATATGTCGCAAAGGGTTATAGTCAAGTGGAAGGGATTGATTATAAAGAGACTTTTTCACCGACAGCCAACATGACCTCTGTACGAGCATTAATGCAGGTGGCTGTACAGGAAGATCTTAGCCTACACCAAATGGATGTGAAGACTGCTTACCTCCATGCTCCAATAGACTGTGAGGTATATATGGAGCAACCGGAAGGTTTTGAGATCAAGTCAAAAACAGGGGAACACTTAGTGTGTAAACTCAACAAGTCATTGTATGGATTAAAACAGTCCGGGCGGAACTGGAACATGTTACTGCATGATCACCTTACAGAGAATGGTTTTGTGCAAAATGATGCTGATCATTGTGTCTACAGCAGAAAATCTGAGAACGAGAAAGTAATTCTGTTAGTGTGGGTAGATTACTGAATCATAGCAGCGAGTATCAACACCTTACTCAGTGATGTAAAAGAAATGTTGAAGAGAAGGTTTAAGATGAAAGATATGGGTCCACTTAAACACTTCCTAGGTATCGATTTCAGACAGAGTGAGGGAGAGATCAAAATGACTCAAAAGAGACACATAGAGAAAATATTAGAGAAATTTGGAATGTCCGGGTGCAAACCGAGATCCACTCCATGTGAGCAAAAGTAAAATTTTGACAGTGAGGGTGAAGTTATTGATTCGACAGGATATAGAGAGATAGTAGGTAGCTTGATATACATTATGACATGTACCAGACCTGACCTGAGCTGGGTTGTGAGTAAACTATCTCAGTACAAGCAACAGCATTGGGCTACAGCAAAACACACACTGAGGTACTTAAAGGGTACTATAGATCAAGAACTACACTACCAAAAATGTGAGCAAAGCCTACTACAGCTGGAGGGATATAGTGATGCTGATTGGGCAGCCGATAAAGATGATAGGAGGAGCACAAGTGGATACTGTTTCAGCGTAATTGAGAATGGTCCAGTTATATCGTGGAAGAGTACAGCCAACGGTGGCATTATCCACCTGCGAAGCAGAGTATATGGCACTTGCAGCCACTACTCAAGAGAGTATGTACCTTGTACAACTACTTAGAGGAATAGATAGTAATAACCAGCATGTACCAGTCAAGATATATGAGGACAACCAGGGGGCGATAGCTTTATCTAAGAACCCAGTATGCAGACAGAGAAGCAAACACATAGATATAAAGTATCACTTTATACGGTCTGCACACGCAGAAGGGAAAATATCAATATAATACTGTCCTACTGCAAACATGGTAGCTGATGTTCTTACCAAGCCAGTGACAAAGAATAAGTTTGAGATTTTCAAGGGGTATTTGTTTGGTGAGTAATGTGAACTGACAGATGTAAATGTTTTGAAGTTTTTAGAACACTGCCAGTATGCAAAATGTTCTATTTTGGAGTTATGTATTTTTGTTTTTTATTTACCACCATAGAGAGTTATACACATGTCTTTGAGTGGGAGTGTTGAGCATATTCCTTATATGAGTAGCAAAGCCATGTTGATGTGTGCCTGTGTGCACTGGTGTGTTGTTGTGCGCATGCGCAGAATAAAAACGTGCAGTGTGAGTTCCCAGACCAAAGAGACGATGGTAGTCTATTCTTTTTCTCCCGTGAATGTTAGCTACTAGGAGCTACTAGTTAACCACTTTGGTGACTGTAATAACGGAGATAGCTGCAGGAATGTCTAACGCTACAGATTGCGTGTGTCTTATTCAAATAATACAAACTCAACGCTCGTGCATTTAATTAGAACGTGAGTGAAAGTACTAAAAATTTGGTTAGAGACTTTTTGAGGAATATGTGTTGCATATAGTGTGAAAACAAAAAAAGGGTCTCATGGTGTCGCTGTTGACTGACCGATAATAAGAGCTCACCACTCCACCCACTATACTGCTACATAGATGTCAGCTGCTGATTTTCCAGAGACGTTTAGGCTATTTCCGAACATACACAATTGTGTACATTGCTGGGACGTCTTTGATAATTAACTCCTCTTGGACCGCTTCTATTTTTTTCGCACTGGAAAGTACAATTTATACAAGCAGGGGCGTTCTTTTGTCAGGATGAGAGACAAAGGATATTCGTCGCATCGTCTGGTCTTCTGCATCGCTTCCTTCGTTGTAGTGCTGCACCTCGTTAATGGAGACCTGAGTTATTCTATTCCAGAAGAGATGAAACACGAGTCTGTTATTGGAAATATCGCCAAAGATCTAGCTCTCGATCTGAGGACCTTATCTTCCCGAAAGGCCCGTGTTGATTTTGAGGGGACTCGTAAGCGGTACTGTGCTATTAATTTGAGTACCGGAGATTTGATCACATCGGAGAGAATGGACCGAGAAAGTCTTTGTGGAAAGAAACCTTCTTGTGTTGTGAAAGTAGATCTGGTGTTAGAAAATCCTCTGGAGCTTCATCGTGTAAGTCTTCATATTCAAGATGTAAACGACAACTCGCCGCAATTTAACGATAATTTAATTGAAATGGAAATAAGCGAGTCAGCTGACAAGGGAAACCGCTTCTCTATCGAGGAGGCCCATGACGCAGATATAGGTCAAAATGCTGTTCAAAGGTACAACCTACAAAAGAACGATAACTTTATTCTCTCTGTTGACAGCAACAAGGTTGAACTCGTACTGGAGAATACACTTGATCGAGAAAAGCAAAACGACATTAATTTGCTTCTCACAGCTTTAGATGGAGGCTCTCCTCAGAGATCAGGTACTGTAGTCATACACGTCACTGTACTGGATGCTAATGATAACGCCCCAGTGTTTAGCCAGGCCGTTTATAAAGCCAGTCTGCCTGAAAACTCTCCTCCAGGTACCATCGTGATTAATGTTAGTGCTACTGACGCAGATGAAGGAGTGAATGGAGATGTGACGTTTCACTTTGGTCACGTGTCTGATGACGATGCAAATGTGTTTTCCATTGATCCTAAAAATGGAGAAATTAAAGTAACTGGTGTAATTGACTTTGAAGAAAGGAGTTCTTTTGAAATGAGAGTGAAAGCTAAAGATGGTTTAGGACTAACCTCTTACACCAAAGTTATAATAGATGTTACTGATATAAATGATAACGCTCCTGTGATATATCTGAAATCACTGACTAGCCCCATACCTGAGAACGTGTCACCTGGTACAGAGGTGGGCATCATCAACGTGCAGGATAGAGACTCTGACACTAACAGACAGGTCCGCTGCTCCATTCAGCAAAACGTTCCTTTTAAGTTGGTTCCTTCTATTAAAAACTATTATTCTCTGGTGACCACAGGACAACTGGACCGTGAACTAGAGTCTGATTACAACATTACAATTACTGCCACTGACGAGGGCTCTCCACCTCTGTCCTCCTCTAAAACTGTCCAGTTGTCTGTAGCAGACATCAACGACAACCCACCTGTGTTTGAGGAGCAGTCCTACAGCGCTTATGTGACTGAAAATACAAAACCTGGCTCCACTTTATGTTCCGTTACTGCTCGAGACCCCGACTGGAGACAAAACGGTACAGTGATTTATTCTCTGTTACCTGGTGAGGTGAACGGTGCCCCGGTGTCCTCCTATCTCTCTGTTAACGGAGACACGGGGGTGATCCACGCTGTGAGGTCGTTTGATTATGAACAGTTCAGGAGTTTTAAAGTGCACGTGATGGCCAGAGACAACGGTTCTCCTCCGCTCAGCAGCAACGTGACCGTCAGTGTGTTCGTATCGGATGTGAATGACAACTCTCCTCAGATACTGTACCCCGCCCCGGAGGGCAACTCCTTCATGACCGAGCTGGTCCCCAAAGCTGCACACGGAGGCTCTCTGGTGTCCAAAGTGATAGCGGTGGACGCGGACTCCGGACAGAACGCCTGGCTGTCCTATCATATAGTCAAATCCACTGATCCGGGTCTTTTCACTATTGGTCTCCACAGCGGAGAGATCAGGACCCAGCGAGACATTTCTGAGTCTGACAGCATGAAACAGAACCTCATTGTGTCAGTGAAAGATAACGGACAGCCCTCTCTCTCTGCCACCTGCTCCATGTATTTACTTATTTCTGATAACTTGGCTGAGGTGCCAGAACTGAAGGATATTTCTTATGACGAGAAGAACTCCAAACTGACCTCTTATCTGATCATCGCGCTGGTGTCTGTGTCCACCTTTTTCCTGACCTTCATCATCATCATCCTCGGTGTGAGGTTTTGTCGCAGGAGAAAGCCCAGACTGATGTTTGATGGAGCAGTTGCCATCCCCAGCGCGTATCTCCCTCCTAATTACGCAGACGTTGACGGCACAGGAACTTTACGTAGCACCTACAATTATGACGCGTACCTGACAACAGGTTCTAGAACCAGTGACTTTAAGTTCGTGAGTTCTTACAATGACAACACACTGCCTGCTGACCAGTCTCTGAGGAAAAGTCCGATAGAGTTTCTTGAAGCTTTTGTCGATTCTGATACTTCTCCAGAGGTAAGAATACGACCCATCTTTATACTGTTTTTTATTCGGTTAACATTGATTTGTGGAAGTCCCTGCACAGACCTACAATAATGAAATGTCCACGTTTCCATTGTGCTACGACTCATTTGCAGTTATTGACAATTGTCCTTTTTGTGATAGTGTTTCAAACGTGAGCACATCTGCTTTCTCCTGAGTTTGCTTGACATCAGACAAATACGCCGCTTTTCTCCTCAACCGATTCAGTACAATTGAGCTCCGTCATTCTGATACATTCCAGCAACACCACTTGATATTAGTACCATGTTTCTACTTAAATTACGTTAACAGTAACCAACACCAGTATTACTTTTCTTAGAAGCCAGTAATGTATAGTTGGTATGTTACGTATGCGTTTCTTGGTTTCTTGGCTTTTTAATATTTTTTTAATACGTTTTTTTTAACAGCATTGTGGTTTTGATTTAGGTGAAGCATCTCTGTCCATGGTGCTGAAAATATGGAAGCGCAAGGCAGTTCTAATGCAAGTCTATACACTCTTTAGGTTATCAGTTCATGTTTAAGACACGTCATCAAAATGTAAACAAACAATATTATTTTGGAACTTAATCTTTCAATTTCTCGTTAATTTATTTTCTTCAATAAAACCTTTATATCTGTCTCAATCCATGCATCGTGCATGACGCTTTTACTGTTACATTACTAAAAAATAACTGAATGAATGACTACACAATATTTAATCATAACATTTTCACACACACACACACACACACACACACACACACACACACACGCACGCGCGCTCTAGTCTGCTAAAGTGTCACATGTCTCCATGCTGAGGGGATATCTCAACATCTCGCCATCAAACTTTCACCCCGATACCATGTCATTTTATTACGTGCTCTTTCTCAAACGAACACAATGTGTCGCTATCTACCAGTTAACTAGGGGGTGTTGCAATGTTGTGTAGCAGAACGTCTCCACCCATTGCTCCTCTTGTATTTTCAGTTATGTTGCGGCTGTCGAACGAGCTTTGGGATCGTGTTGCGGATTTCTGTTTTTTTATTCGGCTGAATTTGTCCACCTCAAACGTATTAGCGAGTTGAACTAAAGACCTTCAATATTTTATTTTTCCTGCGGATATTGGTAATTTTTAATTATGGAACACAAAGGATTTTCAAAGCTTGGCCCGGTTACTCGCTTTGTCATCTGTATACTTGCGTTGCAACCCGTTTTTGCCGAGGTGAGCTTTTCCATCCCAGAAGAGATGAAACCAGGAACTGTCATTGGAAATATAGCTAAAGATCTTGGTCTGGATGTAGCTACCCTGTCGACTCGCAAGGCCCGCATTGATTCCGAAGGCAATAACGAACGATATTGTATTATCAGTTTGAAAACCGGGGAATTGAGTGTTGCTGAGCGGCTTGACAGAGAGAGTCTTTGTGGCACTAAACCATCTTGCATTTTAATCCCGGAATTTGTACTGGAGAATCCGTTAGAATTGCATCGTATCAATATCCACGTCCAAGATATAAATGACAACTCCCCGCAATTCCGAAGAGATTTAATTAGAATGGAAATAAGCGAGTCCGCTGAGAAGGGCACTCGTTTCTTAATGGAGGAAGCACATGACGCGGATATTGGTCAAAATGCTGTTCAGAGGTACAGCCTACACAGTAATGCTCATTTTATTCTAATGGTCGATGTGAACAAAGTTGAACTTGTTCTAGATAATAAACTTGATAGAGAGACAACACAAGATATTGATTTGCTTTTAACAGCTTTAGACGGAGGCTCTCCTCAGAGATCAGGTACTGTAATGATACACGTCACTGTACTGGATGCTAATGATAACGCCCCAGTGTTCAGTCAAGCCGTTTATGAAGCCAGTCTGCCTGAAAACTCTCCTCTCGACACCACAGTGGTTACAGTAAGTGCTACTGATGCAGATGATGGGGTGAATGGAGACGTAACATATGACCTTGGTTATGTTTCAGTCACAGATGAAAAACTGTTTTCTATTGACAGTAAAACTGGAGAAATTCGAGTAATTGGCTCCACAGACTATGAGAAGAAAAAATCATTTGAACTGCGAGTCATGGCAAAAGACGGACTCGGATTAAGTTCTTACGCCAAGGTTTTCATCGAATTATCTGATGAAAATGATAATGCTCCTGTGATATATCTAAAATCACTGACTAGCCCCATACCTGAGAACGTGTCACCTGGTACAGAGGTGGGCATCATCAACGTGCAGGATAGAGACTCTGAGACTAACAGACAGGTCCGCTGCTCCATTCAGCAAAACGTCCCTTTTAAGTTGGTTCCTTCTATTAAAAACTATTATTCTCTGGTGACCACAGGGCAACTGGACCGTGAACTAGAGTCTGATTACAACATTACAATCACTGCCACTGACGAGGGCTCTCCACCTCTGTCCTCCTCTAAAACTGTCCAGTTGTCTGTAGCAGACATCAACGACAACCCACCTGTGTTTGAGGAGCAGTCCTACAGCGCTTATGTGACTGAAAATAACAAACCTGGCTCCACTTTATGTTCCGTTACTGCTCGAGACCCCGACTGGAGACAAAACGGTACAGTGATCTATTCTCTGTTACCTGGTGAGGTGAACGGTGCCCCGGTGTCCTCCTATCTCTCTGTTAACGGAGACACGGGGGTGATCCACGCTGTGAGGTCGTTTGATTATGAACAGTTCAGGAGTTTTAAAGTGCACGTGATGGCCAGAGACAACGGTTCTCCTCCGCTCAGCAGCAACGTGACCGTCAGCGTGTTCGTATCGGATGTGAATGACAACTCTCCTCAGATACTGTACCCCGCCCCGGAGGGCAACTCCTTCATGACCGAGCTGGTCCCCAAAGCTGCACACGGAGGCTCTCTGGTGTCCAAAGTGATAGCGGTGGACGCGGACTCCGGACAGAACGCCTGGCTGTCCTATCATATAGTCAAATCCACTGATCCGGGTCTTTTCACTATTGGTCTCCACAGCGGAGAGATCAGGACCCAGCGGGACATTTCTGAGTCTGACAGCATGAAACAGAACCTCATTGTGTCAGTGAAAGATAACGGACAGCCCTCTCTCTCTGCCACCTGCTCCATGTATTTACTTATTTCTGATAACTTGGCTGAGGTGCCAGAACTGAAGGATATTTCTTATGACGAGAAGAACTCCAAACTGACCTCTTATCTGATCATCGCGCTGGTGTCTGTGTCCACCTTTTTTCTGACCTTCATCATCATCATCCTGGGTGTGAGGTTTTGTCGCAGGAGAAAGCCCAGACTGTTGTTTGATGGAGCAGTTGCCATCCCCAGCGCGTATCTCCCTCCTAATTACGCAGACGTTGACGGCACAGGAACTTTACGCAGCACCTACAATTATGACGCGTACCTGACAACAGGTTCTAGAACCAGTGACTTTAAGTTCGTGAGTTCTTACAATGACAACACACTGCCTGCTGACCAGACTCTGAGGAAAATCCCATCAGACTTCGCTGATGCATTTGGTGATTGTGATGATTCTCCTGAGGTAGGAACACCTTCAATAGCATTCAAGTAATCGTCCTTAAATCGCTCTTTTCTTTGGTTTTTAGTTAATATGTGTTAATAGTTTTCTTCAAAACTAATGATGCAGCCATCAGAATTAAGCAACGTGTGCTGCATGATTTCTCTTTCGGGAAAAAACTTCAAAGTGTTTTAACTTCTGCTAGGTCCATGGTCCTGAACTCCAATTTATATATTCATGATTAACTTACAACTCTTGTTTATTCTGATGTTATTTTCTTCTTCCTGAGTTGTAACTGTGTGAATTTAGTTTAACATTTAACATGTTTATTTTCTCAACCTAGTACTGGTTTCATTCGAACATGTTCCTGCTTTCTTATGATGCAATTGTTTGAAGTTCTCTCCAATTCAAACATATACGTTATTACTAATGTTCGGTTTTTGGATAATATATCTGTAATATATATATATATATATATATATATATATGTGAGCTTCTCTTTCCTATCTGTTTCCGTCGGCCTTCCTTTATCTGCTTGGTGTTTGCAATGCCAAAAATATGTGCTCTCATATTTAGCTTAATTTGACCCGAAATGAAAGTGTCCCTCCCTCTAAGTGTCTGTGTTCTGTCAATGGTTTGACATGCCAGCGATTCTCTGAAAGCATTGGATTCTTTTTTCGACACAGTTTGAATAGTTGTATGTTAATCCCCACGTTTTGGGTTTTATTTGTTCTGTTTTCTTTACACACGAGAGCTAAGCAGTCTTGTATCGAGGCATGCTAATCATAAAATGGCAAAGCTATTATTTGTATTATTATTGTTGTTATTGTTTTGTACAACACGTTATCTGAAAAGGTCCACATTTAAACATGTCAAACATTCGCCTTCGTCTTGTTATACCCCGGCAAATACTCATGGTGTCAGTGTGTACCAGTGAACGAGAGGGAACGGTCTCTCTCCACCCTTCTGTCTCATCGAATTTAAAACCTGCCTCTGATATTGTACAGCAGTTGACGATATCGCTTCGTGATAGTGCAGTGTGAATATTGTCTTATATTGGATTAATTCACAGCGACATTTCTGAATATCTGGACATACTTTGTGAAAGTACACATCCTTCTTGCAGTGACAATGGGGAGCAGCAGGTTTGCGCTTCTTTTCGGCCTTGCTTTCATGTCTCTTGTCCTCCACCCTGTCTATGGAGATCTGAGCTACTCTATCCCGGAGGAGATGAAACGTGGATCTGTTATTGGAAATATCGCTAAGGATCTGGGACTTGATTTGGGGAGACTGTCTGCTCGCAGGGCTCGTATCGATACTGAAGATAACAGTGTTAAATACTGCGGTATAAATATCAACACCGGAGACTTGATCGTACAAGAAAGGATCGACCGAGAAGGGCTTTGTGCGAAAAAGGCTTCATGTGTTCTGAAACAGGAACTCGTATTGGAAAACCCGTTAGAACTGCATCGTATTAGCATCCGCGTTCAAGATATCAACGACAATTCACCTCAATTTAAAGAGGAATCGCTTAAAATAGAAATCCACGAATCTGTGGTCAAGGGTGCAGGTTTTCTATTGGACGAGCCACACGATGGAGACATCGGAGAAAATGCTGTTCAGGGTTACTCACTTCAGCAAAATGACCATTTTAAACTAAATGTGAAGACGAAGGGTGTTGGACGAAAATATGGTGAATTGGTCCTAGACAAAGAATTAGACAGAGAGGAAAAAAAGGAGATACTGTTATTGCTCACCGCATTTGATGGAGGCTCTCCTCAGAGATCAGGTACTGTAGTCATACACGTCACTGTGCTGGATGCTAATGATAATGTACCAGTGTTTAGCCAGGCCGTTTATAAAGCCAGTCTACCTGAAAACTCTCCTCTGGATACTTTGGTGATCACAGTAAGTGCTTCTGATGCAGATGAAGGGATGTATGGTGAAGTTACTTATGGATTTAATCACGTTTCAGATGAAAACCAAGTTTTCTCTCTGAACCCTAAAACAGGAGGAGTTAAAGTTGCTGAATCGATTGATTATGAAAAAGAATCTTCATATGAAATCCAGATTAGCGCAAAAGATGGTTTGGGATTGGCGTCATATGCCACAGTGATCATTGAGATTACAGATTTAAATGACAACGCCCCTATGATATATCTGAAATCATTGACTAGCCCCATACCTGAGAACGTGTCACCTGGTACAGAGGTGGGCATCATCAACGTGCAGGATAGAGACTCTGAGACTAACAGACAGGTCCGCTGCTCCATTCAGCAAAACGTTCCTTTTAAGTTGGTTCCTTCTATTAAAAACTATTATTCTCTGGTGACCACAGGACAACTAGACCGTGAACTAGAGTCTGATTACAACATTACAATCACTGCCACTGACGAGGGCTCTCCACCTCTGTCCTCCTCTAAAACTGTCCAGTTGTCTGTAGCAGACATCAACGACAACCCACCTGTGTTTGAGGAGCAGTCCTACAGCGCTTATGTGACTGAAAATAACAAACCTGGCTCCACTTTATGTTCCGTTACTGCTCGAGACCCCGACTGGAGACAAAACGGTACAGTGATTTATTCTCTGTTACCTGGTGAGGTGAACGGTGCCCCGGTGTCCTCCTATCTCTCTGTTAACGGAGACACGGGGGTGATCCACGCTGTGAGGTCGTTTGATTATGAACAGTTCAGGAGTTTTAAAGTGCACGTGATGGCCAGAGACAACGGTTCTCCTCCGCTCAGCAGCAACGTGACCGTCAGCGTGTTCGTATCGGATGTGAATGACAACTCTCCTCAGATACTGTACCCCGCCCCGGAGGGCAACTCCTTCATGACCGAGCTGGTCCCCAAAGCTGCACACGGAGGCTCTCTGGTGTCCAAAGTGATAGCGGTGGACGCGGACTCCGGACAGAACGCCTGGCTGTCCTATCATATAGTGAAATCCACTGATCCGGGTCTTTTCACTATTGGTCTCCACAGCGGAGAGATCAGGACCCAGCGGGACATTTCTGAGTCTGACAGCATGAAACAGAACCTCATTGTGTCAGTGAAAGATAACGGACAGCCCTCTCTCTCTGCCACCTGCTCCATGTATTTACTTATTTCTGATAACTTGGCTGAGGTGCCAGAACTGAAGGATATTTCTTATGACGAGAAGAACTCCAAACTGACCTCTTATCTGATCATCGCGCTGGTTTCTGTGTCCACCTTTTTCCTGACCTTCATCATCATCATCCTGGGTGTGAGGTTTTGTCGCAGGAGAAAGCCCAGACTGTTGTTTGATGGAGCAGTTGCCATCCCCAGCGCGTATCTCCCTCCTAATTACGCAGACGTTGACGGCACAGGAACTTTACGCAGCACTTACAATTATGACGCGTACCTGACAACAGGTTCTAGAACCAGTGACTTTAAGTTCGTGAGTTCTTACAATGACAACACACTGCCTGCTGACCAGACTCTGAGGAAAAGTCCCTCAGACTTTGCTGATGCGTTTGGTGATTGTGATGATTCTCCTGAGGTAGGAACATGCTTCTTATTATAGATCCACACACACACACACACACACACACACACACTCTCATGCCAGTGCTCTCAGTTGTCAATTGTTTTCAACCAGTTGGGCCTATTTGACTCTCCCAGCTTGTCTCTGTCCTTGGTGCTGTATTTCAATTTACTATTCCTTTTTTTAGATAATGAATTCCCTCCACTATGCTGTTGTCATTTGTTGTCTTGCATAATTGTATTTCTTTAGATTGCTTATTAATAATAATCTGGGGGACGTTTTTTTAAAGTTTCTTTATATTGTTAAATAAATTGCTGCCCTGTCCCGGTCTCAGTCATCCTTTCAGTCTCTTGAGATGAAACCTTGACTTAGTCTTGTCAACGGCAAGGGGCAAGAACAATAACAAACCTCTTCCGTGGCTGCGAAAGATAACAGTCAACACTTTCTCACTCTGGCTGTCCAATTTATTTAGTCCAATTTATTGGGTTGACAAAACTGAAGTGGATTTCTTATGATGAGATACAAGTTCTAGTGCATACTTCCCTCCTATATTGACAAAAATATGATCAATATAATACAGCTTCTGCAGCAGCTTGAATCTAAACAAATCAAATACATCTGCCTGTGTCCTGCCATCTGGAAAGAAACATGTTTTAATTTAATTACAACAACAATAATATATATATATATATATATATATATATATATATATATATATATATATATTAATCAGCTTGATATCAATGTTCTGTGTGCAGTGTAACTGAGTCTTAGAAATCAGCTTAAATATTGTCAATATGTCCCTTACGTGATCTTTGTGAATGAGAATATAATATATTTTATTTGCCAACTTGTGCCATTTACATTACTTTGTTGGCTGCTAAATTCCCACTCTGGCAATCGATGGACATATGTTTGTAAATCAGACAGAGGGCTGTCCTTTGAGTTGATTGACTGTAAATCTACTTGTGTAACAGCAACAACATGTGGAAATCATCACCTGAATAATGTATGTATTTTCATTACAGTCAGGTTACCTTCTTAAAAATGTATATTACATAAGCCTTTCTTTTTGAGTTTTCATGTTAGACTACTGTCTGAGTCGACCACAGTAGAAGTAAATATAAATAATTTGTTTGTAATATTGGCCATATTTATATTGTCCGTTTCAAGTGACTTGAGATATCTTAATTTATCTTGGTAACTTAGCCTTTAACTTTGTGACTTTATATTAGTTGTGTTGGTGAGATGATACCAACTGTTACACTGTATTGCGTGTCTTTGAGTTTTTGAAAGTTGATATATTTTTATTTTTTAGATGTCATCTCTGAGAAGAAATATATTGACGGCATGTGTTGGCTGGGTCCTATTTCCATTTCATCTAACTAGGGGATGTATGATTAAATAATTAATAACTATATTTGTAGATTGGCAGTGTTGTATAACTTTGTAGTTGGTAAGTGGTATTACTGTTGAGCGTATATTGTTTCACCAAAGTAAGTTTCAATTGCTTTCTTTACTGGGTTTTCTCTTTGTTGTTTACAGTTCCTTGACATAAGATACAGTTGCCATTTTGGTTTCTAAGTTTGAATATAAACACATTTTCTGTTCATAAACATAAACAAATGTGTTTTTCTCTTTCCAGAACTTGATAAATACAACTTTTCTCAACGTTAGTCAAAATGAATAATGTTCAGACCAAGTAGGCTCAAGTACTGACCCGCTTTCCACTGGATCTACTTATTATTAATAGTGTTCGTTTGTTTTGTTAAATAAAAAAATAAAAAGTGTTATTGTTGAACTTAACTCACGGTGTCGCTATACACCAGATGTAAAATGGTTTCAGTCCTCTATCCTTTGTGGACAGACGTTCCTCTACTTCCATCGTGTGCTCGATATAGCCGCACAATCACGCTGAATTGCTGTTTCGTGGTTGAACTGTGTTTGTTGCTTGGATTCGTTGACGTCTTAGGACCTCATCCTTGACGATGGATTTAAACGTGGGAGCGTATGGCTTCTATTTCCTCCTGCTTTTTCTGCATGTTGCATATGGAGACATGAGCTATTCTTTTCCAGAGGAGACGAAACGTGGATCAGTTATTGGAAATGTTGCCAAGGATCTGGGGCTCGACAGGGCCGCGTTCTCCAGCAGAAGAGCCCGCATTGACACCGATGGGGCTGATACACGTTACTGTGACATAAACCTGAATAACGGAGAGTTGATTGTCGCGGAGAGGATTGACCGAGAGGGGCTTTGTGGAGAAAAGGCGTCGTGCATCTTAAAACACGAGCTTGTGCTGGAGAATCCTCTCGAGCTCCATCGGATTAATCTACACGTTCAAGACATTAATGATAACTCCCCACAATTTAAGGAAGACTTGATTAATATAGAAATTCAAGAGTCGGCATTTAAAGGAGCTCGTTTTGTGATTGAAGAGGCTCACGATGCGGATGTAGGACGGAATGCAGTTCAGCAGTACAACCTTAAAAATAATGATAATTTCATTTTGTCTGCTGATGGAAACTCAATAGAACTTGTTCTTGAAAAAGAGCTTGATCGTGAAAAACAAAAAGATATCAATCTACTCCTTACAGCTTTAGATGGAGGCTCTCCTCAGAGATCAGGTACTGTAGTCATACACGTCACTGTACTGGATGCTAATGATAACGCCCCAGTGTTTAGCCAGGCCGTCTATAAAGCCAGTCTGCCTGAAAACTCTCCTGTAGATACAGTAGTGGTCAAAGTGAGCGCTACTGATGCAGACGAGGGAGTCAATGGTGACGTTACTTATGAATTTGGACATGTTACTGATGATGTGAAGAAGATATTTAGTATTGACCCTAAAAATGGTGATATACGAGTAATTGGCATTGTTGACTATGAAACTACGACATCATTTGAAATACGCATAAAATCAAAAGATGGGTTAGGGTTGTCATCCTATGCTAAGGTGATAATTTATATTACTGATGAGAATGACAACGCACCTGTAGTCAATTTGAAGTCACTAACAAATCCCATAGCAGAGGACACCCCACCTGGTACAGAGGTGGGCATCATAAACGTGCAGGATAGAGACTCTGAGACTAACAGACAGGTCCGCTGCTCCATTCAGCAAAACGTCCCTTTTAAGTTGGTTCCTTCTATTAAAAATTATTATTCTCTGGTGACCACAGGACAACTGGACCGTGAACTAGAGTCTGATTACAACATTACAATCACTGCCACTGACGAGGGCTCTCCACCTCTGTCCTCCTCTAAAACTGTCCAGTTGTCTGTAGCAGACATCAACGACAACCCACCTGTGTTTGAGGAGCAGTCCTACAGCGCTTATGTGACTGAAAATAACAAACCTGGCTCCACTTTATGTTCCGTTACTGCTCGAGACCCCGACTGGAGACAAAACGGTACAGTGATCTATTCTCTGTTACCTGGTGAGGTGAACGGTGCCCCGGTGTCCTCCTATCTCTCTGTTAACGGAGACACGGGGGTGATCCACGCTGTGAGGTCGTTTGATTATGAACAGTTCAGGAGTTTTAAAGTGCACGTGATGGCCAGAGACAACGGTTCTCCTCCGCTCAGCAGCAACGTGACCGTCAGTGTGTTCGTATCGGATGTGAATGACAACTCTCCTCAGATACTGTACCCCGCCCCGGAGGGCAACTCCTTCATGACCGAGCTGGTCCCCAAAGCTGCACACGGAGGCTCTCTGGTGTCCAAAGTGATAGCGGTGGACGCGGACTCCGGACAGAACGCCTGGCTGTCCTATCATATAGTCAAATCCACTGATCCGGGTCTTTTCACTATTGGTCTCCACAGCGGAGAGATCAGGACCCAGCGGGACATTTCTGAGTCTGACAGCATGAAACAGAACCTCATTGTGTCAGTGAAAGATAACGGACAGCCCTCTCTCTCTGCCACCTGCTCCATGTATTTACTTATTTCTGATAACTTGGCTGAGGTGCCAGAACTGAAGGATATTTCTTATGACGAGAAGAACTCCAAACTGACCTCTTATCTGATCATCGCGCTGGTGTCTGTGTCCACCTTTTTCCTGACCTTCATCATCATCATCCTGGGTGTGAGGTTTTGTCGCAGGAGAAAGCCCAGACTGTTGTTTGATGGAGCAGTTGCCATCCCCAGCGCGTATCTCCCTCCTAATTACGCAGACGTTGACGGCACAGGAACTTTACGCAGCACCTACAATTATGACGCGTACCTGACAACAGGTTCTAGAACCAGTGACTTTAAGTTCGTGAGTTCTTACAATGACAACACACTGCCTGCTGACCAGACTCTGAGGAAAAGCCCATCAGACTTCGCTGATGCATTTGGTGATTGTGATGATTCTCCTGAGGTAGGAACACCTTCAATAGCATTCAAGTAATCGTCCTTAAATCGCTCTTTTCTCTGGTTTTTATTTAATATGTGTTAATAGTTTTCTTCAAAACTAATGATGCAGCCATCAGAATTAAGCAACGTGTGCTGCATGATTTCTCTTTCGGGAAAAAACTTCAAAGTGTTTTAACTTCTGCTAGGTCCATGGTCCTGAACTCCAATTTATATATTCATGATTAACTTACAACTCTTGTTTATTCTGATGTTATTTTCTTCTTCCTGAGTTGTAACTGTGTGAATTTAGTTTAACATTTAACATGTTTATTTTCTCAACCTAGTACTGGTTTCATTCGAACATGTTCCTGCTTTCTTATGATGCAATTGTTTGAAGTTCTCTCCAATTCAAACATATACGTTATTACTAATGCTCGGTTTTTGGATAATATATCTGTAATATATATATAACATGTGAGCTTCTCTTTCCTATCTGCTTCTGTCGGACTTCCTTTATCTGCTTGGTGTTTGCAATGCCAAAAATATGTGCTCTCATATTTAGCTTAATTTGACCCGAAATGAAAGTGTCCCTCCCTCTAAGTGTCTGTGTTCTGTCAATGGTTTGACATGCCAGCGATTCTCTGAAAGCATTGGATTCTTTTTTCGACACAGTTTGAATAGTTGTATGTTAATCCCCACGTTTTGTGTTTTATTTATTCTGTTTTCTTTACACACGAGAGCTAAGCAGTCGATACGTCTTGTATCGAGGCATGCTAATCATAAAATGGAAAAAAGCTATTATTTTTATTATTATTGTTGTTGTTGTTTTGCACAACACGTTATCTGAAAAGGTCCATATTTAAACATGTCAAACATCCGCCTTCATCTTGTTATACCCCGACAAATACTCATGGTGTCAGTGTGTACCAGTGAACGAGAGGGCACGGTCTCTCTCCACCCTTCTGTCTCATCGAATGTAAAACCTGCCTCTGATATTGTACACCAGTTTATGATATCGCTTCGTGGTACTGCAGTGTGAATATTGTCTTGTATTGGATTAATTCACAGCGACATTTCTGAATATCTGGACATACTTTGTGACAGTACACATCCTTTTTGCAGTGACAATGGGGAGCAGCAGGTCTGCGCTGCTTTTCGGCCTTGCTTTCATGTCTCTTGTCCTCCACCCTGTCTATGGAGACCTGAGCTACTCTATCCCGGAGGAGATGAAACGTGGATCTGTTATTGGAAATATCGCTAAGGATCTGGGACTTGATTTGGGGAGACTGTCTGCTCGCAAGGCTCGTATCGATACTGAAGATAACAGTGTTAAATACTGCGGTATAAATATCAACACCGGAGACTTGATCGTACAAGAAAGGATCGACCGAGAAGGGCTTTGTGCGAAAAAGGCTTCATGTGTTCTGAAACAGGAACTCGTATTGGAAAACCCGTTAGAACTGCATCGTATTAGCATCCGCGTTCAAGATATCAACGACAATTCACCTCAATTTAAAGAGGAATCACTTAAAATAGAAATCCACGAATCTGCGGACAAGGGTGCAGGTTTTCTATTGGACGAGCCACACGATGGAGACATCGGAGAAAATGCTGTTCAGGGCTACTCACTTCAACAAAATGACCATTTTAAACTAAATGTGAAGACGAAGGGTGTTGGACGAAAATATGGTGAATTAGTACTTGACAAAGAATTAGACAGAGAGGAAAAAAAGGAGATACTGTTATTGCTCACCGCATTTGATGGAGGCTCTCCTCAGAGATCAGGTACTGTAGTCATACACGTCACTGTACTGGATGCTAATGATAATGTACCAGTGTTTAGCCAGGCCGTTTATAAAGCCAGTCTACCTGAAAACTCTCCTCTGGATACTTTGGTGATCACAGTAAGTGCTTCTGATGCAGATGAAGGGATGTATGGTGAAGTTACCTACGGATTTAATCACGTTTTAGATGAAAACCAAGTTTTCTCTCTGAACTCTAAAACAGGGGCAGTTAAAGTGGCTGAATCTCTTGATTATGAAAAAGAATCTTCATATGAAATCCAGATAAGTGCAAAAGATGGTCTCGGATTGGCGTCATATGCAACGGTAATAATAGAAATTATAGATTTAAATGACAACGCACCTGTGATATATCTGAAATCATTGACTAGCCCCATACCTGAGAACGTGTCACCTGGTACAGAGGTGGGCATCATCAACGTGCAGGATAGAGACTCTGAGACTAACAGACAGGTCCGCTGCTCCATTCAGCAAAACGTTCCTTTTAAGTTGGTTCCTTCTATTAAAAACTATTATTCTCTGGTGACCACAGGGCAACTGGACCGTGAACTAGAGTCTGATTACAACATTACAATCAGTGCCACTGACGAGGGCTCTCCACCTCTGTCCTCCTCTAAAACTGTTCAGTTGTCTGTAGCAGACATCAACGACAACCCACCTGTGTTTGAGGAGCAGTCCTACAGCGCTTATGTGACTGAAAATAACAAACCTGGCTCCACTTTATGTTCCGTTACTGCTCGAGACCCCGACTGGAGACAAAACGGTACAGTGATTTATTCTCTGTTACCTGGTGAGGTGAACGGTGCCCCGGTGTCCTCCTATCTCTCTGTTAACGGAGACACGGGGGTGATCCACGCTGTGAGGTCGTTTGATTATGAACAGTTCAGGAGTTTTAAAGTGCACGTGATGGCCAGAGACAACGGTTCTCCTCCGCTCAGCAGCAACGTGACCGTCAGTGTGTTCGTATCGGATGTGAATGACAACTCTCCTCAGATACTGTACCCCGCCCCGGAGGGCAACTCCTTCATGACCGAGCTGGTCCCCAAAGCTGCACACGGAGGCTCTCTGGTGTCCAAAGTGATAGCGGTGGACGCGGACTCCGGACAGAACGCCTGGCTGTCCTATCATATAGTGAAATCCACTGATCCGGGTCTTTTCACTATTGGTCTCCACAGCGGAGAGATCAGGATCCAGCGGGACATTTCTGAGTCTGACAGCATGAAACAGAACCTCATTGTGTCAGTGAAAGATAACGGACAGCCCTCTCTCTCTGCCACCTGCTCCATGTATTTACTTATTTCTGATAACTTGGCTGAGGTGCCAGAACTGAAGGATATTTCTTATGACGAGAAGAACTCCAAACTGACCTCTTATCTGATCATCGCGCTGGTGTCTGTGTCCACCTTTTTCCTGACCTTCATCATCATCATCCTGGGTGTGAGGTTTTGTCGCATGAGAAAGCCCAGACTGTTGTTTGATGGAGCAGTTGCCATCCCCAGCGCGTATCTCCCTCCTAATTACGCAGACGTTGACGGCACAGGAACTTTACGCAGCACCTACAATTATGACGCGTACCTGACAACAGGTTCTAGAACCAGTGACTTTAAGTTCGTGAGTTCTTACAATGACAACACACTGCCTGCTGACCAGACTCTGAGGAAAAGTCCATCAGACTTTGCTGATGCATTCGGCGATTGTGATGATTCTCCTGAGGTAGGAACTGCTGTCAAATATCGTTTGATTATTTCCAACTTAATGATTCAGTCAATTAGTTCTTATAGTTATAATTTGTATTTGTCTAACTTTTTCTTTTTGGATAATGTATCGAGTTACTTAACTTCAGCCACTGTAAATTAATTCAACCATGCCAATTACTTTACTCAACAATTCATAGCCATATTGCAAATTATTTTTTTCAATTAAAAGCACACATGGAAGCTGATATTTCATCAATAGGAGTTATGCAGTCATTTTCTCATTCCTAGACATTCAAGTAGAGGCTGTTTTCCTTCTTTTTTAAAAAGTCTATCCCGTAACACTGCAATGTGTCCCTAAATGTGTCTTGTGAATTTAACTTTTATGGAAGCTGTTATTTCATCAATAGTCTTTAGAGGAGTTATGCAGTCATTTTCGCATTCCTTATCATTTAAGTAGAGGCTGTTTTTCCTTTTTTTTTCAACGTGCAAGATCCATTAACAGCAATTTATCCCTAATTGTGTCTTTTGTATTGAGCTTTTATACAGTATGTCTCTCTCCTTGGTGCTGAACCTCATTGTTGCACTTGTGATGGAACTCTTCCCTGTTTTCTATTTCCCTCACCTTTCAAATGTTTTATATATCTGTTTATCTGAGATATATCTTTTCCATTTTGATTGACCATCTGGATTATGTATTGCCTTTATATTTAACTACAGTTAAAAGATACAAATCGTTTTTTAACCTTATTTATTTATTAAAAAGAGAGACAGACAGAACGATATTTGCTTCCAAGCAAACTTTGAGCATTTACTTTACAACACGAAATGCCATAATCTGTGATTCAGCATCGTTAAACATTAGGACAGTGTTGTTTTACGATTATCATATGTTTTTTTATTATCATTATTATTACTGTAGGAGGAGAGAAGATCTTGTTTGTACAGCTAATGAGGCAAATAACAAGCACCTTACTTAACTTTAAGATATAAAATGATGATGCTTTGAATTACCTCATTATATGTTTTTATTCAAACATTAAGGCTTGTAATGACTGTTATATTTCCTTTTTACTCACGGGGTCACTATAGACCAGCTAAGGAGTCAAGTGTTCAGGCTGCTTTGCACACCACCCATTATTTGGATGGACCAGCCTTGTGTTCTTTATGTTATTCAACACCGACGACTAAAGCTTGGAAGGCACACATATTGATCGAATAGTCTTTTCAATGCTCGATATTAACGTCTTCTAATTTGAGTAATTCTGTCTGAGGATGATGACTAGATTGCGTGTTGTTCAAAGCTATGGCTTTGTCTTTTTCTTTGTTGTGGTGCAGTCCGCACACGGAGACCTGAGCTATTCTGTACAAGAGGAGCTCAAGAGCGGATCTGTTATTGGAAATATCGCCAAGGATCTCGGCCTGGAAGTGGGAAGGCTGTCTGCTCGCAAAGCTCGTGTTGACATGGAAGGAAACGACCGACAGTATTGCGGGATTAACCTTCGAAACGGAGATTTAATTGTTGCGGAAAGAATCGACAGAGAGGAGCATTGCGGAGAAAAGCCTTCGTGTGTTCTTAAATTCGACTTGCTTTTAGAAAACCCACTGGAGTTACACCGGTTGTCCCTGCAGGTGCAGGACATAAACGACAATGCACCAATTTTCCCGAAGGATAATGTGAAGCTGGAAATCAGAGAGTCAGCTGACAAAGGAGCTAGGTATCGTATAAATGCAGCGCAAGATGCTGATATAGGCAAGAACTCTGTTGAAAGCTACATTTTGCAACAGAACCCTCACTTTGTGTTCAATATTCAGACGACGAGTGCTGGTAGAAAATATGGCGAGTTGGTTTTAGATAAAGAGTTAGACCGAGAGGATCAGCAGGAAATTAAATTACTACTCACAGCTGTAGATGGTGGTTCTCCTCAGAGATCCGGGACTGTAGTCATACACGTCATTGTACTTGATGCTAATGATAACGCACCCGTTTTTACTGAGGCCGTTTATCAAGCCACGTTACCGGAAAACTCAGCTAGTAATACCCCAGTTATAACTGTAAGTGCATCAGATGCAGACGAAGGTGTCAACGGAGAGGTTACTTATGAATTTAACCGACTGTCGGATAAATCACAGAAGCTTTTTTCACTAAATGAGAAAACTGGAGAAATCAGTGTGACAGGTAACATTGATTATGAAGAGGGATCGAAGTATGAAGTGTTTGTTGAGGCCAAAGATGGTTATGGACTATCTTCAGAAGCAAAAGTGATTATTGATATCACTGATGTAAATGACAACGCCCCTATGGTTTATCTGAAATCACTGACTAGCCCCATACCTGAGAACGTGTCACCTGGTACAGAGGTGGGCATCATCAACGTGCAGGATAGAGACTCTGAGACTAACAGACAGGTCCGCTGCTCCATTCAGCAAAACGTCCCTTTTAAGTTGGTTCCTTCTATTAAAAACTATTATTCACTGGTGACCACAGGACAACTGGACCGTGAACTAGAGTCTGATTACAACATTACAATCACTGCCACTGACGAGGGCTCTCCACCTCTGTCCTCCTCTAAAACTGTCCAGTTGTCTGTAGCAGACATCAACGACAACCCACCTGTGTTTGAGGAGCAGTCCTACAGCGCTTATGTGACTGAAAATAACAAACCTGGCTCCACTTTATGTTCCGTTACTGCTCGAGACCCCGACTGGAGACAAAACGGTACAGTGATCTATTCTCTGTTACCTGGTGAGGTGAACGGTGCCCCGGTGTCCTCCTATCTCTCTGTTAACGGAGACACGGGGGTGATCCACGCTGTGAGGTCGTTTGATTATGAACAGTTCAGGAGTTTTAAAGTGCACGTGATGGCCAGAGACAACGGTTCTCCTCCGCTCAGCAGCAACGTGACCGTCAGTGTGTTCGTATCGGATGTGAATGACAACTCTCCTCAGATACTGTACCCCGCCCCGGAGGGCAACTCCTTCATGACCGAGCTGGTCCCCAAAGCTGCACACGGAGGCTCTCTGGTGTCCAAAGTGATAGCGGTGGACGCGGACTCCGGACAGAACGCCTGGCTGTCCTATCATATAGTCAGATCCACTGATCCGGGTCTTTTCACTATTGGTCTCCACAGCGGAGAGATCAGGGCCCAGCGGGACATTTCTGAGTCTGACAGCATGAAACAGAACCTCATTGTGTCAGTGAAAGATAACGGACAGCCCTCTCTCTCTGCCACCTGCTCCATGTATTTACTTATTTCTGATAACTTGGCTGAGGTGCCAGAACTGAAGGATATTTCTTATGACGAGAAGAACTCCAAACTGACCTCTTATCTGATCATCGCGCTGGTGTCTGTGTCCACCTTTTTCCTGACCTTCATCATCATCATCCTGGGTGTGAGGTTTTGTCGCATGAGAAAGCCCAGACTGATGTTTGATGGAGCAGTTGCCATCCCCAGCGCGTATCTCCCTCCTAATTACGCAGACGTTGACGGCACAGGAACTTTACGCAGCACCTACAATTATGACGCGTACCTGACAACAGGTTCTAGAACCAGTGACTTTAAGTTCGTGAGTTCTTACAATGACAACACACTGCCTGCTGACCAGACTCTGAGGAAAAGTCCATCAGACTTTGCTGATGCGTTTGATGATTGTGATGATTCTCTTGAGGTAGGAACACCTACAATATCATTTAATTCGTCCTTTAAAAAATCGCCTTTTTTCTCGCGCTGCTCCTTTCTCTGGTTTTTATTTAATATAAGTGGTAATAGTTTTATTCAAAACTAATGATGCAGCCATCAGAATTAAGCAACGTGTGCTGCATGATTTCGCTTTCGCGGAAAAACGTCAAAATTCTTTAACTTTTGCTAGGTCCATGGTGCTGAACTCCAATTTATTATATACATATTCATGATTAACTTACAACTCTTGTTTATTCTGATGCCATTTTCTTCTTCCTGAGTTGTAACTTTGTCAATTTACTTTAACATTTGAATTGTGTATGTTTTCAACCTAGTACTGGTTTCATTCGAACATGTTGTTGCTTTCTTTTGATGCAATTGTTTGAAGTTCTTTTCAATTCAAACGTATATGTTATTACTAATGATCGGTTTTGGATACTATATTAGTACCCTATATGTATAAAAGGTAAGCTTCTCTTTCCTATCTGTTTCCGTCGGCCTTCCTTTATCTGCATGGTGTGTGCAATGCCAAAAATATGTGCTCTCATATTTAGCTTAATTTGACCCGAAATGAAAGCGTCCCTCCTTCTAAGTGTCTGTGTTCTGTCAATGGTTTGACATGCCAGCGATTCTCTGAAAGCATTGGATTCTTTTTTCGACACAACTTGAATGGTTGTATGTTTATCCCCACGTTTTGTGTTTTATTTGTTCTGTTTTTTTACACAAGAGAGCTAAATAGTCTTGTATCGAGCCATGTTAATCATAAAATGGCAACGCTATTATTTGTATTGTTATTATTGCTGTTGTTTTGTACAACACGTTATATGAAAAGGTCCATATTTTAACATGTCAAACATCCGCCTTCGTCTTGTTATACCCCGGCAAATACTCATGGTGTCAGTGTGTACCAGTGAACGAGAGGGCACGGTCTCTCTCCACCCTTCTGTCTCGTCGAATTTAAAACCTGCCTCTGATATTGTACACCAGTTTATGATATCGCTTCGTGGTACTGCAGTGTGAATATTGTCTCATATTGGATTAAGTCACAGCGACATTTCTGAATATCTGGACCTACTTTGTGACAGTACACGTCCTTCTTGCAGTGACAATGGAGAGCAGCAGGTTTGCGCTGCTTTTCGGCCTTGCTTTCATATTTCTTGTCCTCCACCCTGTCTATGGAGACCTGAGCTACTCTATCCCTGAGGAGATGAAACGTGGATCTGTTATTGGAAATATCGCTAAGGATCTGGGACTTGATTTGGGGAGACTGTCTGCTCGTAAGGCTCGTATCGATACTGAAGATAACAGTGTTAAATACTGCGGTATAAATCTCAACACCGGAGACTTGATCGTACAAGAAAGGGTCGACAGAGAAGGGCTTTGTGTGAAAAAGGCTTCATGTGTTCTGAAACAGGAACTCGTATTGGAAAACCCGTTAGAACTGCATCGTATTAGCATCCGCGTTCAAGATATCAACGACAATTCACCTCAATTTAAAGAGGAATCACTGAAATTTGAAATACGAGAATCGGCAGTCAAGGGTGCGCAATTTATGCTGGACGAGGCGCACGATGGAGACATCGGAGAAAATGCTGTTCAAGGCTACTCACTTCAGCAAAATGACAATTTTAAACTAAATGTGAAGACGATGGGTGTTGGACGAAAATATGGTGAATTGGTCCTAGACAAAGAATTAGACAGAGAGGACAAAAATGAAATAATATTACTGCTCACCGCATTTGATGGAGGCTCTCCTCAGAGATCAGGTACTGTAGTCATACACGTCACTGTACTGGATGCTAATGATAATGTACCAGTGTTTAGCCAGGCCGTTTATAAAGCCAGTCTACCTGAAAACTCTCCTCTGGATACTTTGGTGATCACAGTAAGTGCTTCTGATGCAGATGAAGGATTAAATAGTGAAATTACCTACGGATTTGACCATGTTTTAGATGAAACAAACATTTTCTCTCTGAACTCTAAAACAGGAGAAGTTAAAGTGGCTGCATCTATTGATTATGAAAAACAATCGTCATATGAAATGCAGATTAGCGCAAAAGATGGTCTCGGATTGGCGTCATATGCATCGGTAATAATAGACATTACAGATTTAAATGACAACGCCCCTATGATATATCTGAAATCATTGACTAGCCCCATACCTGAGAACGTGTCACCTGGTACAGAGGTGGGCATCATCAACGTGCAGGATAGAGACTCTGAGACTAACAGACAGGTCCGCTGCTCCATTCAGCAAAACGTTCCTTTTAAGTTGGTTCCTTCTATTAAAAACTATTATTCTCTGGTGACCACAGGACAACTGGACCGTGAACTAGAGTCTGATTACAACATTACAATCACTGCCACTGACGAGGGCTCTCCACCTCTGTCCTCCTCTAAAACTGTCCAGTTGTCTGTAGCAGACATCAACGACAACCCACCTGTGTTTGAGGAGCAGTCCTACAGCGCTTATGTGACTGAAAATAACAAACCTGGCTCCACTTTATGTTCCGTTACTGCTCGAGACCCCGACTGGAGACAAAACGGTACAGTGATCTATTCTCTGTTACCTGGTGAGGTGAACGGTGCCCCGGTGTCCTCCTATCTCTCTGTTAACGGAGACACGGGGGTGATCCACGCTGTGAGGTCGTTTGATTATGAACAGTTCAGGAGTTTTAAAGTGCACGTGATGGCCAGAGACAACGGTTCTCCTCCGCTCAGCAGCAACGTGACCGTCAGTGTGTTCGTATCGGATGTGAATGACAACTCTCCTCAGATACTGTACCCCGCCCCGGAGGGCAACTCCTTCATGACCGAGCTGGTCCCCAAAGCTGCACACGGAGGCTCTCTGGTGTCCAAAGTGATAGCGGTGGACGCGGACTCCGGACAGAACGCCTGGCTGTCCTATCATATAGTCAAATCCACTGATCCGGGACTTTTCACTATTGGTCTCCACAGCGGAGAGATCAGGACCCAGCGGGACATTTCTGAGTCTGACAGCATGAAACAGAACCTCATTGTGTCAGTGAAAGATAACGGACAGCCCTCTCTCTCTGCCACCTGCTCCATGTATTTACTTATTTCTGATAACTTGGCAGAGGTGCCAGAACTGAAGGATATTTCTTATGACGAGAAGAACTCAAAACTGACCTCTTATCTGATCATCGCGCTGGTGTCTGTGTCCACCTTTTTTCTGACCTTCATCATCATCATCCTGGGTGTGAGGTTTTGTCGCAGGAGAAAGCCCAGACTGATGTTTGATGGAGCAGTTGCCATCCCCAGCGCGTATCTCCCTCCTAATTACGCAGACGTTGACGGCACAGGAACTTTACGCAGCACTTACAATTATGACGCGTACCTGACAACAGGTTCTAGAACCAGTGACTTTAAGTTCGTGAGTTCTTACAATGACAACACACTGCCTGCTGACCAGACTCTGAGGAAAAGTCCATCAGACTTCGCTGATGCGTTTGGGGATTGTGATGATTCACCTGAGGTATGCACCTTCCTATTATAGATCCACACGCACACACACACACGCACACACACACACACACACACACACACACACACACACACACACACACACGCACGCACGCACGCACGCACGCACACACACAGCCAGCCAACTTTTCTCTGTCTGTTCATGAGAGTGCTTTCATTTGTCCACTGTTTTCAACCAGTCTGGGGAATTTGTCTCTATCCTTGGTGCTGTATTGCCATTTACTGATCAATTTCTTTCCAATTGTGGCTTCCCTCTACTATTATGTGTTCATTTGTAGTCTTGCAGTTTTGTTTTTCTTTATATTGGTCATATAATATGTATCTGTTGGACTTTTTTTTAAAGTTTAATTTCTTTTGAATAACTGGTTACTCTGTGCTGGTTTAATAGTAAATCATTATTTCAGTCCCTTGAGATGAGACCCTGACTTAGTGTAATAAAACATTTGCTTGAGATATTTTTTGTTATTGTCAACAGCAAGGGGCAAGAACAATAACAAACCTTTTCCGTGGCTGACAAAGATAACAGACAACACTTTTCTCTCTTATTATTTTCCTAAAGACTTACTTATTTTGATTTTGAAAAGGGATTTTATTGAAATTAAAGTAGGCCTACTTTTATTTGACTTTCATCACTTCCTGTGTATATGGTTTGAAAATAGTTTAGAGTTTAGGATCTGTTGATGTTATTCGGCCTTCATAAAAGATGCAGCAGCTTGAATTTAAACAAATCAAATACAATTGCATGTTGTGCCCTGTCATCTGGAAAGAAACATGTTTTAATTGCATTACAACAATAATATCAATATTAATCAGCTTGATAGCAACGTTCAGTGTGCAGTGTAACTGAGTCTTAGAAATCAGCTTCAAAGTAAATATTGTCAAAATGTCCCTTACTCAATCACATGGTCTTTGTGAATGAGAATATAATATAATTGGCTATATTTGCCAACATGTGCCATTTACATTACTTTGTTGGTTGCTAAATTTCCCCTCTGGCAATCCATAGAAATATGTTAGTAAATCAGACAGACGCCTGTCCTTTGAGTTGAGTGACTGTAAATCTACTTCGACATGTTCATTCATTGTTGTGTAACAGCAATACACCACAGGTGGAAATCATCACCTGAATAATGTATGTATTTTAATTGCAGTCAGGTTATCTTCTTTAAGATGTATAATACAAAAACCTTTCTTTTTGAGCTTTAGACTACTGTCTGAGTCGAGCACAGTTAAAGATAGAAGTAAATATAAATCAGTTGTTTGTAATATTGGCCATATTTATATTGTCCGTTTTAAGTGACTTGAGATATCTTAATTTATCTTGGTAACTTAGCCTTTAAGTTTGTGACTTTATACACTGTAAAACATTTCAGGCCAGTTCAACTTACAAACGAAAGTTCACCTGCTGCCTTGAAAAAGCTATTTAACTCAACTTAAAAATGTCCTTTGATTCAACTAGGAAATGTAAGTTCATAAGGTTGATGTAACTACAACAAGCTAGTTGTCTCAACATGATGAGTCAAGTTGTCAGAGTTGAGTGAACTTTTAGTCCCTTGTTGTTTAAACTTGATCCACCAAGTTAAAATAACTTTACCATGTGTGTGTACAACTTGCCATTTTAAGTTAAGATGATTTACATCACAAATTTGTTTCAACTTGCATATAAATGTTATTTTGACTGATAATTGAAAGTGTGCTTGCTTTATAAAAACGAAATGACTAATAATTCTTGATTCTGTTAAAAATATATAACATTTATTGGAAGAAAATATACACAGACTGAAACATTAGTACATCTCAACACACCCAAATATACATGTGTTAAATACATGTTTCCCACATACAAGTGGAGGCACTCTGACAGACACTGACAGTATGTGTGGTTGTACAATGACAAATGAGAGATAATTACAAGTTCATACGTTTTCAATATAAACATAAGAATATTGTAAACACCCCCAAAAATGGATACACACAACTTAATTGCATACTTTCAAAGAAAGGGAAACATATAATTAGAGACAGCTGGAGATAAGGTAGTGTGGCTGTGAAGAGGCAATATGTGGGATACTGAGAACTTTATAAAATCCATATAATACATTTTTATAAAAATGTATTATATGTTTAATTTCTTAAACACAATTCTAACAGCCCAACAAAAGGTGTTAAGTGTCAAAACAACCAATCTACAGTTTAGAAGAGTTTTAGTCTGAAGCTTGACTTTGATATGTGCTCTAATTGTTTTACTGGCTATATTTATAATTATTATTATAATCTGGGGCAACTGTGGTTCAGTGGTAGAACAAGGACGTCCTTCAATCAGAGGATCGGTGGTTCGATCCCCGGCTCCGCTAGTCCATGTCGATGTGTCCTTGGGCAAGACTCTTGACCTCTCTTGTGTGACTGTTAGTTAGTGATGGGCAGGTGGTACCTTGCATGGTAGCTCCTCCCATCAGTGTGTGAGTGGGTGTGAATGATGACATGTAGCATTAAAGCTTTGAGTGGTAGGAAGACTTGAAGAGAGATATAAAATATACAGTCCATTTACCATTTATCTGAGCAGTTTGCTTCTGAGCCCATGGAATCTTGCTGAGCACTGGTCCGGTTTAATGTTCATGAAGGAACTCAAAGGTGTCGTTCATATTACGGGGGCACTCCAGGTTAAGGCAGTAGATTGTGGCCATCAACATGGCAAAGCCTGTGGCACGTCTCTGAGCTCGTGTTGGATGATCTTCTCTGCTACTTCGGCCACATCGAAGACTGTCAAAGGACCTGGAGACATATAATGACATTCACATCTAAACAGACATCTCCAAAATAGTACTAGTTCAATGTTTGGAGAATCCTTATTAAAAATCTCTAAAACAAAAAAAAGGTGAAGGAGACTATTGAAAAGACAGTTTGTAATTATACAAAATCTCTGTAAAAAATAGTGTGGCTAGGGGTAATAAAACTAATGAACACAAAACATGTTACCATTGTCACATTACAACCATTGAGTGTAGTAAATGTGTAAATACAGTGTCTTACATCACACATCCAGATATTGTCAGAGGGATCCTTTGAAAGATAGCATGGAAGACCAAGCAGGGCAGCTGTTCTTCGGTTTTGGTTTGCATCCTAGGAAAAACAGATAAGGGTAGATGAATGCAATACCAAAGGTATAATCCTAACTTGAGTCCTAAACACCACCGATGATGATGTCCATGATGATATATATAATGCTGGATTATTCTTCTTTGTCAATTAGAGGGGAATTCACAAAACTTACATTTCCACATCAAGTACTGGCCATTCTTGATGACATCTGTAAATTAAAAAAAAACAAAAGAATTGCATATTTAGTGAAATGAGTTTCAGACAAATAAAACTCACATATATTTGTATTTATTATAAATATAACGTGCATTTACTTTATGCTTCAATTATCAATCTTTTACATTTCTAAATGCTGTCTGCTGTGTGGGTGCAAACATGCACCACGCGGCGCGCATTAATACAAGTTATTACTGGCATACAAACTAAATATCAACCCATTAATAAATACATTTTGCCCACTGACAAAGAGCAAGCAAAGAGCAAGCAAAGCATGGGCACTGACTCAGCCTTCAATGTGAATCCCTCAGCCATGACTCTATAGCCTGCTTAATGTTCGTGGATGCTCGTGTTAGGTTAGCTAGCACGCGCTAGCTAGCTAGCTAACCTAACAAGTTAGTTGGCGGGTAATGAAAGAAAATTGCGGTCACTTAAGAAAATGAACCAATAGCTTCTAGTTCTACATTAATTACGTTTTATCAACTGCAGGACAAATAAAATAGGTCAACCATTTGTCTTAGAAGTTCATGGGAAAAACTATTAAGGGAAATTGTTAAGCTAGCTGAATATTAAAGCCACGCAGTTAGCTAGCCTTTCCAGACCATTGAAAAGTACATTACATTTACAGTTACATTACTAACGTTACCCATGCTATTAATTAAGAAAATTAATTAAAGTCATAATTTAAACTCACCTTCATGTGCCGAAGCAAAGCGAGAGGAATCCTCAGCTCTGTTCATTCTGGACCTTTCTGCTGCCTTTGACACAGTGAACCACCAGATCCTTATCTCCTCCCTCCAGGACCTGGGTATCTCAGGCACTGCGCTCTCCCTCCTCTCATCCTACCTCAGCGATCGGACCTACCGGGTAACCTGGAGAGGATCTGTGTCTGACCCTTGTCCTCTCACTACTGGGGTCCCTCAAGGCTCGGTCCTCGGTCCTCTCCTCTTCTCCCTGTACACCAACTCTCTTGGCTCCGTCATTCGCTCGCATGGCTTTTCCTATCATAGCTATGCTGACGACACCCAACTCATCCTCTCGTTTCCCAAATCGGAAACACAGGTAGCAGCACGAATCTCGGCCTGTCTGACTGACATCTCACAATGGATGTCCGCACATCACTTGAAGATTAACCCCGACAAGACGGAATTACTTCTCCTTCCAGGGAAAGTTTCCCCCACTCACGACCTGACGATTACTTTCAACAACTCAGTCTTGGTCCCGACCCCGACTGCCAGGAACCTCGGTGTGACTCTGGACAGTCAACTCTCCCTGACTGCCAACATTACCGCAACAACTCGTTCCTGCAGATTCATGCTGCACAACATCAGGAGAATACGTCCACTTCTCACCCAGAAGGCAGCACAGGTTCTCGTCCAGGCTCTGGTCATCTCGCGTCTAGACTATTGTAACTCCCTCCTGGCGGGTCTACCTGCTGGTGCCATCCGACCTTTGCAGCTCATCCAGAATGCTGCAGCTCGACTGGTCTTCAACCTCCCGAAATTCTCACACACCACTCCGCTCCTCCGCGACCTACACTGGTTACCGGTGGCCGCCCGCATCCGCTTCAAAACACTGGTACTGGCGTACCGTGCTACGAACAGATCTGGTCCAGTCTACATCCAGGACATGGTAAAACCTTACACCCCAACTCGTGCGCTCCGCTCGGCTTCTGCCAATCGGCTTGTAGCTCCGTCGCTGCGAGCTAAACACTCAACAAAGTCTCGACTGTTCTCTGTCCTGGCTCCTCGATGGTGGAATGAGCTCCCCATTGACATCAGGACATCAGAAAGTCTCTACATCTTCCGTCGCAAACTAAAAACATATCTTTTCCGACTATACCTTGAATAAAGGATGTAGCACTATAGTAGCACTGAAATGGCTCTTACTGATAGCACTTTGTAGTCGAACCTTTGACGAAATTGTACCTTCTTGATTCTTGTTGTTCTGATTCTTGTTTGTAACCGTAGAATGCACTTATTGTAAGTCGCTTTGGATAAAAGCGTCAGCTAAATGACATGTAATGTAATGTAATGTAATGTTCAGTCCGCTCTACTTGATGCAGGTGGAAAGTAACGGTGAATTGCTCCGCCTCGATTCAAATGCCGATATTTTCATTGGAATTTAAGTATTTGACTTTTCTGCAGTGTTTATCCAGTAGATTATGGCTAGGCTTCAACCTGGCCATGGTTTAAAAAAAGACAGTTTCCCTAAAACTCAAACATGACAACATTTGTTCTTTTATCCCCCCACTCCCGCCTTTTTCCAGTCTTTTTTTTTTTTACTGACAACTTAAAGAGCCAAGTTGAATTAACTTGAACAAATTTCAAAGAAGTCAACACAACGCATTGCTGTAAGTTTAACTACGTTTAACTTGAACAGTTAAGTTCAAAAGCTAAAACTTATCAGAGCTCTTTGAGTTAAAGAGAAGTAGTAAGTGGAAGTAACTAAACAGGGCTGTGATGTTTTACAGTGTATCAGTTGTGTTGGTGAGATGATACCAACTGTTACACTGTATTGCGTGTCTTTGAGTTTTTGAAAGTTGATATATTTTTATTTTTTAGATGTCATCTCTGAGAAGAAATATATTGACGGCAGGTGTTGGCTGGGTCCTATTTCCATTTCATCTAATTAGGGGATGTATGATTAAATAATTAATAACTATATTTGTAGATTGGCAGTGTTGTATAACTTTGTAGTTGGTAAGTTGTATTACTGTTGAGCGTATATTGTTTCACCAAAGTAAGTTTCAATTGCTTTCTTTACTGGGTTTTCTCTTTGTTGTTTACAGTTCCTTGACATAAGATACAGTTGCCATTTTGGTTTCTAAGTCTGGATATAAACACAGTTTCTGTTCATCAACATAAACAAATGTGTTTTTCTCTTTCCATAACTTGATAAATACAACTTTTCTCAACGTTAGTCAAAATGAATAATGTTCAGACCAAGTAGGCTTACGGACTGACCCGCTTTCCACTGGATCTACTTATTAATTAATAGTGTTCGTTTGTTTTGTTAAATAAAAAAATAAAAAGTGTTATTGTTGAACTTAACTCACGGTGTCGCTATACACCAGATGTAAAATGGTTTCAGTCCTCTATCCTTTGTGGACAGACGTTCCTCTACTTCCATCGTGTGCTCGATATAGCCGCACAATCACGCTGAATTGCTGTTTCGTGGTTGAACTGTGTTTGTTGCTTGGATTCGTTGACGTCTTAGGACCTCATCCTTGACGATGGATTTAAACGTGGGAGCGTATGGCTTCTATTTCCTCCTGCTTTTTCTGCATGTCGCATATGGAGACATGAGCTATTCTTTTCCAGAGGAGACGAAACGTGGATCAGTTATTGGAAATGTTGCCAAGGATCTGGGGCTCGACAGGGCCGCGTTCTCCAACAGAAGAGCCCGCATTGACACCGATGGGACTGATACACGTTACTGTGACATAAACCTGAATAACGGAGAGTTGATTGTCGCGGAGAGGATTGACCGAGAGGGGCTTTGTGGAGAAAAGGCGTCGTGCATCTTAAAACACGAGCTTGTGCTGGAGAATCCTCTCGAGCTCCATCGGATTAATCTACACGTTCAAGACATTAATGATAACTCCCCACAATTTAACGAAGACTTGATTAATATGGAAATTCGAGAGTCGGCCGTTAAAGGAGCTCGTTTTGTGATTGAAGAGGCTCACGATGCGGATGTAGGACAGAATGCAGTTCAGCAGTACAACCTTAAAAATAATGATAATTTCATTTTGTCTGCTGATGGAAACTCAATAGAACTTGTTCTTGAAAAAGAGCTTGATCGTGAAAAACAACAAGATATCAATCTACTCCTTACAGCTTTAGATGGAGGCTCTCCTCAGAGATCAGGTACTGTAGTCATACACGTCACTGTACTGGATGCTAATGATAACGCCCCAGTGTTTAGCCAGGCCGTCTATAAAGCCAGTCTGCCTGAAAACTCTCCTGTAGAT